>OU015744.1:13279111-13299011 GCA_907169655.1 Acomys percivali
TGTGTGTGTGTGTGTGTGTGTGTGTGTGTGTGTGTGTGTGTGTGTGTTGGATGGCTGCAGTAAATGTGGGAAGGATGTAAGGACTGAAATACCTTTACTAAAATAAAAGTGGAAAAATGCCTCTAATGCGCATTGCATACAGACGGAGCAGCATTTCCTAAGCTTTACTCTCTGCATCTGTGTGGCCTTTGTTAAGATGCTGCTCACAGCTGTTCTTACGTCACTCAAGACCTAGTAAGCAGAATGTAGGCGGTAACTATATAACTTGTTGATTTGCCTTCTTCTCTTCTTTCGTACTCCAGCAGAAGAAACTACAAAGCTATTCCTGCCTTAAAAAATAAAAACAAATGTCTTTTTTTAGTAAAAACGAAAATCTTATTTTTAATGATCTTAAGTTGAGATAAAGTGATGGCTAATAAAACAATTATCTTTGCTAAGAACAGTGACATTAACATAAAGAAGTGATGCTAGGGCTGAGCAAACTGCCCGTTCGTTCATATTTCATTGTCTTAGCAACCATACCCTTGCTTAGAGATATAAAGCAATCATCTTAAAATTTGTTTCTAAGACAAGTGTTAAAATGGTGTTGACAATTAAGACACAAAGGTCAGAAAACAAAATTACAAACGCTCAGCACTACTGGTAGGTGACTCAAAAGCTTGTTAAATGCAAATATTTCTTGCATTAGCAGGAAGGGCACAGTGGACAACAGATGTGCCTATCACGGTCAGGTTTGGATCTGACCCAGTAGGATGTACAGAGTTCCATACTGAACCCAAGGAAGACCCAGGAATCACCTCCTTCAAACACCAGTCAGAAGGGGATATAACATCCCTAGGGAGTAACGCTCTTACCTGACAGCACAGCCTGAACTGCAAATGTAGAACTCAGTCCCCCTGGCATCTCCACACAATGCATCTGGGCAAGAATTTCAGATGGCAGTTACAGCACTCAGTATGACCTCCATTCCTTACCACACAACCAAAGTGAGAGATACCAAAGCGCGTGTCACACACCACACAGCATGGTCAGCACGGTGAAGTGCATAACTCAACAACGTTTGTGTTTTGTTTTGAAATGTTGAAATCTCTCTGGAATTTAATTTCCCTAAGTTACAGGCAACTAAGACTCAAATAGACAGAGTTAAATGGAACAATGACTAACAATCTTAAAAATAATGTTACATAATGACTAAAATTATTGCTGGTAAAATTTGTTGAGAAAAATGGGTAAAATTCAAGATCTGTCAATACACGAGCTGGTAACTATATTACCAAAACTGTAAGGGAGTTAAACAGACTCTATCATTAATGTTAATCGCTGTTGCCTCTCACAAAGGTATTCCTGTATACTTCTTTCATGCATTTTTAAGTAATTTGGTGAGAAAAATAAAATTTAAGTAGATATAATGTGAAAAGGTTTTTAAAAGCAAAATTTCCCTATTTTGATTAAATTTGCTGACATGCTATTTAGCAAAACTAACTAAATTTAACATTGGTAGTTTGATTTAACTCACAGATGATCTTTATTCCCAAATTTAACTTAATTTATACCTACTTCATGGGTAGTATATACTTAAAAAAGCTCTCTCTGATGAAAGACTTTAAATGCTTTACAATCAGCATATATTCCTTAGCATGATAGTATTTCTCCTTCTCTATTAGAAAAAAAAATATTCTGCAAAGAACTGACATAGATTACCTGAGGATAAAGCATTTCGGTTGTCTTTTTTTCTGTCACATTTTCGAGAAAACCACATAGCCAGTAGGTCACATACTGATCTAGGTTTTTTATATGTTTGTTTGTTTTTAAATCCTATAGTACATGTCACTAATTTATGGCAGTAACTAGATATGAAATAGTATTTAATGAGAAAATCTACCTGGAAAGAGGAATTAGCTCACAGCAAGCACGAGATGGGGCAGCGTGGTAGGTGAGGAGTAATTTTGGCAGGTCACAAGGTGCTTCCTAAGTGTGAAGACACTTCCTCTCAGGGGAACCTCCAAATAAAATGTTTGCTTTGTCAGGGTTCATAGGGAAGTCACAGGAAGAATGAAAAGTTCAGGGGATGCTGGGGGACTGACACCTATGTCATGTGCAAAATTTATAGGAAAGCTGTTTTCTGGATGTTTGGGATTGCCTGGTACTTTAGCCTTTTGGGAAGATTGTAGGAAATGGAAGCCTTAATTGGAATTAAGGTTTATACTTGTAGATTCTTTTGCTTTAACTTAAAATTTGGTAACTAGTGCATGTGGTGTGCACAGGAAATGCATGTACGGGGTGCATATCTGCCTCTGGGCACATGTGAAGGTCAGGGGGCAAGGCGGTGGGATTGGCTCTCTCATCTGGCTTTTATATGGGACCCAGGGATCAGGTCGCCAGGTTTGCATGGTAAGTGCTTTTACACACCGAGGCATCTTGCTACTCATCATAAATTCTTTCTTTTCCAATTTCTGCTAGCTACATTACTATTTTTTAAAAATCTCAGATCTCTAAAAACTTTTTATCTATTTCCTTTGAACCTTCTTGTAATTAATTACTAATTTATGCTTGCTCTGCATACATATCTTTGCCATACATTTATCCCACTTCTGTGAACAAATGTTCAAGGGTACATAACACCCGTTCTTTTCACTTTGCTGCAATTATTCTGCAGTGTTTCTTACACCAATAGTCACAGTGTATTAGTTACTCCAGGTCCTTGTTTCCCTTAAAAAAAAAAAGAAAAGAAAACTTCTGACAGTATTCATGTTTAAAATATCATGTGAGCTAAAGTTTAGAAATACTTTTCATAAAAACCACAAAAACCACATATATCCACAGTAACTTCACAGGAAACCCACCTCAACTGTGACTCACTATGAAATACAGGAGCAGCCCCTTTCGCACCTTCTATGACACAAACCCAAACCACAGAGCAAGATCTCCATGCTTGAAAAGACTATCAAGCCTGAAACAAAACTATACATCTACCTCCTCTGGCCTTAACTAAAAGTCTTGGTAGTTCAGTTTCATTCAATTCCCAAGAAGCTCACTTGGGTAGTGTCTTTAGTCAAATTTTCTAGATAATAAAAGGCAAGCGGGGGTGGAGGTGGGGGTGAGATCTGGCTGGGAATGTGTGGATTGGGGTAGACTTTAAGGCAGAGGGAGAATGGAGTCAGGAGACGTGAGGTGGAAGAAACTCAGAACCAAGCCCTGCGGGTCAGCAACCAACAGAATGGAGAAGATTCACCAGTGTGAGGCCTTGAAGTTACTAACCCCCTCAAAGCCTGCAATACAAGCCTCTAGTCAGAACGCCTTCCCACCATTGCTGAGGTAGTACTTTAGTGAAGACCCTTTTGCTATCCACAACTCTCACGTAAAATACCTGTTAGCACCTGTGTACTCAAATGCCAGAGTTGGCAACAGCACACAAAATACCTCTAATATGACACTACACAACTTCAATAGAATACACTTAGCAATAGCAGAAACCAACCACAGTGACCCATGGGAGGAAACACAGATTAGCTGGGTGGTGGTGGCTCAAGCCTTTAATCATGGCACCTGGGAGGCAAAGGCAGATGGCTCTCCGAGGTGGAATCCAGCATGGTTTACAGTGAGTTCCAGGTCAGCCAGGGCTACACAGAGAAACCTCTGTCTCAAAAACCCAAAACTAAAACCAAAACCGAAACAAAAGACAAGAACACATCAACAAAACCGAAGCTCAAACAAAGAAAGAAACAAACAGACTAAAATACAGCTCGTCACCATAACTCCCAATCATCACAAAGACAGGATTCTATAAACAGATGTAAGAAATGTCTCCATCTCAAGACAAAGTTCTAGCTGAATCCATGCTGAAGACAAGAAAACAACTGCACGTTTAGCTGTCAGCCCCACAGCTCTGTCCTTTGGTATTCAGGTGCAGAGGTAAACCCATGTACTGTGCTCCCTCTACTGGCTCTGCAGCTATGGCAAACCCCAGTCCTGGAAGATTTGCTGTACATATCCGGTTAGAACACACCGGAAGCAACTAGTTTGCTCTACTTGGATCTTAAATATGTATGAAAGCTCCTCCTTCATGTCTGAGGAACAGACAAGTGACATGATGTGACTAACGTAACAGTAACCTCAGAGACAGATCCGGTGGCCCTTGGCTCACAGCACAAGGTGAGAGCTGCGTTACGTGCTGTCTAAGACCTGAAGCTATCTGTCAGACTGTGTACTGTCCTCATTATGACTAATAAGGGAATGTGACCAACGGTGGACAGTGCCCAATTCAAGGAGGCAACTGGGGAGTTTCCTAACACAGCAAATAGTTAACACTTCTAATAGGCTCCAAGTAGCTACTTAAAAACCATACCACAGTTTTTGGCCTGGATCTATGGTCACTCTATAATGTCTTTAAGTCAGTAAGTAAAATGTGGTCATTTTCTTGCTATTGTCAATAATGAAGGCAATTAGGAGGAAGATCAAAAGCGGGGTGACAGGGTGGCCATCTACACAGTGACTCTTGGCTACAACTTCCAAGAAGTCAGCACCACGAGTATCCACAGGGCTCAGGGAGTAAAGGCATCGCCACCAAGTCTTTCTGAGTTTGATCCTCAGAATCCACTTGGTAGAAGGACAGAACTGACTCTCACAAGCTGTCTTCAGATTTCCATACCTGTGCCATGGCACGTGTGCACTCACACACACATTTTTATATAAATAGAGTAAGCTACAGTGTAGACATTTTTGTCCCTGCTCCACAGAGAAGAGCTAAGGAGCATCCCTGCTGCAGCCTGTGACTCTGCTTCTTCTTCTGTTCGTTCTTAGTCACGAGAGACACCAGGAGCAAACTATACTCTCTCCCAGGACTAGCACCCATCTCCTCTAAAAAAAAAAAAAAAAACAAAACAAAACGAAGGTTTTGGGCAAAAGGTACCAAGCAGAAAACTTTTAATTTCTTGTTTATTACTAGAGTCGAGAGGGTTAATCTTTATTCTCCATAGAGTAAATTACATGTATCACACCACAAACTTTCATCAGACCATAGTCTAGGTCACATAATACTTAACTCCAAGTTGCTCTAATGTAATATACTTAATTATTTGTTAAGTAGTCTGTTTTTGGAAAACTGGTAGCTTACTGCTAGTCTGATAAGAATACTATTTAGATAGACACAAACAGTCTAGGATTATGAAATCTAATCTGTTCAGACTGAAAGTAAATATTTATTCAGCTAGAATATACAAGTCTATCTTTGTGGGGAAGAAACATTTGTTTCTCAATGAAAGATAAATTGTTATCTTAACCATGCACAATTTTCTTCAACATGAAGCTTAAATCCTGTGCTCATCTTGAATCTGGAGGTGATTAGCTGTTACTTCTAGGGACGGCATCCTGGAAAAGTATTTAAATCAGAAAACAGTGTTGAAAGAAGCATCTTCTCAACTACTTCCCAGTAAACAAGAAATGCCAACTTGCCACCAATGAGAAGGCAGTAAAGCAGGCTCTTCCAGTTTGCCTTCTATTGCTGTGATAAACACTATGACAAAAAGCAGCTTGGGGAGAAAGGGGTTTATTTGCATTACACGTCCCAGTCCATTGCTGAGTCAGGGCAAGAACTCAAGCAGGAGCAGAGACAAGAGCCATTGAGGACAATGGCTTACTGGCTCACGCTGGGCCACCACACCACGGTTGGCATCATCTGCAGTGGGCTGGGTTCCCTGACATCATCATTAATCAAGAAAATGCCCCACAGCCTTGTGTACAGGGAATCTGATGGTGATAATCCATCAGTTAAGGTTCCCCCTTCCCAGATGACTTGGCTTTTATGACAGGTTGACAAAAAGCCAGACCAGCACACTAGCTTTTAGACATTTGGGGTTGGAACTTGAAAACATGCTTAGCAGTTAAGAACACTTGGTTGTTCTTGCTGAGTTCAGTTCCTGATATCCACATGGTGGTTCACAGTCTTCTGTAACTCCAGCTCCAAGAGATCAGAAACCTTCTTCTGACCTCCATGGACACCAGGCATTTAGGTGGTGTACATATGTACAAACAGGCAAAAACAAACAACAAACCATGCTCACACACAGGAAATAAAATGAGAGAGAGAGAGAGTGAGGGAGGAAAGGATGGAGATAGATAGATAGATAGATAGATAGGTAGATAGATAGATAGATATTTGACAGATAGATATTTGGGCTGAACTGAAAATGAATGTAAAGTGGTCAATGTATGTGGTTAATGTAATAAACTTGAAATCTTGTGTTCTACAGCAAGCATATACTTACGGACACTAATGATTTTAAACTAAAACTATTAGCTAAAAACAAGCTCATTATTCATGTTATTAAAAAAAAAAAAAAAGGAATTACGGGTAACCCAGGCACATAGAAGCCATACACTGGCTTGTATACCTACTAACCCTGTGGACTGCGGCACGTCACTTTTCTGAGACTTGGTTTCCTTACATGCAATGATGATGATTAGTGACAGATGCTAAGTAAGAAATACTGTGATGGCTAAAAGACCAAGTGTGAGAAGCCTCAACAGCCGGCTGGTGGGAAAGGCTGCTATATACTGGCTAGCTCCTGGCACAGGGGATGTGGGCTATGGGTTACCAGCTGCTCCAAGTCTTGTTATATTTATTTTATTAGATTTTAAAAGTTAATATATTGTGTGTATGAGTGTGGGTGCATGTCCTAGTGTACATGAGGAGGCAGAGGACACAACTTATGGCTTAAGGACATGTGCCTTTGGCTGGTGAGGCATCTTAATGGCCCTTGTTACACATTAGCAGCAAATCTCACCTTTTTAATACTGCGTTGGCATACAGCTTCTGTATAGAAGAACCAGAAACATACAGTGTGAAGTGACTAAATGAAGCTTGTGCTTATTTTCAATGGCTTTCCAGAGAGAGAGAGACAGAGAGAGGCAAAGAGAGACAGAGAGAGAGAGAGAGAGAGAGAGAGAGAGAGAGAGAGAGAGAGAGAGAGATGCAGTCTTTTTAGAAAAGTCAAGGATAGAGGGTAAGACAGTTTTATAAGGGAAACCCAAGGCAAAAAGTGCAATTTTCCAAGAACACCACAGCTTTGATGTAGAATACTATAGTTACATGTCAATTTTTAAAAATACAATTTTGATATAAATGTATCTCAATTTGGTTGTGGCTCCTCCAGTTCTATAGGAGACAAACCAACTGGTTTATAGTAGAATAAAGAATATCCAGAGTAGAACGTTTACATGTCCAGGCCACAGAATTACTCTTGGCTGGAGGAGGGTTTTGTTGTTAATTATCTACCCTTCTGTCTTTGTCTAGTCTACATCACTGAGTCCCAATCTTTACTACTATCTTCTCCTTTTTTGGACTTAATTTACTCTTCTTTTTCTAGATTTTTTTTTTTAATGAGGATTCATTTATTTATTACTTATACAGTATTCTACATGCATGTGTGCCTGCAAGCCAGAAGAGGGCACCAGATCTCATTATAGATGGTTGTGAGCCACCACGTGGTCATTAAGAATCGAGCTTAGGACCTTTGCTCTTAACTTCTGAACTGTCTCTCCAGCCTTCTTTTTCTAGTTTTTAAAGGTACAAATTGAGGTCACTGATTCAAGGCCTACTCTCTACTCGATCTTAGTGGTTTTCTACATTTGGTATGTAGACATTTCATTTACTTTAATTTAAATGATCTTTTATGATTCTGGGCTACATGATGTTCACAGGTTCACACAGTGAGCTTTTGCCCCAATCTGTGGTACTATTTTGGAAGTCATGAAAACTCTAGGTGAGGCCTAGCTGGAGGAAGCAGGGCATGCCTTTGAAGGGTTATTCCTGTCATCTGATCCTTGACTTGCGCTCTGCTTCCTGCCCACATCTTCCTCTAACACTTCTGCTCCCACGATGATCCAGCACAGATCCAGGCTCACACTGTGAGCCAAGATAAATCTTTCCTTCTGTATCGTCCAGGCCAGATATTCCATCCCAGCGACAGAGTCTGGCTGCTCACATGGTTTACCCACAGTGTGCCATTTAATCTTCAGGCACTTGGACTGTCCAGAGATCTGGTGTTTGATGCTACTGTGCTGTAGTGTTAGCAGGTGAAGACAGCAGACCTTACTCTGCCTTCCAGAGTCTTCCTCATTCCCACCTGCTCATTCCACCAAGTCTTAAAAAGGTGATTCTGATAGAAATTTCCAGCTATAACTGTAGGTTTGTCTATGTTTTCTAGCAATTTTAATAGTTTTTTCTTTATATATATTTTAAAGCTCAGTTACTATATAAGATGTAGGATTAAACAGTCCTCTTCATTTAACTCTCTGTCATTATGAAATGTATTTCTTTTTCTGATAGGTCAATTGTGCTTTGCTGTCACTCTGGTCTTAGGTGGCCATGTCTGCTTTCTCTTGATTATCACTCTGATGTGGCTATGCCGCTCATTTTCATAATCATTTTCTATTTGTCCCATCTGCTCTCTTCCCTCCTTTCCCTTTTTCCTTTTGGGTCAAGTATTTTTATGACTTCGTTTGTTGACTTATTAGCTCCAGTTCTAACCAGTGGTCTGGAAACGCTCTAAACTGTAAGCTGCAACCCTTGCACAGCTTCTCACTTGTTTTCTGCATGCCAGGGGCTATTTTTTTGTTTTTCATTTTTTCCTGTTGCTTATTGCCAAGGGTCTTGAAAGCAACTGCTTCTGTCCTTGTCACTTTGGGCAGAAGAGTAAAACAGTTTCTTTGACTTCATTTTGGTTGAAAACAAATTTTGATTTTTAAAATAGCTGTCTAGAAAATATATCAGTACTTAAATAAATTACTTATAAAAATTCATGAGATGTTGGGTAAAAGCAACATTTAAAAAATTTTCCTTACTCAAAGTTAAAATTGTACCAGATTTTTCATTTCTAGTAACCACAATATTTTAAATTTCACCATAATTAAGAAAGAACACGACACTAAATATGTTTCCTTCAATTTGTGTTAAAACTCATTCCTTTTATCACACTAATTATGTGGCTTTTATCACTGTTTTTAATTCTCAGAATTAAAAAAATAGTTTCTTGTTGTAGACTGCAAAAACCATTCCCTGCTAGTCTTTTAAAATGTCTGACTTTCCCAAGCGAGGAGCTCCGCTCTTGTCAGGAAAGACAAACTCTAACAGGCAGCCTGGCTTTCCAGGCTGAGGTCCACTGTTCTTGAGCTTGCGCCACACGCTGGCACACTGGTGTGCCACCACTTCCTGCAAACACTGCAGCACCGTCCATGTTAGCCTCTTGGCCTGTCATTCCATGCCCCCAATAAATCTGCTTGACATATCCTCCAAGTCTAGCTTTAAAACCCGTATTTCACACTTTAGTTACTATTATGTGTTTGTTTCCCTCACTAAGATACAGAGTTCTCTAATATGGCATGATTTATTTCTACCTCCTTGGTGCCTATGCTTTGAACGAGTCCCTAATAGTGGCTGTTTATTTGAATTAAACTTAGAAATAATGTGGGATGCACTGATTCCTGGACTGAAATATTTATGCTTCAACCTGATTCATAAAATAAAGTGCTGACCCCTCAGTGTTATTATAGCCGAAGAAGTAACTACTGTTAGGTTAAGAAACAAGATGGGGTGGGGGGGGTATCCCGATGAACAGATCTCCCGGGGGGGGGTGTTAAATGAGGAGTGTCGGTCACAGGCTTGGGTGTCTGGGCACTTGTTCCCCAGGCGCTGGCGCTGGCAGGGAGGCTTAGAAGCCGCAGCTCTGTGGGAAGAAGCACATCCCCTGGGGTGGGCTTTCCAAGCGCAGCCTCTAGCCACTTACAATCCCCTTCCTCCCGGCCCGCTGCCTGCTGCCATGCTGTCCTTTTATTACTGGCTGGCTAGTTTTATGTCAACTTGACAAAAGCTGGAGTCACTGGAGAAGAGGGGCCCTCAGTTGAGAAACCGAGTCAATAAGACTGGGCTACAGGCAAGCCTGGAGGGCGTTCTCTGAATTAGTGACTGATACGGGGAGGGCCCAGCTCATTGTGGGTGGGACCGTCCCTGGCTCACGGTCCTGGCTTCTATAAGGAAGTGGGCTGAGCAGCCCAGGAAACAGCATGCTTCACGGCCCCTGCCTCAGTTCCTGCCCTGCTTGACTTTCTGTCCTGACTCCCTTTGATTAACTGCTATGTGGCAGCAAAAGCTGAGTAAACTCTTTCCACCCCAAGTTACTTTGGTTGTGGTGTTGCATCGCAGCAATGCTAACTCTGACCAGGACGATTACAGATACTGCCTTCTGAGACTGTAAGTCACAAGGAACTCTTCTGTAAGCTGCATCGGTCATGGTGACCAATACAGTGTTTTTAGCAGAGACAACAGAGTGCATTTCTCCAGGCCTGCCATGTGAGTACACTGTAAGACAGCACCCACTGAAACCCCAGGGGACATCCCTGCAGGACAGACACCAGCCTTACCAGCATCGTGAGCTTAGACTTCCGGTCTCCAGAACTGTGGGGGCTTTGTCTCATGCTGACTGTTTGGTCTGTGGTGTTTGTTAGGCAGCTGTAGCTGACTAGCATACAGAACCACACTGTTAGGCTAAAGCAGACACAATCTCTTTCCACTACAAGTCAGCTTAGGGCTCTGGGGTTCTTGGAGAGCAGTTATTTCCCCATACTTTCCATCTGATGGGGGGGCGTGGCTTTCTCCAAGGGCTTGACCTATGTCTGTGCTGTTCCTGTGCTTTAGCTGCAGCCACAGTTCCTTCCAGCTAAGACCATGGGTCGGTTATTCAAGCAGTAGAGAAGCAGAAATCCGTATTCTAGCGTGGGGCTGGCATCTATCTCAGAGTTGCAGGCAAATTCCACAGTGCTTCTGAAACAACCACCATCTTGGAAATTCTTTTTGTTTTTTAATTTAAGATTTATTTATTCATGAGTGCTCTATCTGCATGTACACCTGCAAGCCAAAAGAGGGCATCAGATACCTGAATAGATGGTTGTGAGCCACCATGTGGGTGCTGGGAATTGAACTCAGGACCTCTGGAAGAGCAGCCAGAGCTCTTAACTACTGAGCCATCTTTTCAGCTCCTTCCATCTAGGAAATTATAAAAGCAAAGCTAAATAAAGATGAGATGGTACCAGGAAGAAGGCCTGGCTCTGGATGGGACAGTGCGGAGAGGTTTCATGGAGGAGGCAGCATCCAAGCAAAGGTTGGAAGAGGATGGTGTACAATGTGGGAAGGGCCGTTGTAGGAAGAAGGAATAAGAAATGTTAGTGGCCAGCGAAGGACATGCTCACATTTAACTACTGCCAACATTACAAATCTCCTGTAAGTATTACTTAAAGTCTTAAAAAATGTAAATCATACCTCCATTTTTATGTCAAGAACACCCTTTCTTAGCTAACAAAAATTTTACACTTCTTATTTAGAACATAAAATTAAATGGCTAACTTACTTGGCTATCATGGTAACTGCAGGATTTATCTGTTGCAGAACAGAAACTGGATTTGAAAAACAACGCAGTGTTAATGAAGACATCCTTAGGAATTACTGACTACAACGTGAGAGTCATCATGGCCAGTTATCTGTTGCGTGGCTGCTCTGGAAGCGTACCTGCCCCTGAGAAGTGAGAACGGCCTAGACGGCAGGAGCTATGAAACAAGCCGTACTGGCTACCACTGTGTCGCTAATATCCAGTGTTGTAGTAACAGAGAAAATAACATGTTAGCATTTCTATGCTTGACGCTTAGCAGGTATTAGCTAAGTGCTTTGCATGAGTTACCTCATTTATACCTGCCTGACCTGACGTCCAGGAAGGGAGGTTTCCCTACTCTCTCCGTATATGCTTAGTTTTAATATTTTGTTTTGTTTTTCTAGACAGGGTTTCTCTGTGTAGCCTTGGCTGTCCTGGACTCACTTTGTAGACTAAGCTGGTCTTGAACTAACAGAGATGCACCTCTGCCCTCCAAGCCAGAAGAGGGCGTCAGATCTCATTATATATGGGCCTCCCCAGTGCTGGGATTACAGGCATGCACCACTGCACCTGGCTTCTGGTAGTTTTAAATATCAATTTGCCACAACAGGAAGTCTCAATTGAGAAATTACCTAGATCTGATTGGTTTATGGGCATGTCTGTGAGGACTGCTTTGTTTGTTGATTAACCTAGCCCACTGTGGGCTGTGCCATTCCCTAGGCTGGGCCCTGACCTGTAAGAATAAAGAAAGCCTGACATAAGCAGCAAGCAGGCTTTCCTTTGTTCCTGCTGGCATCCACTCCTTGACATCCTAGTGAGTGCCTTGTACAACACTACAGAAACACCACCTTCTGTCCATCAACACTAGTGAGTATTCCTGCACATCCTGATCCAGTGATAATGCTTACCTGTTTGCAGTTTTATTTTTGCTTTGGTTTTTGCATTGTTTTTAGATTAGATCAGGCTCTTGTGCATACCAGGAAGTGCTCCAACAGCATGGAGTCATACCCTCAGCACAACGTGTCACTTTCAGTTCTAAAGATTTTAGTTTTTCTTATCTTTGAACTTTATTAACGGAGTAATTAGGTTAACAGGGAAGCCACACATCCTGATCTAGCTAGGACAATCTCATGGATGCATTTTGTTTCCATTGCACTATTAATTCTCTTATAGTGACCTGGAATGGATGATAAATTACACTATCACCTATTTATTAATCATTTCCATCTTTGTTCTCCCACAGTCTTTCCTATTAAACACTGAAACTTACTAAACTGTCAGTATTGTTTCTGGGGGGAGGGGAGAGGTAGGGCAGGTTTTTCACTGTACCCCAGTATTTGGCTTTCAATGTTGGAAGCATAACTTTTTCTTGATTTCAAATGGCTTCATAACTCTTCTAATCCCCACGTCTGATCTCATCTCTTCCCACGCCCTGTCCCATTCCCTGTTCTTTTCTCCTAAATGAATCCTTTGTCTCCCTCACCCACTCTTGCCTGTATTTTCTTTTATGCCAGCCCTACGCTTGGAACAAACTTACTAATCCTCCAAATGTCTGTCATCTACTTGCTGTTCAAAAGCCACACTAGCCGAAAGCCTACCTGAGCACCCGTCTCCCTACACGTCCTATGCATGAACTGAACCCTCCACACCGACTCTTTAAGGCTCAGATCTGAAATATTTCAAAGAACAGTTGAACTCATATTATGTGTCTTACCATATTCTCTCATATCGAAGTGAACATGAATTTCTGAAAACCTATCAGATAACAAGCTTTCAGCTCTACCTTTATCTATCAAAGAAGTGCACAATGCAGAGAGATCTTGTAAAACCAGAAACCCAGACACTGCACAAGAGGACACGGGGACAAACCCACATACGTGGTCATCTGATGGTCAAAAGACAGATCACATTCACTGAGGGTACTCAGAAAAAAGAGTCACTCCCAATGTCAATGAGAGAAATGGTGAAGTAGATTTTTGGCCTCACCCTGCTCTTGTCACCTCTATTCAACTCTAAAAACCGCTTCTGTGCCTCATAGCTCTAACTGGTGTCAGGTCAGTGATAAACGAGTGATAAACGTACAGAGGAAAGCAAGACGGCACACGGAAGCCATCTCATTGTGTTAAGGACCATATTCTGGTTAATGTATTAAACCTCAGCATTTCCACTAACAAGTCATTTGTTTTTATTTCGTGGTGAAACAGGGTCTTGCTATGTAGCACATGCCTAGAACTCACTACCTAAACTAGGCTGGCCTCAAATTTATGGCAGTCGTTCTGCCTTGTCTTCCTGAATGTTGAAATAGGAGGCCCAGTATGCTGGTTCCCCCTACCTAGTGGAACTAATAAATAAGAAAGGTAAATAATTCTAGATAATTAATTTTTTAAGACCATGGTTTTTCTTAAACACACTAAATTAAAAATCAAGGCAGAAATAGAAAGATATTTTAAAAGATGTATTTATTTTATTTATTGTATATGAGTGCTTTATCTGCTGAAGAGGGCATTAGATCACATTATAGATGGTTGTGAGCCACCATGTGGTTGCTGGGAATTGAACTCAGGACCTCTGGAAGAGCAGACAGTGCTCTTAACTACTGAGCCATCTCTCCAGCCCCAGAAAGATATTTTTAATGAACTAATATATCTGAAACAATGAAAAGTAAACTTTCTTCAATTTTTTGAAAATAAACAAAAAAACAAGATCAGTAGGCTGAAAAGTAATTATATTTCTGGAAAGTAATTGTATTTCTATAAATATAGGGCATCAGAAGAAAATGCTCACTGATTAATTTAAGAGGGAAAACCCAGTTCTCCTAACTTTACAACATCTGAGAATGCCATCTGTATAGCCGGGTTAAGAATGATGGCATGCCAACTACACACAGTGCCATCACACTCATGTGGGGGGAAAACTGAACTCTATGGCTTTGGTTCTGGGGACTGATGATGACACACTTCCATATATTCTAAATGACTAAGGTCAACTGACTGCAAAGACTGCTTACTTACTGCTCTCTTTCGTTCCTGAAGTCAAAGGACACTACTCCAGGACGTACATGTCCTGACACATGAAAAGCAATGGGTTTTGTAAATCAACAAACTTCACTTCAGGAATACAAATGTGCTGAGGCATGCTAGACAGAGATAAGCAACCACTTTCAGAGTTCATGCTGCTCTTTGGGATAGCACTCTCACTACCACAGAGCAAAGCTACCACCATTTTGACTGTGGAAGGAATTGAAAATGAAAGGCACACTGAGTTCTCACATAAAGAAAACATGCATAAAGAGAAAGACATACAAGTTCTCCATCCAGGGAACTCTGCCTGGTCCCAGTGAATTTTGTCTCATTTAGCCCATCGGAGTAAGACAGTGTAGTACAGGGGGTATGTGTTGTCTGCAGGTAGTGTGGCAACACACACCATAATCCCACAAGGCAAGCAGATCTTCATGAGCTCAAGGCCAGCTTAGTTTACATTGTGAATTCCAGGCCAACTGTTTTTTATTTTTAGAATTATAGGTACAGACTGCTTTTTGTCCACATTTAGACTCTATGCAACCTTCTAAATGACATATGGAACACCAAAGAAGCATTAGGTAACAGACTGTTCTTGCTCCAAAGTACAGTAAAAACCAACTAACCTATACTTTCTATGGAACAATGAGCTAAGCCTAGAAATAAGAACCAACTAGCACATGGGCAGGCAGAGCAGTAGGAGACCAAGATCAAACAACTCACAGGGCACAGGGCACAGTGAGTTCCTGTGGGGACTTCCGCTTACACTGCACCAACAGTTTGAGTGGAGCCCCGTTGACGAAAGCTCAAGCCCTTCAGGTGTGTAGAGCCTACGTACAAGCAGCTTGTTCTTCTCAGTATTACACTGACACGACGAAGGGATGGCTGAAGCAGTGAGTATGAAATAAAATCTCTCTAAGCAACCATGGCAACAGGAATACTGCAGAGCCTTAGAACACTGCAACACTCCCCCAACTGGTACACACAATTTGGTAGCTGCGATGTCTCTTGCATTTGCTCCTTGGTGCCAGGCACAGAAACTGACAATGATTCTTCAAAAAGACTATTTTAAAGCTAAGGAAGATGGGAATTCTTCAAACAAAAGAGTTAGAGCACACTGCTTCCACGGCTGTATGATACAGGAGTACGGAGTTAGGTAAGATTGAGAAAGGCCAGCGCTATAGTGATGAGCATCTAACGCACAGTGATGACCTCTGGCTAGACCACTTGTGAGCCTCAGAGAAAATCCAGAAGCCTTGGTACAATTAGCTAAACTATAGCAAGTCCTCCAAGACATGTTCTTTTTTTAAAAGATTGAATATATAGAAACATATTTTTCTGCAGCTTTTCAGTCAGAGTTTAGATTAATTTATTACTCTTCCTTTTACTACTTAACATTTTGCAGAAAAGACACTAAGCATCATTGTAGCTCCAGAATTACCCTCTAAAAGTGATCTGAGAAGTTTAAGACTGAAGGCGACTACGTGGAGCCTAGTGGGGCCACATATGCAAGGTCCACACTGCTCCCTGCCCTGACTCCCAATGCTATGAGCACCGATGTAGACATGTTTTGAGAGCCTGCGGCTTCCAACAAGGGACCGAGTGGGGGCTTGAGTGGCCTTTTGGTTTTTAGTACACACTACTTGCAAACACATGCAAATGAGAAGGTAAATGATCAGCATGTGGTGCATCAGGAATAAACATAAGTAACACCTTTCAGTCTGTATGATTGCTGTCTGCATAAAAATGTACTTACAGGGATCATTACAGATGCCACCAACTCTGCAGTCACTAAGCAGGGATGACAAGGGAAGTAGGTGACTGTCAGTCCCATTCCAAATCATGTGCTAGCTGCTCTGATGTCTCCTCCCATTAGTAGGTAAAAACCAAGACTTATGGTTTGGGGTACCTTGGAAGTCCATACAAATGCTTATTGTACAAAATCTGGTAAAGCATCTGAGAGGGCATAGGACATGGTTCAGTGGTGTGTGAGGCTCTGGCTTCAGTCCCAGCACAGTGGCAGGGGTGGGGGACAACAGGACCAACCCCCAACAAAAGTCTACGCGAGCAGGGAGAGCGACTGTGGGGTGAGGGGGAGACAGAGAACAGGCGTATCTTATATCCACTCACTCTGCTACTCTGAGAACTGAAATAATTCAACCTACCAAAGTTAACAGCAAGCCTGGCTCCCAGGCCAGGCCTACAGATCAGTAAGCAGACGAAGCTGAGCAAAGCGGAGAGGACGCATCTTGACAGAGCAGTCGGCTCTAGGATGCGGCACAGAAGTTTAAAGAGCAGAACAGCGTTGTCTCCTGTTTACAGAGTCTACACACAGATTCAAAAGTCCCAGTTTTAGAAAGTACCTCCAACCAAAACTTTAAGTGGGAACAGAACATAAGTTTAAATTTAGATCCAACACAGCTTCAAATGCACAACAAATCAGGAGTCTGAAGTGGCTTTAGGGTAGGCTGAAATGACAGCAAGAAGGTTACTCACTGGACAGTGCAGGAGCGAGGACAGTGCAGGAGGGAGGACGGTGCAGGAGGGAGGACAGTGCAGGAGCGAGGACAGTGCAGGAGGGAGGACAGTGCAGGAGCGAGGACAGTGCAGGAGCGAGGACGGTGCAGGAGCGAGGACAGTGCAGGAAGGAGGACAGTGCAGGAGTGAGGACAGTGCAGGAGTGAAGACAGTGCTGGAGACACAGCTTCCGGAGCTAGAGTGTTCAACTCCAGAAGTGACTTTTCCACTTGTGGCAATATCTATGATCACTCAGTGTGTCTGTGCCTTATCCCATGAAACATCCCATAGAGTTATTATGAAGACTAAAGCAAAAATAATTAATAATTGTTACAGAGATCAGGAAACACCAGCTATTACCAATGCTAGACACGAAGGCACTGCACATGGACATGCTGTATTATGTGCATCCTTAAAAATTCACACGGTACTCTCCTCTAGAGTCCCAATAGGATGTCCTCCCCTCTGTCCCAGTTTCCTGGTAAGGGAAGGCTTTCGTGGGACATGCCCCTTGGGCTAGTATGCAGATATAAGTGAGTATATACCATTTGAGTCTTTCTGCTTCTGGGTTAACTCACTCATTATGATCATTTCTAGCTCAATCCATTTATCCACAAATTTCGGGAATTCCTTGTTTTTAATAGCTGAGTAGTATTCCATAGTGTATATGTACCACAGTTTCTTTATCCATTCTTCTACTGAGGGACATTTAGGCTGTTTCTATGATCTGGCTATTATGAATAAGGCTGCTATGAACATGGTTGAGCAAATTTTCTTGTTGTGTGCTGGTGCATCTTCTGGGTAGAGAACCATGTGAGAATAGCAATGTAGAAGGATCCAGTGGGTCCTAGAAACCTACAAGTAGAACATTATGATAGGCAGATTTGGGCCAAGGGGTCCCGCTCAAACTAAGGCACTAGCCAAGGACAATACAGGCAGTAAAATTTAAACCCCTACCCAGATCTAGCCAATGGACAGGACAGTCTCCACACTTGAGTGAAGAGTGGGATATGACTTTCTCATGTACTCTGGTGCCTCACATTTGACTATGTCCCCTGGAGGGGGAGACCTGGTGGCACTCAGAGAAAGGACAGCAGGTCACTGAGAAGAGACTTGATACCCTATGAGCATATAAAGGGGGAGGTAATCCCTCTCAGGAACAGTCATAGGGGAGGGGAATAAGGGGAAAAGTGGAGGGAGGGGAGAATGGGAGGATACAAGGGATGGGATAACCATAGAGATGTAACAAGAATAAATTAATAAAATAAATTAAAAAAAAATTCACACGGTACATCTAAGGGTCATTTTAAATAGTTTTTAATGAACTAGCTCTTATAAACAGCTGTTTTGTGATAAATAAGTGCCCTCCAACTTAAGATCAAGCTAAGAATACACATGAAAACATGCCCACATCATTCTTCAATTCCTACTTCAGCTCACATAGGAAACAAGAGTGAAAAATATAACAGAACTGAAAGTTCAAATCTCAGAAAATGACTTTTTGTTTTGTTTGTTTGTTTTGAGATAGGGTCTTACCATGTAGTCCTGGCTGGCCCGGAACTCACTGTGTAGACTACACTGGCATAAACTCATATGCTCTGGCGTGCAGCACCACACCTAGGTCAGAACACCAGAAACAGAAGCTGTCTACTGAAAATTCACTGATCACATGTGTGGGGACACAGTCAGCTTCTGTCTAATGCTGTGACATCAGGACTCCAGACAGCCTGGACTCTGCCTGCAGCTTCCCGCTTTCTGCCAAGCCATCTAACATCCCTAGACTCCCTGCTTCCTCCTCTTTTGCCGCATAGACATGAATAATCTTGTCACTGTAGCTCAGAGGGTTCGGATGAGACAGACTGTGACTTCCACTCTGCGGCCAAATGCAAGTGGACTCCTCTTCCTCCTCGGCAGAGGGATGGCTTAGTCACCCAGTGCTGGGAGGTGAGGCATCAGCTGCTGACTGACATCACCATCTACTTAGGCTCGAGAAGTCAGGTAACGTGAGGGCTGGCATCGTGACATGCCAAGGCATGGCAAGTGGGTGGAATTACTTTTCTTCCATATATGGGAAACCTGTATGTTTAACTCTCTGAGGCGTTCAGTAACCACGACTATTTCTCTAATAAGCAGTTGTGCAAGTCTGCATGTCTAAATGTGCACACCCGATTACTTGCAAATGGCAGCTTCAGGGGAAGAGCAACCACTCCAGTAGTCTGTACACAACAGTCTAAACGGCATGAGAAAGTGTTCAGGAACTCTGGCCACACCCACATACCCATAGAACACCTAACATTGGCTACAATGTCTCCTTAACCAAGGAGATCGCCACCTAGGAGCAGTTGGTGGCTAAAAGAGAGCCAGTTTTATACCCTTCCTTCTTAATTTTGTTTCCTTGGGTCATGATACTCAGGATATTCATTCTTTCCACAGTATTCTTTGCTATATTTTAACAACTAATTTAAATCCATTTTTTCCCCTTTAGATGATTAACGTATATAGTACAGCTGGTGTCTTTCACTGGCTTTCTTTTTTTTAATTTCCAGGATGGGCTGTTATAACATCTATGTTGAGGCAAGCTGTAATAGTAGTATTCATTAAATCTACCAATCTTCTTGAAAGGAAGGTATTTTTCTAAACATTTCTAATGAGACTCAGTGTAAGCTTTGTTGTTCTATTAGGTCATTTTGACTTAAAAAAATAAGGAGAGGTGGCTTAGTGGGTAAGAGTGATTGCTATGCAAGCATGGAGAGTTTGGATCCCCAGCAATCATGAAAGAGGGGGAGGGGAGGGAGACAGAGACAGACAGACAGACAGACAGACAGACACACACACACACATACACACACACACACAGAGAGAGAGAGAGAGAGAGAGAGAGACACACACACACACACACACACACACACACACACACACACACACACACACACACACACACACACACAC
>OU015744.1:13300275-13317960 GCA_907169655.1 Acomys percivali
TCCATCTACTGACCCTGAGTGGCACCCTGGAGATGTCACAGTGGTGTAATAGGGCAGCTGCCTTTCCATAACTAGACAACACAATCTCTGAGGAAGTGATGATTAGGAAACTAACCAAGTCTACAAATGTTAATTTCAGTAACCTAAAAGTGTTCATTCTCAGCAAATATAAAACAACTACTGAGCAGCTATCACATTAGGTGCTTGGGATCAGTGACTAAAAGCACACACATGGGTCTGGGTAAGCAATACAGTGGTAGAGCACTTGCCTGGCATGTGTAAGACCCCAAGTTCAACAGCCATCGCCTAAGGGACACACACACATACAGATACAGACACAGACACAGACACACCTCTTGCCCTTGAAAAACAGTCTATTGAGACTAGGGCTGTAGCTTGGTTAATAGAGCACTTGCTAGCATTGGAGAAGCCTGGATTCAGTCTCTACCCATGAACACACCAGGCCTAGCACTTGAGGTGACTCAGAAGTTAAAGCCCATCCTTGCCTACACAGTGAGGTTATGTGAGGTCAGCCTGGAATACACAAGACACTGTCTCAAACAACATAACACAATAGTCTATTAGGAGTAGGGGTGAGGGGAGTAGAGGAGAGAACACCTTAAGAGCAAATCTTAAGCAATTCTAATAGTAGAACAAAAGCCTTAAAAAGAAATGGCCAAGAGGGTGGAACACAAGCTAGGAATATGCTTTCAGAGAAGTCAGGAGAAGAGGGTGGGACATAGCTGCATCTAGCAGTGGTACCCAGTACAGATGGGGCTGAGCGTCTCAGGGTCTGCACTCTGTCTTCAGGGCACCAGTCACTCTTGAGAAGAAAGACAACTCAAGCAGACTATACACTATGTTAGAGGATTCCTAAACTTAATGGAGTAATTGCATTTTCTTTCCAAGTTTTCTGATCTGGATTCACTTGCCCTATATTGATTTATACTACACAAGTACAAAGCAGTAAATCTTGAGGATGAACACCACATCTCAGAGCACGGGAGACGCCTGACGGCAAGATCAAGCACTGGGTATGTAATTCAAAAGGAAACCATAATGGTTTAAGTGGGGTGATACATTTCATTTCATGCCACAAAAGTGGCACAGAAATCAATAAAGCACACAGCCACAACAGAATTATTAAGACAGTATCAGATGCATGAAAAATTATTGCTATGGCTTCAAATATTTATACATTACAGATTTTGTGAGTGGTATACTATGACAAGACTGGTCTAGCAATTTTAAAAGGCTCTTTTGAGGAAATTCATTTTAGAAACTGTCTTAGATTCCGGATGAAGTTGCAGTCTTTTGAAAGGGGAGGGGAAAAGCACCAGATGTGCTCGCTCTTTCTTTCTTTCTTTCTTTCTTTCTTTCTTTCCTTTCTTTCTTTCTTTCTTTTTCTTTCTTTCTTAAACCACAGTATAAAAAGACATTAAATGGGCAAACAAAATAAAACCAACCCCTTTTCAATTTGAGAGCAATAGCTGGGGGAGGTGGTGCACATGTGTAATCCAAGCACTTAGGAGGCAGAGGCAGGTGAATCTCTCTGAGTTCAAGGCCAGCCTGGTCTCCAAAGTGAGTCTAGGATAGCCAAGGCTACACTGAGAAACCCTGTCTCAAAAACAAGAACAATAGCAAAAAACTGAGAGCATTATACTTTAAATAATGTTGTGCTTCCTTAGATACAATACTCTCACCCTAGGCAGGGCATAAAGGCCTACAACCTGCAATTTTAAAAAGCTGAGGCAGGAGAATTGAAGCTACATAGAGAGTTAGAGGAGAGACCCTGTTTCAAGAAAAACAACAAAAATCCTGAGCAATCTCAGTATTGCTATCAACAAAAGACCCCATTTCCTGTCCCCAGAATATATCATGTGCTCTCCTGTGTGTGGCCTCTGAAGCTTGTGTTCTCAATGCCTGTCCTAATGAAGCTTTACTTCCTAATGAAGTCTTCTTACTTCCGAGGGCACTTCGGCTTCCCACCAGAAGGTACCTCCTTTTACTTATCATGACTTTCCACTTAAGAAACAGTTACAAAGCAAAGGCTTCCCGTCCCCACCCCCGACCCCCCAACAATTCTGTCTTATCTTCCTGTCTTTGGAATTAAGCTCTGATGCTACCTAGACTGCCGAGGAAGCACATGCTATTCTCTCCCCGGTGCTGTGGCAGTCAGGGTGATTAGCAGAACTGTTTCTTCTGTCTACCCACAGCACATGGCCACTCTGCTAAAGGCTCAATTTCCAGATGTGCACGCAGGCTGGCTACCTGTAATTAACTTCTGGTCAAATGGATGTGAGATTACCTTAAAAACAGCAGATTACACCCAACAGCATTTCCTTCCATGGTCTGTAACGTGGTGAGCAGATTTCACAATGAGCTATGCCAGACTCCAAATGACACTGAGGCTCTGGGAGTGCAAAGCACAAGACAGGACCAGTCTGTGTCTGAAGCAAGTATGGGGTGCAGCTGCCACACCTGCTGAGGCCTTTCTGTGACAAGTAAGCTGCTAATGTCTTGTCTAATCGACTGGGGGGAGGGGTCTATTTTCTAGCTATACACAGCTTTTTAAAAATTACATCAGTTCCATGAAAAATCTATATATTTAGAGGTGACTTTTCCCTTACCTTACGGACATAAGGTCTACAATTTTTGATAAACTCCAGAAGAGTTCTATGATCCCCAGAAGGCCATGGTCACTGCTCATGGCCTCACACTAACTACACAAGGACAGAACTCAATGCCAGTCATTTAACATGTCTAATGCAAACCTAATATTTAAAAGCCAATGTGACTGAAGAAATTATTTTTTAACATTCCTGCTTTTCCCCCTCAGATTCCTAGCACCAAAACAACTTAGTTGTAACTCAAGATAAATTGTCCTTACTAGAAAGTACCTCGGCCTACAAGACCTGTGGCTTCTCACTGAGCCCGCCTCAACTGAAACAGTAGTAAACAACTTAATATTTGACATACATTTACAGAAATATAAACTAACTATCCTAAAGCCAAGGCCAATTAAAACGAAAGGAAAAGGTCTTTTCTTCACAGATTTCTCATAAAATTTGCCACTCCACTAGGAAACTTTAGTAGAACTTAACTTTATATAGTTATTGGCAATGAATTCAAATCCTCAGTTACTAAAAATTCTAAATCTGGTTTCAGCAGAAGTGAAATCCAAGGTTGGGAGCTTGAGAAGTGACCCACAGGCTCCTGGATGGGAGCGGACGGACTTCCAGGAGTGGGAGGCACGGAGCTTGGTGACCCGTGCCCTCCCCTCCCCCTGAAAAGATGCTGTTGCCTCACATTAAGTAAGAACAAATATGAGGCCCCACAATTACAATCAGACAAATATATTTATGGAGGGGGATATATTTTCATGGAAGAGATCTGAGAGTTTTATATAAACCAAATCATTCTTATTTTCAAAAATTGTACTTTCAGGAGAAATTGTTGAGTGCATAAGTAAAGGCCAAAACAATACCGTAAAACTAAAATACTGAGTTCAATCGTGGACACCAAGTTCTATGATGAGTGCTAGCAAATACAGACTGCCCAGGAAGGTAAGAAGACAACAAAATCCCTCTTGTAAGAGCGCTTAAAGTATCCAAGGTATTTAAGTGGAGGAAAACTGAGTCATGTGGTGTCAGAACCCCAAAGGCCTCTATAAGAAGAGGGGTCCACACCCCTCTAGAACAGGCAGCCTTAGGGTCTTCAGGAGGAGCTTCCTTTCTATCAGGAGTCCCAGCAGTGGCTTCCAGGAGACTAACTTAACTCTCTCCTGAAGGCAGGCTTCCACTGCTCTCTAGGAAATGAATTACACGTGAAGTACTCTGCAGAACAGAAACCATGCGGGGCTGTGCACGGCTGTGGCTGTTCTGCTCTGACTCTGGCTTGGCCTGTCCTTTCTATAATGTTGTTCTGTTGAAAGAACACATCTGCTACTGGGACTACACTACACTGGAGCAGGTGTCATTGCAGACACAGCATGCCAGTCACCTGTAAATTAGCCTGGAATAAGAAGATGACAGAACCTTTCCTTACACTCACATCTCACTCTCAAGTCTGCACTAGCCTAGACTGCAGGGGTGGGGCTGAGGCTGAGAGCCGGTGGAGAGAAGAGAGGCCTGAAACCAGAGTCCATGTCCCTAGTCATCACACTGTGCTACTCCTGGCAGGGCCTGGCAGGCACAGGGGCCTGGAGCAGCACATCTGGTGAACAGTCTTGGAATGAGACAAGAAGATGAAAACTCTCGGAGAACAGTCAAAACATGTTTCAAACACTAGAAAGCTTTCTGGCCAAGTATTTCCTCAAGCACCAACTAGGCTGACCAGGCCTGACAGCTCATTACAGAGACATGATAAACCGGCATCAGCCTTGGGGAAGTTCAAAATACCCTTCAGAGGCTCAACACCTAAACTTTACCTGAGGAGAATGGAATCAAAGTGCGTAAGGAACGGAAAGGGTCAGCAAGGTGAAGGTGCTGAGTGAGGGGAATGGAAAACAGACGCAGAATTCCATTCCAAATTAGACATGGAAGACAGAAGCAACTCCCAGAGCTCGGGCGGAGGGACCAGGTTTTCCTCTCTGGTGGCTCTCCCTTCTCTGCCCCCTCACTTTGTTCTTTACTCACATCCTTCCTACATCATCTTTCTTGGGGTTTTCTCTCTTAACATTCTTTTGTCTTCTCAGTTGACCCTGTATTTCCTTCCTGTCTGTTCCAGACGGTCAGGAGGTATAACCCAATGGCAAGTACACGATGCCCTCTCTCACAAATGGCAGAGGGCAGACACTGCTGCCAATGAGATTACTGAATGAATGACTAAGAATGAATGAATGAATGAGATCAAATATTCACTTCAGGGGGCTTACAGGGTGACAGGACAGATCCAGCACACACTAAGGAAAACTGAATATAGTACGATGGTGATTTTTATGTTCAGTTTGGCTAAGGGCTGGTGCCCTGTTTGTTTAAACACTAGATGTTGCTGTCAAGGTTATTTGTAGATGTGCTAGACACTTAAGATCTGCTGGCTTCAAGAAAGTAGTTTATGGTCTACTATGTCAGCAAGGTTCATCCAGCATCAGTAAGTCTCTGAGGGAAGGAGGAGCACTGCTTCCAGACTACAAGAAACAGCGGCCTGTGGATCTGGAACTCAGGACTGCAACGTCAGTGCCTCCCTGGATTGCTAGCCTGTCAACCTGGCTGCTACAATCAGAGCCATCATGCTCTTTTCTGTAATATCTCCACCCCACCCGCACCACTGGTTTTGTGAGAGCACTGCCAATTGATATACGAGTATGTAGGGGCAAGGTCAATCATTCTGACATCTTGTGGTTCAATGACCAACAGCAACTTTCCCCATTCTGCACAATCAAGCAAGCTGTCTTCAAACCCCCCAAGTATCATCACTCACAAACTAGTGGCTTTTAGTTTGGTAAGTTCTTTTCCTCTGTTTGGAGACAGGGTCTCACTATGTAGCTGTCTGTGCTGAACTTGGGAGTCTATGACCACAGCCTCCTGAGCACTGCAGTTAGCCTGGCTTGCTTGGTAAATTCTCATATAGTACACATTGAAGAGCTGATTTATTTTCTCTGCTTTTACTTCCCCACCAAAGCATCTAGATCATACTCTTCACCGTGAGTCCGTCAGCCCTTTACTACAAAAGTCAGGCAACTAGAGGCCACATGGTTTTCCTGTCCTATCAAGGGTTTTCACTTAGATGTCTATGTGCACAGATCAACTGTAATTCAGATGTTTTCCATTTTCTATTTAAGGTTGTCATGGAGCTTTTCCTTCTCCTTTAAAACACCTGGCAGGAAGACCCTGCCTTAAATCATCTTCTCCAGCTAACAGTATAGAGACACAAGTCATCTCTGACTTACAGGAAATGTTGTGTTAAAAAAGACAAGCAGTCACATCACACTGCCCTCTATTTTGGTGTATAATACACAGTAAACAGCAGGTGTTGGTTTTCACTGTTATGTGAGATATTCAACTTGTCTCTTTATACTTATACCATCATTATGTTTAATCTACACTTGCCCAAAACTCAGTGCAACTTGACTTTTTTATTTCTCTAGTAAATGAGTAATAAACATAAAAGTCTAAATGAATCAATCCTACCATCCTACAGAGTCAAGACTGACAACTGAACATGCCCATAAGAACAGGGTGGAGCCCTGCAGTGAGCTCTCAGGTGTGCCTGTCCACCAATCAAGAGAACTCCTTTACAAGTCAAAGTGCCTGTAAGCACAGCCCAGCTCAGATGCAGACCAGACAGAGCACCATAGCATCTGCCAGTTAAAGGGGACCGGAACACAGACCGAACACAAGTGTTTGTGCTGTGAAAGCCTCCTCCTCTCCCAGGAACATAAACTTCTCAAGAAGACATGTATAAGAAACAAATGCAAGCCATTATAGGATTGATTACTTGGTAGTATTTAAAATATATAATTTTGCCTATATCAATTAATTGACATGTGTCCCATTAAAGCATGCAAGTTTCAGGGGCACACAACATGCAGCATGCAGTAAATGGACAGCAGAGGTTAATAACCTGGAAGCATAGGATCTGAGAATGTGAGAGCAAGTTAAAGACAAGAGTTCCTCTCCATTGTCACTGAGGGCCGAGAAGCAGTGCTGAAGTGTGGAACAGTGAGAGCGGGGGAAATACAATTTGTCCGACACATAAACATATCTCTGCAAGTGGCGGCAGGTATAACTGCAAGACAAAGGCAAAAGGAGAGAAACAGAAGAGAGGCGTTTTTCTTTGAAAGATAAATCATCCTTTATATCGTCAAAACTTTGTGTGTTTCTTCACTGGATGGTCGGGGTGGGTAGGTGAGTAGGTCTGTCAGGAAAAGAACATAAACAAACAAGCAAACAAATGACTAGAGTAAAAATGGGCCAAGGGCTGAACAAACACCTCACGAGGGCTGTATACAAGTGGCAAAAGAGCATACAGACGGTGCTCTACACTGTATGGCATTACAAAAGCTGAAATCAAACAATGAGGCATCACTACAGACTTACTAGAGTAACTGACAGCCAACTGATGTCACCACATGCTGCTGAGGACACAGAGCAACAGGAACTCTCACTCTGGCTGAAGGGACTCCAAAATGTCACAACCGATTCAGAAGACAACTGGGTAGCTTCTTACAACACTATCCGTCATGTTCCTTGATATTGCATCAAGCATTGAAAACTTATGCAAAAGGAAAATTGTACACATTCATGTTTATGGTACCTTTGTTCATACTTGCAAAATCTTGAAAGCAAGTAAGGTATTTTTGCACAGGCAACACAAGCTGGGGTACATCCACACAATGGAATATCTGGTGCTAGATAGAAATGGGCTATTGTGAGAAGTTACAGGAGAACTCACGTGCATATCATTAAGAAAAAGCTAATTTGTGAGTATACACTATGGTTTCAGGGAGATGGCCTTCTGGGAAGGGTGGAACCATGGAGGCTGTGAAGATCACAGCTGCGAGGGGTTGTTGTAGGAAAAGCGATGCTGAAAAGGCAAAGCAGTGGGAATGTTTTGGACTATGAAAGTGTTTTGTCTTACACAATCATCATGAATACTCTCCATTATACATCTGCCCAAATCCAAATAGCCTTAACCCTAATGTAAATACACAGGCTTTCATGAACTGTTTCAAATGCTCCACTCTGGAACAGTGTGCAGATAGTAGGGAAGACTGGAGAGGACAGGAGGTGTAAGGCAAACCTCTAAGTTTTCTGTTCAATTTTACTGTGAACCAAAAGTTGCTCTTTAGGAAAAAAAAAGTATTATTTATTTATTTATTTATTTATTTATTTATTTATTTATTTATGATGTATACAGGGCTCTGCCTGCCAGGAGAGGGCATCAGATCACATTATAGATGGTTGTGAGCCACCATGTGGTTGCTGGGAATTGAGCTCTGGAAGAGCAGACAGTGCTCTTAACTGCTGAGCCATCTCTCCAGCCCCTAAATTGATCTTTAAAAAAAAAGTAAAGAAAAAAGTCTCAAAATATAAATGTGTCATTAGTGAGTCACATGAAATCTGCCTTGGTAGAGTAAGGTGACAGAAGATATTTCCTCTTCAGTGACACAAATGCAATCCTGAGAGTCACAACAGGACACTGAAGACAGAACAATGGAGGAGGAACCAGGAATCACAGACCTCTGGCTGGGGTGGCCGTGGGCGGTTTAGAACAGTGGTTCCATAGACAATACAGATCCCCCCCCCAAAAAAAACTAAAAACAAAACAAACACTTTAAAGTTCTATAGTTTTTTGAGGTGTGTTACAAAAAGTAAAATAACAGGAATAATAAAAACTATTACTTTCATCAGAACAATTTCACTGATGGCACATTGTAGGCCACTAAAAATATAAAAGTTTAGGGTCTGGAGAGATGGCTCAGTGGTTAAGAACACTGTTTGCTCTTCCAGAGGACCCTGGTTCAATTCCCAGCACCCACATGGCAGCTCACAACTGTCTGTGGCTCCAGTTTCGGTTTTGTTTTTTTTTTGGTTTTTCTTTCTTTTTTTTTTTGGTTTTTCGAGACAGGGTCTCTCTGTGTAGCCTTAGCTGTCCTGGACTCGCTCTGTAGACCAGGCTGGCCTCGAACTCACAGAGATCCACCTGTCTCTGCCTCCCGAGTGCTGGGATTAAAGGCGTGCGCCACCACTGCCCGGCCTGTGGCTCCAGTTTCAAGGGATCTGATGCCCTCCTTCTAGAGCCGGCAGGCACTGCCTGCACATACCACACAGACATGCATGCAAGGCAGAACAAGTGATATGACAAGGTAAACAAAATAATGAACATATCAAGTAGGTTTCTGAGAACTGCATTTTAAAGAACTACACCTAAATGTATACAAAGTTACCAAGTGTGTAACAGGTTTCTTTAAAGTATGTTGAGCTCCAAAGCAAACTAATAAATTGGAAGGTTTGGAAACAACAAATTTAAATAGATGAACAATTCAGTTATCCATTAACCACTAGCCCACCATCAACTGGGTAGCCAATGCTGTGTACCAAGTACTATGTGCCAGCCTTCTACATGTAGAATGTGCTGTACAGCAGCCTTCCACAAGTGTACCTGTGTTGTATACCAGCCTTCTACATGTGTGACTGTGCTGGCTGTGAAGGGAGGGTGGGGACAAAATACAGTCCCTACTCCTATATTATCAGAGGAAAAGACATGTTAGGTAACAACAAAACTCTATCCAAACTGAGTCATAAGATGTTAATAAGTCCAAGATGATCCAGAAGCCACCTGAAGTAGTACGGGATCTTATGAAGAACTCCAAGACTCAAGCATTAAAGAATAACAACACAAGAAAATATAAAAGTTTGGTTTTTAAAAATATAATTTCTATCATTTTAAGTAAGTGATGACGGCTAACATTATCACCAAGATTGGGACGAGCAAACATCATATGTCTCCTGAAGAGAACACAGCACAGGCAAAACCTAACCCTGAGGGATCACACAGATCCACATGGATGGGCCTTCTATTTGTTTTAAAGGTTCAGTATCCTTTAACTTTTGAGAGCCATAAAAGACAAACACTCAGGGGCTGTTTCTGATTAAAGAATACAATAGAGGCCTGCTAACTCTAGCAGTGACTCTGATGTTTGATCCCATTTATTTAGTAATTATGTATGTGTATGAGTGCCTTGCCTGTGTGTATGTATGTGCACACATGTATGTGCCTGGGGATCCTGCAGGTCAGAAGAGGGTATTAGGTCCCCTGGGACTGGAGCTACAGAAGGTTGTGAACTACCAGTGGGTGCTGGAATCAACCCAGGTCCTCTGAAAGAAGAACAAATGCTCTGAACCACTGAGCCATTCTTTTTTTTTTTGGTTTGAAGAAAGAATCAGTGGGCAAATGAAAAAATTTAAATACTAGAACATACATACATGACACTATATAATTTTAAAGTTAGTAATTTCTTTCCTTCCTTCCTTTTGTTTTTTGAGACAGAATCTTTTTTTTTTTTTTTAAATTTTTTAATTATTTTTATTTTTTTAATTAATTTATTCTTGTTACATCTCTATGGTTATCCCATCCCTTGTAACCTCCCATTCTCCCCTTCCTCCCATTTTCCCCTTATTCCCCTCCCCTATGACTGTTCCTCAGAGGGATTACCTCCCCGTGTATATGCTCATAGGGTATCAAGTCTCTTCTCAGTGACCTGCTGTCCTTCTTCTGAGTGCCACTAGGTGTCCCCTGCCAGGGGACATAGTCAAATGTGAGGCACCAGAGTACTTGAGAAAGTCAAATCCCTCTCTCCACTCAGGTGTGGAGACTGTCCTGTCCATGGGCTAGATCAGGGTAGGGGTTTAAATTTGACCGCCAGTATTGTCCTTGGCTAGGGCCTTAGTTTGAGCGGAACCCCATGACCCAAATCTGCCTATCATAATGTTCTACTTGTAGGATTCTAGGACCTACTGGATCCTTCTACATTGCTATTCTCCCATTGTTCTCTCATCTAGAGTCCCAATAGGATGTCCTCCCCTCTGTCCCAGTTTCCTGGTAAGGGAAGGCTTTCATGGGACATGCCCATTGGGCTAGTATGCAGATATAAGTGAGTATATACCATTTGAGTCTTTCTGCTTCTGGGTTAACTCACTCATTATGATCATCTCTAGCTCAATCCATTTGTCCACAAATTTCGGGAATTCTTTGTTTTTAATAGCTGAGTAGTATTCCATAGTGTATATGTACCACAGTTTCTTTATCCATTCTTCTACTGAGGGACATTTAGGCTGTTTCCATGATCTGGCTATTATGAATAAGGCTGCTATGAACATGGTTGAGCAAATTTTCTTGCTGTGTGCCGGTGCATCTTCTGGATATATTCCAAGGAGTGGAATAGCTGGGTCTTGAGGAAGCCCTATTCCCAGTTTTCTGAGATAGCTACATGCAGCCATGGCTGTCCCAGGACTAACCATGTAGACCTGGCTGCCCAGACACTCCCAGAGAGCTGTCTCCGTCTACCAAGTACTGGGATTAAAGTGGGGGCCACCATGTGTGGCAGTGTTAAATTTCTTATCTTGAGAATGTTGTTGTTTTAAAGAAATATATGCCCAAATCCTCAGTGGTAAAGACATTCCATGTTTGGAAATACCATTGGGACAAGCAGGATGGATACAGCATGCACAGGCCTGCACAGGCTCAACTCAGACAAAATCCCAGCATGAGAAACAGGAAGTGTGTACAAAGATCCACCCATCACCAAGAAGCACCTGATACCTGCTGAGAAACGAAAAATCAATTGTCTCCAGTGTAGTGTCACTGAGTATATCAACTGTACTCCAGAGCAGGCCCCATGCCCAGGCCAATACAAAATGGATTCCATGATTTTTGGATGGGCTTTTTGCTTCATGAAACATCTCAAAATGAGAGATAAACACAATGATGAAAAATAATGGTTAAATATTAATATGTGTAGAATCTGGGTAAAATGTGAATAGAAATTATTTGTTCAATTTTTGTGATGTTTTATAAGTCCAATTTCAAGATAAAAAGTTTTTAAAAGATAAAATGAACACCAAAATATAAAAAATGGAAGTATCTCCCACAAACCGGGTGCAGAGTATTCCAGATTATGGGGTTCACATCTAGAGCCATGACACGTCATTCTGACTTCTATATAACTATTGGAAACCAGAAAAGCTATGGCGTGGGAAATAAGCAAATGTGGTCTAGAATCATCCCATAAAAAACAGGTACAGTTGCTTAACACTACACTTTCCTAAAACAGAAATCTCCTGGTGCCTCCTTACATTAAAATGTCCCAGATTATGCAATGTACAGTACTGACACATCACTTGCTATCACTGCCCTTCTAAAATCTTCTGTCCTAGAACAATATTCAAATATGCAAAGCATGCCAAAAACAAAAGCACACATGCAAAAAAGTAACATTTAAAAAGAATTCCACAGTGAAGACTCCTAGCAATGTATTTTATTGTACACTGACAATAAAATTGTAACAGTTTTCACAGCATTTTTTTTTACTAAGTTATTTTCTTCCTTATTCAGATGTTTAAAGAACATTCAAAGAAAAATGGCATTACTAAGGCAGGTTAAACTTAGAATGCTCGGAAATATTCTGTCTCCTTGTCCTTTCAGCTTCCTTCCTTTCCTTTTCTTCTCCTCTTCTTTCATTCCTGTGTTTTCTCTCCCTCCCTTCCTTGAGAAGGCTTAATACATCTACTAATGTGTTTAAAATATTTTAACAAAGACAATATGAGAAAAGAAAATTACATGCCAATATTCTTGATGAACAGATGCAAATCTCCCCAATAAAATACTAACAGTGGAATTTAACAGTATGCTAAAGTAATAATCATCACGGTAAAGATCTGTGGAATGGGGCTGGAGAGAGGGCTCAGTAGCACTGGCTGCTCTTCCAGAGGACTGGGGTTCAATTTCCAGTAACCACATGGCAGCTCACAAATGTCTGTAACTCCAGTTCCAGAGGATCTGATCCCCTCACACAGACATACATGCAGGCCAAACAACGAATGTACATAAAAATAAAAAATAAATAAATTATTTTTTAATGTAAGGATAGCTTGACATATGTGAATCAATAAACATGCTATATCACATCAAAGAATTGAAGGATGAGTACATACTGTTGCCTTATTACATGAAAAATGTGTAAGAAATATTCTTTTAAGATAAAACAAACAAAAATACCCTCATCAAATTAGATATAGAGGAAATGGAATGTTCCTCAACACAATAAAGGGATCCTACTGCTAACAAAATACTCAGAGGAAAATTGGAAGTCTAGCAAAAGTAAGGTCACTCAACGTTAGCATTTCTATTCAGCAGAGTATTAAGAAGTCCTTGCCAAAACAATTAGGTAAGACACAAAAGGAAATAACAGATATGCTACAGCTTCTCTTCATATAATAAAATCCTATCACTGTTTACTACCATGTCCACAAAAAGAAAACAATCCATGGAAGACTATTTCGAGACTTAAAACATACATGTGCCCAAGTCGTCCTATGTAAAATCAATGTAAGAAGAAGAGAAGAAACTATCAAAGAATAGGGTTCCGCCAAATTGCCACAAAGAGCCTTCCAGAAGGAAAAGATGGAATAGGAAATCAGGAATACTCACTCAGCAAGTAACTAAAAGGTGTATACTACACATATGAATCTAAGAATTCATAAAGATGACACAAACATGGGAGGTCCCAAATAAAAATATATTGAAAGTCGAGTGTGGTGGCACACACCTTTAATCCCAGTACTTGGGAGGCAGAAGCAGGTGGATCTCTATGAGTTCAAGGCCAGCCTGGTCTACAAGAGTTCAGAACAGCCAGGGCTACTCGGAGAAACCCTGTCTTGAAAAAAACAAAAACAAACAAACAAACAAAAAAATATGTGTGTGTGTGTATAGGTTATTTATATATATGATATATATGTAAAAAATAAATCAATATCTATTTCTGAAAATATTGAATATTAAAAGAAACAATTAAGCACCTACCTTACCTATTCAACTAATCAGTGCTGCTAGGGAAAATTTCTTCTTTACGAAATTCTACCTTGGAAATTAAGTGCACAGTATTATAACTAAGGAACTCACTTGACAGCCTGAAAACAATAGTCCAGTCAAAGATCACTGAAGTAGATGAGGCCATTACATGAAAGAATGATGGTGAAATTTAAAATGGAGAGTTGCACTATTATCATGTGTAGCCATTGATAAATCTCATCATGTCCAAGGTATCTGGCATGTACTTACTGGGAGTATTTGTTATCTTATATGCAAAAAACTGAGCTTGAACATCTGTCTTCTGGAGTTGATTTTCAGGTCGAGGCAAGATTAGCGAGAAGGAACATGAAGGACATAGGAAGCAAGAACACAAACTTAGAGGATGGGATCCACAAGATAACCAATCTGTTAACTAGTAAGAGACTTGAGATAAAGAAAGCAAAAAAGAGGCTCAGGGACAGCTGAGCTGACAAAGTGCTTGTTCTGCAGGCATGGGGACTTCATCTCATGCTGGCATGTGCTTGTAATCTCAGGCTAAAAGGGACAGATAGGAGGGCCTATGGGGTCAACAGGCCAGCATAGCTTAGTCAATGACACCCTGTGAGTCCCAGTGAGAAACCTCCTCAAGAGAGGAGGAAAAGAAGAAAGAAAGAAAGAAAGAAAGAAAGAAAGAAAGAAAGAAAGGAAGGAAGAAAGGAAGGAAGGAAATAAGCAAAAGGAAAAAAAGGGCACTGTACTAGATTATAAAGCAATAGCTTCCTTTTTTAAAGAACTGGATGGTAAACATCATAAATATTCAACACAGAAATAACAAAATGTCCTGTAAGTACCATATGAGACTCCTGCCCTAGACTAGCCAAAATTAAGACTTTTTAGATAATCATGTTTAAAGTGATTATGAATTTGCACTAAGGAGCTGTTGCTAATATTCTTAGGACAAATGAATTAAATAATCAAATTGTATGTGTCGGTTCAAGTGTTACAAATAAGAGATGTCATCTGACCAGATGGATAATATAAGATTTTCCTGTAAAAGTAAAGATTTAGCCAAAATTTAAAGGACACATACACCTGGTAGGGAAGGAATCCAAGAGAGGAACAACACAGAGAACACAGTGGAAGGGAACATGGCAGGAGCTAATCTTGAGGGAAAAGGGAGGCAGGTGGGATCTCAGCACGGAGGAAAGCCTGTTTTTGGCCAGGAAAATCAGAGGCAACCCAAATGCCTCAGGCTGAGGGGTTCTGGGCTGAGCTCTGCTTCTCAAGTAAGCAGTCTGCTTATGGACTGAAGAGGGAGAGTTGACGGAGACCCAGGAAAGTCCACTGGGGAAGATGTGAGGCTGAAACAACGGATGGCAGAGAATAGATGGATTTGAGACATACTTACTGACAAGACTTGGTAATGAACTGGACATGGTTGGCAAGAGAAAAGAACTAAGTCCCAGGTTTCTGGGTTACATGAATGGTACTGTCATTTACTGAGACAGGAATGAGAAAAGATGGTCAAGAAAAACCAGAAAAGAGGAAGGTTTTCATTTTGAATCGGAAGTGAATCTGAAAACACTCAAGACATTGTCAAGTGTCTGACTGACCACAGTCCACCTTAGAGCCCTGAAGAACTGGCTGCCCTAGAGAGCTATGTACCTGAGTCATTGTTCTGAAGGTGGGATTGGTTGTGGTCACCTCGGAAAGGGGTGTGTGTGGAGAAAAGACAGGATGGGGGGGGTGTGCTGGCTAGTTTTATGTCATCTTGACACAAGCTATAGTCATCTGAGAGAGGAGAGAACCTCAAATGAGAAAATGTCTCCATAAGATCTGGCTATAGGCAGGCTGTAGTGCATTTCCTTAATTGGTGAGTAAGGGGAGAGTGCCCAGCCCATTGTGGGTGGTGCCATGCTTGGGCTGGTGGTCCTGGGTTCCATAAGGAAGCAGGCTGAGCAAGCCACGGGGAGGAAGCCAGTAAGCAGCACCCTCCATGGCCTCTGCATCAGCTCCTGCCTCCAGGTTCCTGCCTGCTGAGTTCCTGTCCTGACTTCCTTCAGTGATGGATTAAGGTTGGTTTTGGTTATGAATTTGTTTTAGGTTATGGCGTTTCATCACAGTACTGCTAACCAACTATAACTAGGACGGGGCTGCTCTGCTTTTCTTACCTCCCCCTCAAGTGTGTGTGCTGAAATCCTAACTGCCACAGAAACAGTGCTAAGAGGCTGTGTCTTTGGAGAGTAACTGGAATTAGATGAAGTCATCCAAGGACAGCTAATAAACAAGACTGAAGTCCTTGTAAGAGTCTCTAGAATTGGCTTCTTTGCATGTAAGGGCACAGAGAAAAAACACCATATAAAAAGCAGGAAGTGGTTCCCACTAGCAATAAATCTACTCTTCCTTGATCTTGGACTTCCCAGAATCCAAAAGCATGAGAAGCAAATTCTGTTGTTTATAAGGTATCCAATCAATGGCATTTTGTTATAGCAACACAAACTAAGGCAGGGTGATGAGAAAACTAACATTTACTATCACCATAAGATGACTTCAAATGTAATTTTTAGGGGCTGGAGGGATGGCTTCAGTTTAGAGCACACTGGTGTTCTTCCAAAGGTCACGGGTGCAATTCCCTGTAACCACCTGTACCTCCAGCTCTAGCCAGGTCTGGCCTCCACAGGCACCATGCACAGATATAGTAAGTATACTGATATATGTGCAGACAAAACAGTCATATACATAAAAAATAAAATAAAAAACTAAAAAGTCTATTTTAAAAATTTATTTATTGCAGTACTGAGGATCAAAACCTGTTATAAGCACTACCACTAAATTATATCCCAATCACTTTAAACCTAGAGGGAGGAAGATAGATCACTACAGAACTCTGAGTGGCCAAAGACTGTAGAGAAGATGAGGAAATAAAAACAATGTTTTAAAACAAAAAGGGTCTGGAGAGATGGATACCTACACCCATCTGAGTACACCCACACCAAAACACATAATTGCAAATTAAAAAATACAATCCTGAAATGAACCCTCGAGTTTGTCTTAAGTTAAGCACAGCTTCTCCAGGAACAGCACTGAGTGGGGTGTGACAGTTTGGATAGGGGTCTCGTTTGTCTTCCTGAGGTCTCATGTGCTGAAGGCTCGTTCCCAGCGTGGGGGGACCTGGAAGGAGGTATGTAGTTCACTTCAGTGCTCCTCGTTCGTTGAAGAGATCACAAATGTTTTCATAAGAGCCAGAGTGAGCAGGACCCTGGCAAGTGAGCTATCTAACTTCCTGTTTGAAGCAGCAATGCCTCACTCTTGCTCTCGCTCGCACCCAACCACAAGAAATTTACCAAACAGCCCAAACACAGTTTTACACTATTTAACACAGTTAAAAACTCTCATATCCAAGCAAATAAAAACCAGAAAATCTGGGACAAATGTCAACAAATTACACACAGTGGTAGAAGCGCACCTTGAATCATGTAACTCCTTGGCAGCACAGGCCATTTTTCTTGGAGCTGAGCTACTGCTAGCATGAACCATGCTGAGACTGTCTGTATGAAGGATTGGCCCAAGAACAGGGAAATGTACTGATGCACCCACGCAGTGCCAGTCAAGAAATGAGGTGACCTGACACCCCACTGCCATCCCTACCAAATAAGAGCATCTCAGAATGAAGAGCATTCCCCAAACTGTTAACAGCATTAAAAACCCTGTGCAAATTTTTACCTCAATTGCTAAAGACATTCAACCCAAGACAGGCTTAAATTTATATCATCAAGTTATTAACTAAAACTTGACTATTATCGACATATTTAATAAAAGTCTATGCTAATTAAAACTCTCCATTAAGTACTTTTATCCTATCTTAAGCCACTTATTTGAGAAGTAAACAGATAAATAGAAAATCTTAAACCAACATTCGTAGAAACTTAAAATACAGAAAGCAGAAAAATTTAGACAGAAATTTTAGCATGTTTGTCAAGTTACTATCTTACTGTTGTGAAAAACTTGTTACACCAGACACAAAGCTGGGAGTAGCCATGTTGTGTCTTAAATTTGTTTCTAAGAACATGAAAATTTCAGCTTGTATTTTAAGATCTGATCAGTTTCCCTTATAAAACTAAACACACACACACACACACACACACACACACACACACACACACACACACACAC
>OU015744.1:13324188-13349928 GCA_907169655.1 Acomys percivali
TAAGTGCAGTGTGGAGCAGTAAGTGCGGTGTGGTGCAGTAAGTGCAGTGTGGTTCAGTAAGTGCAGTGTGGAGCAGTAAGTGCGGTGTGGTTCAGTAAGTGCAGTGTGGAGCAGTAAGAGCAGTGTGGTGCAGTAAGTGCAGCGTGGTGCAGTAATTGCAGCATGGTGCAGTAATTGCAGTGTGGAGCAGTAAGCGCGGTGTGGAGCAGTAAGCGCGGTGTGGAGCAGTAAGTGCAGTGTGGAGCAGTAAGTGCAGTGTGGTGCAGTAAGTGCAGTGTGGAGCAATAAGTGCGGTGTGGAGCAGTAAGTGCAGTGTGGTGCAGTGTGGTGCAGTAAGTGCAGTGTGGAGCAATAAGTGCGGTGTGGAGCAGTAAGTGCGGTGTGGTGCAGTAAGTGCAGTGTGGTTCAGTAAGTGCAGTGTGGAGCAGTAAGTGCGGTGTGGAGCAGTAAGTGTAGTGTGGTGCAGTAAGTGCAGTGTGGAGCAGTAATTGCAGTGTGGTGCAGTAAGTGCAGCGTGGTGCAGTAATTGCAGCGTGGTGCAGTAATTGCAGTGTGGAGCAGTAAGTGCGGTGTGGAGCAGTAAGTGCGGTGTGGTGCGGTAAGTGCAGTGTGGAGCAGTAAGTGCAGTAAGTGAGGTAAGTGCAGTGTGGTGCAGTAAGTGCAGTGTGGTGCAGTAAGTGCAGTGTGGTGCAGTAAGCGCGGTGTGGAGCAGTAAGTGCGGTATGGAGCAGTAAGTGCGGTGTGGAGCAGTAAGTGCAATATGGAGCAGTAAGAGCAGTGTGGTGCAGTAAGTGCAATGTGGAGCAGTAAGTGCGGTGTGGAGCAGTAAGTGCAGTGTCATACAGTAGGCTAGAGACTTTACATTATTAGTCACTTATAATGAAGGAAATCTGCAAGTAAAAAGTGTTTAAACAAATTTAATCTTCCACACAAGATACTTGATACTTGATTTCTAGATATACGTGGAACATAAAATGTATATAAAATACTATTTATAGGGCTGGAGGTGTAGTTTAGTTAGTAGAGCACTTGCTAGAATGCATGAAGCTTTGGGTTCTACATATTTGTAATCTCAGTACTCAGGGCGTGGAGGCAGAAATACCACTGTTCAATTATCCTTGGCTGCACAGTGAGTTTGAGACCAGTCTGAGATACATTTTAAAAAAGAATTTATGCAAACAAATCCTCAGTAGGTAAAGATGTTTGCTGGCAAGCCTGAGGATTTTAGTTCAATCACTAAGTCTCACATGGTAGAAGAGATCTGACCCCTCCAGTTGTCCTTAGTATGTGTGCTATGCCATGTGCCAGGCTCTTACACATAAACAAACACATTTTAAAACCTCATAAGTGCTACTGTAACCCCCCCCCCCATAAACAGGGTTTCTCTGTGTAGCCTTGTCTGTCCTAGACTTGCTTTGTAGACCTTGGACTCACAGAGCTCCACCTGCTCTGTCTGCTGAGTACTGGCATATAGTACTTTAATCACATTTCCCCCTATGTTTTATTGACATTTCATGTGTCACTTGTATAATCTAAAAAGTAATGTAAAGCCTTTTGGAGATGTGGCTCCATGGAAAAGCACTTGTGTGGCAGGCTGAAGGGCCAGCATGCAATACCTCTAGAAGTGCAAAGAGGTGGGGGAGGGCAGAAAGAGGGAAAAAGGCACAGGGCCAGACAAAGAATGACTAAGACTTTAAACCTCTTAGAGAGGGCTTCTAGGGCCTGCTCTCCTGCAAGGGTGGTCTGTGAAATACGTGAGCATGTGTGACAAAGCATGCAAACAGCCATTTTCAATCACGCCAGTGGTATTTCAGAAGTGCTTCAGTTTCATCCATTATGTCCCACTACGTAAACCAGTATGTGCAAAGATGGAACTCTGTATAAGTGACAACCCAGAAAGAAAAGGAGGCTGGGGAGAATTCTCAATGTGAGCAGGCAATTATTAAAAACTGAAACAAAGCCTTTTACAAGCTGGCAGTGGAAGCAGACAGGAGCACACGGAGTGACTGCCCCCAAAGCTGCCTGCACTAGCCTGGGCGTGAGGACTCCTGACACCAAGGGAGCAGATGAAGAACACAAGACGCGCAATAATAAGCAGGGGCAGGCTAGCTGAAGCAGATATTCTCTCTGTGGATTTGCCTTAGCTAGGCAACCTGAGAGTTAGTCACCACTCAGCCGAACGTGCTCTTCCCTCAGCCTGCGCCCTTTCCCCTGCTTCTTACTAAAGCACACACACACCTCTAACCCAAGAGCAGAGACTGCTCTCCCCCTTACAGGAAGGACTATCTTGTAGCCTCTCTTCTGGTATTATCCCTCCCTCCCCCGACTCATTGTTTTGTTTTTTCTAGACAGGGTTTCTCTGTGTAGCCCTGGCTGTCCTGAACTCACTTTGTAGACCAGGCTGGCCTCAAATTCATGAAGATCTGCCTGCCTCTGCCTCCCGAGTGCTGGGATTACAGATGTGCACCACCACGCCCGGCTCTGGTATTATCTCTTAATGAAACCTTAATACTTTGAGGCCACTACACTTGTAACATTGGAGTATGAAGGATACATATATTGTGAAAATTGCCTACAAAACTCTTCATGTAACAAAACTACCATTTTTTAAAATCACAAATGAACAGAAAATTATGTAATGATATATATCATGATATTAGCTTAAGAAGTACTGTAGGACTTAGGAGCACAGCTCAGTGGAGAAGTTTGTCTACATTTTCTACAGTGTGCATATATGGTTTGGACTTCTATAAACTGTTATTTTGGGGAAAACATTTACTCTAAAATTATTATTTATATGGCTTGCATTTTTGTGGGTACTTGGAATACAAACAGAGGGCAAAATGATGATGGATGGCCTCCTGCGGCGTGCATGGTAAGAGGAGGGAGATATTCAGAGGGAGTCTGGCATTCTACCCACCCCATAACCACGCATAATGGCTTCTCATGTATCCTTCCAGAGTTTCTGCATGTAAACAAGTGAATCTGATTTCTCCCCTTACTTACACTAAACACACACACACACACACACACACACAAAGTTCTATACCTTGGGGTTTTGTTTGTGGAGGTCTGAGGCTGACACAGTGAGTCTTTTTGACTATACCCCTGATTCAATGAGAGAGGGTCTCCCAACCAAACCTGTAGTTTGTTGTTTCAACTAGCCCAGCTGGCCATTTTGCTCTGGGGAATCTGTTTCTGCCTTGTAAGTGCTGGGATTACAGTGAGCTCCACATCTGCTAGGCATTTACGCGGATGCTTGCTGGGCCAGTACCTCAGCCATTGAGCCATCTCCCCCGCCACCATGCCCCGCTTTCTTCACACAGTGTGCTCAGGTCTTCCCTCCGTTGTCACTCCTTTTCTTTTTAGCAGCACTCTGCTTTTTAGTGACCACTTTGAATCAAATGTGTCTACACTGAGATAGCTGAAAAGTTAAAACAAAACCTGCCACAGATAAACATACCCATTGTCAAAAGGCAGTGGAACTAGACTTTGCACACAGCGCCACCACTGCGGTCTGAGAGTGCCAGCAACGGGTCTGCCTGGATGACAGGGAAATGCACATCAGCCAAGTTTGCAAGGTCCATTTTTTTTTCTATGTAAAGTGAAATCATGCCTTTAAAAATCAGAACTTATCAACACATCAGCATCCTGTTCTCGGCAATCCAGTCCATACCCAGGGTCTGGGTACTTGTAGGCAGCTACGGATCTGGCTTGAATTTATTTTAATCAGGTATGTACTTTTAAACTTGTGAGTGGTAACTGAGTGTGATTAGTTCTCTGATGCCTAACCCATGGCTTGGTACAAACCCGGCATCAAATGAAATGCTTGCTGGAAAAAGCGAAATCCAAAGCTATTTTCCTTGGCAGCTGCAGTGCAACAGCACCACCAAGGGGAGCTCTGCTGCAGCACCCCATCCAATTTCCTCCCATGAGGATACCAGCCACAGTGAGAGGGAATTAACCCTAGCTGAGCTAGGCTTCAAAGCGCTCTCCAAGCTCTACTTGCCAAGCTGAGGGGTGCCCTGCCAGAGTGAGCATCCAGCCAGCATAGCCCTGGACTTCCACGGACACCCAGTTACTGCCTTGCCTGCACCTTGGTGTAAAGTGAGCATGTCGCTCCCAATGGAAACTGACATAGGCAAACATTTACAATTAAACAGGAATCAAGGGAATAAAAATGCAGACTACACTTTAAATTTGATTCAGCTTGGATATTTTAAAAGTTTGGGCAGAAGTATAGATTGTTATCTTAGCCCAGGACTTAAGAATAAAGTCATTTATTATACTAGATACACTGGAGAATAATTTATGAAACCAAATTTATTAGGGTTATTAAGGTACCCACAAATGAGCTGTGCCTCCTTATATTTGTGCACCTCATGGTCCTATGACCTGCCTTGGACTGATTAAATTTGGTAGAAACAATGGTCTCAGATAGATGGTCTAGGTTGCAAGAAAACATACAGTCTCTGCTATTCCTGGGATAGCCCCGCCCAGGAATAGGTCATACTACATGGCAAGGTCACCCAGAACACTGAGATGCTCCAGCCAACACCTCAACAGGCCGTTGGCTGGCAGCTAGTATCTAAAGCCAGCCCACTATGCTTCCTGCTTCACTACCCTCTACTTGAAAACACACAAGCGACCTCGAGTGCACACCACTCAGCAAGGCAACCAGTCCACAACCCTGAGAGATGATTACAAACTCTCCTTTGATAGGGAGCCCAGGGCACTGTGTCATCAGGTGGTTAGCATACACTAATAGGCAGCCCAAACACATTGTTGGCCATACCAACAGCAATAGATGGGCAGTAAGCTTAAAAAAGTCTGCCATCTATAACTCTTTAAGAGGCCATGAGTTCCTCAGAGAATAAAAATGATTTATATATAGCCCCTTTCTATTCCCTATCTTCTGAATAAATATTTATTAAATGGAAGAATGAATAATGCAGACACAGCTAAGTATTGATTATATTGATGGAAGGAAGGAAGGACATAACTAATTCAGAAATAATAGATGTTTAAAAGTGTCTACAGCAGGCTTGTAATTCACACACTCCCATGCACTCTGCCTACGCTATCTTCTGGACGGGCACTGGAGCAGATAGATCTCTCTCCATTGCAGAACCCCTTTAGGCTTTTACAAGATTTCTCAAGAGTCCAGAGTATGCCTCCATAGATGAATTTCATGGATAGATATTAAAATTGAGAGTAATTGAAAATGTGCATCAGTTTCTTTAAAGATAAGAATGAAAACTTTGTATGTTGACCTAATACATTTAATAAAAATAACTCTTTAGTCATATGAAAAATATTGTTTCACTGAGTTTACAAGGCAGAGCTCCTAAATGTTGACCTATCGAATCACACAGTATGCTCCACAACCCGCATTTGTTACCATCATCATTGGTATCACGAAGTGTTCAAGTTACCAGGAAGCAAACTCAATTCTAACTTCTAATTTTGCTATTTGCAACCATCACCCACAGTGGTTTTGTTTGAAGGGATGAGCTCATTTAATTCATTTTAAAGAAAATGCTAAGTCTAAGTAACCATAGACTGTCTTTTGTGTCAAAATTACATCCCACCCAACAAGTGGTTAGTTGTCATATTGTGTGCTTTTCTGAAGACAATCAATACAGAGCAGGGGACAGATGTGTGCTGGGGAAACTTTTTATCACACAAGACATGAAAACCACAAGCACTCAAGTCAACTGTCACTACAATTCATCTCCCTTACAGTCTTGTCAGGGACATTTTAAGTGAAAATGGCTTTGCTTTCTTGCTGCGAGTGTGGTGGATGGAAGACATAGTGGGCACTAGTACAGTGTGAGTGAGTTTATGATAAGGCCTTAGGGAAGGCGCAGTGGAAGCTGAGACGGTGCAGGTGGGCTTATGCTAAGGTTTTAGCAGTTTTGCCAATGATTGTTACAGTGAAATTGGCAGATGGAGTCTGATTCTAGGCCCTTCAGAGCCCATAACCACACTTGAAGCAAGACTGTGTTGAAGTGATTAAAAAAAAACTATCAAGTTCATGAAGTGAGCATATATATCATTCACTCTAAGGTAGTACATATCCACAGTCCCTTCCATGTAGGAGGTGGGGGCAGAAAACACACACACGCGCACACACATACCCATACACACACACACACAGTCTCTCCCAGTACTTATGAATGTTGAGGCTGAAGAAACACACACCAAGCTGTTTGACGCCGAGTAATTTTACAGTATCTCTGGCCTCCTTTCCTCACCTCTTAGAGAGCTAGTCAAGTTCACAAAGCTGTCCAGCTGTGAACAGTACTCACAGGCAGTCTCAACAGACCAGCCATGGCTGGCGTGGAGGAGCAGGGCTAGAGACCGACTTTCTCTACTACTTGTAGAGGTCCCAAGTCATAAACTGTGCTCACACTCTGTTTTAATATAATGTGATTCTAACAAACCAAATGCTGTCAAGAATTGTTCAAAATAATCCATAGCAGAGAGGACAATGCGGGACTATCAATGACATAGAGTTGAGTGTGAACTGATCCTTTTTAAAAAAAGTGCATGCATGTGAATACATACATGTTCATCCCATGGCACGCATGCACGTGGAGGCCAGGGAACAACTTTTAGGGAGGTGGGTCTCTGAGTTCAGGGGAAGCTTGGTCCTACATATTGAGTTCCAGGCCAGCCAGGGATATATGGTGAGACCCTGCCTTCCAACAAATGACCACTTAGAAATAGAAGGCAGTACAAGATGTGGGCAGCTCACAGATGCAGGTTCAAATCCCAGCACTGTTAATTTTCTTAGACAAGTCACTTCTGAGACTTAAATGTTTGTTCCTTCACTGGAAACAACCGGAAACAACAGACATATAACTAAGTAACTCAATTGTATCTTTGATGTTTACTATAAATGAGTCCTAACAACAATACTAACATCACCTCCTTGGGTAGCTCCCCACTGACACAGAACACTATAACAAGAGCTGGTAGGCTGCAGTGTGTGGCAGATGCCAGCTGTGCGGAACAAGACAGTTTATATGGCATAGTGGTTCCTTCTAGCCACTTGGGATTTTAGGTACGTCCACTTAGAGGAACATATTTTACCATGATGGGCAAGACGTGGTAGGTAGCCTCTACCAAGGCCGATGCCCTGTTCTACCAATGCTGAGTGATGCTATCCAGCAGATGCCATCCAAGGCACTTTACACATGCTAAATCTTTCTCTTTATGGCAGCCCTGGCAGGAATTTGCCGTTTTGTGAATGATGAAACTGAGAAATGCAGAACCAATGTTAAATGCTCAGAATGCTCCTAAGAGCTGCCACAGGATACATCCAGGCCTCCTTTCGCGTTACCAGTGTCCAGCCATCCTCTCAGACCCTCTAAGGAAGCAGTCCCTGCTCCCTTGTTTGTTCCATCTCTCTGGGCCTCTTGATTCTATTTAGCCTTCTGGATTTTCCCACTTCAGTTAACATGTTTGTCTTGGAAAAGGTACTTGTAGTGAGCCCATGAAATATGTCCAATATAGTGAGAAAAATGCTTTATTTAGCACTTTATTTGTAGCTGGGTAGTGGCAGCAGTACATGCCTTTAATCCCCAGCACTCGGGAGGCAGAGGCAGATGGATGTCTGTGAGTTCGAGGCCAGCGTGGTTTACACAGTGAGTTCGAGAATAGCCAGGGCTGCACAGAGAAAATCTGTTTTGGAAAATTAAAATAAACAAACAAAAAATTTAATTTGTTTTATGTCAGATAATATATTAATGGGTTAATGGGAAGGGAACAAATGAGAAAGAGAGGGGGAAGGAATAAAGGAGTGATGGGGGAAGGAGAAAGAAAATGAATGTGAATGAGCATGAACAGGCCTAGATCTTTCATCTGCTGTGGCACTAACCCTGCTCCGTAAACTGAACAACTGGTGCCTATATCCGCTTCTGCAATAATGTTCATTTGGATTAATTGTAGTTAACTGAAAGTTTCCATACTGCCATATGCCAAGTGTGAAAAGTTGTCAGAGATGATTTTTAAAGGTCTTTCTAAATCTATAATTTTATGATGCAACAAGATTTTTACCAAAATACCCTGGATCTGTCAGGGGCACTCAGATTAGGCTTTCAAGACTGAACACCAACAGTGAGCTGGAGATGCATTAGGACCACGTGGGAAGCAAGAGGCTGATGTGGCCACTCACGGTTTCCAGGACATAAATCCAATGGATAAGCGAGTGAGAGAAAACCCAGAGCAGTCATCTCTCAACCACAGTGGCAGCCAGCGGACCACCATTTCCCGTGCCACAGGGCATGGTGACAAGTTGCCCATCAAGCAGTGACAGGCATTCCATTAGCTTCAGAGATACCTACCTAAGCAAAGGCTTCTGGGAAACACAGCCCTTCTTGCCATGGATGTTTGCAGAAGAAAAAAGCTTGGGACATAGAGTCCCTCAAAGGGCAAGGACACCTCCCTCAAAAGTCAAGATGGGCGTTTTTGATTGAAGTCTATTTTAAGTGACGATGGAGAAACCTAGCTGAGCACAAGCAAGTGGGCATGCACACGACACTTCCCCTCGTTCCTGGCTGTGGAAGTCATGTGAATAGCAGTTTTAAATTCCTGCTGCCTTGACTTCCCCATGACAGACTACAATCTGGAACTGTGAGTTTAATACACCCTTCATTCCTAAGTTGCTTCTCATCAGGACATCCATCTTGTCCCAGCAACAGAAGTGAAAGCAGGACAGCCAGTGTCCACGGAGGTCTCACACTCAGGGGTCCTGTCCTAGAACACAAAATACTGTGTGTGCTGTTGTCAGCTACCTTCTGTCGTGCTGCTCCAGGGTGTGAGGAGCAAGCCAAGGGAGTGAGGACACACTCGCCCTACTACTCTTGTGAGTAATCATTTATAGTAAGTGTGCAAAGAGACCATCAGATGCTTTGTCCTAGACCTAGAAGTCTTAAAACCTAAAAGAAGCCACAAAACTATGGCAGGTCAACTTTTTTGTTTAAAAGTAGGGTAAAAATAAAATACTAGGACTTATAATAGGACAGGACTGGGTGCTTGACAATCCATGGCTAAGAGGATGACGAACACAGACCGTGTTTTCACACATTCCCGGTCACCTCTACAATCTATGCCACAGTCTAGAAAGCTCTAAGCAAGTTACTTTAATGGTTCATTTCTCATGTAGCAATCTTGTCCACAAAGGTCTCTACTTACAAGAAATCAAATTCAGATAAACGTATGGTGTGCTGCTTTAAAAGCGAACATTCTAGCTGTGCCAGCAGTCTAAACTGGAATTTAAATCAATTATGAAGTTTTCACATGTCCCATCAAGTCTGCCAAGACACTGCTGTATGATATAGCAGCTCTCTACACAGTCACACGGTTCAATTAAAAGCTTAGACATTTCCAACTGGGAACTGCAAATGCTCCTAATGTAACTTCTTAAGAAAAGACTAAGCTGAAAGGCAAACCATGCCAAATTTCCCTTAAAAACTTCACTGCCTTCAAAGTACCACTGCCACAGGAAGTACAGGAAGCCAGGTTTCTAAGACAAACATTTCTCCTTCCTTCCTTGGCTAATGCTCTGCCAAGATCAAACGAGGACCAGCAGAGACCACAGCAAGGAAAAAACTGGCGTCTGTGTGTGCCTAGGCACTGGGGAAGAACAAGTTCACTCTATTAAAAAGAGATCACATGAACTGTTGGAGTTTGGTGCATACCGCTCTTCGTGACTGCTGGCACTCTAGAGTCCTTGCAGATCACAAAACAAGCCAGTATTAGTACAGACCTCTATCTTCATCCAATGGCGTCTCCATCTTCATCCTTTAGGGAAATACTGGCTACTGAAGGATACCTGCAGCACCTGGGAGGCTGAAAAGGACGAACTTAGGTTCAAGTCACCCAGGCCACACAGTGAGTCCAAGGACAGCCTGATCAAGGATAGTGCAATCCACACAAGAAATGGTATCGTTGGTGCCATCTCTTGACAAAGTGACTAAAGCCAGGAAGAGACAGGAAAGAGCTCTTGTGTACAGATACCTGAGAGCAAAGCCTTTTCAGCAGACACCTTTGACAAGACCTTTCAGGCATGTGTACCCTACGGCCTGGGGCCACATGCAGCTGAGGAGAACTACAACTGTGGCCATGAAGAGTTATGAGGGTGGCCCAACACAGAACTGCTGATTACACATTTCTCAAGAGTAAAGAATGTGCCTGGCAATGTCACATTGCAATTTCAGAAGGTTAGAAATGCCTGGCAGAAGCAAGGAAATAACTCTAATTTCCCAAATTTATTTTCAGTTGTCAATACACTAAAGACAAAGGACCCGCAGTTTATTTGACTGCACGCTGCTGAGTGGGCATTCTACTGTATTTGTGTCTGCCCTCAGTTTCAGCATCTGACCATTTCAAGCATGTCAACCTGTTCCCTTCTCACTCACTTTATGGCATGGCCAGAAGACCACCTAAGCCATACGGCCCACACGCTCAAGACTGAAAACTGCTCAAATGGAAAAACGAATTATATACTTAGAAACTACACCAATCCCTTCTTGGGGTCTCCAGGGAAACTAACATTTGGAATTTTCATATGGGACAGCCCTTGGAAAACATTCATTATAAAAAAACTAATCTGAAACCATTGCAAAACTCCATATATGCAAGGCAGAAAAGGACCACAAGACGGCAGAGATCATTAAACTTGCAATACTGAAGTAAGCACAGGGCCAACAGTTAACTTTTAGAAACTAAGTTTCCTCATGATGCCAGCAAGACTACAGGGAATGAGGAGACTGTAACTGGTCAACCTCTCTCCACTTTACTACTAAGCAGTCCAATGTACAGATGGGAACTCAATTGTTGAGTCTCTGTAAAATAGTCTCAAATAAGTTCTGAAGACAGGTAAAGAACACAAGTTAGTTCTGAGTAATTATCAAAACTGATCCCAGCTCACCATACCTAACATTGCTAACAAGGCTATGTCTCGAAAGGTGGGCCCTAGGGGAAACCTGCTATGACTATTCTCCTAAAAGGACATAGTATTAAAATGGCTTCTAATGACTTATTGCCACACACACAGACCAAGGCACTGCTCAATTCTTACCAGAGAAGCTCCTTCTTGCAGTAGATGGCAAATAGCAGAGACTCACAACTGGTCGGAGCACGGCGAATGAGAGGCTTAGGCGCACTCAGCCCTAAGTGGGATGTCTACATCATAGCCCTGCCCCCAATCTCAGGGATCTATACAGAAGAGGGGGCAGAAGGATTGTAAGAGTCAGAGGTGGTTGATGACTTCAAGCAAACAATTATTTCTGGATACAATAGGGCAGGTGCATATATGAACTAACAATGATTGTGAAAACACACACAAAACCTGTGCAAGCTCAAGCCAGATAAAATCCAAGGATGGAAGAGAAAAAGGGGGTCATGAAGTCCCATCCTCTAGCTGAGGAACCACTGGCAGGTGGTTGTTGCTGGGAGAAGTAAAGTCAATTTTCTTTAATGGTGTGATACCTGGTCTATCAACTACACTCCAGAGCAGGCCCCAGGGCCAGAAGCAACTGGCCAACACAAACTGGACTCAGAGAGGTTCTTATAAAGGGGGAGAACATGAAGGTGTGTGGGTAGGGAGGTGGAGGACAAACTAGAAAGAGTTGGGGGAGAGAGATAAAGATGATTCAAGGCCAGCCTGGGAGTCACAGTGAGACCCTATGCCAACAAAACAAAACAACAGCAACAACAACAAAAACCAAAACCCTAAGCTAAGCAATGCCTTGGGTTCAATCACCTGTGTCAGAGAAGAACAAATTCTGCACGGTCCTAAGAGTAACAACTAAAGAAGAAATTACAGCTTCCATGATACACATTTTACTTGAAAACTGCTAAGACAACCCTGAGCTGCCTACTGGGAAACAAAAAATACCGACATATACTAGAAACTCCTGCAAATGGCATTTATGACTGGATAATTAACTTTTCTATCTTTAAAGATCATAGGCTTGGAAAAGGAGGAGGAGTGATGACGGGGGCTCCTGACGACCCCTGTAAGGCAGGCCAAATCACAGCTCCTCAGAAAATGTTAGTATGTTGTTTCATTTGGCAAAACATGTACCTATGGTTCTGTCCGGACAGTAAGATTGGGCTGGGGTTGTGGATGTGTGAGGTGGGGCCACGGCACCATCTAAGTGGAACAAAGAAACACAAAAAGGAGGCCAGCGGGATGAGACCTGAGACAGACTCAACCACCCACTCCGGATGGTGGCAGAAACCACAAGTCAAGAAGCAAGGTGCTTCTAGCTGCTGAAAAACAGACTCTCCCACAGAGCCGCAAGGAAAGAATACAGCTCCACCAACCTATGGTTTTAGCCTATATAACAGTAATATAACGCATTTATGTAAATAATAGTGGTAATTGCTGAGGCAGTAACAGGAGATCATGACAAAGTTGAACAGCTATGGAGAGAATACTTGGTTGGAGAGTGCAGTTCAGTTTATGTGCTTGCATCAACCCTACCAACAATAGAAAATAAAACGTCTCAAAGACAAACATAGATACCTGTAAAGTGAAGTGTGGTGCTTTGTAAGACATTTAGTACAGTTCTTAAGGATTCGTGTGAATTACTAACAAAGTACTTATGCCTCTGGAAAGCTAATACAGAACCTAAGATGTGGCCTAAGACTCTAGTTTATAGAAGGACCAAACACAATTGCTCCTAACTCTAATTAACAAGCAGGTTAGAGAATAAGGTATTCTCAACCACATGGAAAGTAGTGGGAAATTTGGAAAAAAATCTGCCATTTTCGCTCATGTTTAAAAAGGACACTGGCATGGTACCCATGTCAAAAGACCAGCCAAAAGGCAAAGTGCAGCGTTTGTTTTAAAGTTTGTATTTACCTGATGATCCTCTGGGCAGCATACTGATGGAGAGAACGAAACTGTGCTGACATATTTGCTAAAGCTGCCAGGCAGTTTGTGTGCAGGTACTTGTCCTGTGGGGAAAGAGCAAGATTAACACAAACCACTCTTCTCCACACTGCAAGGACGGTTAGCTGAAAGCAACACCCACCCAACTGTCCGAACGTTAGAAAAGGCCTAGGACCTGCATTCTCTAGTTCCCAGATCTGTACAGCACCAAGACCACACTGTTTCCAAATTCACTGGGAGGCCAGCCAGACAGCATCAGGGCACTGCAGATGAGCCTTCTCACCGCAGGAACACCGACGGCCGCAGCAGAAGCACTGATGTGTGCTGCTCTAGACCCTCCCAGCCACACAGCGTCTTCCTAAGACACAAGTACTTCCTCCTCCTAAAACAGAACCACCTCTATGATCTCAGATAAATAAAAAAAACTAACCAGGACATATGTCTACACAAGCCCCACAGAGAGAAATACATAAAAACATTAAGAAAACAATGCCTTAGCTATGACTTCTGCACATAGCTTTCCTTGGTAGCATAGTTCTACTGACTAAGACCAAAGTTCTACAGAGTTCATCAGAATTGCTTGTTTTGATCCCCCAAAGTTTCAAGGCTTTTGATCTCTTGTATTTTGGGGAAGGGAAAGGGGTTTATTTTTCTTTATTTTGAAGACAGGATCTCATGTAGTTTTGGCTGGTCTCAGATCCTCTATGTATGTACACCGGGCATGACAGCACACATCTTTAACTCCAGCACTGGGGAAGCAGAGGCAAGTGGATCGCCCAGTCAAGGACAGCCTAGTCTAGATAGCCAGTGACAGGCCAGCCAGAGCTACATAGTAATATCCTGTCTTAACAAAACCAAACAAAATTACTATGTAGCTGAGGATGACCTTGAAGTGAATGGCATGTATGGCCATATCCCGTTTATGGAGTGCTGTGTGTGGCTAAAGCCCAGGGCTCTGTGTGTGACAGCTAGCACCTCCAGTTGAGCAACAATCCCAGCTCCTTGGACTTTTCTTCCTGATATGAATTTGTATTTTCTCATGTTTGCATCTTTATGTATCTTGTTGCTGTTGTTTTAAGAAGGAAAACCAGTATTATCAGTTTAGTAAGGGCAAGTTACAGCAGCTTTGATCTTCATTGCTTGCTTTCCATTTCATGCAAAGTATATTGCATAGAACAACCATTAAACATTAGGATAGACATTATAACAGAATCATGCAATATGGCAAGTGCTGATTTGAATTTTTCTAGCACATTCTATAATATTAAGTTTAAAATTTCTGGCACATTTCATAATCACATTTCATGGGATTAAAATGTTTTGCGGTATGTTGTAAATACACTAAACAAAGGCAGAGAAATAGCTATGGATACTTACTCTAGTCCTGGTCATGTTGTACTGTATGGTTCTTATTACGACCAGAATTAGGAGGCTTCCCAGGGAAATTTCAGTTAAGACTCGTTCTGAATACCAAGTAATGTTTTTTAATATCTGTAATGAGGAAGAAAGGTGGAAAAATGACTCCCTTAGGAAAAAGGTGTATCTTCCATTTTCTGGTAAGTTCATTTTGCTCTGAAGGTAGGTGAAGCATAAGAGTGACCTGAGCTCTTCAATTGTCCTACGCAAATGGTGCTAGCAGGTTTACTTTTCTTACTTCTCTTCTCTTAAACTCATGGGGGAGAGAAGAGGACATCTACTGACATCATTAGGAGACAAAGAGGATGCACATGAAATACACCCAGCACACAGGCACAAGGAAGAGAAAAACAAACAGCTTAGTAATTAGAAAGCGAAAGTAACACAGAGTAGGTGCTTAGAGGCAGAACTTTCCCAACAGGATGTAAAAACCTCTATAGATAATTAGGTGAGGCTAGGAACACCAGGAACCCAGCGTTAGGGAGAGACACCCGAGCTTCTCCTGATGTTGTTCAGAGCTGCCAGCAGGTACCAAGGCAATAAAGGTTATCTTAGAAAAAGTATGCAAGGTGCTTAAAAGAAAAGTAAGAAAACTCAAGGATTAACCAACCTGTATATGGATACATACTACAAATTAATACACCATTACTAATCATGGATTATCCTGAGAATGGGAAGATTGCCTTCGTATAAATTAAAAGACACATCACTCACAATGTTATCAGATTGGAACACACAAAAAAAACATAAGACCAAAATATATAAAGAATTCTTATAAGCCTCTAGTAATATAAACAAGCCAACTTTAAAGGGTGTGCTATATAGGTATTTATATATCTCATAAGCATATAAAAATATACATGGGATAAAAGATGGTTTCTTTAACAAATGGTGCTGGGAAAACGGGTATCCAGATGTCAAAAAATAAGACTAATTCCCAAATTTTCCACCCTGTACAAAAATCAAGTCCAAATAGATCAGACGTAAAACTCTGAAACAGATAGAGGAAAAGTACCCCAAGACACAGGCACAAGCAAGGCCTCCCTGACCAGGGCTCCAGCTGCTCAGGAAACAATCTAGTCAGGAGACAACCTGCAGGAGGAGAGAAAGTCTTTGCTACATACATGTCCCACAGAAGACTGATTTCTAGAATCAATCAAACTCAAAATACTAAAAACAAGAAATCAAACAACTCAATCAACAACTGGATTAATAATATGAATAGATAATTCTAACAAAAGCCAAAATATACACAAAAATGTTCAACCTCATTGGTCATCAGAGAAATGCAAATTAAAATGACAAAGAGATTACACTGTCTCCTAGTCAGAATGGCAGACATTTCAAAACAATTAACAAATGCTAAAGATGGTGAAGAGGGAACACAGGGCAGCTGAGGTGACTCGGTGGGTAAAATGGTAAAACGCTTGTTACGTCGTAGGCCTGACAATGCCCTCCCAGGTCATGCGCACTTTTTCAGAAACAAGAAAACTCCCAATCACTTCTGGTGGGAACGTAAACTAAGTCCAGCTATTCAATACGGTAGCTCCTCAGACCATTTGGTCATCTTCCACTTTGGGGTATTTACCAAAATGCTCCAAGCCAACATGGCATAAAGACACTTGCCCATCATGCTCACAGCAGCATTGTTCACGGTCGCTCAGTTAGTGAGCTGACCTACGTGTCCATCAGTAACACGGGAGAAGAAAATGTAGACGTCTGTAGGCATTTGGAACAAGGTTAATAATGTGTGCCAATGCACACCCATGAATTCGCAAGATGAGGGAGCCAGATGCAGAAAGATCAGAAATTCAAGATGAGCCTTACCAACAGAGTTCGAAGCCAATTTGGGTTACATGAGACTCTGTCCCAAAATAACAACAATAAAAAGAACAAAATTACATCATTTTCAGAAAAATGGGTATAACTGAAGATATTGTATTACGTGAATTAAGTCTCAGACAAATAGCATATATTTTTTCTTGTTTCTGGTTGCTAGAGTTCAAGAACATAAAATCATGTTCTGTATATGACATTAAAGCAGAAGTAAACCTGTTTTAGGGGAGTAAAGAAGGAAATAATCAAATGTTTAAAGTATACTGTATTTTCATATGAAAGTATCCTTATGAAACTCATATGATGTACAATACACATATACTAATGAAAATAATACATATATGGAAACAAACAATATATAGTAGTAACATATCTATTACTACAAAACCATTAAATAAATTTTAATAGTGGCTAATAGTTGATAAGAAGAGAATGAGGGTAGAAAACACAGTGTTAGTTCATGAAACTGAAGAAAAGACCATTTCTAACCCAAGTCCTCCCAGAAATGCCCAGAAGGGAAGCAGATGAAGCACTCAGGCCAAGGGCACTTTGTGGACAAACACTGAGCTCTGTCCTGGGGACATGTCATTCCAACCGGTCACGGGAACTTACCACTTCGTGAATGGACCTATTGAAGCCATCGTCTTCTGTAAGGATCAACAGGATTATAAGGGCCATATAGACATGGTGTGAATTTCTTTTCTCAACATGATAGAGAATCTCAAGAATTGGTAAAACCTAGGAAATAAAATATTATGATGATATACTATTTCAATACCTTATGAGAAGGCTACACTGTTGTTTTGTATACTTTGCTTTAAGGTCATACAGGTTTCATAAGTGAAAAGGACAGACACTCACTTGGCTGCACATATTCTCTACACACAGACCTAAGGTCCCAAACAAGAAAGTCATCACTAACCCTGCTGTAAAGGTCTTGCTAAATGAGAGGGTAGTTTCCAGAGACTGTTTAGGCTCACAGTTTGAAGATTTTAAGAGATCACATCAACTTCCTCTAATTAAAAAAGGAAGAAAAAAATAAAACTAGCTACTCAGAAAAGCTTAGCTTCTAATAAAATTTTAACCCACTTTAATGTGTACAGTTCGACCACTTGTGCTTTAATGGTAATAATCCAAAACTGCACTTCATATAAGTAACTACCTGAAGGGACTACTGCTGCCCACAGTGTTTTCCCAGCTTGTGCCCTCAGACCTAAGTCTTCGGAGTCAAACACTGTATGATCCTGTTGGCAAATGCAAAAATTCATTTCTAATCCTTTCTTTGATGTAGTCAATTTGTTCATTCTTCATTAAGTAGAGTAAACATCACTAAAAGTATGTGGGCAAGACAGTTATACATTATGCCTTGTATGAAACTATCACACTGTGCTGGCTAGTTTCATGTCAGCTTGACATACGCTAGAGCCCTTTTAGAAGAGAAAACCTTGGTTGAGAAAATGCCCCCACCAGACTGGCCTGTGTGCAAGGCTATGGTGCACTTTCCTGACTGAGGATTGATAAAGGAGAACGCGGTCAGCGTGGGAGGGGCCAAGCCTGGACTTGTGGCCTCAGTGTTTTAAGGCAGGCTGAGCCAATCGTGGAGAGCAAGCCAGTGAGCGGGGTTCTTCCCTGGATCATACACTACAAGCTATAAGATGAAATCATCTGTGCTGCACAGTACTCCTGGGGATCCAAAACCATCTGTGGCTTTCAAGGGCACCCACATCCACAGCCACACCCACAAGGAGGGAGGGGGAAAAAGAAGTTAAAAAAATGTTTTTAAAGGTTGCTGCATAACCTTTAAAAAAAAAAACAAAACTTTAATCCCAGCACTTGGGAGGCAGAGGCAGAAGATCTCTGAATTTGAGTCCAGCCTGGTCTACCAATTGCATTCCAGGAAAGCCAGGGCTACACAGAGAAACTCTGTTTTGAACTACCCTGCCATCCCTGCCATAAACAAACAAAAATAAAAGTAAAAAACTGATAGGCCAAATAGAACTATGCCAAAGTAACATTAATTCTTCACTTCAAATATTTTATTGAGAGTAAACTTACATATTGCATAATTTCTCCATTTAAAAGATATAATTAAATGGTTTTTAGACTGACAAATGAGTAACTATCACCAATTAACTTTAGAAATTTTCATTATTTCTAAAAGAAATCTTTGCCCCTCTAGCTAGTAGTCCCCAATCACTCTCTTCCTTTCCCGATCATTGTGACCAAAATAGAAAACAGCTAGCTGAGAGAAGCGACTTGCTAGAGGGAGGGCTTATTTGCTGCTTGTAGTTTCAAAGGAACTTCACTGTCACGGTGAGGGTGATGAGGTGGAAACCACAGCAACAGGGACACAAGGAGGGACTCCTTACAAGGTACAAACCAGAAAACAGAGACATCAGACCTCAAGCAGGTGTGGGTACAGCCCTCAAGACCAATGTCTTCCTACCAGGCAGGCTCCACCTTCTAAAGGCTGCGGGAACTTGAAATACCACACAAGCTACTGAGTTTAAACTGTAAGCCTGTGGAGGGCACTTCAGACTCAGCCTGTGCGGGATAGTTTCATGAGGCCTGACATAAACTAGAGTCATCAGAGATGAGGGAGGCTCAACTGAGAAAATGCCTCCTAAAATCAGGCAGCAGACAGGCCTGTAGGGCCTCAATTAGTGATTGATTCAGGAGGGCCCAGTCCATCCTAGGCAGGACCACCCAGGGCTGGTGGTCCTGGGTCCTATAAGAAAGCAAGTTGCGCAAGCCAGTAAGCAGCATCCTCCAGGGTCTCTGCATCAGCTCCTGCCTCCAGGTCCCTGCCTGTTTGACTTCCTGCCATGACTTCCCTTAGTGACCGACAGTCATGTGAAGTGTAAGTGAAATAAGCCCTTCTCTCCCCAACTTGCTTTTGGTCATGGTGTTTCATCACCAACGATAACCCTAACGAGGACAGACTGTAATACCCACCTAATGATCAAAGAAACTACTTTCTGCCTCTACAGGTGTACAGACATTTTGTATGGTTGGAATCACAGAATATTTGGTTAGAAAGGGCCTATACTGGAGTGGCAGGTCTAACCTCATCCGCACAAAAACACAAGTGTCTGGGAAACACTTGGAGATGCCATATATCACCTTCTGAATACCAGAGTCTGTACAATAAAGGAATTGTGAACTATTTAAGAATTAGAGTGGCAGAATAAATTCCTACTTGCAGCATACTGTATAGGTAACAGCCTCAATGAATATTTACTACCAAAGAGAGAGAACTGGAAAGATAAGGAAGGGCATGAGCTGGGAAACCATCAAAACCCTACTTTATGCTCCTAGCACCCCCCTAAATGCAACCTTGTAGACCAGTGGCTCTCAACCTTTCTATGCTGTGTCACCCATTAATACAATTCCTTGTGTTGTGTTGACCCCTTACCAGAAAATTATTTCATTGATACTTCATAACTGTAATTTTGCTGTTATGAATTGGAATGTAAATAAGCGATATGTGACCCCTGTGAAAGGGTCTGTCAACCCCAAACAGGGTCACAACACACAGGTTGAGAACCACTGTTGTAGACTTTCATGAGTGTGTGTTCTCGAACTGGAGACAACTGTTCCTTCCTTCATCTCACAAGCCAACATCCGCACCACAGAAGCCCACAAGTCATGGCCCAGGCTTCCTGCTCATTGCTGAAATTCCCCCATCATCACATGCCCACCAGGAGTCACAGTCCTGCCCATGAGAGAACTTCCACACTGTGCTGTGCTATTTAAACCAACATTTCCCACACCTTTCCAGTGTGGAGACAGATTTCTGCTCATCACACTTTTTGCTCTTAATGTCATTGTGATTTTTAAAAATGCTAATATTTTATGCTTCTTCAGTATTTACATAGTACTTAAAACAAATAAAGGAGATACCAAATGCCCAGCAACACTTTGTTCGATCTGGAGAGCCCCAGCTGAGGGACATTCTGTTGCTGTCAGCCAGAAGCTGGCTTCTTCAGAAACTTCCATGGGTCAATGAATGCAATGACAGGTCACAGTATTTCAAGCATCGCCTGGTATGGTAGCTTACTTTTCCCTTCAGTGAAATACTGATGATAGACATTAGCTCCAGTGGAAATCAATGGTTGCCAAAAAGACCTGTCTGCTAAGACAAATTGTGGGACTGATTTTATACACAGAGGGGACCTTTAAGTGGTGTCTGGCCAGGTGCCTTAAAATGACTTAACAGTCCAGGAGTTGCAACCAGAGGGCACTGGGCACTGAGGCTGTGAGGGCAGACCCTGGGGGAGCTGAGGCGGAACAATCCCCCTGCCTTTCTCCACTGTCAGCAGGGATGTGTGGCAATCACGGCAGTGAACAGCTAGCTGGACAGCCCTCATCGGCTGGAAGGAACAAGAAGAAACAAAAATGTCCTTGATGCTTCCTGGAGTACCTGATCAGATGGAGCCCTGGGCAACAGGTGGCTGCTGAAGACCATAAGGACAGGGGTTCTGTCACACTGACTGAGGCTGCCCTCAGCTCTGCCTGTCTGGTGACATCCCCCATGAGTCTCTCCAGCGCCACCTGAATGGCAACCAGGCGAGTACTCTGACCCTCTAGGGAAGGAAAATAAGTCCCTCTCTGTAATGTTGCAAGAGACACAAGGCACGTTTCCCGTGACACTTACAAGATTTTCCATATCTGTCCGAGCCAGCATGTATGTCCTGACATTGCCGTTCTGATGGAGCAGGGTGTACAGGAGGAGCGTTGCCTGGTCAGATGTCTGCTGTTCGCACAGGGCTGTGTACAGACTATTGAAGTTAATCTGGAAGGCATGTGGACTTGATGACGGGAAAGGACTGCTGTCTAAAATACAGAAGATAAGCACGAAAATGCATAAAAGAGCCCGAGTAGTTTCCAAGTTGTGTACTTACACATAATAGTTACGGGACACCATGGTTGAAGCACACACTAAGATTATTAATCCATTTTAAAGAAAAATGGCTAAACTAGCAACATCTAACTTAGCTAGTTTTAAATAAAAGAAAAAGTAATATATGAAACACAGCATGCAACGGCAACTCCCATAAGACTTCTATGAATATTTTATTTATAAGAAAATCTAAGGGTTTGGAGAGATGGCTACGAGCATTGTTAAAAATGCAGGCTGCTCTGGTATAGGATCTGAGGTTGGGTCCCCACACCACCACTGGGTGGCTCACAACCCTGAGTGGCTGCATGCAAGCCCACCCCACACTAAGACAAACACATACATATATATTTAAAATGAAATAAAACCAAACTTTAAAAAAATAAAAATTTAAAAATAATTCTGCAACTGCTGAGAGACTTGCTAAGGTTTCTAAATAATAAAAAGTATAAATTGTAGCTCAACCATGTTGAAAATCTGAGTGCAGTTAAATTTAGTTAATTGATTAATGAGTGTAATTGTTGTGTGAGAGCTCATGAGTGTCCATGAGTGTGCACACATATGTACATGCATGTGGAGGTCAGAGACTTTGGGTATCTTCCTCCCTCACTCTCGAACTTTTTTCTAAGGCAGGGTAAAGCTGCTTATTTGAGCAAGGCTGGCTTCGAGGCCCTGGGTCTGCCTGTCCACCCGTTAACCCTGGAGCTGCGGGCACACACCTATGCCTTGTTTGTGCACAGCTTCTGGTGTGAACTCAGCATCTCCTGCTTTTACAGCAATTGCTTTTACTCGCTGAGCTCTCTCAACACCCGAGTGATGATGCTGAATGAAAGATAATGGGCTAGTTTGTTTGCAGAGACAATTTCAAGACATCATAGCATCCAAGCTGTGGCAAGGTTATGGCTCACTGTCTCACCCAGGTCCACGGTGAGAGAGCAAAAAGTGGAGGGGAAAGATAAGGAAGAATGTGAAGTTCCAGGAGGAAAGTGTGTGAGTCAGTTTGAAGTTTCAGACAAGAAGAACACGGAGAACAACTCAAGTGTAACTGTTAAAGACCTTAGTGCCTGCTCTCCACCTGGACAACAGAAAACTGTTCTGAGGGTAAGACCCACCAAAGACTTCTACTTGTGAACATGCAAATTCATTTGAAAAGAGAGAGCTTAGACTTAGGACACTGCTGAAGTTGTCTGCACAGAATCAACCACACAGGACATGTTTCCCTAGCACTAGCGCAAAGATGATGACGCTGTGGTCCAGGGCTCCAGGCTCCATCCTGAGCTGGCAGCAGAGCTCGGGCACTGTGCTGCAGCACTGACAGGGTCACAGAGTCCTGTACTCTGAATTCCAGAGAGTCCAGGCAATGTGTGACTGGGTTGCAGCTCCTGCAAGGAAGCGCTGAGAGGCCACTGAATGAAGCTGCAGTAAAACCTAAGTCGCAATAAGTGACTCTGTGTCCTAACAAGCTTTAATTACCAACTTGATGCAGCCCAAAGTCATCTGAGAATAAAGTGCCTAGAGATGGAGGAAGTACCAAGGCCAGACTGGCCTATGTGTGAGTCTGTGGGGAACTGTCTTTACTATTAACTGATGCAGAAAAGCCCCGCCCACTGAGGGTGGCACCAAACTGAAACAGGTGGTCCTGGGAAGTATAAGAAAACTAGGACTCTGTGAGCCAGAGAACAAGTCAGCATGCAATGCTCGCTTCACGGCTCCTGCCTTGAGTTCCTGTTCTAACTTTCCTCAATCATGAATTGTGACCAGAAGAGTAGGCCAAATACACCCTTTCCTCTCCAAGTGTGTTTTGGTCCAAGTGTTTTATTACAGCAGTAGAATTAACTAGGATACCCCAAAATGTTGGAATTAGAAGGACTGTAGAAATCTGATAAGGAAAGCTGCAAGAACAGAGTGTAGATAGCCCAAAGGACAGGCAGTGGCTGCTGCAGGGGCCAAAGCTGGAGCCACTCAAACCCTCCAGCTGTATCATGAGAGAGCAGCAGGCGTCAGGCACTGTGCTGCAAGGGTTGGCGTTCGTCTCACTGGGAAGGTCTGCTCAGTGCCACCCTGTACTAGAATACACAGCTTGGCTTGGCTTTACAGGAGCTCACAGTTAAGAGGTTGTCTTGAGTCTCAGGTGAGACTTGAATGTTAGACTTGTAAACAGGGCTGGAATTGTTAGACACTATGGGGACTCAGTACATTTTGTATTGTGGGATGGCCATGAACAAATGGGGGAAAGAGTGGAAGGCTACAGCTGAAAATGTATGTGTTTGGGTGTGAGGCTGACACGGATGACGTCAATCTTGATGAGATTTACAATATCGTGGAAACAGATCTGGCCACTTCTGTGAGGGATGATGTAGATTCATTAGCTGAGGTGGGAAGAACAACCTTAAGCATCACGGGCCAGGCGTCCCAGGCTAGATCCAAGCACAGTAAGCAGGAGGGAGGAGACAGCAGGCTGAGCGCAAGCATTCACACGCCTTGCTACGTGACTGCAGGTCCCATGTGACCATCTCTCAAGCTGCTGCCGCCACACTTCTGGCCACATGAGCTGGACTCTGGGACCAGCATGAGGCAGAAGAAAGCCTTCCTGCCATAACCTGCTATTTGTATGCCACAGCTAACAGCAAACATTCCATAATCTTAACTGTACTCACAGAAGAGTCTGGGCATGGCAAAGTAGAGGGGTCGCCAGCCTATGCTACGCTTGACTCAACTGACACAAACGAGCTCTCTGTGTGTATCCATACATCTCCACGTGGTGAGTCAGCAAGTGGCACAAATCAGCCATCATATGGACTGTCTATGTCTATTATCCCTTATTTAATCTGTACAACTCTGAGTCATTAGTCTTCCCGATTTTAGGAATAACAAAATATAAGCTTAGAGAGAGTCAATAAAATTTCCCAAGTATGATAGGCAGATTTGGGCCAAGGGGTCCCGCTCAAACTAAGGCACTAGCCAAGGACAATACAGGCAGTAAAATTTAAACCCCTACCCAGATCTAGCCAATGGACAGGACAGTTTCCACACTTGAGTGGAGAGTGGGATATGACTTTCTCAAGTACTCTGGTGCCTCACATTTGACTATGTCCCCTGGAGGGGGAGACCTAGTGACACTCAGAGGAAGGACAGCAGGTCACCGAGAAGAGACTTGATACCCTATGAGCATATACAAGGGGAGGTAATCCCTCTCAGGAACAGTCATAGGGGAGGGGAATGAGGGGAAAATGGGAGGGAGGGGAGAATGGGAGGATACAAGGGATGGGATAACCACAGAGATGTAGCAAGAATAAATTAATAAAAAAAAATTTTTTTTCCCAAGTATCCTGAGTAAACTCAGCCTGACCTCTGTGTTACACTGTTTCTCACAGCAGCAGCAGGCAAGTCTACACTACAGTAAACACTCCATTTTTTGTTTGGTTTGGTGTTTGTTTTTTATTTTTTGTTTGGGTTTTTTTTGTTTTGTTTTTTTGTTTTTTTTGAGACAGAGTTTCTCTGTGTAGCCTTGGCTGTCCTGGACTTGCTTTGTAGACCAGGCTGGCCTCCAACTCACAGAGATCCGCCTGTCTCGCAAGTGCTGGGATGACAGGTGTGGGCCACCTTACAGAACCACCTGGCACAGTTTCTAATCTGTCTGACGCTGCTGTCTGCACCTGGACCTATTGTGCTGCTCTAGGGTCTCCTGAAAGAGGACAATGTGAGACAAGGGTCGGGTCTCAAGTCTCAGCAGGCCTCAACCCTAACTGCACGTGAACCCTGCATGGCCTAAGTGTCAAAAGCAACAAGAGTAGAATCCAACCACGGAACCACGTGCTCACAGTCTGCTTTAGGGGCGGGAGCTACAGCCCACAAGCAGCACAGGCCTGTCCTAAGAAAGGTGCTAGAGCTTTGCTATGCTACCTATGGCAACTCCCCCACATCAGGGGGTGGGGGCAGGGCAATTGCAGGACAGACACACACACACACAAAGGCCCTGCACCAGGACAGAAAAAAGTATGTTAATTTCTGTTACAATAGTTAGTCTTACAAAACTTTAACTAAAATACAGACTTAGAAATTTTAAAACAACCAACCTGTCATGTAAATTTCATAGGCTAATTCTTGTCCCTAATACTAAAGTTCAAGCTACTTTCATTGTCACTAAAAGAAATGTAAATTTAATGGATATAAAGGATCACAGAATTCCTCTAGGAGTTATTTGACCTCCCTGAGGAAGACAACAGAAAACACACTGCAAGTTTCTCTAATGGACACTCATCTCAGAAACCACACAGTGATAAACAGCCTGGGGAAGACAACCCTCCACTTACTAGAAGGAAGTTCAAAGAAAAGCTAGCTCGAACCTTGCGTGTTCCTAAAGGACGAGACGGCTTGTCTGTAGGGGTTTGGTATGTCTGGAGCATCTGTCAGGTTCACCAGCACCAACAGCAGCAGGAGGCTCTGGTTGGCCAGAGGGGAAGTAAGTTCAGGAGAGGTGGCTTTGCTGCCTGCTCCGCCTAGCGTGAAGACGGTCCAGAGGCCAGCTGGGAAAGAAAGCACAGTTAGGACTGCCAATAACATGAACATGCCAATCATTTATGCTCAAGACTGTGAAAAATGCTTTTAACTAAAAACAAGTTCACACACACACACACACACACACACACACACACACACACACACACACACACACACA
>OU015744.1:13350719-13373818 GCA_907169655.1 Acomys percivali
GGGGGGGGGTGCTCACTGCTCAGTCCAGCACTGTCACCACTGGTCATTTACAGCTAAACACGCACACTACCATCTAAATTGCATTATGCTACAGATGTAAGATGCACAATCAATTTGAAAGACTTAACATTAAAAATCAGGTGGCTAGAGCAGCGGCATGGTGGGTAACATGCTTGCCTTGGAGACATGAAGACCCCAGCTTGATCCTCAGAAGTTATGGAAAACAAAAGGCCAGGCATAGCAGCATACCTCTGCAATCTCAGCACTGGGGAAAGGGGGACAGGACAGGCTCTGGGGCTAGGTGAGTTCCAGGCCAGCTACAGGGCCTACCTCAAAAAAAAAAAAAAAAAAATGACCAGGCATGGTGGCACATGCCTGTAATCCCAGCACTCAAGTAGGCAGAGGCAGGCAAATCTCTGTGAATTTGAGGCTAGCCTGGTCTACAAAGTGAGTCCAGGACAAGCAGGGTGACACAGAGAAGCCCTATCTCAAAAACAAACAAACAAGGTGGATTGCAAGTGAGGAGTGGTGCTGAGGTTGGAATGCTGGCCTTCAGACAGACATGTGCACACACATGAATCTGCATACACATGAAAACACACACATACACCCAAACCAACAAAGAATAAGATGTCTTACTAATGTGTTTTCACGTTTTTCCATGTTGAAATAAGATAGTTAAAATGTATGAGCCTTAAGATATCATTACAATTATTTTCACTAGTTTCTTTTAATTTTTAACTACTAGACACTGTAACATAACACATTAATTATATCCCTAGTAGAAAAGCTTCTGTGGCACCCACTCCATTGTCAAGCTACTTTGACAGCTAATGGGTGCTGGACCAGCTCTACTACCAAGAACCAAAAGCCTGACTCCACCTCACTCCAGTCAGAATGGCTACCATCAAGAAAACGAGAAGCCGCAAATGGTGGCAAGGCAAGAAGAGGAAGAGAGCCCTGTGTACTGCTGGTGGGAGTGTGAACGGGTCAAGCACCATGGAAATCTGCATGGAACTCTACTGCATGGCCAAGCTACACCACTCCCAAGCACACACCAAAGGACTTAAATCTATATACCAGAGATACACTCACATATCCAGGACTCAAGCAGTACTCAAGCCTCAAGACATGGGATCAATGGAAAAATGATTAAAAATTGTGGTATCTCTAGACAAACAATGGAGTTTTACTCAGTCATGAAGAATAAAATATTATCACTTTTAGGAAAATGAATACAAGTGCAGATCATCATATTAGTGAAGTCAGATTCAGAAAGACAAATAGAGCATGTTTTCCCTCACTCAGGAATCCCAAGTTTTATACAGGCACATTAAAACCATACATGTGTATGGAATAGAAAGTAGAACTGAGATAGGGGACTGATAAGAACAATGGGAATGGAGGAGGGAAAGGGCAGGGTATGGGGGACAACTTGGTTAATGTTCATAAGACACCTGTATATGAAAATGTCCTTATGAAATGCATCACTGTGCACAATAATATAAGCCAACAAATAATTGCTTATATTTAAAGCCTTCTTATATATAATAAATAATGAAAAACAGACTTAATTCCAGTTACAGCCGTAACAAATACAGTGTTCAGGAACACTTAGGCAACAAGATAGCTCAGCAGGTAGAGGAACTTGCTGCCAACCCTGACGACTTGAGTTCTGTCACTAGGGCCTGCGCAGTGGAGAGACCTGACTTCCACAAGCTGTCCTCTGAGCTCCACGTGAATGTGCCCATTCAGGTGCGCACACTCAAAAATAAATGAATATAAAACGTGTCCAGCAACGAGCCTAAAGTATGTAGGACGTTTGGCTGACATCCACTGAACTTGACTGAAGGCCACAGGAAATTTATGAATAAAAAAGATGCAGTATTGCAGACATGTCAAGTCTGCCACTAGGAGAATCTAAAATTAAGCACAACATCTATGAAACTACTAACGGGAATTTACAGGATACCAAGTAAGTAAACGGTTACCACACAGAAACACGGGAAGGAAATCCTTCTGAGACTAACCTCAGGATGCTCCAGCTAGCAAGGCAACATTCTTATGAAGCCACAATCATTTAAAAAGGATGGGTTTTGTAGTAGAGTAGACAAAAATATCTAAAGAACTGATATTGGAGCATAGATTTGTAAGTTAAACATATGATAAAGCAATTACTTTAAACCAGAGAGCCAAGGATATGGCCTTTTAATGTACTTGAAACACTAAGATATAATAATTTTCCCACTATTTAAAGAAGTATGGGAGGGAGGGAGGAATGGGAGGATACAAGTGATGGAATAACAATTGAGTTGTAATCTGAATGAATTAATAAAATTAAAATAAAAAAAAAGAAGTATGAGTGTGCAAGCCTGTTAACTCCAGCACTGCAAGTAACTTGTACCCCTAACACCCTAGGTCAAGAAGCTGAGGCAGGAGAGGAGGGTCAAGAGTTCAAGGCCAGCTCGGGCTACATGACACCCTGTCTCAAAAAAAAAAAAAAACAAGTCAGACGTGGTGGAGCACACCATTAATCCCAGCACTCGAGAAGCAGAGGCAGGTGGATCCCTGGAAGTTCCAGGCCAGCCTGGTCTACAAAGCAAGTCCAGGACAGCTAGAGCTACACAGAGAAACCCTGTCTTGAAAACAAACAAACAAACAAATAAAACAACACAACAACAAAAACAAAAAAACACCAAAAGTGGGTACAGATCTAAACAGAATTCTCAAAAGATAAAACTCAAAAGACTGAGAAGCACTTAAAAGAAATGTTCAACAGCTTTAGCCATCAGAGAAATGAAAATTAAAGCTACTTTGAGATTTCAACTTACACTAGTCAGAATAGCCAAGATCAATAAGACATGTGACAACACATGCTGGCCAGGATGCAGAGAAAGGAGAAACTTACTCACTGCTGGAGGGAGTGCAAACTGGTACATCCACTATGGAAATCAATATGGCAGTTCCGCAGGAAGATGGGAATCAATCTACCTCAAGATCCAGCCACATCACTTATGGGCACCTACCCAAAGAACACTTCATCCAAAGAACAGAGACACTTGCTCATCCATGTTCATGCCTGCTCTATTTACAATAGCCAGAAACTGGAAACCACTTAGATGTCCACCAATTAATAATTTTTACACAATTAAGAAAAATGAAGGACTGGAGAGATGGCTCAGAGGTTAAGAGCACTGGCTGCTCTTCCAGAGGTCCTGAGTTCAATTCCCAGCAACCACACAGTGCCTCACAACCATCTACATAATGTGATCTGATGCCTTCTTCTGGCGTGCAGGTGTACATGCAGGCAGAGCACTGTATACATAATAAATAAATCTTAAAAAAGAAAAGAAAAAGAAAAATGAAATCTGCAGGTAAATAGATGGATTAAAAAAAAATCATTCTGAGTGTGGTAACCCAGATTCAAGAAGACAAATATCATATGTTTTCTCTTTTATGTGGATAGCTTTTAAGCCTTCCCCATGTGCACTGTAAATCAAAATAACCACAAAGGTTAAGTACCTTGCAAGGGACCAGGGGGAACAAGAGAATCTCCCAAAAAAGAGTAAATAGAATACAGTATTATGGAGTGATAAAGGGGAAATCAGAATACGGGGACTAAATGGGGAGTGCAGTGAGAGAGAAGGGTAAGCAGGGAATATGGGAAGAGACAACACACTGAAGGGAATCTACTAGTGGAGAAGCTTTCTAAAATATATACATACATAAAGATGCTCTAAATAAAACAGCAGATAATAAACATTGCCTTCTAGACAATCTCCACTGCCAGAAACACATTGGCAAATGAGTACTGTGGAATCTCCCAACACAGGCTATTTCTGTTCTCCACAGGCTAATGGCAAGGCCCTATTGCTGAAGACAAGATTTACTGATGTCATCAGACACACAGATGTCAAAGTTGGTTCCTAACTGTAGAAGCTTTACCCCTATTGTAGTACTAACAGTGCTGAAGACCCTCTTCACACTATAGGAGGAGAAAGGTAATCCTAACATGACCCTGCTGCAAACCCTGTAAGCTAGAAACAGTGACCTTGCTGCACAATACACTGTGGCAACCGCTGCACATATGCATGGAAGTAGCTCATCAAGAGTCACTGCAGTAGACAGGACTCGTGTTTGACACTACTAAAGCGGGAAGAACAGGAAACTAGGTGCACCCTAGGTCTAGGGGAAAGCAGGACACTATTATTACGCTAAAGGAAAATAGCAATTGAATCACTCACTCAACCCACATTAGAGAGGCTTCTTGCACAAACTCACAACAGGACTATGTGCAGACACTGAGAGGTGAGAGCACTCAGTTCTGAATGGCATGTTTTCATCAAAGCCCCTCCCCGCAAGTTTTAGGGAGCTATGCCTAAGAAAAGGCGAAGGATGCTAAGAGCCAGAGGTAGTAGATAACATAACTCCAAGGAAACTATCTTCCAGACACAATATGACCAGTGCACATATGAACTCACAGAGACTGTGGCAGTGCACACAGACCTGCACAGATTCAAGCCAGATAGGGTACAAGCCTAACCAAGAAGCTATTTGCAATTGATGCCCACTGGCAAGGAACAATGAGCTTGCTCCAAGGGGGTGTCGTTAGGTACAACAATTACACTGCAGGGCATGCCCCATGCCCATGAGCAAAACCAACTCTGGTTTATTTGAGGACTTTTTGTTTTGCTATTTTTGTTCCTCATTGGTCTTTTTGCTCATCTGGTTTGATTTTTATTTGAGGGGGGAGTTTTGGTTTTAATAGTTTCTGTTTTTGTGAGAAGGTAGAGAACTGACAAAAGGGGGTACACAGGTGGGGGGGATCTGGAAAGAGTTGTGGGAAGGGAAAATAGGCCCAAAAGATTTTTATGTTAAATATTAGAATAACAGAATTTGGACCCACTGGTACATCACTACGTGGAACACAGAAAACCCTCACTCAAGTATCATTGAGTAAAAAAGGCGAATCACAAGAACAACATTTGTAAATGACAGAGAGTCACATTACTTTCCAACTCTGTAAAGACACAGGTCTGTGTGTGTCCATGCAGCAGTATGTGTGTGCCAGCGTCCACTGTTGGCCCGATCATGGAGAAGAGTGTAAATGAAGGTGACTCCCAGGCGCTGGCTTGCCAGGGCATCACTCAAAGCACAGGTGTGTTCTAACACGACTTAAGCAAACTAGCAAAGATGGCAGTAAGAGGCAGGGGCCTCATTACCAACCCAGAAAATGTAACACTACATACAGTGGGACTCAGGATGCAGCCCTATAATTTTCACTTAAATGAACAAGTTAAAGTGGAGGAAATGAGATAGGGAAAGGGGGAAGGAAGAGTAGAAGAGAGGGATGGAGCCAAGGAGGGCATCTGGCTAGTCCTATGTCACCTTGACACACACACCAGAGTTACTAAAAGGAAGGAGCCTCAACTCAGCAAGTACCTCTATAGGATGATGCTGTAGGCAAGCCTAAAGGGCATTTTCTCAACTCCTGATCAGTATCAGTGGGGGAGAGACCAGCCCACTGTGGGTGGTGCCGTCCCTGGACTGGTGGTCCTGGGTTCTATAAGAAAGCAGGGGCTGGAGAGATGGCTGAGAGGTTAAAAGCACTGTCTGTTCTCTCAGAGGTCCTGAGTTTAATTCCCAGAAACCACATGGTGGCTCACAACCATCTATAATGTGATCTAATGCCCTCTTCTGTCATACAGGAACACATCCAGGCAGAGCACTGTATTCATAACAAATAAATAATAAAGAAGAAAGGAAGGAAAGAAAGAAGGAAGTAATCAAGGAAGGAAGGAGGGAGGGAGGGAAGGAGAGAGAGAAGGAAGGAAGGAATCAAGGAAGGAAGGAAGGAAGCAAGTTGAGCAAACCATGAGAAGCAGCACCCCTTGATGGCCTCTGCATCAGGTCATGCCTCTAGGTTCCTGTCCTGACTTCTTTCAGTGGGAACGACAATGTGGAAATGTAAACCCTTTCCCCTACAACTTGCTTTTGGGTCATAGTGTTCTATCACACCAATAGACACCCTAACTAAGATGGGGAAAGGCAGGGAGGCTAGCTGAGTCTGGAGGTAAAAATCACCAGCAGAGGGTGGAGAGATAGCTCAGAGGTTAAGAACACTTTCTGCTCTTACTGAGGATCTGGGTTCATGCACAACTGTCTAGAACTCCAGTTTCAAAGGGTCTGACATCTTTTTTGGCTTCCATAGGCACCACACAGACACATGGTATAAATACATATATCCAGGCAAAAAGTTAATACATATGATATAAGTCTTTTAAAAATGACTAACATATTATTAATGATCATACCTATGTGACAATGTGACTCTGTAATTGTTGTACATATCTATGATTTTAGTTTCCATCACAATGGGCAGAGGTTATGTTTTAAGAAATACTATCACTAACAAATGCTTCTGTAAAGAAATAAAATTATTGTATAGCAAAATAAGCAATTGATAAACTGTATTTCTCTGAACTCACTATGGCAAGCATCTTTAATCCTTTACACTATAAACCATTCAATGTAGAAACCTATTATTTTCTAATATTTCACATTTTTATGGAAGACACAATATAAACTATTTTATAATGTGCCTGTCAAGGGCTAGATAGATGGCTCAGTGGGAAAGAGCCCTTGTTCTCTCAGAGGACCCAGGTTCAATTCCCAGCACCCACATGGCAACTCATAGTTCCAGGGATCAGATAACGTCTTTTGATTTCCACAGCATGTGTGGTGCACACTCATACACATAGGCAAAATACATACATAAGTAAATCTAAAAATTTCATACTGGCATAAACATTATATGATATATATGTAATTTCTTACCAAATTATAGAATATAAATCACAAACTCTTAATTTTTTAAGAGATTTAAGTTATGCTTACATTGTGTGTTGGCATGTAACTGTGTGCAGGTGTATGCAGGTGGCCCAGGGGGGCAGAGGGTGCTGGATCGTCTAGAGCAAGTGTCCCAGGCACTGCTGGGAACCGAACTGGGACTAATTGCTTAGCCATCGCTCCAATCCCCTGCACTTATTCTACAATTCACTGCACTGGCTTTAACTATTAACTTTTGAAGATTTTCAAGAAGGCAGTACACAACCTCCCCCAAAGTTCACAAGTCCCCAGAGGGGTGTGAAGGGAGCCGCCGTCCATACTCCTGGAAGCTGCCTCAGGGTCGCCACAGAGGAAGCTGAGCTCATTGGCAGCTCTCCGGTTTGCTGCTGCAGGGAGCATTTGCAGAGGATCAAGAAAGGCAGGGGCATCCCTGACTCTTAGTGTGCTCCTTTTTTCACTAGGAAAATTTGGGTAACACTCATCAACTAACTGACAACTATATATCACAACTTAAATGTATTCAAAACTTTTCTTGGCACAATTCATGATGCAGCTGAGAAAAATCAAAGCTATGTAGGAAGTACAGGTTAGGAGACAGCTCGGTGAATTTCTGCCTGTGCTTATTGCCAAGAAGCCTGACCAATAAATAAATAAATAAATAAATAAATAAATAAATAAATAAATAAATATTTTAAAACTTTAATTGCCCTTCCTCCAAAAAAGCATCAGCCAAAATAAAAGGCCATGGAAGAGAATTCTTTAAAAGTGTGATAAGGAAGCGGGCATGGTGGCCCACGCCTTTAATCCCAGCATTCAGGAGGCAGAGGCAGGTGGGTCTCTGTAAGCTCAAGGCCAGTCCGGTCTACAGAGTGAGTTGCAGGATAGCCACAGCTACACAGAGAAACTCTGTCTTAAAAAAAAAAAAAAAAAGTGTGATAAGGATGCTGGCATTAGCTCTCCACAGCTGATGGCTCCAGGTAGAGGTGCCAGAGGAGAAGGACTCAGTTCCATTTAAGAGGCAGGCCACTGAGAGTTTGGCCATGCTCCAGAGAGTGTATAGATATTACAAATTAGATTTTTCTTTTTAAAACTTTTTATTTGATGGGGGGCAGAAGTAGGGGGGCAGGTGGAAGGCGTGGGAAATGAGTGATTGAGGTGTATGTTGTGAAATTCTCAAAGAATCAATAAAAATGTTATGTTGGAAAAAGAAGAAATTCACCTCACTATTTCACACCAGCTTCTGAATAAAGTTGAAGTAGCTGGCACATAATAGATAGACAGACAGACAGACAGACAGACAGACAGATAGATGGCAAGCAGATCTTTAGCAGTAAAATAATGTCAGAAGTAATTTTCCCTCATTTGAAAGTAGTTGTTTATATATAATATATCTGTGAAGTTTAAGTCGCTGTTAAGACTGTTTCCAATGTATTCATCACTGTACCAGGATTATAGGTTGAGAAAAAATATAATTAGAAAATTCAATCCACAACAAAAATAACCCCAATAGGCTCTCCAAGGTGCAATAACAGTGCTGTTTGGATTTCCCTCACAGCGGTTCATCTTCATTACCAGAAGCAGGAGCTGGCTTTCCCTGGTTGAACTGCACAAAGGAAACAGATTCTTTTTCAGGATGGCTTCTTCACTCCCCCCCTTTCACCCTCTCCAGCTGTTTTCTGCAATCTGGAGCTCACACTCACAGCTGCCTTTATAGAAGGACAGACACAGACACACAGACACACACATATCTCTCTCTCTCTCTCTCTCTCTCTCTCTCTCTCTCTCTCTCTCTCTCTCTCTCTCTCTCTCTCTCTCTCCATCTTTCCTGTCTCTGGTAGTTCACACTCACTCACAGCTGCCTTTCCTCAGGAGAAAAAGGCAACTTGCCACTGCCTACATTGTAGTTTGAACTGGCCCATGATATTAGACTGTACTTCTTCCAAAAGTTCACTTTTTGTAGATCCAAGCCTCTGATCTATGACCCAAGAATCTTAATGGAACTGTATTTTCCTGTTGGCAAAAGGAAAAAGAGAAAATTCTCTTTACCAGAAAAATAAAGGAAAGTTGCAGTATATTTCCTTCTGTTCCTAAAGCCAAATTAAGGAAGGTTCCCAGTATTTTTTAATTATAGTCCTTGGGTCTTCCAAATAAGCTCTGAAAGTAAAGTTAAGCTAGCAAAAAGTAAAAATAATTCAAGTTAACTAACAAAATAAATCTGGGGCCCAAGAGATGGCTCAGCAGTTCAGAGCTCTTACTGCTGCTCTAGGAAGTCAGAGTTCACTTCTGAGCCCCACGCACCTCACAACCGCCCAGAACTCTAGTTCTAGATTTGACAGACTCTTCTGGCCTCTGTGGGCACCCACACACGAGTCAGACACACCCATAGACACATAAACAAACAAAGAAAATAAATCTTTTTTAAAAGGTACCTATTGTTGATACCATTTTAAAGTTCTATTTTAAATATATTTATTTATTCTCAACAATGAAAATGTGATGAAGATGCAAAGGATGACAAACTGAAACATTGTAAATATAACAAACATCGAAGAAAAGGGGACCTTCATTTAAAAACTGTTTAGCTTGGCAGCTTCTGGGTAAGAAGAGGTAGACCAGAAGCTGCCTCTGTGGGTCAGCGAAGTGTTTCCATGAGTAAATATGACAGGATTCCAGGAGAAAAAGGAAGTCTGGGAATTTACAAAAGGGGCGAGGTAAAATTTGATGGGCAAATAGCATAAAGAAGCAAGCCATGCCCAACACAGCTCCAGCTTAGGGCTCCGTGGTGTGGGTCATCCCAACAGTCAGCTAGGAGACCCCAAGAAGTGACTAACTGTCCCACTCACAGGACAAGGCCACAGTTCTCACACACCTCAAACCCAGCTGCGGGCATAGCTGAACCTGCATTTCTGGAGGTGAGGAGGGGTGGGTGAGCAGAGGAGAGGAGTTCCCTGAATCAGTGAGCTGTGGCTAAGTGGCATCTTGACAGGAAACCTATTACTTACAACGGACAATCATAAATCAGGCGGACGGCCGCAGGGTGAAAATGAGGCCCGGGAAGCAGTCGTGGAAGCAAACCCTGACAAGCAGAAAGCTGCACGTGGCAAGGGGGTGAAAATGGAGAATGCAGGAAGGCAGAGCTGGTGCCCAGGTGGGAACTTCATCTACAGGGGTGTTGACTCCAGAGCCTCACACCTCCAGAAAGGTGATCAGTGCATACCAGGTTCGGAAAGCGTGGAGACAATTACAGAATGCTGCCTGTGTAGATTTCAGTGCCATGGCTGCTTCCCTCACCCCGAGTCCACTTGGGAAATACCCCAATTAGAATAGTACCCACACAAGGGTTAGTGCTGGTTAATGAGACATCCCTCCTAGTTTGGGCACTTGAATACTTAGGCCTCAGACAGAGTGGCTAGGGTTAGGAGGTGTGGCCTTGTTGGAGACAGAATGTCAGTCAAATTACTTGAGTCCTTGAGTTTGTTCCCTCTGCTTCCTACCTGTGGTTTGAGATGTGACCCCCGAGCTCTCAGTGTCCAGCTCTAGTCCCCATGCCTGCCTGCTGCCATACTTCCCCCCTGTAATGGTGATGGGTTCTAATCTAGAAGATGCCTTGGTCATGGTGCTTTAATACGCAGCAGAAAAGTAACTAAGAAGTAGGTGCTGAGAGGGGGATCTTGCTGGGACGGGCCTGACTGTGTCTATTGGAAGAATGTGGAAGACCTTGGGACTTCAAGTTGGAAAAGGAGTTGAATGCGGCAAGAGGACCTTGACGGGGCATCCTGTGGGCCCTTGAGACAGCAGTGCTGAGAGCCATGTGGACTGTGGATCCTATGGGCCCTTGGACAGTGGTGCTGAGAGTCATGTGGACTGTGGAGACCCAGCTCATGAGGTTTCAAGGGGGAGCAATATTAGCAAGTGGGCTAAAGATCATTCTTGGGATATTTTGGCAAAGAATGTGGCTATTTTCTGACTTTGTCTCAAAAACTTGCCTAACTGCTTTGGCAGAGGAGACTTTAAAACAGCCTAACCCTGAGTCTGTTATTAGTAGTCACTCACATGCAGATCTACAGTGAAAAGGAGCAAATGGGGTAGAAAACAAAAACCAAAAAAAACCAAGTGCAGTGTGAAGAGGAATGCAGAACTAGACACTTAATGTTGCAAGTAAGGTCTGTGATGAAAGAAACAAGGAGCAGAATGAAAATGTAGAGATCATAAGTATTTAACAGCCCAAATTCAGACATAAACCAAATACATACTGCAACTTAAAGAATAAATAAAATGTTGGATGGTTTTAAATGTGATGATACATTGTAATTAAAAAAAATGAATGGACTATGTTTCACACAAAATATGAATTTCACAAATAAACAGAAGAAGACAAATAGAATCAACTCTACCAAAACAAAGCTCAAACACAGGCAAAACTAACCTTCAATACCAGATATTGGTGGGGAGAAGAGTACGGACAAAGCCTTAATGTACAGGTGTAAAGACGTCATGGTGAAACCCATTACTTTGTATGCTCATTAAAAATAAATAATCTGTAGGTGTAGAAGTCGGGTTAGGGTTTCTTTACTTGTGGAAAGAAAAAACCATTAGGAAAATGGCTAAGAAAAGATTCTGGTTACACTAGGACCATTTGACTTAACTCGTTATGTGATTTTGTAATAATTAAGCTAAATGCTAATTACCTGTACCTGTTGATAAATTACTCTTAAGAAAGTCTTTTCCTAGCCGGGCGTGGTGGCACAAACTTTTAATCCCAGTATTCAGGAGGCAAAGGCAGACAGATATCTCAGTTTAAGGCCAGCCTGGTCTATAGAGTGAGCTGCAGGACAGCTAAGGCTACACAAAGAAATCCTGTCTCAAAAAACCCAAAAAGGAAAAAAAAAAAAGTATTTTCACTAAGGAAAAGAAAAACAATGCAGTATGCATTCCTTATTATAAGATGGTGATAGTAATGAAGATGATGATGGGTATGACAACAACCACTCCCTCCCTCAGCTCAGGAAATCCCACAGTGCAAAGAGCCCCCCACCTGGTTGTGTCTAGACTCCTCATTATTCGCACACACCTCTTCTGTCCCCATAGAAGAAAGCTCCCTTCTTCACCATGGTTTAATCACTTTGTACCACTATAATCCACCACTGTTTTTATTATCAAAACAGGGAACCAAAGCAAGGCTTTCAGTTTCCATGTTTTGCAGATTAATTCTTATCTTATATAAAAATATACATACGAATTCCTTATTTTTGCCAAATAAAAATAACAATTGAAGCCTGAATTATTTATGATTTTGCTATAAACAATTAACACACCAATTTCATATACTAAAAGACATAAGGAATAATTAATTTCAGTAATACCAATATTCAGAAAGAATCAATTTAGAACCCAAATAAAAGTTTCCCACTGTCCACTTGGGAGGCAGAGGCAGGTGGATCACTATGAGTTCGAGGCCAGCCTGATCTACAAAGAAGTCTAGGACAGCCAAGTCTACACAGAGAAACCCTGTCTCGAAAAAAAAGCTAATTGCTTATATTAGCATTTAAGTACCACTCTGAAAGAGCACACATCAACTGAGTGCCCCAGATGTCATGAAGCACTCCTACCTTTCAGTTAGTTCTCTGCACTGCCTCCAGATGCTACTTCTCTGAAAGGTAGGTATGGGTTCCATGCGAGATCACTGTGGGCACAATAAAAGGAGCCCCAACTTGCTCCCTGGCTGAGCAGATATTCTGAAAATCATGGCTGGAGTTCCCTGTAAAGCACCTCAGGTGTGCGGTAAGAGCAAGAAGCCAGTCTCAGCTCTGGAGGCTGCTGAGCGCGGCGGCCTCAGCAAAGGCAGCTACAATGCCATCTCTACCACAGGGCAGGGCTGAGATGAGAGGAACTGGAAACTAGATGGTTGGAAATGGGAAAGACACATACAGAAATGTTAAAAAGAAGATTTTAACTTAAAGAATTCAGAAGCTATCAAAACAGGAATAATGGGTAGTAAATGTATAGTGTGGAGGGGAGTTAATGCTGGGTTTAGGAAGGACCTGAAAGTGCTCATGGGATTGAAACCTACCCTGACAGCATTCAGTCGAGCAAGCAGGTTCCTGAGCAGACACTAGCCAGGGTTGGGCAGGAGGCTTGTCTCTTATCTGAGGATCACGAAAAGCAGAAAGCATCACCAGACTGACACTGACACCCGCCCTCAGTCCATCTGTCAGGAAGTCATTGCTGCATGGCACCCAGGTTTTCTGAGAGAAAGAGTGGGAGCCCTGCCATGCACAGAGAGGACTGGGTCCCACCCCTTCCCTCTCTTTCAGCATAATGAAGCACGCTGTGTTCGCGTGCGATCGTAATGCTGCACAGGCTTGAAGAGCTCTTGGAAAATCTACTTAAAGACAATAGAGCCACACACGTTTTCCAAAAATGTCTTGTACTGAAATCAAAGATTAAAAGAGGCCAACCACCTAAAAACAAGCAATCACAAGGGAACACTGACTACCAATGTGGGCTTCTTGTCATCTTTTTTATAAGCTAAAAATGAAAAAACATTACCAATTCTGTTTCCCATCCATTTCCAAGACCCTGAAACAGACTTATCCACCTTTATTATTAAGAAACACAATCCTGTGTTGTTCTGTGTTTCCCAAGAGGCCCAGACATCTGAAAGTGTGCGCTTCTCGCTTGGGATGGCCTGAGCACCATTGGTTTCCTGGTGGAAAAGGGTGAACCGCCGGATCAAAAGGATCAAACTCAGAAGGAGCTTCAGATTACCCTTTCCTGGTTACAATATGCTCAATGTACAGCTCACCTCCCCTCCTTAACCACCTACCCCAACTCCTCCCAATGCTTTTCCTGCGCATCCCTTTCCGGGCTGCTATTAGCAGCTGTTCAAATTAACATCTCCCTTCATGAGGCCCAGCGACCCTCACACACCTGAAAGTCACAAGGCATTCCTCTCTTCGATCTCCCCCTCCCCCTTTGCCTTGTAGGGTCCTCCTCAAGACTCCACCCTACTTGCTCCTGCTACATCATCATCACCAAGACAACGGGTGCTCACACCTCTTCTTCTCTGGTGTGAGGATACTAGTGGTTCCTGCATTAACCCTCCTTTTCAAGGCTTCTGCACCCCCATAATGATTGTTCCCCAGCTTTATGTCTACAAGCCCAAGGAACTCAAAGGAGAGAGATCTTCATCCCTCTGCTCATCAGACTGGGCCTTGATGTCTCCCTGGGTGCCAAGGGAGCCGCTGGAGCAGCCCTTGTCCACACACACCATCTGGCCAGTGACTTCCAGGACAAACTTGACCAGGTAATGGCTTCCACTGCAGACAGTCCCCAGTCCCTTCAGTGCCAGATCACCTCCCTGCTGGGGACTGCCTTCCAAGCCAGGGAGCCCTGGGCTTTCTGACTGCTGCTTTTACACCAGGGAATCGGGCTGGTGGAACAAGATGAACAAATGCTCAAAGATTTCCAGCGAGATCCCCTAGCATGCTATGTCCCCACAGCCTGACCCCCAGCATGCTATGTCCCCACAGCCCGACCCTCAGCATGCTATGTCCCCACAGCCCGACCCCAGGGTACGCAAACCCTTTGGTAACTTGGCTCCTTCCCCTCCTTGGCGCAACACTAGCTACTGGAGCCCTGCTCCTCCTGGCACTCTGCCTCATCCACTCTTAAAATGCCAAATGAGCAATATTACTAGATACTGCCAGTTGGGTCTGGTTCAATACCAAGCAGTCCCCAGCACAAAGGCTGAAGGGCTACGATGACACCCCTCCTTTACAAGATAAAACAGGGGGAGATGTTGGACTCTGCTATTAAGGTAAAAGTCTGGCATCACCGGATAGCTCCTGAGCGTGGTGCTAAAAAAGACACACTCCCTTTCTCCGCTAGCTTCCCTCCTCTCCTCCTGATGTGGGGAAACCTCAGATCCTCCAAGGAGTGACACACAGCCCTCAGGGAGATTACAGGCCAGCCCTTTGCCGATAAGAAACTTGTTTAGAGTGCACCTAGGGATTCCTGGAAATACTCTCCACTCTAATGAGGTGTCTTGGTACCTTAGCTTTCAACCATGACCTTTTCCCACATCTCAACCATACCTGGAGGTCTTCTCCCATGCCCCACCCCTGCTGCCCGTAGGATAATTAAGTACTGTGTCCCCCTTCTTGTGACAAGGCTATGCAGTGACATGTAAATGAAGTATCCCTAGCCCCAGAGAACCAAACATTCACTCTGTCCCTGTTTTACATAAAATAAATCGGGGAGTGGGGGGGAAAGCACCACAAACAGGCCACAAATTTAAGTCCTTTCTTACATTCCTATAAATGAATAGCTTAAAAGTATGTAATGTTAATTTTAACTTGTGATCAATACTGACCTATATTAAATTACTGAACAAATTATAGGATGCTGCATTTTGTTTTCATAATCCTCTAGGATAATTGCCATCTTTACCCTAACTAAGTTTCCTAGCTGAAGAAAGCAGGCTGCTGTGGAACTCACTGCATGGATATGTACATATAGACACACAAACATAAACACAGGTGCCTGATATCCCCACAACATGGCAGGAGGCCGGTGTTGGCATACTATCCATTTGGTTTACAATTGGTCATGGTCTTTGACTGATGCAGCACTACCTTTTAATATATAAAATTATTAAGCGAGCTTAAAATGATGAATGGAGGTGGCTATGGGTTTTCTGGCTAACCTACGAGAATATAGTGATTCAAAACTGGTAAGGCCATGCCTTCTTCCACTAGACACATCCGGCCACATGGTAAGACAGGCTCCCAGAGGTGTGAACACACCCTTGGCCAAGAGGTCGACAACTTGACAAGACAAGACTGCCATACGCTGTAATTAGAAGTGAGTATTCACTCTTCCCATTATGCCCTATATGCCCCTCCACCTTGACCAACAGAGACCTAGGCTGCAGCACTGGGGCTCAGAGCCATGCGATATACACCCCCCCACATCTCTCCATCTCAGCACTTTGACTCCTGAAACATGCATCTTTCACCAGCAAACCTTGTACTTCAGCCTGTCTCTTTGCACATCCTGATCTCAGTGTGCCCCCAGGACAGTTCTTTCTCAGAAACCCTCTCTAGTAGTCATTCCTCACACAACACAAAGCCCCTGAACCATCCCACCAGACCACCCTACCCCTCAAACCTCCCTGCCCATCAACCCTGATCATTGACAATGCCAGCACCCACTCTGCTATCCTCCCCTCCACACCACCTAGTCCTCATTTAAGATTTCAATTTATGGGGCTGGAGAGATGGCTCAGCGGTTAAGAGCACTGACTGCTCTTCCAAAGGACCCAGGTTCAATTCCCAGCACTATATGGCAGCTCACAACTGTCTGTTACTCCAAGATCTGACACCCTCACACAGACATACATGCAGGCAAAACACCAATGTACATAAAATAAAAATAAATATTATATAAAAAAATTTCAACTTACCCTCAACAATTCACCGGAAATGCGGCCCTAGTCTTTGCCTGCTTGCATTCCCTCCAGCTATTTCAACACCTGCATGGCCACTGGCTGCTACACGGGCTTTACTAACAGCTGCACCTCCACTACAGTTTTGAATCCCAGTCTTCTCTCTCTGATGCCCACCTCGTTTCTCTAGCTCCTGACTCAATAATTCCGGGGTGAACGATTTTCCCCCAGCCATCACCAGCCTCACGCGTGCGTACTTCCCTCCTCCATCTCCTAGGGCTCTGCGGCTCAGCCCAGGCATCCTGTCTCCATGCTCCTTCTCAAGTCTTCACTCTTTCCGGTCTAGCTACCTGGCAGAGCCCGACCTTGATGAAATGTGATGCTCCATCTACACACACCATGTCCCACAGCGATTACACAGAGCTGTACAACAAGCTCACAGTCACTCAGCTTGCTCTGACTTTAGCACGTGATGTGTTTCTAGTGGGCCCCCACTCTGGGCCTCTCACGGATCTTAAGTGAAAACAATTAGAATTAATTCAAATAGAACTTCCTCCTTTAAAATCCACACACAGTCTCTTCCCTTATTGTAAAAGAGGCAGAATGTCCCTTCTTATGCTTGAGAACATCATTTCTTTATCAGCGATGTTAAGGCCTACGAAAGGCAAGTGCTCCATACGTATCTCTAGCTAGTCTGACTCCCCACTATCTTTTCTGCCTATACCCTGTGGGTCAGTCAGCTTTCTGTGGCAAATATCTGAGAGCCACAGTTTAAATAAGAAAAGACTTCTCAGGGCTCAGAGGCATCCGAGCTGGCGAGGGATGGCAGGGTGGCTCATGCCACAGTGCCTGAAGCAGGAGGAGGGTGCCTGCACTGGGGGCTTCCTCTAGGCCCCCACAGGAGAGGTCTTCTCCACTTGGCTAGCCCCTCTGGAGATGCACTGAGCAATGCATCCAGCTGTCTCCGGGTCAAGGTGACAGTCAGGGTTAGTCATCACACTCAGACTCTGTTTCCTCTCTACCCTAGTTACCTCCCAGAACAACCACTCCACCTAAAGATCCATGAGAAACTAGCCAACTTTCATCTCACCTCAGCTAGCAGACAAGTTTAAACCCTTACCTTACTCAGTCTCCCCCATGATCTATACCCAGCTGTGTGGTGGAGCTTGTGTTTCATTACACGCTGCTATCTAACAGAAATTTCGGGCAGAATTCCAGTGTATCAGATACAGCTGAAAGGTTGTCAAGGAACTGAACTGAAGGATGAATCTGAGAAAAATCACCCAGCATAGAGAAGAAACAGAAGTATGAATTCCAATAAAGATTAAGAGACATGAAAAGAGGTGGGGGGGGTGCATGCATTTAATCCCAGCACTCAGGAGGCAGAGGCAGAAGCAGAGACAGGCGGACTGCTATGAGTTTGAGGCCAGCTTGGTCCACAAAATGAGTCCAGGACAGCCAAGGCTACACAGAGAAACCCTGTCTCAAATAAACAAACGACAAAACTACACAAATATTAGTTGATGAGGGTTTTACTAATATTCGCAAATCCTGTAACTAAATAACCTCTAAAAAATTTAATCTTTGACTTTACTCCAAGCACAAATGTTGAAATGTAATGTATGTTACATATCTGTCTAATAAGTTGTATTCACTTGACTAGCATGAGTTTTTAATAGTTTTAAAGCAAATCAATTTCATCTCGTTTATTTTTCAAAGACAACATGCCTTTAAAAAAACTCAAATTCTACATATTTAAGAGCATGTATATCTCATTTTTAAAAATCCTACAACTTATATTACAGACATTTCAAAAACAGATTCAATCCCATCCCAATATACAGTATTTACAGCAAGTTTCAGACTATTCCTAGAATTAACCAAAACTGCTTTTGTCATTAGCAATTTAGAACACAAATGTGTGACATCCGGTTTGTCAGAGAGAACTGACGTATTACCTTATGGCAGGTAGCCGGGCCCTGAAGCAGGCTCTGGTCGTGGGCAAACTCTGCTGGCCCACAGCTCTCCAACGAGCCCTGCTCTGTGACGTCTACCCCTGCCACTCCTGCCCTTCCTCCTGGAACAGCTGACCTCCTGGTGCCTGCTGCTTCTTGAAGGAAGCCTCAAGTCTGCTGTTTGGGGATTTTTAACCTTGTTGACATTTGTAGAGGTGGAGGTGACATACTTTAGGTGTGTTCTATGCAGCTGGTGACAGGAGGTCCAGTCACAGGTCGCAGCCACTGCTTCAAGGAAAGCCACTCGTTTGCCCCGTGGCACCAGTGATGAGAACAAGGACAGTCTCCAAGATGTAAAAGTAGCTTTTATTCTCAATTGTCATCTGGGAGGCTCATTGCCTCCTTCTGCTGGCCTAGTCCTAGTCCTGGAAGCTTCTAGCCTCCATACAATCTAACCTAGGCCTAGAATGTTTGCAGCCCCTGAGACTTACTGCTTAATAAGCTCACCCTTACTTGTTCTTTCTGAGCTCTGGGCTGGCTGGTTCAGCTCAGCTGTTCTGGCTCAAACTCTTCCCCCAGCTGACTTATTTAATCTGGCTTCTCTCTCGGCCTGGAATTGCTCTGCTTGGCCTCAAACTAACTCAGCAATCTGCTTGACTCGTCTGTCTTCTCATTTCTTGGATTGTTCCTTCTTCTCCTGTGTTCTCTCTTTCTGCAATCTGCCTATTAATGTCCTGGTAAAACTGCCTCCTAAATAGCTTCCCTTTCTTGACTCTTCTTGTGAGAGTTGGGCATATCCTATTCTGTCAAATCTTCTCTGATTCGTCACCTTTTCTGCCACTCAATTAAACATCACTTTCAAACTTGGGTGCTTCCTTCTACAAACTAACATTACCTTCCTTTGGGACTAAAGGCATGCATCGCCACACCTGGATCTAAGCTTTTCTTTACCTGATACTTGCTGTACTCAGATCTGTTCGCCTCTGTCTCCTGGATTAAAAGAGTGTTTGTGTTTGTATTCCAGCCAGGTCACACAGACCTAAAAGATCTTTGGATGTGATCTGCTGCCAGAACAGCCGTGTTCTGTATTAACATTCCTCTACACTCAGGAGTGATGCCGTGTGCAGCCTTCTCACATACTGGCTGAGGAGCTTTTCGCCATAGCTCAGCAGCTTCCACGACTTTTCTTCCGTAAGATAGTACCTAGGTCCTAGGTATTTGTGACGCTTAAGCACCTGGTAATACCATTCTTAGCACCAGCAGCTGGCTCTGTGGTCTCCGTTTTTTCTTTTCAACTTGAACTTTGTTTTGGAGTATTTTCTCTCTGAAATACAAATCCAGCAGCCGGGGACAGGCACCTGCCAGCCCCTCCAGCCAGGCCTCAGTCTCTGCTGCAGTGGGCACTTCTCTTAGGCTTTCTAACTCAGGCTCCAGCAGCGACACCACCACCAGCCTCAGCCGCAGGTTGCTTCTCCATTTTGTCAGGTTTATCAGTTTTTTCATCCACCCTCTTGCAAGATGGGATAGAGAGCTAAGGTGTCAGCTTCTGGCCTACCAGCACTCTGAAACTGTCTATACTCTTCATCATGCATACAGATGGCTTTGGTCCCCAACTTTTTATGACATAGAAGGGGCCATCGATCTCCCTTGCCAGGTGCTGTTAGGTATTACTGCCTTCCAAGATTCATACAGATGCATACACTCATATACATGGCATGGAAGGAAAAGCCAGACTGTGACCAAAGCGGATCAGTGGAAGAAGAAAGGGTGATAAAGCAAAGAAGGCATATGGATGTGCTCAAATTAACATTTACACATGTAGGATGTGTCTTTATATAACCCAGTGCCATTGTTAAATTTGTAAGAATTTAAGTGTACTTTGACAGATCATAAAACATAAGCCCTACCTCATTTCCTTAACAATGTACAGATTTAAACTTGTGCTAACAAAACAAAAAATACCTTGTGTTTTAGCTGACTGTGATGGCAACCCCTAGAACCCCAACACTTAGGACGATGAGGCTCAGGAACTCAAGGCCAGCTCGGGACATGCTGAAATCCTCTCAAGGCAAGTAAAAAACTAAGCAAGATAGACTTTGGATGCTGATGACATATTACACCCCTAAAGACCATTTAATAACATCTACAGAGACAAATAAACTATTAGAATTACAAGCTTATTTTAATAAGGTCCCTACTTGTTCCTGAACTGCCCTAAACAGTAACCTGAAATTAACTGCACTTTTTAAAAAGCTGAATTTAATTCAAAAAAGAAGGGGCTATTCTTCGGTTTGTTGTATAAAGCATACCAGAGCATTCCAAATAAAAATTAAAGAATATCACTCACATTATACATAGCACCCTCTATGAATATGGAAAATGTTTTCACGGGAAACCTGTCAATTTTTTTGCAGTGATGCATATTTCTTCTAAATGAGTCACCCAACACTGAGGGAAAAAAAGAACTGTCACATAAAACAAACTACACCTACTGGGCACCACACTTGTCATAATCAATTTAGTAGTTTCTCGTAACAGCAATTGGGGAAAATTGTTTTTTTCAAGATGGGGTTTCTCTGTGTAGTCCTAGCTCTACAGGAACTTGCTCTGTATACCAGGCTGGCCTCAGCTCACAGAGTCCTGCCTGCCTCTGTCTCCCAAGTGCTGATGCACAAGTGCAGGCACCATCATGCCTGGCTTTTGGAAACAGAAGTTTTATCTTTGGGTTACTTTATTAATTTCTCTATTACAGCATTTTCCTAAGCAAATAATCATGACATTGGTCTTATAATTTGCCCTGGACCTCAACCAAAGCAAGCAAATGGAAAGAAGCATTTCTGATGGCTCATTCAAATGGAAAAGCATCCCTCAGAAGGCACTGTGCAAAGCCTTGTGCTTGTGACTTGGAGGCAGTGTGGTGAAGCACGCCTAAGTAGGCTGAGACACGCAGCTAAACCTACACTACTACCTTATCACAACTAAGCACGGAGATCCCAAAGCCAAACTGTCCCTGCTGAGTAACTGTTTTCCAGACGTGCAAAGCAACCAAATGCTCACTATTTATTTTTCCTCCCAATGTGAACTTCTCAATCTGTTTCTTTCAGTGACAGCCTCGAGTCATCACTGAATGGCAAACCAGATGTGCAATGGTGGTCCTGTAAGGTAAAAGGTGAAAATCCCTGGCCTAGTTACATCACAGCCATCATAACCCTGAGCACACCATGTTTTTGTTTGTATAAGCAAGCCTACTGCAGTAAAAGTCACACACAACCAAGACAGTGCTTGGTGTATGCTAATGATGGCTCTATTCTGGCTCACACATCTGCTAAACAATATACTTTATCATTGTTTTCTCAGTATACTCCCTCACTTAAGGCCTTTGGATAAATAGTATGCCTCTGAATGGGATGTTACTGCATCTCCTGATGACACCATTTTCTCTTGGACTTGATTTAATTTTGTTCATCACAGTCCTGAGAACACTAAGCATATACATGCACACACTGTGTATACATACATACAGTACATACTAAGGGTATAGTAAGAAATACCATATAGGTTTATAATAAGTACAGGTTGATGTTTATATGAGGAAATATGACATATTTCTTATAACATGACCTACTGTTAAGCAATGCTGGGTGTATATACTATACACAGTATTTACATATACTATGTACTAATATATTTAATGTATATGCCAAGTATCTGATACTTTCTTATTCACATAAAAAAAAAATCAAAGCAAGCGGGGCATGGTAGGCACTCAGGAGGCAGAGGCAGGTGAATCGCTGTGAGTTCAAGGCCAGCCTGGTCTACAAAACCAGTCCAGGACAGCCAAGGCTACATAGAGAAACCCTGTCTCAAAAAACAAAAACAAAAACAAAACAAAACAAAAATCAAAATGAACTTCTAAATCATTATGAGGTCATAGATTGTTTTATTATTACGTTCCCCCCCCCCCGCCACTTTATGTAGGTGGATATTTTGTCTGCATGTATGTCTGTGTACCACATGTATGCGGTATCTGATAAGGTTAGAAGACAGCGTTAGAACTGGGCTTACAGACAATTGTGAGCCATCACATGGGTGCTGGGAATCAAACCTGGGTCCTCTGGAAGAGCAGCCAGTGTGCTCTTAACTGCTGAGCCATCTCTCCAGTCTCAACAACTTCTGTTGTTTTTTGCTTGTTTGTGCGTTATATAGATTGAAAAAAATTTTTTTTGAGACATGGTCTTACTATTTATCTCTGGATATCTTGGAACTAGCTACATGCTGGTTTGAACTCACAAAAATCCACCTGTCTCTGCCTCCCAAATGTAGAGATTATGGTACCACATCCATGCTATATTTTCCATATTACTAAGTGTTATTAGTAATCATTACTGGTCATTCGTTATGAAGCCATGAGTGACTCTGTTTCCCAAGCATTTGCTCCCATAATCTTAGCTGTCCACAGAGGGAGGAATATGATTTCCCCACTATCAGCAGGGATATATTCTAATGCCCCTAGAAAAATGCCCGAAGCAAGAGATCCTACCAAACTTGCATTACTATGATTATTTTTCATATACAAATGCACACACATCTTTAATACCTTTTCTATTTTAACCAAGCAATTTCAACATATTGTAGCCATAAATACTGCAATTAGCAGTGTGAAACAAAATTAAAGTATCATGTGTAGGCCATGTATGCATGTATGTTTCCAGAGCCCAAAGGAGGATGTTGGGTACTCTGCTGTGTCGCTCTCCCTTAAGGCAGGATCTCTCATTGAACCTGGAGCTAGACTGGAAGCTAGTCAGACACACACACACACACACACACACACACACACACACACACAC
>OU015744.1:13378905-13419205 GCA_907169655.1 Acomys percivali
GCTAATTTAACAAGCCTGGTAAGTGCACCAATGCAGGCAGGACACTGCCCTGTGTCATGCTACGTCTCCTCTCAATGAAGCCTACGTTCTCAGCTGTGTGAGCTCAGAGCCTGGCCATCCTTCTCAGCAGGTGCTAGCCACACCTGCAGCTCTGAACTCTGTTGCAGAACGGATGCCTACTGTGAGGGAGCAAAGACCTTCACTCAGCAGTCCCCCTCCTGCCACCATGCTCAGTTACAAACTCTTCCACCTGTCCCAGTCTTCACTTAACAGGAGATTGGGATAGATGCTAGGGCTTCCTATTGGGACTCCAGATGAGAGAAGTATGGGAGAATGGGAAATAGAAGGATCCAGAGGGTCCTAGAAACCTACAAGAAGACCATTAAGGCTGGTGGATCTGGATCTAGGGGGGGTCTGCTCAAACTACTGTACCAACCAAGGACAACGCATGCAGTAAACCTAGACCCCCCTATTCAGATCTAGCCAATAGACAGCACATTCTCCACACTGTGTGGAGAGCAGGGACTGACCCTGACATGAACTCTAGTGCTCCCTATTTGACCACTTCCCCTTGGTGGGGAGGCCTGGTGGCACTCAGAGTAAGGGGAAGCAGGCTACCAGGATGAGACCTAATAGGCTGTGATCATATGGTGAGGGTGGAGGTCCCCTTCTGTCACAGACCTAGGGGAGGGGAACAGGGTAAAAGAGGGAGGGAGGGGGGAATAGGAAGATACAGGTGAGAGGTAACAATTGAGATGTAATCTGAATAAATTACTTAAAAACAAACAAGCACACAAAGCACCGAGATGGTGCGACGAAGTCCTGAGCAGCACACCCTCACAATATCGCAAGGACTACAACCTCCCAGCGGCTCAAGTTTATTCTCTCTTCATAGTAGAACTTGTATGATACACATATTTACATGTAAACACTTGTCGTGAAAATGTATGTTCTATAGCTAAATAATCTATTTATTCTTTGTATACATTTAGCGTGAGTTACCACGGAGAAAGGAAGGGTTGATACTTGAGTTGCTTTCCATATTTACATTTAGCCAGCTGCATAGACCCAGTAGAATGGATGACAGGCAGCCAAGTGATCAGGATTGCTTATGCCTACTTAGACAACATTTACAGAGATAAAGTATGAGAAGTCTGAAAGGACTTACTTGCTACTCCTGATGCCAGTCCATAGAGCAGGCCTCCCCCGTCTGACTGCTGAGGGAAGACATAGGCTCCAGGTGGAGGGGGCTTTTCTTGTCTGATGAAGTTATACAATAAGGTTTTCACGAGTTTGCTGGTGTAGGGAAGACTACACAAAAAGAGGAAAAAATCAAACTCCTGATTCTGCATAACAACGCAGAAATATGTCTGTCATTAATACTAACTCAAGGGATATGACAGCATCATACAACTTGACTCAAGCCTTGACTCTTAGCACACCAGAAGGCACGGGATTTGTAATTTACATAAAATTGCAAGCAATTATAAATTTAGTGGATTATACAGTACAGCTGGCAATTCAAGGAAGGTTGTTATATAAAAATCAGCAGAGAAATGCAAGAATCAAATGACAATACTCATTTTTTAACTATGAAACTAGAGTTATTAAATTATGGGTGATAAAAGTAATTTTTACAATCTCTAGTCCACTTGTATATAGATTTTTGTATGAATTATTGATAACCATGGCTTCCAAGATAAGCCATAAGAACCAATAAAAGAATATTCTAGTTTATGTATTTGACATTATAATGATACTATAAAAACTGGAGGACTTGGGATGGGATAACCATTGAGATGTAACAAGAATAAATTAATTTATAAAACAAATAAAATAAATAAATCTTTAAAAAAAAACTGGAGGACTTAGAAAATAAGATTTTACGGGGCTAGAGAGATGGCTCAGTGGTTAAGAGCACAGGCTGCTCTTCCAAAGGTCCTGAGTTCAATTCCCAGCAATCACATGGTGGCTCACAACCATCTATAATGAGATCTGGTGCCCTCTTCTGTTATGCAAGCACACACGTAGGGCAGAACACTGTATAGATAATAAATAAATAAATCTAAAATGGAAAAAAAAGATTTTACTAACATCCTCTCCATCAATGAAAAATGCAGTTTTTATACTTCTAGCATTGTAAGAAATAAATTTCTGGTCAAACTCTAATATGCAGGCTAGGTTGCTCCATCACTGTCAGGGTTTAGATAAGCCTGGGTCCTCCCCCTTCCTGTCAGTGACTTTCAATAGTGGTCTGCTGAGGTTCCAGTACGGTTTGTCTCCTCTGCAATCCTCATTATGAGGCACAGCCCCAAAGTCCAGAGTGTGTTTAGCATGTAATAAAAAGTAGGTCTCATTAAATCAGAACAGCAAAGAGGCCGCTGGCATAATCTAAACAAAAGGCGATCAGACACCGATTCCAGAAGTCAGTTTGTTGAATTCACAAGGACCACATCCTCAGATTCTGTATCCACTATTTCAACTAATCACAAATTGAAAATAGTGAGAAAAAAATTCTTATCTATACTGAACTTTACTCCTCATTAATTTCCAAACTATTCAGTATATCAGTTATTTACAAAGCATTCACATTACACTAGGAACTATATGTCCTCCAGACAGGAGTTAAAGAATACAGGAGCCTGGGCTATGCACAGTATGTTTTAGGGACTTGAGAAATTTGGTAACCCCTAACTGGTACCCTGCTGATACCAGGGATAATTGTAGATTCAAAGGGACTAGTGTCAAAAAGAAGATTCAAGAACAGTTTGAATAAGCAAATAGGACATGATAACTGCTCACAGAGAACGAAGGAAGGAAAAGAGAAGATGCTAAGCTATTCTACAAAGCAACAGTCTGGGAGCAAGGCAGACAGGACAGTGTGGGCAAGGACCAGAATGTGGTCTTAGGTTGTGCTGGCTGAGGGAACAATGGAACAACGGGAAGAAATGTCAGGCTGGAGAAATGACAACACTCAAGAAGATAATGCTAGAAATAACAGATGAAATATCACAACTTTAAAACAGGACATACCATGGGCCTTGCATCAAATACTTGTGACTGATGCTCTGTCGCAAAATCTCCTTGTGGAAGAGCTGGCAGGAAAGGAAGACAACCATTGTTGAGATCGCCTCCACTGAAATCTGATACGTAATATCTCTGAAGACACGGGGGAAACAGAACAATCATCAGCTGGGAAGATCAAAACACTGCTCTTTCACACAAACTGTACCTTTAAATGGTCAAATCTACATATTCAAATATTTCAGGTTATTTTTCAAAAAATGGTAAAAATAAAAATTAAGTCAAGCCAAGATAGCAGACCCCTCTCCAGTCATTAGTTCTTACATTTGGACCCTGTGTCCATTACTTTCCCACTTTCCATTTCCCCGCCCTATTAGCCCACTGCTCACCACTGCTGGAGTGAGAGCAGCAGTACTCTGCTCTGAAGACCCGCTATTCTACCGTTCTCATCCCCGAGGCTTATCCCTGTTTACCAACATCAGCAACCAATACCCAGCGTGTAACTGAGGAGAAGCAACAGCAGAGGGACAGCGATGACCTCTGAGTCAGTACGGTGCACACACATTTCATCTCCACTGTGTGACTTCTCAGGCCAACTGCGCATGTGCAGCAGAACCTCAACAGTAATCATGTCACTCCTGTTTGAGGAAGCATGTTTCTAGGGTGGGGGAGATGGCTCAGTGGGGAAGAGCGCTTGTTCTGCAAGCATGAGGACCAGAGTTTGAATCCCCAGCATACACGTGAAAGTTGGGCATGGTCACATTTGGCTGTGAGGAAGAGACAAGCGGATCCTGGGAGCTCTGGCAAGCCAGCCTAGCCAAATTTATAAGCATTCCGTTTGGTGAGAATCCTAGTCTCAAAGGAATATGGCCAAGGGTGATCAAAAGACACCAATGTCCTCCTCTCGTCTCATGTGTGCGTACCCCACACACGTGCACATACATGCATGCACATACAGATACACACACAGGCACACTCACACAGGCATACACACACACACACACACACACACACACACACACACACACACACACGTCTACTTCTTTATTTCTTTTTGTTTTGTTTTTCAAGACAGTTTCTCTGTGTAGCCTTGGCTATCCTGGACTCACTTTGTAGATCAGGCTGGCCTCAAACTCAGAGAAATCCTCCTGCCTCTGCCTCTGTCTCCCAGAGTGCTGGGATTACTGGCATGTGCCACTATGCCTGGCTTGTTTCTTTATTTCTGTTAAGGGGTACCCTGAGTTTGCTTCTAGAACCTATCCTGAGTGGCTTCCAATTGCTGGTAACTGCAGCTCCCTGGGATCCAATGTTCTTTTCTGACCTCAAGGCACTGCACACATGTACACAAACCCACACACCCACAAATATCCTCATATTTTTTGAAAATTAGAAATAAAATAATTTTTAAAATAATTACTAAAAGAAACTGAACAATAAATAAACCAACTAATCAACCAACCACACACTTCTCATTATTAATATAAAGACCAATAAAGTTATTTTTAAAGGGTTGAATATCTCTAGTCAGCCAACAGATAGATGTTAATTAAAACTACTGTGAGAGTCCCTCTCTCCCTGGCTGTCCTGGAACTCAGAGATGGGCCTCCCGAGTGCACTACCATGCCCGGCTATTTCTCATTCCTTGAACTGAATGAAGAATAAGCTGGACACTTAGGACTCACTTTCGAAGGCACAGGTGACCAGACAGGGGTCTACTACAACATTCACTCGCTCAAATTGCCCAGGCCTGTCTGGAACGCTTACACACTAGTCAGTCTTGAGAGCCAACATGTGGAAAAGCGCAAAGGCAAACAGCTAGGGAGGCCACCCATCCACGCCAGCAAAGAAGTAAGGCCCTGGGTCCAACAGTCCCTGGGGAAGCCAACCCTGTCAACGCCCAAAATGGGAGGCTTAGAAAGCAAGCCTCGCCCCCCAAAGCCTTGGACACCTCAGCCCTGGCCTGGCCACAACCTCTTGATCAGAAGTAACAGGTGGCACTCTACCTAGTCTGTAAGTAACTGTCAAGTAACACTGGTTGTTGGAATAGCTGACACCTCAGGTTACTGAAAAAATTGTTGAACTTCCTTTTTTTGAGACTAGGGTTCATTATGTTTCCTATGTCAACCCCAAACTCACTATGTATCCCAGGCTAGCCTCAAACTCACAGTAATCCTCTTGCCTTAACCCCTCAAGTATTGAGGTGACAGGCTTGCACACTGTGACCAGGCAACATAGGTTTACCGGAAGGTCAGCCACAGGCAGGCTGGGTGTGGAGTGCTAAGAAACTGGTTTAGTAAGTGCAGCAAGTGCACATACATGGTGAGCAGTTTCTAAAGCCATAGGTTAGACGTTCACTTCCCAGCACAAGTGAGCACAACGCTGTCCCAAAAGCATCTTGTGAAGACTGAACTCTCTTTTAATTAATTTTTTAGTAGTCTAGGCTCTTTGCCTTTCCATTTCCATTTTAGAATCATATTGTCCATTTCTCTCCCAATGAAAATAACTGTGATTTTTATTAGTGTAAGATTACCTCCCAAAAGCCCCATTCCTAATACACACACACACACACACACACACACACACACACAACATATATACCATATATAGTATATATTTACCACATACACACACCCTAATACAAGTTGGGCATGGTGGCATATGCCTGTAATGCAACACTAGGAGAGAAGAGGAAAGAGAACTGTGAATTTAGTCCAAGCTACATAGTGAGTTCAAAGCCAGTCTAAACTCCATAGCAAGACCCTGTCTTTTAAAAAACTAACAACAACAATCCTGACACAAATTTGATTAACTGAATCTATAAACTGATCTGACATCTTATCTGTATTCACCTTCAATTCATACATATACACTCACATTTAGGCTTTCTTTGATTTCACTAGTAATATTTTTAGTTGCCAATACTTAAGTTGTACACATATTTGTTTAGTTTATGCCAATGTGTTGCATGTTTTTTTAATGGCGTTTTATTTGCCATTTAAAAGCTACTATAGTATGGTTTCTGTCTAATGCCTTTGCAGTAGTGGGGACTTCCTGAACAAGTTATCACAAGGAAACATTCATTCTTTACAGTTCCAGGGGTTGTGCGTTCCAAGGTCAGGCTGCCAACATATTTAGTTTCAAGGTAAGAGCTTTCTTACTGGCCTGCAGGCAGCTGCATTCTAGCTATAGCTGTGTGTTGGTACAAAGTTCTTGTGACTATGTACAGTTTACCTTTGTCATTCAAATGCTGACTTCTCTACCTCACTCTCTGAATCAATCCAGACATTGGATTGTGATGTTTATTCTAACTATGTCCAGTTTCAAGTTTGTTTAAACATGTCACCATTTGTTCTCTGTTTTGTCAATAAAAACAAACTAGCCAATGCTGAGCAATAACAGAGAATAGGGTGGGGCATCCTGATTGACAAGGGGAGGAGAAAGAGAAAGCAGGAGAGGATGGAGCTGGGAGGAAAGACCTGGACACATCAAGAGAAATGAACCTGGCCTAGGAGATGACTTAAAAGCAAGTATAAAGTGGGAAATCTAAATGGGAAGAAACTATACTAGCTTGGAGGTTTAGGATGGAGTAATTATTGTGCAGCATTGTGCTATAGGCTAATTAAATAGACCCTGGTCTCTCTGTGTGGTTAATTGGGTTTAAAGCTTGATGAGTAACTGATGATTTTACTAAAATAATAATTCAAAACACTAAGAATGTAACAATTATATAAGTCCTGATTGTTTCATGGTTTTTCTTGCTGTAGGTAGTTTATTGTATATATGTGTAATAAAATAAATACATATGTAAAAAATAAGAAAAAATTAATAAAAAATAATTCAATATTAAATATTAATATTCATTCAATAGCTGTACAAGGTGGAAAATGATGAGAAAGAGAAAAGAACTGTGGCTCTTATTAGTTTAAGATGACCTCCCAAAGGCCCTGACCCCTGTATCATCATACAGAGAATTAGGTTTCAATAGATGAATTGGGGGCAATACAGATACTGGTTTCATAACAGATCTTAACGTATAGCTTTTGAAAAGCCATGGATGATGGCTCATGCCTGTATTTCCAAAACTTGGGAGCATCAGAAGTTTAAGGTCATCCTCAGGTACATAGCAAACTCAAGGCCAGCCTGGGCTATTTAACAAGAGGGCTGAAGAGATGACTCAGCAGTCAGAGGCTATACTGCTCTTGGTTCCCAGCACTCACACTGGGCGGCTCACAACTGCCTGAAACTGCAGCTCCAGGGCATCTCACACCTTTGATCTCTCAGGCACCTGCAGCCATGTGCACATACACAATTTGAAGATTGCCAGGTGGTGGTGGTGGCAGTGCATGCCTTTAATCCCAGCACTCGGCAGGCAGAGGCGGGTGGATTGCTGTGAATTCGAGGCCAGCCTGGTCTACAAAGTGAGTCCAGGACAGCCAAGGATCACAGAGAAACCCTGTCTAAAAACAAAAACACAAACAAAACAACAACAACAAAACAAAACAAAATTCAACAGTTCATGAGAGATGGCTTAAGCAGTGTGTCTAACCTTACTTCAGCCATGAATTTCCTTACTCTATCACTTCACTGTAAACAATCAAACACCAGATACAATGGTCCTGGGGGTAGAAGGTAGGACTCTATTGCTGAAAACACCATGGCCTTTGGACACGGGCTACGGATTTGAGCTGGATTTAAAGCCCCTTGCCTGAGGACTAGCTTTCATAATATTAGAAACTGCTATGCTATTTGCTAAGGGGTGGTTAATAATGCTACCGAGCTATGACACATACAAACCACAACAATGACCAACATGGCAGGATATCCATCCTGAAAGGTGGTAACAAACTAACAAGATTTAAGGCTCACTCAACAGGAAGAACACTATGCCTGGAAGCCCAGCCAACTACCTGGGACCAGGGCGGTCCTAAGTCTTAAAGGAGAACCCACTACCAGCATGTGACTGTGCCAGCATGATGCCTGCACCTAAGGCTCACAAAACATCACAGAGAAGATAGCAGAAAGACTGTAAGAGTCAGAGGACAGGCTGGAGAGATGACTCAGAGGTTAAAAAGACTGCCTGTTCTTCCAGAGGTCCTGAGTTCAATTCCCAGCAACCACATGGTGGCTCATAACCATCTACACTGTGATCTGGTGCCCTCTTCTGGTGTGCAGGCACACATGCAGGCAAAACACTGTATAATTAATAAATAAATAAATCTTTTTAAAAAAGCGTCTGCGGACAAGGATATCTGCTGTACGATTGTCTCCTGCAGGTGACATCCATAATACCTCAGCCACATGGGAACCTAAACAAGAGCTGAAGAAGTACATCAGCAAGCACGCTAACGAGGAATGGCAAATCTCAGGGTCTCACCCCTAGGCAAAGAAGCACAGGGAACTACATTTTCATAGCAGCATTATGCATAATGGCAAAAAATACAAACAAACCAAGTTCTATTAACAGATGACTCCAAGTGCAAAAGGCGGCATACAAATACAATAGAAATGTCTTTCACCACTTCCCCCGACCAAAGAAAATAAAGTCCTGGTACACCTGACAGGTGAAACTTGAACAATCCTACAAAGTTAAACAGCGGGGAAAAGGCCAGACCAGAGGGACCCCACTATATTCTATTATATGCAGCACTCAGAATGGGTGCGTTCATAGGAGAAAGCAGATTATTTGCTATGAGGGGGCAGGGGGGATCATGGGGACAAATGGCAATGTGGCAGACAATGCTTATGGGCTTCTCTCTTGCTCCAGAATTATGGAGAGGGCTTTACAACTTTGTGAATACACTGAAAACCACTGAGTTGTTTACTTTGAAAATAGAAGTTTTTAGGTGTTTTAATTCTATCTCGGAAGTTTTTATTTGGAAATCAAAGCAGAGATTCCCCCTAGATTAGACTGCAAAATAGAGCAAGACTATGCAGAATTTTCACCTTGGTGTGAAAATAGGGTGAAATATGAATCTATACTCATGATTGCTCATATACATGAAAATCTCCAAGAAAGGTATACAAGAAACTAAAAACCAAGAGTCATTTGTGGAAGCAAAGAGGAGGGCTGTAAAGATGAGAAGGAGATGGTGTTGATCCACTTCCGTGGACAAGTTTGGAATCACAGTACCAAGCTATATAAAAATGAATTACTTTAGACTGACACTAAGCCTATCTGAACTTCTGCCAATTAAAATGAAGAGCACATGAGAAACGCAATCAGCCCATGTCACATTACAGTACGACGTAAGAACCACTCAGCCCCATCAGGAAAGCCAGATCTCCTCCTCAGTTCCTTATTAGCTCTGCTAATTTCAACACATAGAATCTACAGAGTTTGGTTTTCTTCTTTGAAAATAAGAACAGGTAAGGTGAGCTCTGGTGTAATTTCCTTCTATACCTTTTGATAATGCAAAAACGGGAAAAAAGGAGCTTGAGGTAATGTTAAATTTCTCTGATAACCAAATCTCAAGTATGAATTGAGCTATTTCACAGGCCAAGTCATGAGGAAATGAGTCAAGAAGCCAAGACTTGAAAGAAACCAAAACCCCACCGTGCTGAGTGGGGTGGTTTTCAAAACTGAAGGACATCTAAAGGCACAGGCCCTTCTTGCTTTGAAGTCCTTGCATAGGCCTCAGAAGCCTTTCACTACATGGTTGTCAAAACAAAGTCAACTTGCAAGAGCTGTAGTGCTGCTTTGGCTGCCATTTTACCCCAAGAACTTCCCACCATCTGGTCTGGGAATGCCCTAGAACAAACTACTGTTGGAGCAGGTTACTAATTTCATGTGACTAAAAAGACAGAAGCCACGACCTCATGCCACTGTGCTGGGGCAGTGTGGGATGCTTGGACAAAGACAAAAGCATCATGAGGTGGGTGTTGGTGTTGGCTAGCAGCAAAGGTCATGGATGGACACAGAAGGAAAAAACACGCTGCTCTGACTTACGACTGGAAGAAGCCTGATGGGACTGTAAATGGAACATAAGCTTAATAAAAACAACTTACAAGTTCAAATGACTAAGATGAAAATTCGGAAATAGCTATTTGAGCCACCATGGATATTCTAAAAGGCGAGAATAAAAAGTGGTGGTATACATTTCCGATGCTGCCCTAAGAGTGATGGCTAGCTTTAAAACTGAAGGTGCGGTTGGAATACTTTGTGCCAGGGATTAAACCCAGGGTCATGTCTCTTATGAAGTATGTGCTGTAGCACCAAGCTAAGCTTCCAGGCCCCATAGGAAAGTCTCAACACACACAGGACCACTAGCTACACTCAGCCCTACTAAGGCCTGGTGTCACATGGCAGCAGCTAGTGACAGACATGATTTAAAACTTACTGCCTGGGTCTAGAATGGGTGATTTTTTTTATTCTGCTACAAAATATACCCCATAGTCTCTTTCTCCCTCTCTCCGCCTCTCTCCTTCTTCCTCTCTTAGAGCTGGTCTCAAACTCACAGCAATCCACCTGCCTCTGCCTCCTGAGTGCTGGGATTAAAGGCATGCAGCACCACCACCCAGTGTCCCACAGTACTTAACAATAATCATTTGGGCATCAGTGGGGGAAAAAATTCTAGACATCTATTTTGCAAAATCACATCTTTCAAATAACACAGCTTTTCCAGCCTTTGTATTCCACCCTTGCTATAATCCATCTAACATACCCTTCATCTACAAATACATATTCAGTCCTGAGAGGTCCCTATTCGAACCCTTCTAGCTTCTTCAAAGGCCTGGCCAAGCCACTGTCATCACCGTGTCTCTGTTATGGTTTGGATGAGATCTCTCCAAAGGTCCGCCTTTAGCCAAGGAGCATCGGATTGCTGCTGGACGAAGGCAAGTCGTTTTTTCAGTGGAGTGACACTTGGTAGATGGAGTAGCCACAGGCCCAGCAGCAGGTGGCCACAGGCCCAGCAGCAGGTGGCCACAGGCCCAGCAGCAGGTGGGCAACAGAAGCTGGAGTTCATGGTTTTATTGTTGTTGTTATTATTATTATTTTATTGTCATTATTAAACAAGAAGGAAGAACATGGACTGGTAGAGAGGTGGGAGGATCTAGGAACAGTTGGAGGAGAATAAATATGATCAAAGATAAATACAAAATTCCTAGAGAATAAATGAAAACATTTTTATAGGATGACTTCTAAATTAGCTTTATTAACATAACTCAGCCACTAACTCTTGTGATATTATCATAATTTTGCTAATAAATTGTCCATCCTTACAGGCCAATTTGCAAATTCCCGAGCATCCCTAATGCTCAGCTGGGCCTGCACACTGGAGCCAGGATTGGGCCTTGGGGCCAGGTTAGCACTCTGCGTTAAGCTACTTCCTCAGTCCTCTTGCCGGCTTTTATTGTGAGAGGAGCTCTCCATAAGTTCCTCAGGCTGGCCTGGAACTTAACCTATACCCTGGGCAAGTCTTGAACTTGAGATCCTCCTGCTTCAGTCTTCTGAATAATTAGGATTAGGGACTGATCACTGAGCTTAGCCTGATCCTGTTTCTAATGAAGAGCCATTTAATAGTTCACATAAATCAGGCACATAGTACCCACTTGTAATCCTAGCATTCAGGTTGAGGGAAACAGATCTAGGAGTTTAAGGTTATCTTTAGCCACACACGGAGTTCAAGCTCAGGGTACATGAGAGTCGTTTGTGGGGCTAATTTATAGATATCTAAACAAATACATGCAGTCTGTGTACACATATACAGAAGGTACTAAGCATGTTTCTCTTGGTAATTACTCTGCTGTCAATTGCTCCACATGGCTACTGAAGTTAGATTTCTAAGGGTTCTCCGGCTGACTCAACACAGATAAGCCAAGAGCAACGGAAAAGCGATACAGGAGATGCGGCTCCTCAGGAGTTGATGCTTCCCACTTCCACATTAACATCTGCCTGAGTTACAAGCTGCTCCTGAGTGCAACAGTGCGGCTGGGGTAGACGGAACACCTTCAGAGCAGTTGCTTTCACAGGGAAACAGTAACCATGACAGCCCTTCTGCTAAGAGGGACTTCCAAGGACATTAAATCATAAGAAATTGTTTCAGCAGCTGGTTAGAGCTGAGCATACGGAACTCAACATCTGGCTGCCTGTACGGTTTCAGGTCATTTAAAAAGTATAAACACATTAAAACACTGAATGCTTGATATACTGCAACCCTGCAGCTGTTCCATTCACTGTACTCAGTCTGTTTATTATCTAAACATATTTATTACTGCCAACTCCCTTACTTCAACAAAATGTGATCAATAAAGGCCAAAAGACTGTACATTCAATTGTTGGTACTTGGCAATGAAAGCAAATGTTACTAAAAGCCTAATTTTTTTATTTGTTTCAGACTGAGTCTCACTATGTAGCCTAGGTTGGCCTCGAACTCATTATGTAGCCCAGGCTGTCCATTACTATCCATCTTCTTGCCTTAGCCTCCAAGTGCTAGGGTTATAGACGTGTGTCACCAGACCTGGTTAATGTATAATTTTAAAAATTAAATTAGAAGCATAGAAAACATCTAGCTTAACATGATTAGAACAGGCAATATATGGGTTCTCCACTCCTATCTAAATGAATATACATACGTGTGTGTGTGTGTGTGTGTGTGTGTGTGTGTGTGTGTGTGTGTATACATATATCAGAAATGACAGGAACTTGTTTTTTTATTCTAAGAAGGAACACTATTGAGTGACACTGAGTATGCAGCAATCGTGTGATATTACTAACCCATGCTCCTAGGATGCTACTCTACAAGCGACACTCTAACCCATATAGCTCAGTATGATCTGAGCACTGCTTCCATTTCCAAGTAGGAAGAGGCCAGCGCAAAAAACAAAGACATTGAAACGCATGTTCTCTGTGAGGTGACAACACCTGCTTATGTATCACAGCCCAAACCATGTGACATTGCTACAAAGAGTTGCCAACATATCTAAGAAATGTAGGCTGGGCTTATACTGCCACCCAAGCAATATTAAAATTCTATTCAAAACGAAAGAGAGAAAGACCTGGCAGACATGTGAACAATGCTGTGCATCACTAAACGTTCTGCTGGGAAGCTATGCCCATGTCCTTCCCAGCAGGCAAGTCTACTTAGCTCAGCTCACCTTCTAGGCTGTAAAGAGTATACCAAACAGGACATGGCACAGCACATCCTCTCCATTTCTGTAAAGTATAGATTCTGTACAATATCCCCAAGAACCTATTTGCTCACAAATATTTGTCTTCTGTTTCTGAGCCAGAGGCAAAGAGCCTGTTTCTGACGGAATCCCTCTGTGTTTTGAAATGCTGTGACAATAAACCTAAAGAATCTCTTTATCTAAAAACGAACTCCTTCATGTGGCTGGAGAGCGGGGTCAGCTGGTAGAGTGCACGCCTAGCCTGCCTGGGGTCAGTCTCCTGCACTACATAAGTTGGGTGTGGTGGCACAGATCTGTGGTCTCAACCCTCAAGATAGAAAAGCAGGAGGAAATGCTCAAGGCTGGGGCTGGAGAGACAGCTCAGAAACTAGGAGCACCGGCTGCTCTTTCAGAGGACTCAGGTTAATAGCCATGGAGGAAGGGGAGCACTTACTCCCACAGTTATCCTCTGAGCTCCACACATGTGCTATGACACATACATGCCCCCACACGTGGATGCATGTGCATGCACACACAAAATAAATAAGTAGATATAGGCTCAGCCTAGCTACTCAAGACAGCTGAGGCTGGACCAATTGAGGCTGACACCAGCAAGACCAACATAAAAGGTGTTGCCTAAAAAAAAAAAATCAGTCCGTCAATTTTGTAAATTCTCAAAACTAATAAAATGGCTCTTTGAGGATGGAAGAATGTCACAAAGGCTCACACCCTTCCAACAGGCCATAATACATAAATAGGTAACCAGTGTATAAAAAAGAGCAATGATGAAAGACATGCCTGACAAGGACTCTGGAGGAGCATCTGTAGTGAAAAGGGTGATGAGCAATGCATCACAGCAGGCAGAGGTTCATATATACATAGGAACTGCACACAGCTGCAGTGATCGAAAACCAGTTACAGTCACATAAACAAGTAAGGGTCTGTTTGTCATATGAGAAGTCCAGGGTGAGGGAGGGTGGCAGCTGTTGACTTTGGCTCAGCAGCTCAGTGACATCAAAGAAAAACTTCTAGGAGACTACAGGCTCGTAGTGTCAAGATGGGCACGCAACTCTAAAGACCTCCTGTCCACTCCAGGACACAGGAAAGAGGCCGTCAGGAGGAAAAGCACACCCTCCTTCACTGAGTTAAGCCAGTGAGGGGGCTTCACTCAGGAGTCTCTCACCAGAGGACCTCCCCAAGTACATCTCAAGGAACACACCTAGCTTCAAAGGACATGGGAAAGAAAGCCGTCCTCTCTAAAACAGCCCCAAAACAAAACCAAAACACCAGGGAGAAAGAGCTCTTTCTGTAGTCAGACTGCTTTCTCTGACACAAACACTGGATTCACCTTGCTTCTCTCAGACTGTCTACAGAGACCCATAAGATCTCTTCTTCCCCACTTAATGTAGATCTCCACCTGCCATCTGTTAATACAACTGAAGGGCTTAATTCTTCTCTCCTAACATGCAAGTCTTGTTTGATGGTGGTGTGTTTTGAAGGAAAATGGCCCCCTAACCTCTCATTCATATATCTGAACACTCAGTCCCTAGTTGCTGGAACTGTTGAGGAAGGATTAGGAGGTGTGGCCTTGCTGAAGAAGGTGTGTTGCTGGCGTGAGCTTTGAGGTTTCAAGAGCCCAGACCATTTCCAGTTAGCTTTCTCTACCTCGTGGTCGTGGTCTCAGTACGGGAGCTCTAAGTACCAGGCCTGCTTACTTGCTGCCATGCTCACTGCCAGGACAGCCACAAACTCTACTAAGCTCTAGAGCCATGACCTCTAAATTAAACGGGTTTTGTTTTGTTTTTTATAAGTTGCCCTGTTCATGGTGTTTTGTCACAACAAGAGAAGAGTAAGCACGACAGGTAGACATAGTCACACATTACCCGGCAAAAGTGATGGAAGAATTGCATGGGTGTGCAGTCCTTCAACACTATGCCAGAATTCACAAGCTCCTCCACACAGGGCTTGAGCACATAGTTTAGCAGATGCCGAGTTAGGAGCCACAGCACTCAAGTTAAATCCGAGTGTGGTGGCTCACACCTGCAGCCCCAGTACTGGCACAGACCCCTGCAGCCTGCAGGCCAGGACAGGCAAGACGAAGTCCAGGTTCCATAACAGACGCGGTCTCAGACAATAAGGTGAGCTGGGCACAGTGGCACGCGCCTCTAATCCCAGTACTCGGTGGGGCAGAAGCAGATGGATCGCTGTGAATCTGAAACCTGCCTGGCCTACACAAGGAGTTCTAAGGCAACAGAGTTAAATGGTGAGACTCTGTCTCAAAAAGAAAAAGAAAAAAAGAGGGGGGGGGGGAGGGGGGGGGAGGGAGAGGGGGGGGGGGGGGGGGAAGGGGGGGAGGGAGGGGAAAAGAAAAAAGAGAAAAAAGAAAAGAAGGGAAGAGGAGAGTAACTAAGGAAGTCGCCCAACACCAACTACTGGCCTCTGTACATGCTTCTCTCTGTCTCTCTCTCTCTCTCTCTCTCTCACACACACACACACACACACACACACACACACACACACACACACACGCTCACACACCTCTTCAGCACAATCAATTACTACTCTCATTACAGAATGAAGATGAAGCCTGGCACAGGCAGAACTCACAAGAGTGGCGTGTCGGTGATAAGCTTTATGAGGCTGCAGAGCAGTTCTTCCAACATATCTTCAGAGTCAGCGCCTAGTAAGACACATAAAACTGTGTTTTGACAAGGTAGACAATAGATTAAATTACTTAGATATAAAGTTTTCATTTCTAGTAAGTTTTAAAAAATTATTACATATATCCAACACTATTCTGACCTCTGAATAAAATCCAGATCATGAGCAAGTCAGCACCTAATACAACCTTAATAACTTAATGATTTTTTATTTTGTATTAGCATGTGTGTGTCATAGCACACGTGTGAAAGTCAGTGTATTAGTGTGTGCATGCCATAGCACACATGTGAAAGTCAGTGTATTAGTGTGTGCCATGGCACACATGTGAAAGTCAGAAAACAATTCCTTGGTTTTCTCTTTCCACCTTTATGTGAGTTTCAGGGTTAGAAAAAAGCTCGGGCATGTATGATAATGCCAAGCAGTTTTACTTACTCACTCAGCTAACTCCCTGGCTTTATTTCTGCTTTCCTTTTAAGGGGATCTTACTGTGTAGGCCTCAGCTGGCAAGCCTCCTGCCTCAGCCTCCCCGAAATTCTGAGATTACAAGTTTGTATTACCACTCCTGACAGCTTGAAAATACCTGAAGGCTCCTACAGCCTAGTGCTTTTCAAATTCTTATACTTCATACTGCTCCTTTTGATGGAATTTTATATTAAAGTCAAAGATATAATTTTTAAAAGTTGTTTTAGCTGCATCTGTACCCCTCCCCACCATATTCACATGACCTTGCCCTTGATCCTGAGGAACACCAAGGCCCCTCTGTGACCCACAGACAACAGAAGGGGGGGAAGGTAAGCACCTCCTCACAAACAAAAGCCAAAGGCAAGATGGCTTTCCTAATCAGAGAATCAGTAAGTGGCAAGGGCAGGATGCAAACTGTCATCCTGACACAAGTATCTCTGTCCTAAACTCCCGTAGCTAAGGGACCTCCAAATTGCTTAAGCCAGAGTATATCCTGTTTCCTCGTTCCTGTACGGTCTTACCTCTAATTGGCTTCCTTTCTCCCAGCACTGCTCCAGAACACCCTCTCTCGCTGCCTGTCTTCTTGCGCTCTGGTATCTCCCTTCCATCACAGTTTACATGATGGTGATTCCTAAAGCCACAGGTTGCCTTTCCTCTCACCTACCATCCTGTTTTCTATCAAACTGTCTTCCATCCAGACGCCAATCAGCTCCCAGATCAGACAAGACTGGAGCAATCTGAGTGGCAAAGCTGTAGACTCTAACCAACTGTCTTCTGGGTGCATTCGCCAGAAGGAGTGACCAGCATCTCACACTCACTATGTTCAAAACTGGTATTTCTAACACCTCACTTGTTTCTTTTCCTTTGATTTTATGTGCATGAATGTTTTCCATGCATGTGTGCCTGCACCACAGAGATCCCAGAAGAAGGAGCTTGATTCCCTGAAACTGGAGTATGGTTGTAAACTGCAATGTGAGTATTGGGACTCGAACCTGGGTCCTCTGGAAGAACAGCCAGTGCTCTTTGCCACTGAGCCATCTCTCTAACCCAACTTGTTTCTTTCTTACTTTCATTTTTGATGACTGCATCAGTAGCCCAACGCTAAAACCCAGACCTATTCACCCTTCAGTAAGCAACCTCTGAGTCCTCCTGACCAGGCTGTCCACCTCTATGATATGGCCTCTTTTAGTCTGTAGAGAAAGGACCTCACTCTGTAGCCTGGGACAACCTTGAACCTCTGCCTGGCAATGCAGACGCACACCACCCTGCCCTGCTAGCTGCCACTGCCTGGTGGCCCAGAGGCTCTTTCATCATTTTTATTCATTATTTCATGATCTCAGTTCAGTTAGGCAGTTCAGCACATTAAACTCACTTGTATACACCCTTCAAGCCCTCCAATTGGAGTATTTATCCTCCAATCTGCCTTAACTCCAGGTGGTTATTAGTGGTAGCTACCTGAAGTCTCTTCTTTCACTTTCTTGGCTTAGATCACTTTCATTAATTTAAGCTAATGATTATGCATCAAAAAAATGGAGATCCTCACTGATCATTAGAAGCAAAGAAGTAATGAAAAAAGCCACATGTGGACCATTCATTAAAAGGAATAGATGAGGCCAGAGAGGTGCTCCGCAATTATAAGCTCTGGCTGCTCTTGCAGAGGACCTGGGTGCGGTTTCCAGCATCCACAAGGATGCTCACATTGTCCATCGCCCTCTCTGGCCTCTGCAGGCATTGAGTATGCTCATGGTGCATATATATACAGCAGACAAACATTTGTACACGTGGAAAAAATAAATCTTTAAAAAACAAAATGAAAGCAAAGGTAAAAGAGAATTGATGCTGTTGCTCAGCATTCAGGGAAGTGGCAGCTTCTCAGTGCTGCTCAAAGCACATTGTGCCAAAAACAAATGTTAAGACCCTAATCAAGTACAGATACATACTTCAAAACAGTTTACAGTGCCTGATAGCCAGAATAAACTCCTTTCTTCAATACAGAATCCACAACAGGCCATGATGGTAAACAACTGTAAGCCTAGCACGTGGAAAGCTGAGTTCAAGGCTAGCCTGGACTACAAAGTAAGTTCCAATGAAGGACACAGCAAGACCCCAACTCAAAGCAAGAAAACAACTAGATTTATCATACATCTATATTCAGAGAATCTTGGTGGAGCCTATGTTGGTGCCCATTTTCATTGGAGTTATCCTAAAGCATTAAATATTTTAATTTGCAATCTAAAATGCTGTTATAAATTAATCACAAAAAGAAAAACAAATGAACTCATCATTCCTTTCTAAAACTGAAACAGACCTGTATGCCGATGCACTGCGGTGTTATGAGCAGTATTTCTATACCACTCCAATTACGTCACTGCTTCTGCTTGTCTGCAGTGACTGTGTCAAACAGAAAAGACTCCACCAGGTGTGCTTACAGTTAAAATGTAGATGGAAGTTGTTCCAGTGATTACAAAAGGATTCCTGAGTGTACTGGCTGTTTTTATGTGTCAACTTGACACAAGTTAGAGTCATGAGAGAGGAAGGAGCCTCAGTTGAGGAACCGCCTCCATAAGACCCAGCTGTAAGACATTTTCTTAGTGATCAATGCGGGAGGGCCCAGCCCATTGTGGGTGGTGCCATCCCTGGGCTGGTGGTCCTCGGTTCTATAAGAAAACAGGCTGAGCAAGCCATGGGGATCATGCCAGTAAGCAGTACCCTCTATGGCCTCTGCCTCAGCTCCTGCCCTGCTTGAGTTCCTGTCCTGACTTCCTTTGGTGATGAGCAGTGATGTGGAGGTGTAATCTGAACAAACCCTTTCCTCCCCAACTAGCGTCTTGGTCATGGCTCATTGCAGCAAGAGAAACCCTGACTAAGACACTGAGGCAGCACCTTTACAAAGGCCAAGTAAGAACTCAGGAACACCCATAGGCACTTCTCTTATTTTTCTGCAAAATCAACTTAAGTTTTGTATGTTTTCTGAAAAGGTGCCTTGCTATAGTGAACAGGCTTCCCTGATCTATGAACTTTTTTCTGAATTACCTGTTTCCATTGTTGAGTTGATTTGTTTGTTGTTGTTATTGTTCATTTATTTACTTTTGCACTGCTTACATATAAATAATCAAGTCACATCATTAAAGTCTACATGAAAATCCTGTAAAAAAAAAAAATCTGTCCTGGGGGCTGGAGAGATGGCTCAGAGGTTAAGAGCAGTGACTGCTCTTCCGGAGGTTCTGAGTTCAATTCCCAGCATGGTGGCTCACAACCATCTATAAGAAGATCAGGTGCCCTCTTTTGCCTTGCAGGTGTACATGCAGGCAGAGGACTATATATATAATAATAGTAAATTTTAAAAATCAGCCCTTGGTGTACCTGCAGGCTTACCTGCACCTGTCTCTAGGAACTAGTTAAAGCCGAGAAATCTGAGAAGTGAAGCATTGCTGACACAGCAGCCAGAGCTCCTCATCTAGAAGCAAAACCAAAGCTAGTTCTGTAAGAGAAAAATTTACTTGTATCTTAGAGTTTTGTTGCTGTGAAGAGACACCATGACCACAGCAACTCTTAAGACTCTTGGCCTGTTTGTGGGACCCTCCTTCTCCTACTGGGTTGCGTTGTCCAGTCTTGATATGATGGCATGTGGCCAGTCTTTTTTTTTTTTAATTTATTTTATTATTATTATTATTATTTTTTTTTTTTTTGGTTTTTTGAGACAGGGTTTCTCTGTGTAGCCTTGGCTGTCCTGGACCTGCTTTGTAGACCAGGCTGGCCTCGAACTCACAGCGATCCACCTGTCTCTGCCTCCCGAGTGCTGGGATTATAGGCTTGCGCCACCACGCCCGGCTTTAATTTATTTTTTTAAAGATTTATTTATTTATGTAATTTATACACGAGTGCTCTATTTGTATGTGGGCTTGCATGGCAGAAATGGACATCATATTCCATTACAGATGGTTGTGAGCCACCATGTGGGTACTGGGAATTGAACTCAGGACCTCTGGAAGAGCAGCCAGTGCTCTTAACTTCTCCAGCCCTGCCCAGTCTCTTTGTATCTTGTTATGCCTTGTTCTGTTAATGTCTCTGGGAGGCTTGCTCTTTTCTATTGTAAGATGGGGTGTCAATCTGAAGGAGAAGGGAGATGGTAAGACTGGGGGAGGGGAAACTGAGCGAAGCTTAGAAGAAGAGGAGGAGGAGGAGGGAGGAGGAAGAGGAAGAAGAAGAGGAGGAGGAAGAAGAAGAAAACAAAATATTTAATTGGGGCTGGCTTACAGCTTCAGAGGTTTAGTTCATTACCATGATGGGGAGCATGGCAGTGTGCAAACAGACATGGTGCTGGGGAAGGAGCTCAGAGTTCTACATCTTTTTCTTTTTGGTTTTGTGAGACAAGGTTTCTCTGTGTAGCCTTGGCTGTCCTGGACTCACTCTGTAGACCAGGCTGGTCTTGAACTCACAGTGATCTGCCTGCCTCCGCCCCTTGGAGTGCTGGGATTAAAGGCGTGCGCCACCACGCCCAGCCCAATTCTACACCTTAATCCACAGGCAGAAGGAGACTGTGTACCACTCTGAGCCTAGCTTGAACATAGGTGACCTCAAAGCCCACCCCTACAGTGACACACTTCCTCCAACAAAGCCAAGTACTCCCTATGGCCAAGAACTCAAACATACGAGTCTATGGGGCATTTCCTATTCAAACCACCACAACCTCCATGGAACTTAGCAAGTCAAAACACTATGGTTTCAAGGTAATGCCTCAGAGTTCAAACTGCTTGTGAGGCAGAGAATGGAAAGGAGAGAGGTGTTAGAACAATTGAGGATTCTGAAGTCTGTTTCAACAAATTTCCCAGCTTACATGATTTTCTCTTTGTTTACACTACTCTGTCGTCTCACAGTATTTGCTCTTCTCTACTATTTGGGTTCCACTTACCTGCTACTAAGCAAAGGCTGACTACACTACAAGCTTCATGTACATAGGAAGAGTCTGCACTGGATGGTACTCTTTAAACTTCCAACAAAACCAGCTCTTCCTTCCTTATGATGCTTGGTCAGGCATTTGACAGCAATGATGTAAGGAACAAAGCAGAGAAAAGGTACCAGGAGTGGGGATGCTTCTGTGATAAGCGTGACCACATGGTCTGGCCTTGAGGAGGGAACTCTGGGCTTGATTACTGTTAAGTAGAGTTCAGCGACAGTTGCTCTTCTGGAACTGCCAACAGATCACAGATCAGGCTCATGAAGTTTCTTTCTGACAGGTACAAAGACTGTATCAGGAAGTGAGCTATAGGTCAGTCAAGCACATTCTGGCAAACATGGCTTCATTTTGCCTGTGAACTTGACTAGAGATAAATTCAAAGTTATAGGGGCTGATGAGATGGCTCTGTAGGTAAGGGTACCTAGTGCCAAGCATGAAGTCTAGAGTTCAATTCCCTGGGACCCACATGGTAGCAGAAAGAAAAGCCTCTGGCAAGTTGTCCTCTGACCTCCACATGCATACTATGGCATGCTTGAAAACCCACACACATAAATAAATAAATAAATGTAATTTTAAAAAAGAATTTAAAGCACTAGCACTCCTTTAATCTCGGCACTGAGGAGGCAGAAGCAGGTGACTCACTTAAGCCTTAGACGCTAGGCGTACAGCCATCAACTGTGGGGTTCACCTTGCTTGGTTTCGGTCTAACTGTGGCCCAGTCTTTCCTGGCTATGCTACCACTCCTTGCTGTTGGAATAGGAATGTTTATTATGCAGCAATATGTATTAGAACGAGTAATTTGCTTTGCTTTTATAGGAGCTTACACTGAAGGAACCCCCCTGAGTCTCAAAAGAGACTTGGACTTTTGGGAAGAGTTGAAACTATTAAAGCCTATGGAAACCTCTAAGGACAGAACTTTGCATTATGCAATGGCGTTGAGTCTAGGGAGATAAAAGGTAGAAGTTTGTGGCTAAAAAAAGTGTTATGTTTGAGGGCAGGCAAGATTGTTTCACAGGTAAAGGTACTTGCCACAAAACCTGACAACCTGAGTCAGATGCTCAGATCCTATAGTGGAAGGAAAAAACTGAAAAGCTGTCCTCTGACCTCCACCTGCATGCCATGGCATGGCAGGTACACACCCACACTCATTCACACATAACACACACACACACACAATAATGGGGGGCTGGAGAGGTGGCTCGGTGGCTCGGTGGTTAAGAGCACTGCTACCCTTGCAGAGGACCTGGGTACACATGGTAGCTCACAAGCATCCTTAACTCCAGTTCCAGGGTATTCAACGCTTTCTTCTGACCTCTTAAGGCACCAAGTGCTCATGTGATCCACATATATACACAGGGGCAAAACAGTCACGCACATAAAATAAATAAGTCTAAAAATACAATAAATAAATGTTAAGTGATATGTCCTTCAAGTTGTCACCCAGGAGACAGACCTCTAGGCATGCCTGTGACAGTTTCTAGATTAGGGTTATTTAGTGGGGGGCACCATTCCATGGGCTGAGGTACCATACCAAATAAAAAGGCAAAAGACAGCTGAGTGGTAGCATTCACCCCTCTCGGCTTCCTTACTGCAGATGCAGTGTGACCAGCTGCCTCATGCTCCTACTGCCACAATGTCCCCACCACGATGCAATGTATCCTCAAACCTGAGGCAAATAAATCCTTCCTTCCTTCCCTGTTCTGTTGAGGATTTTGTTACAGTAACAAGACAAGTAATAAATACAGATGTCAAAGGAGGAAGATCTTTTCCCCATTGGCTTTTTTAAGAAAGAAAAATAGAAGTTATTACAGAGAAACTAGAATTTTCAAAGTTAACGCTGTGTGTGTGTGTGTGTGTGTGTGTGTGTGTGTGTGTGTGTGTGTGTGTGTAATGAGCATGTGCAGAGGTCAGAAGACAAACGGGTGTGATAGGTAGGCTCTTTCCTCCCCTTTACACGGGTTGGAAAACTGACTCAGGCTGCCATACTCTGTCTGTCAGGCTGCCAGACTCGCACTGTTGGGAGGCAGAGCCTTTACATACTAGGCCATCTTAATTCTACCTTCATATTAAGGTCTGCAGTTCACCTGTTACTTACTGTAACTGCCGGGAGACTTTTCCTCATATGTAAAATGAAGCTGCAGCTCCTCTTCAGACATCTCACAGATGAACACTTTCAGCAAGCAGCAAATAATAAACAAAGCATTGTGTGTCTGCCAAATGAAGATGTGGCTAGAAAGAAAAGGCCAGCGTACAATTCAGTACCTATTCATAAACCTGGTCAGTTTGTTTCTAGTCCATTGTATCTTCGCAGGCTACCTACAATATCAAGACAATGTCTGTCTTCCAAAGGTCTATAGTTACAGGGAGCCAGTGACAGCTACTGTATCTTCCCTCCGATCACACTCTATACACAGTTAAAGCTACTGACTCAAAATGGCTACAATGTAACCAAAAGGAGACAGCGGTAACACAGAGACTGTTATTTGCATTAAAATGACAGGTATTTTTGTTTGTTTGTTTGTTTGTTTTGCAAGACAGGGTTTCTTTGTGTAGCCCTGGCTGTCCTGGACTTGCTTTGTAGACCAGGTTGGCGCTGAACTCACAGCAATACATCTGCCTCTGCTTCCTGAATGCTGGGATTACAGGCATGCGACACAATGCCCGGCATGACAGCAATTTTTTTTTTTTTTTACTTTTTTGTTTTGTTTTGTCTTTCGAGACAAGGTTTCACTGTGTAACCTTGGCTGTCTTAAGACTCACTTTTGTAGACCAGGCTGACCTCAAACTCACAGCTATCCACCTGCCTCTGCCTCCTGAGTGCTGGGATTGAAGGGGTGTGCTACCACACCCAGCTCGACAGGAAATTTTTAAACTGGATTTGGCACATTTGTTTATAAGCAGGGCAATGAATAATCTTAACAATTTTTATAAGAGCCAGGCACAGTGGCTCCTATCTGTTATCTCAGCACTTGGAGGCTGAAAGCACCAGAATGCCATGAAATCAAGGTCCAACCTGGGCTACAAACAAAGTCAATGTTCTAGTCATAAACAATCAGACTTCCCCTAACTCAATATTTAGGGCACAAATGCAATAAATGTGGAATAAGGTAACATCGATCTAGGTCACTGTTTATATTAATAATAATGAGAAGTGATAATGGGAGGAAACTACCTTTTATGATGATAATCACATCATGACAAAGGAGGATAATGACAAGATGATGAGCAAATAATGACACCATGTCTGAAAAATGTCACCATAAATCCATTTTATGTGCAAACTATAGCAAAAATTAATTAATAATTTTATAAACTGAATTCCAAAATAGTTATGTAATTACAACTCACTCTAAAGAATAGCCAGGCATGGTGGCACACACTTTAATCCCAGCACTCAGGAGGCAGAGGCAGATGTATTGATGTGAGTTTGAGGCTAGCCTGGTCTACAAAGCAAGTCCAAGACAGTCAAGGCTACACAGAGAGTCTCCGGGGAGAAAAAAAAACAAAAAACAAAAAAACAACTAAAGAGTATAATTTAAATAATTAACCAAAATGTTAGAATGAAACAAGTTCCTAAATCTCACACCAGCAATTTAAGGCCCTAAAATAAAAAGTCTCTTTTACTTTTTTCTCTTAATAAAGAATATAATTCCTTCAGAGGAGTTTTCAAAGAATCATAGCCTATTTCCTCCTCATAGAGCTAAGCCTGCCAAGGCAACAGGTAGACAACAGCTTACTTCTGACACTCCGCCGAAACCCTGAGCTCTTTGGTTCTAGCAAGGAAGACCTTAGTTAGTGCGCCAAGATTTCCTGTTCGAGGGTTGTTTTCAACTGCAAGAGACAAGAAAGGCATTTATGTAGTTCAAACTGAGCATACCGTACCATTTACAAAATGTCAGATCGAAATTGCTGACCCATCTTACAATTCACATCTAATTCAGATAATAAGCAATGAGAGAAAGTGTGCTCTTACTCTGTACTGGCTAGTTTTATAGCAACCTGACACAAGGTAGAGTCACTGAGACGAAGGAGCCTCAATTTAAAAAGTGTCTCCATAAGATCGGCTCTTAGGCAGGCAGGTTAGGCGTTTTCTTAATAAGTGATTGATGGGAAAGGACCCAACCCATTTTGGGTGGTGCCATTCCTCGGTGGCGGTCCTGGGTTCTTTAAGAAAGCCTAGCTGAATGCCAGGCTCGGTGGTGCACACTTTTAATCCCAGTACTCAGGAGGCAGAGGCAGGAGGATCTGAGTCTGAGGCCATCCTGGTCTACAAAGTGAGTCTGGGACAGCCAGGGCTGTTACACAGAGAAACCATGTCTCAAAAAACTGGAAGGAAGGAAGGAAGGAAGGAAGGAAGGAAGGAAGGAAGGAAGGAAGGAAAAGTAAGCAGGCTGAACAAGCTAGGGGAACAAGTCAGTAAGCAACACCCCTCCATGGCTTCTGCATCAGCTCCTGTCTCCAGGTTCCTACCCTGTTTGAGTTCCTGTCCTGACTTCCTTCAGTTATGGACTATAAAGTGGAAGTGTAAGCCAAATAAATCCTTTCCTCCCCAACTTGCTTCTGGTCATAGCATTTCATTATAGCAAAAAAAAAACAATGAGTACTAAGTCTTTTGTTTTGTTTTTGTTTTTGTTTTTGTTTTTCGAGACAGGGTTTCTCTGTGTAGCCTTGGATCTCCTAGACTCACTTTGTAGACCAGGCTGGCCTCTGCCTCCCAAGGGCTGGGATTAAAGGTGTGTGCCACCACGCCTGGCACACATCGTCTTATTTACAAATATAAAAAAAAAATTTTACAAAGTAAACAGTAGAAGTGCAACCTCAAGCGAGGTAAACACCAATATTACTATAATTTTTCATAGTCTTTTAAAAGTTTTTAAAGTATTATTTTATTTTATGTATGGATATTTGGCCTGCTTATATATATGTAACTGAAATTATAGACTGTTGTAAGCTGTTATGTGGATGCTAGGAATGAACCTGGGTCCTCTGGAAGAACAGCTAGTACTCTTTTTTTTTTTTTTTTGGTTTTTCGAGACAGGGTTTCTCTGTGTAGCCTTGGCTGTCCTGGACCCGCTTTGTAGACCAGGCTGGCCTCGAACTCACAGCGATCCACTTGCCTCTGCCTCCCCAGTGCTGGGATTATAGGCGTGCCGCCACCACACCCGGCTACAGCTAGTACTCTTAACCACTGAACCATCTCTCCAGTTCAATCTTATATTTCTTATCTAAAAGTTGTTAGTTTCTCAAGGACATATTCGTATCCACTGGCTCACATCCTTAGCTATACTCAGGGAAATGGACGTGACAAAGCCATTGTTAGGAAGCATGGTAAGTCTCTTAAAGCAGGAAAGTTAACAGTTCAACAGAAGGAAGAGACTATTTAGTCCAAATTTTACTTTTACTGCTGAAGAAAACTCACAAGGCTTAAGTTTAAGTGTTGGATGCAAAGTAAAAACCACGGCAGTGACAAGTACAGAGGCAGTTCCTTGAATGATGATTTTCAATGTAAATGTAAAATTAAGAGTCATGGATGCTGTTGAACCAGAAATGCAAACACTGCTGTGAATTGTGAACGGTCAGGATCCACTTTCAAACAGCTCTAGGAACCACATATCTATGTGGCACAGATGCTCTCCCTGACACAGGCGGAACAGTGTCAAAGATGGAGCTCTTCAGGGTACACTTTTTAAAAACAAATACATACTGTAAGAGAAGGCACAAGGGAAGCCAGGTGTGGGGCACAGGCCTGAAATCCCAGCAAGGCCCCCTCGTCCACTACAAATATAGACGAGGTGCACTGACAAAGAGTCTATGAGACAAACAATTACATTATCATCAAAACAAGAATGTCGCTTCATTAATTCAACTCATTGTATGCTATCAAAATTTTCAACGGAAATATTGGAAAACTGCATGTTTTCCTCTCCCTTCCCACCTTACCCAAAGACTTGCAAACTGAAATGGTTGCCTCTTCCAACAGCTTCAACTCAGTACTGTAGAGGCAAAAGAAGAAAAGTAAGTTATAATATTATACTAAATATGTACACTAACATAATGGAATGTATCAATTGGAAAAATTAGAACAAGAGTATGGTAAATAAGGTAAACAATAAAATTAGCAATATGAAATAAAGCTTCAATATAAAATAAAGCTACATAGCTTGGGCTACAGTGTCGACCCTGTCTCAATTCAATTTTCAGTATAGTTAGGAAATTTACTCTAATTCTCAAGATAGTAGAGAAGAGCTTGTCCAAACCCGCATACGCAGGGACCATGCAGCAGGCGCTGAAGCAGCGCTGACCACGCCCCTACAGTCAGCTGACCACGCCCCTACAGTCATGTAGCGAGCCAATACCATGCTTAGGAGACAAGTAAAGTATGGCATCTCTGTGCTGTCAAATAGCTGAGCAACAGGAAGAAGTGGTGTTGTGTACCTGTAATTTCCAACACTTGGGAGGCTGAGGCAGGAGGGCTGCCATGAGTTCAAGGCCATCCTGGACTACAAGAGCTAAACAGTGAATCTCAGAACAGCCTGGGCTAAAATGCAGACCTTATCTCAAACAACAGCAACAACAACAATAAAAAAATTTAAAAAGAAAAGAGAAGGAACAGGCAAGAAAATAAAGAGTAAACATACAAGTGCCAGTGGTTCACAGACACAGAAAAACGCCAAGACACGGGATTACACGCCACAAATACCAGCACTCTGGGGGCAGAGGCAGGGGGAGTTCTATGAGTTTGAGGCCAGCTTGTCTTACATAACAAGCTTCAGGCCAGCCAGAGCTACATAGTAAAACCTCATGTCAAAAACACAAACACATGGCTGGGCAGTGGTGGCACACGCCTTTAATCCCAGCACTCGGGAGGCAGAGGCAGGCAGATCGCTGTGAGTTCAAGGCCCATGCCTGGTCTACAAAGTGAGTCCAGGACAGCCAAGGCTACACAGAGAAACCCTGTCTCAAAAAAACAAAAAAAAAAACCAAAAAACAAAAACACACAAGCCGGGTGTGAGTCGAAGGCGAGCTTGTCTATGGTTCCAGGACAACCAAGGTAGCATGGTAAGAACTTGCCCCCCCCCCCCAAAAAAAATCCCTCTCCCGCAAATTTTATTTTTATTAAAAAAGAAAACTAATGAGAAAAAGATTTTAGTTTTTAGTCTTTTTCAATAAATATATATTTAAGATATATACTATACATAAAATGAAATGGTTAACTTTTAAATATTCACTATGAAAATCTGCTTAATACATGTCTATAAAGGTTGAAACAATTGTCTGCTTAATATTTTCTTACAAAATATATTTTAATTAATAATTTGTGAGCTCAACTTCAATCAAATTTCTATTTTGAAAATTTTATTCCATTAAAGTCCATATACATGAAAGAACAAAAAAGAAATGAGAATTCAGAGACATGGCGGGCATAGAGCCCCCACCATGTCTGGAACATGGAGACCAATCAACACAGGTCATCTGAAGAGCTATAAGTTACTTTTCTTAACCACTGGGTCATCTCTTTGGAGGCCAGGTCAAGTAGTGATCCAAGTTGAAATACTTGTTAAAATGTTTCAAAGGTGTTTGATTGCAAATGTAAAAGAGCATGTTTTTTCATTTGTTTTTATTGTTTTAAGTTGTGTATGTACTCACACGCATGCACTCGAGCACGTGCCCAGATATACACTGACTTGCACACTCACACACAGACTCACACAGTCAAGTGCAGGTGCTCACAGAGGTCAGATGTCAGACCCTCCTGGAGTTGGTGTTACAGGTGGTTGTGAACCGCCTGCTGTGGGTGCTGGCAATCGATCTCAGGTTCTCTAGACAAATAGGAAGTGCTCTTAAGTTGAGCAATCTCTGAAGCCTCAAGAATGCATCCTTTGAAGCAGTCTGATTTCTTCTTCAGAATAATCTCACCTCCTTGGAAAACTGCTCTGTGTGGCTAGCCAGTTAGCTGCCACATGTCCTTCTGAGATGAGGCCCATGAAGCCTGGCCCTCCTTACACACAGCTACCTCAAGCCCTACTTCAGCAATCACTCCAGGCAAGGGCATCCTCAGCAGCCACATTTATGCAAGCAGGCAAGTGCATCATGCACCCCGCCTTGCCTGGCCACCGGAAGACAGTACTTGGCAGTCATTCACTCAGTGAGAGTCAGAGCTCTGCTGCTGGGGACTGCAGCTCCTATGCGCTGAAAGTTGCATCCTGCATATCAGGTATTTACATTACAATTCACAACAGTAGCAACATTACAGTTACAAAGTAGCAACGAAATAACTGTACAGTTGGGGGTCAACACAACTTGAGCAACTATACTTAAGGGTGGCAGCATTAGGAAGGTTGAGAACCACTGTTGTAAAAGAACTCAACCAGGCACATTGACTGCAATAATAGAATTTTTTTGGTCTCATCCATTCACTCTCCAGTTTTCTAAACTTCTCAGACATTTTTTTAAAAATGTGCTTAGCCATCTGCTTGACTTGGAGCCCCAGTGAGGTGGAAAGCCCCTGAGGCTGGTGACTGTTGGGACTGTTATAGGTGCACAGTACTTTTAAACAGATGAGCTGAGAAAGTGTTTGAAGTAAATACAAGTAAAATGGTACTGTAAAACTCTGCCAGTGTTGTCAAGACAATTACAATCAGAAACCAAAGGCTTCTTAAGACAGGTCTGGGGCTCTGGAAATACACAAAAAGGGACAAGAGGCAGCAAATATTAATTCAAAGTAAACAAATGGTGCCACACAGAGTACTTCAATCTTATTCTATACATGAACTCCATATCTGCAGGTCAGATATGGATATTAAAAGATAGTCAAAATTTAGAATCTCATAACCAAACTTTTGCTCCCAAACTAAACTCTACTAAACAACCATACGGGGCCCTGAAGCAATCCTATCTCTGACGCCACATCAGGCACCTCTCAGATCGCAGCCACTCCACCAGTCTGACAGCGAGATACAGAGCTGAGCAGTCACAAAAGTGCCAGCCTCAGTTTTGCAGGGGCACTGGGGTGGCACAACACAACTGAAGGGACTGGAGAATAATGATAGAAAGTATCCCTGTGCCCCCCCGGCCCCGCCCCCATGGGCAGAGACAGAGTCAGACACACAGAAAGACAGACATAAGTCCAAGGGCTTTCTCACAATATTAAGAGTTTAATTGGGCTTTTCTACGCATAATTAACTCATCAAGAAGAAAGTTATTAAGATGTTCGCAGTAAAGCTGGAAATGGAGATGTATGCCTACAACCTCAGTCAGTACAAGGCCAACCTTGGCTAAGAAGCAAGCTCTCGGCCATCTTGGGCTACATATGACTGTTGCACAAAAAAAAAAAAAAAGTTCTTAAATGTTATACACTACCATTTCTGGGTTGTACTTTACAACTTTACTTCCTTACTTTGATTTGGATCTCCCTAGGGACAGATGTCACTGACCGCTCTGTCTGTCTCTGTCTCTCTGTCTCTGTCTGTCTCTGTCTCTGTCTCTCTCTCTCCACAATCTCTTAAACGTTTCCACTCCAAAAATCCAGCAGGAAACACCAAAAACAGTCACATTTCACCCAAGCTATGCCTCAGATACCCAGTAAGTAACTCAGAAGAAGTGACAGAGTTAAGTGTCTAGGAAGGACGGAACACAAGAAAGCCGGGACAGGCACATGGCCAGTGAAGGAGTGTGTTATACCATCCCTAGAGCTTTGACATTACCCTGAAGCAACAGGGAGTTATACCAACAAAAGTCACAGTCACACACCATCAGGTTCCTACCCCAGGGTGCAGTGGCTACAGCCATCCCGAGGATTTTAGCAAAAAACAACACAATAACACTTCTTCTAGCACACATAAGGCTCCCAAGCCTCGGGCCAGTAGACACAGAGTAAAACAGAGAAAGAGAGCACATCCTAGAACATAACCTTTAAAATTCTAATACAATTCCACCTAAAATGTATACCAAACTAAAGCCCCAGAGGGAATTCCAACAGCAAGAGCATGGAATGCCTCTTCAGCCACTGGATTCCACACAGTGGTCACCGTCAAAGCATGTCCACCAAGCATACTGCCTCGTAACGTAGCCACTGCCACCAATGCACAGAACCACCACACTGAAGGGTCCTAATCCCTGGCTGGTTAACAGGAGCAAAGTGTCCCCTGACATGACTGAAAATGGGGTTGCGATTGCTGTTGTTGTTGTTTTGTGAGGTTTTTTTTTTTGTTTGTTTTTGGTTTTTTTGATTGGTTTGGTTTGGCTTTTTGCGGTTGTATGATCTATATACAGTACCTAGCTTGAGAGTCTCAGTGTCCTCCTTAGTGAAGGAAGGATGTCACCATCAACAGAACAGCAGTATAAACCACAATGCAACTTGTGGAAAGCACCCAACCCAGTATGAGTTCCCTAGTCCTCAACTACAAAGAACATCCACCCACAAGATAAAATTCCATGTGTTTATTCCTCATGTACTTACAAAAAGCTTACCAATGTGATGCTGTCTTCTCCCACTGGAGAAGAGGGACATACGCCACATCATTTAGTAATGTTGAAGTGGTTAAGCACTCTTAAATAGTATCAGACAAGTATCAGGCAACATTAGATGTGGTTGGTGGCCCACACCTATAATCCTAGCACCTAAGAGATTGAGTCTGAAGGACTATGAATTCGAAGCACCTGCACTCAAGTGCATATACTTCCAAATAGACATGCACATAAGCATAACTTTAAAATATTTAAAAGGAGACGGGCTGGAGATGGCACAGAAGTCAAGAGCATTGGCTGCTCTTCCAAAGGTCTTGAGTTCAATTCCTAGCAACCACATGATGGCTCACAGCCATCTATAATGATATCTGGTGCCCTCTTCTGGCCTGCAGGCGTACATGCAGACAGAACACTATATACATAATAAATAAATCTTCACACACACACACACACACACACACACACACACACACACACACACAGCCAGGTATGGTGGCACATGCCTCAAGAAACAAAATAAAACAAACAAACTCACACTTGTGAACATATACATACACAAAAAAAAAGAAATTAAGTAACATGAAGGCTGGGGCACATCACTCTGTATACTTTAAAAAATTTTCTGGTTTAAATTCAGTGACATAATCCTCTGGCGTGACAAACATCTTTGCCCTTTATTGCAAGAATGGTCTAGAGAGCATTGTGACAAAAAAAGTAAAACTCTGACCAATATAAAGTAAAAAGTTGTAGAAAATATGTTCCATTATAAACTGTCAACTATATTAACCACTAAAGGAGAAGATGTTTCCAAATGTCATCAGTCACAATCTGGGCATAGCCTGGATGCATGGACCTGCTGGCCCCATCACCTCAGCAAAGAGGCCACGTTCAGTCAGTGTCGGGGCACCACTGCCACCAGTCAACAGAGTGCTACTGTTGAATGTCAAGCAGTTTTCCAAAACTGACAAACAAAAAGAACATTTTTAATAAGAAGAGAAAATCATACTTGTATATAAGGAATTTTTAAGTTTCTACCACCAAAGTAAATACATAGCACAGGTTACTAAGTAAGCCAAATAATCCCAATAACTGTCATATATGAAAATTTGCGAAAATCATTTACAGAATGTTTGGTCAGCTGGTGTTAACAGGACAGACAGGTAACAGCTTGCAAATAAAGCCCAAACAGAGTTAACACAGGCAGCACACTGAGCTGGGGACTTTACAAGGAAGAGGGTTATTTAGCTCACAGTCTTGGAGAGTGAAAGTCCAATTGGGAAGCCTATTGAATCAGCTGAGTGACTTTGTTTTGGGTCTTTTTTAAAAAGGTTTATTTATTTATTATTATGTATACAGTGTTCTATCTGCATGTACACCTGCATGCCAGAAGAGGGCATCAAATCACATTATAAATGGTTGTGAGCCATCATGTGGTTGCTGGGAATTGAACTCCTGACCTCTGGAAGAGCAGTCAGTGCTCTTAACAGCTGAGCCATCTCTCCAGCCCTGGGTCATGTTTTTTAATCAAGGCAATAGAAACCCTATAAAATGCAATGGGTCACCCAAAAGACAGAAAAGAAACAAACATGAAAACAAAAAGGAAACGAAGAAGAGACTCAATAGAGAATAAAATGTTAATAAGGGGATAAAATACGTGCATATATTCATATATTAAAATGTCATAATGAAACCATTATTGTACATGAATATGCAAATTTTAAAGACCCTATCACAGTGTTGGGGATGCTGCTTAGTGATAAGAGTGCCTTCTCAGCATCACAAGACCCTGAGTCCAACCTCCAGCACTACAGCAATAAGTGGAAATATGCATAAAGTTGGCATGCAAATGAATTTGCTAAAAACAAACAAACAAACAAAAACTTACATTCTATGCATACTATTCAAAGTCCTTTCACCAATTGCTTCATTAGAAATGAAAGGTGAGAGTCAGAAGTGAACTTTGGCAACACCATGGATGCAATATCAGATCACACATACCTGCAGCCCTCGACATAAAAAGACGTTCAAGCAGATCTACATATTACCAACCTAGGCACGTTGACAGATCTACATGATACCAACCTAGGCACGCTGGCATGTCAAGGAAACCGTGCCATGGGGCTGTAATGATGGCTCCAGGGCTAAGAGCACTGCTGTTGGTTCCCAGCACACACAAGGCAGCTCACAACCATCTATAACTCTAGACACAGGGTTCTGACACTCTCTGGCCTCCCTGGCTCCAGGCACATATATGGTGCACATACATACATGTGGTATACATATATGCATGCAGGCAAAGCACTCATGCCCATAAGGTAAGAATACACTTGAAAATATCTTTTAAAACAAAAATAAAAGTGTATTGTGCATATAACATGTTATAAAAATTACATCTAGGTCATAATTACAATCAAACAAAACAATGAGTGATGAAGAATTAAAAGAAAATAAATTTAAGGATAACAAGGAAACTGGTAGGCTGCCATGTGACTAACTGCTATGAAACCATCAACTACAACGTACTCAGGAAGTAAACGTCTAATTATATATGTTCTTTCTCTCACAGCTTCCAGTAATTTAGACTAGCTATATTTTACTTTTTATGCACACTAGCCCCATACTCAAATGGTAAAAAATGAAAAGCTCATAGTTTTAGAGAAAACAGATGTGCAAAAAGCTGTTGGGGGAAATTATAAGAGAATTCTGAACATAGATTTGTTGAACAAATCACAATTATGATGTTTGTAAAATAAATAATAAAAAATGTTTTCATCTCTTTCACTAAAAATTGTCACAGAAAATCTTCAAAATTTACACTTTATACTATTTCAGGCTAGACCATCCCTATTCTAACAGATATACAATCTTTGTCAGTTGACACGTGGCCTAAGTAAATCACAGAGGCACTGCTAAAGCCTTCCCCTTACATTAGCAAAGAGAGAATTACACAAAGTCACAGCACTCACAAGAATCCACCCATTCAGTGGTTAAACTGCAGGAAGATTAATGCCTCAAAAGAACCTATTCATAGTAAAATTTCAAAGGGTAAACGGCATATAAATTTATTGCAGAAAATATTAATGCATCAGGAAGAATCAAAAAGGTGTTTTTATTTGTGTGATACACAGGCAATCTATATGCTGCCATTCAACTGCCAAAATCAAAGGCCTAGAACTATTAAACTACCAAAACTGTAGCAACCACTACACTGGTTAAACTGCATTTATTTTATCAGGAAAATAAGAAAAAATAATGGTTTTAAAATTTAGATTTCAACACTGCCAAGAAAGCAATCAAGGGAGCAACGATTTTCTTGGCCCCTACTTTTTAGCATTGGGCTAAGGCTTGTTGGCCCTATTGAAGCACTCACTTTAATAGAGCAATCAATAGACACACTAGATAACTCAGTCACCTTCCAAAGTAACGGTGCACTGGAGGATACATACGCAAGGAGGAGATGAGGTGTGAAAACTGAACTTCCCAAGGCTCCTCCATCTGAGAAGATGAGATGCCAAGGGAAGTCGCATGCTGTTTATCCATTAACAAAACAGCTTGATGCGATACTTTTGTCACCATCAGTACATGCCTCTGATGAAAGAATGAAGAGAATCTAGAGACAGTTTAGTAGCTACCTTGGGCCACCTCAGTGACAGGCAGTCTATTCCCATACACTGTACGTAACGTGTGTCAAGAATGAAAACACAGAGGCAGCAAGGACTCAAGGAGAAAACTGCTTTCAAAGGAGCACTTGGGCTGGAGAGATGGCTCAGTGGTTAAGAGCACTGCACTGCCTGCTCTCCCAAAGGACCCGGGTTCAATTCCCAGCACCCACATGGCAGCTCACAACTGCCTGTAACACCAAGATCTGACACCCTCACACCAATGCACATAAGTTAAAATTAAATAAAATATTTTTTAAAAAAGGAGCACTTGCTTCCTTCAGTCAAATATTCGTGAGCTAATGCAAGCCAAATCTCTTCTCTTTTTCTCAAGTGAGTAAACACATTTTAAAACTTTAAGATCACTCAGCCAAGTAACCTTAGCCACAGAGAAGACACATTCCCCCCACATGGTACAAATACTGGACAAGTCACCTTTGCCTTGCAGGCCAACTGCCAGTAGTGACATGCAAGCATCGGATGTGTGTGAGAAACATGTAAAGCACAGCTTTGCACAAGCTTGAAGTGTGTAACCTCAGGACCCTTTCCTCGGAGTCACCAGGTCATTTTATGACCACGTGCAGTGCTCTGGTCATTATTTGAAGCTCAGTTAGATTGAGCTATGCTTCCAAAAGGAGCCAGCGACACCTGACAGTCAACAGAACCCATCTCTGGATTATATAAACCTGGTTTAAGTTTGGTCCTTACAGCTACCATACTCACAGTAATCGTGCACAAGCTCCCAGGGCTCAGCGCTAACAGACACGGAACAATAACACACACATAAAGACTACCTGAAAAGAGAGATGGCAGCCAGTCTGCCTCCTAAATAACGGAGGAGCTGACGGTGTCTGCACTGGCACAGCTTCTTACTGGAACGTCTTATCTTTTATAACACAAGGAAAATCCTTGAAAGAAAATCGAAGTGGTTAACTGGAACTCAACAACACTAAAAATAAATAAAGGCAGGCAGTTGTGGTGGCACGGCTTTTAATCCCAGCACTCGGGAGGCAGAGGCAGGTGGATCTCTATGAGTTTGAGGCCAGCCTGGTCTACAAAGCAAGGCCAGGACAGCCAAGGCTACACAGAGAAACCCTGTCTCAAAAAAAAAAAAAAAAAAGAGAGAGAGAGAGAGAGAAGAAATGGAGGCTCTCTGTGTATAGTTTTGAAGCAAATTATAAAGGGCATACATAACACGACTTTGGTTATATAGGAAATATATAACCCTATATATATAGTCCAGGAAAACTCACAGACAGAAAGTAGCACAGAGGTTACCAGGAGGAACTGGGAGCACTGAGGGAAGTTTGTATTATTTAATAGGCAAGGCACTTCTGTTTCAGATAGAGTAAAGTGCCTGGAAAGGGAGACTCTGGATAGTTATACAAATACATTAATTCAAAAAAATTATATAACAGTAATACAACATCACATTTTTATAAAAAAAACATACAAAGTATTGAAAGTGACATGTGGTATTTGTAAATGGATATGACTACAACTTTTGTCTCTCTATTTTATAACTTTTCTATAATTAAGGATTACTTAAATATTTTAAAAGGTTATTTTATTGGTAAAATTGGACATGAAGAAGTCATCTACTTACATAATGAGAAGTGCATAAAAACCTGGTTATAAGGAAATTTATCATACTTCTATTTTTTATTAATGAAAAATGAGAAGCCAGTAATATGGTCAAAATTAGTTAAATAATTTAAGGCTATTCATTAGGCAGACAAAACCATTGAAAAGATAATGTAAAGAATATGATGAGGGCTGGAGAGATGGCTCAGTGGTTAAGAGCACTGTCTGCTCTTCTAAAGGACCCAGATTCAATTCCCAGAACCCACATGGCAGCTCACAACTGTCTGTAACTCCAGTTTCAGGTAATCTGACACATAAAAAAAGTTAAAAATAAATTAAATAAATAAACACAAAAGAAAAAAAAGAATATGATGAAAGCATTTTAATGGAGCACTAAAAACAGAGACAGTCATTGTTAGCCCCGTTACTCTTGACTGCTGGTTAATCCTTTCTTTGGTTCCCCCCACTGTATTTGGAAGGTTTAAACCTGAGCTTTAAATGCCTGTGTCAGAAGCTGCCTTTCTACCTTATCTCAGCGCCATCTAGTGCCCAGTAAGCGGAATAATTCTGAGGCAGGAGAGGCTTCCAGACAGCAGCAGCTAGAAAGGCGCCTCCGAGAAGCAGACAGACCGGTCCATGGTTCACACTCGGTCTGCTCACGGGTACTAAAGAGTGTAACAACTAATCCCCACAGTCATACGGCCAACAAGGAAAGAGGGGGAGGGGGATGGGGGCAGGGAAGGACAGTCCCATGGCTTCCAATTGAAAAAAAAAGCGTTATCAGAAAATTAGTTCAATTTATGTTCATTCTTCAGGTTCCACTTTTAAGACAGTCCTTGCAATTTCTGAACTAAAATTAACCTCCTCGAAGAAGAGCAGAGTGTGACCTACCATACTCTAGGGCAGTGTTCAAAACTTTTGTGGGGGTGGGGGTGGGTGTCAGACGACCTTTTCATGGAGGTCACTTATCAGATGTCCTGTATATCAGATGTTTACACTACAGTTCACAACAGTAGCAAAATTACAGTTATGAAATAACGACAAAAATAATTTTGTGACGGGGTCACCGCAACATGAGGAACTGTGTTAAAGCATTAGGAAGGCTGAGAAGCGCTGGCCTAAGGGAATGTGTCTCACCATATCCATCCAACAAGAGCCCACACAGATTCTACTCCCTCAGCGTTCTAATGTGGGCCCAAAGGAAGTAACAGGGCCACAGGCCGTTTCCCCAGTAAGGACTCAGGCTTCTTTCACAGTCCTAGAGCACCACAGCCCTGAGCAACCTGAGCAGGTCACTGTGACAGGCCAGGGAAAGGCTGGGAAGCGCTGTCAGCACTCCCTGACAACTGTCCAAGCCTGCCACACTTGCTTCCTCCTCCTCCCATTAACACGAGTGCTGCTGTCAACAAGAACCCACTCCTGCCCATTTGCGTGACATCATTTGCTGCCATATTAAATGTGGAAAAAAGACACTCAATACAACCCAAATAGTCACTCTGATTCTCAGGCACTCTATGAGTATATGCTATGTCCCCACTAAAAGGAATGATGAAGCTATGATAATATACAGAAGGCTTTCAAGACATACTCAACTTAATAGACGGCTGTACATACATTTAAGCATAGAATTCAGTAGGCAGAAACAGAAGAATCTCTATGAGTTGGAGGCCAATCTGACCTATATAATGAGTTCCAGGCCAGCCAGAACTACATTGTGAGGCCTGACTTTAAATTTTTTGTTTTTTTTTGGGGGGGGGGGTTCAAGACAGGGTTTCTCTGTTTAGCCTTGGCTGTCCTGGACTTGCTGTGTAGACTCAGGCTGGCCTCCAACTCACAGCAATCCACCTGCCTCTGCCTCCCACGTGCTGGGATTATAGGCATGTGCCACCACGCCCTGGCAGGCCTAACTTTAAAACAAAACACCTGGTGGTGGTGGCACACACCTTTAATCCCAGCACTCAAAAGGCAGAGGCAGATGTAGCTCTGTGAACTTGAGGCCAGTTTGATCTACAGAGTGAGTTCTAGCACAGCCAAGGTTACACAGAAAGTATGTAGGATGCATGCTATTTTGGTCTAAAACTACAGTGATGCATGTGATGTTTGTTTGCATATGTGTAAGATCACCTTCAAAAGAATATTCAAGGCCGGGCGTGGTGACACAGGCCTTTAATAACTACCCTTGGGCACATTTATCACTCTGCACCACACACAGCCCCAGCCCTAAACTGGATACACCTGTACCATCCACCTTCTTTGGGACTGTTCTTATTCTGGTTCCTCCCAAACAGTTTCCAGAATCTTGTAGAATCTTCCAGAACTATCACTGCCACCCAGCACACCCACAACCATAATGCCCTCCTTCCCGCTTGTCTGTAGCATCTGTGTCTGATTTAACATCTCGACTTGACTTTCATTCTCATTTGAACTCTGTTTCAGAAAGATAAAAACTTTCTTGTTAACAAGTAATATTTAGTGAATGACAGTTTCACAAGGTGATATACTTAGAATATTAAATAAGATGAAAGCATGGTCATGCCCTTTCTGGAAAAACCCTTCAAAAGACGTTAGAAGAAAATTTAAACAACTTTAATATTGTGTAAAAACTCTCAAACCTTCCAACCTCCTCCCCTCACCACTTCTTAGGACATGTGCTCTTCTAGCTTGGGTGTGATGTTCTGCACTGTGCGTGCTCCCCTGTCCTTCCCTATCAACCCTTATCATGCTCCATCCTATATTCTAAACCCTTTGAGAGCACATGGTATTATTTTCCTAGTTCACCATTATGGCCTGAGAAACGAACAAATGAATGAACCACAGTGCTCGGTATCTGGTCCGGTAGCTCTAAATGATAAGCTTGCACACACATTATCAGCCCGCTCACACACATCAGACTTTCACACCAGCATATGCAGATACCTACGAATCAATATAAACACTGGATAATCTGCATTTTACCACCATTATGTAACTTATAAATCTGCAGAAAATAAACCATGCGAACAGCTTTTAAATATGTTGTTAAGAAAGATGAGAAGGAAGCTGAGGAGATAGTTCAGTCAATAAAGACTTGAGGATGTGGGCTCCATTTGCAAAGGTTACATGCAAAAACCAGGAGTGGGGACATGGACCTGCAATCCCAGCACTGGGGAGGTGGAGACAAGCTCATCTGAGGCTCACCAGCCATCCAGCCTGGCCTAACCAACAAGCTCCAAGCTACACAAGAGACTCTGTCTCCAAAACCAAAAAAGCAAGGTGGATGTCACCTGGGAAATGACTCCAAAGGCTACCCTCTGGCCTCCACATTCATGAGCACACATGTGCAACACACCCGAACACACACACACACACACACACACACACACACACACACACACACACA
>OU015744.1:13447542-13466428 GCA_907169655.1 Acomys percivali
AGAGAGAGAGAGAGAGAGAGAGAGAGAGAGAGAGAGAGAGAGAGAGAGAGAGCACACAGAGGTGCGCCTCAATCGTCTAGGTGATCTAAGTCAAACCAACTAGGCAAAGATAATAAACAGTCAAGAGTTGTTTGCATTGTGCGCCAGACTTGGTCCTGACCTTATGATGTTCATGGATTAGTGGAGCTATAGGCTTTACACACAGTAAAAAAAAAAAATAAAAATTTAAAAAGGGCTCAATTACCATGAAGGAAATGAACAGCTGGCCTAGCTCAGTTCCAGCCCCAAAGGAATGGCTTTTGAGCAAGTAGATTTTGAAAAGTAACTAGTTGATATTAGCAGATTCAAATCTTCACCAGCATCTTCATAGTGGAACTGGTATCTGCATGTATAAAGGTGTGTTCTCTGTTATTAAAACAAAATTCATCTGAACCAGTACAAAATTATTCCAGAAGAGCCAGGCGTGGTGGCGCACACCTTTAATCCCAGCCCCACCATTCAGGAGGCAGAGGCAGGTGGATCACTGTGAGTTTGAGGCCAGCCTGGTCTACAAAGTGAGCTCAGAACAGCCAAGGCTACACAGAGAAGCCCAGTCTTGAAAAACCAAAAAGCAAGAAAACAAAACAAAAAACAAAAGCAAAACAACAACAGCAACAGCAACAAAACAAAGAAAGCCAAAGTTATATAAAAGCAGTACCAAATGTCCCTAGGGACTCTAGCTACTATTGCAGGGACTATTCCAGTTCTGCCAGTATTTGCTTCAGATACATTGATGATCTGTTGTTGATACAATGGGTATTTTGTTTGGTTTGGTTTGAGACAGTCTCTCTGTGTTAGCCTTGGCCATCTTGGACTCACTTTGTAGACCAGGCTGGCCTCGAACTCACAGCAATCTGCCTGCCTCTGGCTCCCAAGGGCTGGGATTAAAGGTGTGTACCACCACGCCCGACTACAGTGCTTTTTAAATAATATCCACTGATCTTCAAGATACATGTTTTCTTTAGAAGGCAGAGGTAGCAGAATTGAAGATTCAAAGACAAATACATCTTGTCTTTGTGGTAAGCATCTTCCAGCACTTGGGAGGTGGAGGAAGAAGAATTGGGAATTTAATGTCATTCTCAGCTAACTGCAAAGCCAGTATAAATTACACAAGACCTTGTCTCAAGGACTAAAACAAATAAAACCCACAACCACAAGACTGAAAAAGCTCACTTATTCTCCTGTGCCTTGCAGACCTATCAACTGTTAAAAAAATAAGAGCATTCTACATTTTTACCATGCAACACCAAGACTGCCCCCCCGCTGTCTTCCTTTTTCTTTCCTGTTGCTGTGTCACAATACTCTGACAAAAACAACTTAGAGGAAATTTGGAATGGTCAAAGGAGACGGCAGCTGGGCCTGGTGGACCACATCTATAACGCTAGCTTGACCAGAGTGTGCGACACCCTAAGGTGCACTTCTGAGGACTGCAAAAGCAACAAACAAACCCAACAGTTACAAGCCGGGCATCATTTTTAAATGTCCAGTTTATATAATGATTCATATAAAAAGTCATGAGAACATTACAGAATAGGGGTTATGGTTTCAATATAAGTAAGTGTCCCTCCAAAATTTGTCCGTTAGAATTTAAATCCCAGGGTATGCTATTAGAGTGGATCGCTAACACTGGATACAGACAAAGACTCTAGGTCAGATTTGAAGAAATAGAACTGCATGTGGTGTGGAGTTGAAAAGATTTAGATGTTTGTGACCTTGAGCCAAAGTAGGTAGAAGTTTATTTCAATCACATTAAATTGTGCTTTTATTTATTTATTTTTCTTTTTGGTTTTTCAAGATAGGGTTTCTGTGTATAGCCTTGACTGTCCTGGACTCACTGTATAGACCAGGCTGGCCTCAAACTCACAGAGGTCAGCCTTCCTCTGCCTCCCAAATGCTGGGATTAAAGGCATGCTCCACCACCGCCCAGCTTATATTTTTTATTCTTTAAAAAAAAATTATGTATACAATGTTCTGCCTGCTGTGTGCGTGTCTGCCAGAAGAGGGCACCAGATCTCATAGATGGTTGTGAGCCACCCTATGATTGCTGGGAATTGAACTCAGGACCTCTGGAAGAGCAGCCAGTGCTCTCAACCTCTGAACGTCTCTCCAGACCATGCTTTTTTATTTTTAAACTTTTTGACTCTTTGTAACTTTCACATCATGCACCCCAATCCCACTCATCTCCCTGTCCCTGTGTACCTGGCCCTCTCTGTCCTTGCAACCTCCCCACAAAAAGAAAAAACAATCTTGTTGTGGAAGCTGTAGTGTCACAGTGTGTCCCACTCTATACCCTTTTGTCTATGCTTGTTTGCAAATGTTCCTTACAACGAGTCAATGCTCTGGCTTGAGGCCTCTGACATCTGCTACACCATCAATACTGGATCCTCACTGGCACTTCTCTAGGATAGTCTGTTGCCCTATGTCACGGAGATCCAGCAGCTTTGGATCCACAGGCAGGACTAGCTCCTTTACGCACTCTGGCAGTACATCAATGGGGTAGATATTGGGGTGTACCAACTCAAAGCCGTGGATCTGAGTGGTAGCTGAGATGCTCAGCTCACCAGCTCTTGGGCACCATAACCACCAGGACAAGCTCTCTAGCACTGCCCCAGGTAGATCACACAAGATGCAGTTGGAAAGAGGCAGAACCAGCTGTCCCACTCTCATGTCCTCCAGGATGGCTCACTTGTCACCCCAGAGCCAGCTCTACCGTGCTGCCCAGGCAAGGTGCAGGGTCCACTCTCCTGAATGTCGCAGCAGGCGAGGGCAGTCTCATGACCTGGGAACAGCTATATCCAGGGGCAAAGGTGAATGGGGGCGGGGGGACGGCATGTCTCCCTCAACCACATGGCAGACAAGTTGCATGGCCTGCTATCCCATGCTCATACCCTTAGGCCAGCTCACCTGAGACCTCCTCCCGCCCCCATCATCAGGGTCAGTTCTACTGTGCCGCCCAGGTGAGTGCTGCAGCCCATGAGGGGCAGGGCCAGCTCTCCCACTCTCATCAAGCTCTCCTCCCCCCGCTCCCGAGACAGGGTTTCTCTGTGTAGCCCTGGCTGTCCTGGACTCACTTTGTAGAGGTTTATTTTATTTATGTAGATAGGTGCTTTGCCTGCATATGTACCTGTCCACCACTTGCATGTCTGGTGCGTGAGAAGACCAGAAAAAGTCCTCAGATCCCTGGAAATGGAGTTACAGATGATCAATGAGCACCATGTAGGAATTGAACTCAGGTCTCTGGAAGAGGAGGAGCCAATGCTCTGAAGTGCTGAGACATCATGTTTAACAGGAGGATTTACTTACTCAATAATGACGCTGCAAGTTTCATTAGGTTTTTGTACTTTATATATGTGGAACAGTGGCACAGGGCTCCCTGGAGGATACCTTATCCCAGAGTCATTAGGTGTCTGACAAGGTCACTGAAACTGCCTTTCCAAGAACTACTAAAATGTCACAGGAATAGGTGTCTGTTAATTTGGTGAGCTAGCATCTTGTCGTTTCTAAGCACATCAAGAGTTGTTTCTACTCCCAAACCTTCAGCTGTGTCATACAAGGCTCCATGGGAGGATGATGACAGAGACACCAGCCTGTGACAGACACAGCCAAGGGAGCTGGGGCAAGGTAACCTGGATAAGAAGCCCTGGGAGGGCAACAGATGCTCTGTGGAGGAGGGAAGGATTACTGTAAAGGGGGCGTGGAGCGCTGATAGAGCTGGGAGCATCGAGCCCCCAAAGTGGACTGCAGCGCTGAAGCCAGTGAAGAAACAGAAAGCTCCAGATGGAGGTAGCAACACGCCTGGTGGTTGCAACGACTACCTCAACTGAAATCCCCCCCCATGCCCGCCCCAGCCCCAGACAGGGTCTCTCTGTGTAGCCTTGGCTGTCCTGGACTTGCTTTGTAGACCAGGCTGGGCTCAAACTCACAGCAATCCACCTGCCTCTGCCTCCCAAGTGCTGGGATTAAAGGCCTGAGCCACCACGCCTTTTAACATTTTAACTGAAACATTTTAACAAGTGTTGGCAGAGACAGACCCAGGATTTGGTTGAACTGGAAAATTTTGGTGGCCACTTTGCCCTTCCCCACCCCTCCACCAGATCTGAACCACTCTTTCCTGATTGGTTGGTCCTATTTGACAGCTCATGTTCAGCCAATCAGGGGCCAATCGGGCCCAGCTCACATCCACTTGGACCTTATAAATCTGGACTTTGGAGGTCTGCAGGGATAGACTAGCAGTTAAGAACACTGACTACTCTTGCAGAGTACTGGGGTTCAAATCCAAGCACCCATACGGTGGCTCATAAGTGCCTATGACTGCAGTTCCAGGAGATCTGATTCCCCTTTCTGGCCTTTTCAGGTACCAGGCATGCAAGTAGTACACAGACATACATGCAGGCAAAACACCCGTGTGTGTGTGTGTGTGTGTGTGTGTGTGTGTGCATGTGTGTGTGTAAAAGAAAGAGAAAAACTGTACATCCTTACAACACTTTATCTTAAATTTTAACTATTCTGGTGGTTTCTCGCTTGGTTCTAATTTTCATTTTCCTGGGAAAACATGTCATTACTATTCATGGGCCCATTGTCTTCTTTCATAAAGCATACTGTTTCTGCAACTGTCTTCCTCACACCATGCAGTTTAGAGGATGAAATGACTATGCTGAGTGGTTCTTTTTTTTTTCTGTGAGTTTGTTACCACCCTGATCCATGTAAGTTCCAGGCTAGCCAGGGCTCCAGAGACCCTGCTTCAAAAAAATAAAAAAATAAAAAATAAAAATAAAAACCAACTACAGCCGGGCGGGGTGGTGCACACCTTTAATCTCAGCACTGAGGCAGTTGCTGGGGGGGAGAGGGGGGGAAAGGCCCGGGGTACAGAGGCAGGCGGATTGCTGTGAGTTCCAGGACAGTCTGGTCTTCAAAGCGAGTCCAGGACAGCCAAGTCTACACAGAGAAAGCCTGTCTCAAAAAACCAAAAAAAGAAAAAGAAAAAGAAAAAGAAAGAAAAAACCAACTACAAAAGAAAAAAAAGAAAGAAAAAACATTGCATGTTGAAAGCGTAATACCAAAGAACACGTAGTAGGCATTCTTAAAATACTGGGATTAATCTCTAGCATCACCCCTCCCCAAATACTGGAAGGATATATAACAGTAAAAAACATCTAGCAGCTGAAGAGATAGGTGGCTTAGTGGCTGAAAAGGATACAAGGATACAGGTTCAAGTCCCAGGACTCACATGTCAGTTCACAACTTCAGTTCCATGGAACCAAAAGAGGGAGATGGATTCCCTGGAACTGGAATCCTCTTGCCTCAGCCTCCCAGGTAGCCGGGATTACAGGATTCAGGTACAGGACTAGCTTTTCCCATCATCATTCAAGGGAAGATGCTCACATCTAGATTCCCAGCTGCTTTAGGCAACATCAGGCCAGTTAAGCCTTTCCCGTGGAAGTCGCTGTGGGCACTGACTTCTGCTCAACCACGGTCTAGATGCGTCACAGTTCTGAGATTCTGCTTGCAGCCTGATTATACAAAAAATTACTTTCCACTGGGCTGTGGTGACACAGGGCTTTAGTCCCAGCACTCGGGAGACAGAGGCAGGCAGATCTCTGAGTTAGAGGCCAGCCTGGTGTACAAAGCGAGTCGCAGTTTGCACACAGATCTGCTGTCCGGCCTAGAGGCAAGGAACCATGCCAGGACAGTCAAGCATGTCTTCCCTCAGTCCGGGCTGAAATGAGGTGTGCGGAAAGCATGAGGTGCACGGGCAGAACAAGTATCAAAGAGCTCTGATCCTCTTTTAATGTTGGTTATTTGGAGTTGTATGTCATCCTTATTTTCCTAGTAATAAAATTTTCTTTACAAAAAAAAACCAAACAGCCAAACAAACAAAAAATAAAGCGAGTCCCAGGACAGCCTGTCTTGAGAAGTAAAAATCAAGCAAACAAAAAAATTACTTTCAAATATGGAAAGACAAAAGGAACAAAGAACCACAAGTTAAACTGAATGTTTAATGCACTGGCAGGAATACAAGTACAGCAGAACAGAACGTATGTGACCGACATTAACGCTGATGTTACATTTTTCAAAAAGGCTTCCCCTAGTCCCTTCTTTTCCAGCTTCCTTGAGGCAATAATAACTAGGCTTAGTGTCCGCTCTCCACTGTGCGCGGCAGTAATTACATCTTTCACATTTCATCCCATCACAGCCTGCGCTGTCTCTCAGTTAAGACTCATCCTACCCAACTTACAAAAGTCCACAGGAAGTGAAAACTGTGGTCAGACTCATGCGAACAGTGCAAAGGCCCAAGGACTCAAAGCTTGAGTGTGAGCTCACACAAACCTTCTATTTGTTCATATTAGTAAAATGGAATAATTGAAATGAACGCTACTTTAATGAAAAAGAAACTCGGGGGTGAGGTCTTTAAACACACTACTCACAGTTTAAATATAAACCCCGTAGACTTCCTGATCAGCATCAAGTAGACGCTAAACTGTTTATCTAGAACCCTGGTCTCAGAGAAAAGAGTCAGAGACAAAGTAGGCGCTTCATGTTATCACGTCCATTTGCAAACAGCCAGGGGCCTCCAGGAAAGCCACACTAGTCTTTCTTCTTATCAGAGGTTTCCGTTGGTCCTTTCGTAGGTAATCCATTTGAATCTGCACCCTAAGACGGGGGGAAAAGTCAAGAATTATTAGAACAGAAAGCTACTGATTTTAAGAGAATTCTTTTTGTTTGTTTGTTTTTTGAGGCAGGGTTTCTCTGTGTAACAGCCTTGGCTGTCCTGGACTCTCTTTGTAGATCAGGCTGGCCTCAAACTCATAAAGATCCATCTGCTTCTGCCTCCTGAGGGCTGGGATTAAAAGTGCGCACCCAGCTCCTAAGAGAATTATTTTTAAAAGCAGATAATAAACTTCAGAACACAGTTGAACAGAGTCCATCCAGCAAGCACCATCGCTGAAGACAGGAGCCGTCTAAACAGCCTTCACACCGGGCCTGGAGACGCAGTTCTGGCACAGTGCTTACCTGGTGCTACTGGCCCAGGGTTAAATCCTCACTTCGAGTCGGGGAAAGAAAGATCCTAATCAAAGGCACAAGGCCAACACATTAATCAGAAGCCTAGTTTAAAATCTTCTGATCAAATGTTAACTACTAAAATCCAAACAAACAGGCCGGGTGTGGTGGCGCACGCCTTTAATCTCAGCACTCGGGAGGCAGAGGTGGGCGGATCGCTGTGAGTTCGAGGCCAGCCTGGTCTACAAAGCGAGTCCAGGACAGTCAAGGATACACAGAGAAACCCTGTCTCGAAAAATCAAAAATAAATAAATAAATAAAATAAAATAAAATAAAATCCAAACAAACAAATCAATTCTACCAATCTCAGAAGCTCACTTTCCCAGAAGCTCTTGGCGACCCAGGCACCACCCTTTCACCTGCCTTTCCTCGGGGCTCTGGAGGGCCTTACCTTGCAGTCTACTTTGCCTGTGTTTGTATTGTTGGGTTCCTGTATAGCTTTTTTAGGCCATATGCGACTGACAACAGGGGACACCAAAGGGTATAGGTATGGCTCCAGGAATTTTTTGAAGATCCACAGCAGAACTGGAATGACGATGCAAGGAATGCACACCATGTTCCCAGGCTTGAGTTCCTAAACTGCTGACACAAAAGGGGTGGGGGAGGGGAGGATGAGATCATAGATTAGTGACAGAGAGACTTCATGGAAAGTACTAGTTCTACAGGGGGTGAGGGGAGCATCTGCAAAAATATGCTGAAAGCAAAGGTTCCTAAACTGAAAGGCTGCTGTCTACAAGGTCAAGAACTGGTGAGTAAACATGAGTAGTGAGATGCCAGCATCCCAATCCTTTCCAAATCAGTTGCTTTCTCAAAGACCTCATGATAAAAGAGTTCAGTGGCTAAAGGTGCTAAAGCCACTGCCCAGCCCATTGGCTTAATGTTAATTGTCAATTCCTTACACAGTTCACACTATGTGTGCCTCAAAGCCCAACAACCCAAGACAACCCAGACTGACACAGTAAAGCCAGAACCAATGCAGCCACTTAGAGCTCTACCACAGGCATGTAGCCATGGCATGGGCATGCCCACTCACTAAATAAAAATGCAATAAAAGAACTCTATAAATACCGACAATATGTAAAGAACTTTAGAAATACCGGCAGTATGTACTAGGTACTTTACACAGTTTACCCGCTCATTTATTTCTTAAGGAACCAGGAGGGGCTATGAGATGGTTAGCGGGTAAAGGTGCCTGCCGCTGGGACCCACATGGTGCAGAAAACAACTCCGGCAAGCAGCCCTCCGATCTCCACACAGCACAGTGCAGTGTTCCCGTGCATACATACACCAAATAAGTAAATATTACTAATAATGACGAAACCACCAGAGAGACTGGATGCTCTATAGATTAAAAAAAATTAAATTATAGGCAGACATGGTGGTACCTGTCCTGAATTCCAGCACTGATGTCTATGAGTTCGAGACCAGCCTGGTCTACCTAGGGAGTTTCAGGACAGCCAGGGCTACATAGTGAGAAGGGTTTTTGTTTTGTTTTGTTTAAATAGTAACAATGGTAAAAATATTAATAATAAAAGGAAAGCACTATTACTTATACTCAAATATAGGGTGCACTTAGTGTGAATTATATAAGGAATTGACAATTAACATTAAGCCAATGGGCTGGGCAGTGGTGCCTTTAATCCTAGCACTTGAGAGACAGAGGCAGGCTGATCTTTGTTGAGTTTGAGGCCAGCCTGGTCTATAGAATGAGTTCCAGGACAGCAGGGCTACACAGAGAAACCCTGTCTCTAAAAAACAAATAAACAAGGGGCTAGAGAGATGGTCCTCTTCCAAAGGACCCAGGTTCAATTCCCAGCACCTACATGGTAGCTCACAACTGTCTGTAACTCCATCCAGGGGATCCAACACCCTCACACAGACATACATGTAGTCAAAACACCAATGTAAATAAAATAAAAATAAAGAAGTTACAAAAAATAAACCAAGAACAAAACAGTACAAGCCAAAGGTAAATTCTGTAGTATGAAATTCAAATTCTAGGCTTCCACATCAAGTCTCCCTTTATATTTTTTGAGTGGATATGGTAGATGGGGAGTGGGGGCCAATACTGGGGATGGAACCCAGGGCCTCGTGCATGACAGGAAGATTTATGCCATCAACTTACGACCCTGGATCTGTTTTTCTTTTATGAGAATGGTCCAGGCTGTCTTGGAACTAGGACTACTTCTTGCCCAAGCCATCCAAGTGATGAGTTACAGGTGCCACAAGGTAGATCACCTTTTATTTTTCATTCATTTTGTTGCCTTAAGATCGACTCATTTGTTTTATGTGCATCATAAGCATGCAGTGCTTGCGTAGTCCAAGAGTAAGATGAGTGGGAGCTGGGACATAGAGGCAGGCGGATCGCTGTGAGTTTGAGGCCAGCCTGGTCTACAAAGTGAGTCCAGGACAGCCAAGGCTACACAGAGAGACCCTATCTCGAAAAAAAAAAAAATCATACTAGCACAAGCCTGTAATCCCAGCACTCAGGGAGGCACAGGCAGGCAGATCTCTGTGAGTTTGAGGCCAGCCTGGTCTACAAAGCAAATCCAGGACAGCCAAGGCTGCACAGAGAAACCTTGTCTCGAAAAGACCACAAAACAAAACAAATCATCCTGGCAAATGTGATTCTGAAAGTCAAATATGTTCTAAAAGAGACAACACTTGATTTAATTTTTAAAAAGTCTTTAATTTACAAAATACATTATTCTTAGGACTAGGATTTTAAAATAGGTTTACTTTAACTTTATTTCTGTTGCTGTGACAAATACTACAACAAAAAGCAACTTAGGGAAGAAAGGGTTTGTTTCACTGCACAGTTCCAGGTTATTAGTCCGTGGCCTTGGGAAGGCTGAGGGAGAAACATAAACCATCATATCTACAATCAAGAGCAGAGAGGAAACCAGGAGGACCCTTGCTTGCTCTCAGCCAGCGTTGTCCTCCTCCTATGCTGTCTGGACATCCAGCCTAAGGAGCAGCCACGCCCACAGTGGGTGGGGTTTCCCTCCATCCTTTATCAATTAAACAATCCCTTACTGTCACGCTCAAGACCAGGTGATCTGGATCATTCCTCATTAAACCTCTCTTCCCAGGCAATTCCATGTTGTATAACTGATAGATAAAATAACCAGTACAAGGGCCTTAAAAAGAAGTTTCAGAACCAAACACAAGGATTCAAAATTTTCTAATTTTCAGAATACTCTAAGTTAAATAGTATTGACTGTTGAATGAATCAACATCAGAAGTACTTTAAACTATTTATAAGGTAGGTGAACAGTGTTTTTGGTTTTGGTTTTTTTTTCAAGACAGGGTTTCTCTGTGTAGCCCCAGCTGGCCTTGAACTCACTTTGTAAACCAGGCTGGCCTCACACTCACAGAGATCCACCTGCCTCCGCATCCTAAGTTTTGAGATTAAAAGTGTGTACCACTGCTGTCTTTCTAAATGTGATTCTGAAATGAATTCCAACCAAAAACTATAAGCAGGTATATATCAAGGAGTGACCAGCCATTTTATAAAGGACTCAATCAATTTTAATCATCAAAACTCACAGATATTTACATTACAATTTATATCATGGCAAAATTAGTTACAAAGTAGCAATGAATATAATTTTGTGGTGCTGTATTAAGGGGTCACAGTATTAGGAAGGTTGAGAACCACTGTGCTAGCCCAGAGTTTAGTTAGCAGCACCAAAAAAGAAAAGGAAAAAAAAAGTCAATTAGCAGAGATTCCATTTCAGCATTTTCCCCCCAAGAATCTTTCTTTGGCCACATGTTCAGACTCTGAGCAGGAGATGTACAAGGCTCTAGGTCTTACACCTCCTTCAGAACCACAGCACAACACTTTACAGATTTCATGGGGAGCCGGCCTGGATTTGAGACGTGTATCACTTTCTGAGAAATGACTGAACCAGACTGTGACTTAATTGCCTCATGAGAAGATGAAGACAGTGATAGCACCTACCTTCCTCACAAGAAGGCAGCATGAACTGGGCAGTGTGACTATAGTACAGGACAGAAATGTAACAGAACAAATAGGCCAGGCTTGAGATCTCAGCTATTTGGGAGGCTAATGAAAAGAGCAGCATAAATCGGCCTGGGCCTGTGAGAACGAGTTAGGAAGATCTCATCTCGAAAGAAAGAAAGAAAGAAAGAAAGAAAGAAAGAAAGAAAGAAAGAAAGAAAGAAAGAAAGAAAGAACGAACAAAGCCAGCTAGGAATGCTAGGTCATGACTTCAGTCCCAAGCCTGTGAGTTTTAGACCAGCAGGACTACACAATGAGATCTTATCTTAGAACAAAACAAAAAGTATTTATTTACCATTTCCCCAATTAAAAAAAACAAACAAACCATTGAGAACTTTACAACTTCATTTCAGGCCCCTTTCCTACACATCCAACTTTGTGTCATCATCCCGCCCTCTGTGCAGCCTTGGCTGGCCTGGAACTCGCTCTGTATACTAGACTGGCCTGAACTCACAGAGATCGGCCTGCATCTGCCTTCCCAGTGCGGGGATTAAAGGCCTGCATCACCACTGCCCGGCCCTTACTTCTTAAATTCTACTTGTAGTTAGTAGTTTTAAAATTCGTACACATTATGTTCTAAATAAAAACCAAGTACCGGGCCAGGCGTGGTGGCACACGCCTTTAATCCCACCACTCGGGAGGCAGAGGCAGGTGAATCACTGTGAGTTCCAGGACAGCCTGGTCTACAAAGCGAGTCCAGGACAGCCAAGGCTACACAGACGGACTCTGTCTCAAAAAAACAAAACAAACAACAACAACAACAAAAACAAGTCCCGTGCCAACAACTACATCAAATTATTTTTTAGAGAAGTCTCACTATGTAGCCTTGGCTGGCCTTGAACTTAAGAGACCCACCTGCCTCTGCCTCTTTGGTATTGGGATGAAAGGAGCGCCCTACCACCCCTGCCTTTCATAGTATGGTTTTTATAAAACTTTTTGGATCTCCTAAGACGTCAATAGTGTTGTCTCTTAATCCTAGTAAGTTTTTAAATATGTGTGTGTGTGTGTGTATTTTTTTTTAATTTCACATTGTGGAAACTGCGGCGGAAAAGAAGATGGCAAAGTGAACTGCTATTTTAATTATCACCCAAGCCATCAAAGAGAGCAGAATGGAATCTTTGACTCAACTTAGCCTGAGACTATGGAAGCGAGATAAGGGGTAGGGACCCACCAGAACAGCCCAGGAGAGCCGTAAAGTCACCTCCCTTGAAAGAACCGAGAGGAATAAAGCAAGTCAAAGACAAAGATCAAAAAGCAGGAGGGCAGCAGGAAGCCCGTGGCAGACAGGAGGGGCACCCACCTGGTGGGTCCAAAGATGAGAGCAAGGAGCGCACACCGAGGTCGACGACAGACCAAGAACGGTGGCGCGATGCGAGGCGAGAAGGCTACCAAATTCCCTCGGGGGACACTAGCGCACCGCACACCACCATCCGGGGAACACCGAGCCGCTGAGACACTCGCCGCGCGAGCTCCATCCCCCAAAACCTCACTTACCACTCACCACCAAGACGCCCAGGGTAATGTCCGCACTTCCGGGAGGCCGGGCTGCCAACAGCCAATAAGCACGTCAAGGGGCTGACAAAGGCGTAACGTCAGCCAAGGTCCGCGCAGAACGTAACGATGACGCATACAGAGCTCGCCGCAGTTCCGGAGTGGCGCCGCTGCTAAAGGCGCATGCACGCCCTCTCCGAGTAGGAAAGGGCGGTGCTGAAAGCGGAAGCCAATTTCCCAGGCACCTTCCTGGTTTGAGATTAAAGGAAAAAAAACCTGTGCTGGGTTGCCCTAGAGCACGATTAGGATTCACCAGCAATAGGAAAGTTTTCAGGCTCAGATTTGCTAAACTAAACTATTTTGGGAGGGCTTTCACACTAGCCGCTCAGACTGATTTTCAAGTCAGGAATCAAGGTGTCTCCCCGAGAAGTTGGGAGTATAGTGGTACACCCTGAGGCCTAGCAGACTTCCGGACAATCAATATGGAGCTATGTAAAAACTAGGGTTTGTTGCTTCTAGCACTCAGAACCACAGCATAGCTGGTTAAACACAGCCTCATTGGTATTGTCTGATACAAACAGTACAGTAGTTACCTAATATCGCCAGGCAGTGGTGGCGTACTCTTTTAATCTCAGGTGGACCTGAGTTGGCAGCCAGCCTGGTTTACAAAGTGAGGTACACAGTGAAACCCAATCTCAAAAAGTGTCCCAAGGGCGGAAAAAAATAAAAAAATAAAACTTCCTACAGTGCCCTGTACCGAAAGGGCTCGGAGAAGCATCAGCGTTGCTGCAAAACATGCCCAGATTCTCAACAGGTAAGGATTTCATGTGCCATGGGTGATGCTCATAGAATCGAAGTAGTAGTTGTTCCATCATGTGGGTCCTGTAAACCTCCGTTTTGTACCTCCACCCTGAGTCATTCCCTCAGGCCAGGTTTTTGGTACCCTATGGGGTCAAGCACAAACCCTTGATAGTGCTTTCAGACAGTGGCAAAGGGGTACCTACACTAACTGGGATCTTACAAACTGTCCTAAATAGGCAAATGTATACCAAAACTGTTTAGGGGTGCAGTACTGACAGGCAACATCAAGGTTTTCAGCTAGTGAACACATAACTTGGATACCTATCGTTCCTAACAGTTAAGTCAAGCCCTAGCTATGTGATAGGTCAATGCAGGGGGTATCAGAGCCCCTGGAGTTTAAGAGGTACACTGTATAACAGCATGCATGCAGTCGTAAACTAACCCTTCTCCTCAGCCTTTAAAAAAACAAAACAAAAGCTAGGCTCCAAGTTCCAGATGATAGAAAACTGTTCGAAGTTTGGGTCCCTTCCCAAGTCAGTAAGATTTGTAAGTGCAGGGGCACTCACAAACTTAAATTAAGATCAAATGCAAAGAACTCCTTCTCCCTCTAAGACAGGTTTATCTGCCCACTAGTTCCCAGATGGGCAGACCTATCTATAGTCTTCTACCCAAAGCTCCCCAGTAAGTGCTAATTCAATAGTGGGGTACAGTCACTTTCACGTCTTAGTCAAGTGTCTGTCCATCTGTTCCACTGCTTAGTAAAAGTCTCTTCACCATGTTACACCACATCTCTCCCAACCTGTAATCTCTGCTTGTAAATAAAGACCACCAGAAGACCTTTACTTTTATCTGCATTTATTTTATGCAGAATTTATTCCCGTGCCATCAGTTTTTGTTTCTTCAGTTTCTTCTGGGATATCTGAGAAGACAAAAGAAAGGGACCATTTCAGTTTCTTGTAGAGAAGAAATCCACTCAAGTCAAGGAAGGCAGGGATAGTTCAACTAGTGAAGACTACAGAGCATCAAGGGCAAACGGCAACATCAGGTGCCAAACTACTAAGTATAAAAAAAGAGGCCCAGCAGTGGTCGCACACACCTTTGTTCCCAGCACTTGAGAGGCAGAGGCAGGTGGATCTCTGAGCTTGAGGCCAGCCTGGTCTACAAAGTGAGACCAGGATAGCTAGAGCTACAGAGAACCCATGGGGGGGGGGGGGACCGACAGACGACCAGAAAACAAAACAAAAAGAAAGTGTCCTAATAAACCAAATGCAATGACTAACTTAGTAGGGCCACAGGTAACTGCCATAGAAACTACACTTTAGTGAGTAAAGGGGTTGTCAGAACAGTCTCCACATGTTTGTTAACACACAACACAGCTAATCTCCCTAGTAGTACACACCAGCAAACCGAGCGGCTTACCTTCTTCTTCTGTGCCACCTCCTCCTCGGGCTTTGGAACAATCTGCTCCTTTTCAGTGAGGATCATCTCGATGTGGCAGGGGGAGCTCATGTATGGGTTAATCCGGCCATGGGCTCTGTAAGTTCGTCGGCGCATCTTAGGGGCCTTATTCACCTGGATGTGTTCAATGACCAGGGAATCTACATCTAAACCCTGGAATGGGGAGAAGGGAGAAATCAGACAAGCATGGTTTGCGATAAGCTTCAGCATCCCAAGCCAACCTCTACTAAGGTGGATGCTCCTGTTTCTGTGACCTGAGCGCAATGTTATACTTGGTGTTTTAGGTAGTAATTCTCATAACCTTATCGTAGTGTATAAAGCACATGTTAGAGGCAAGATGTGGCCGCCCAGTCTCCTGCAGCCCTCTTACCACAGGTTATTTTGAAAGGTACAACGTCATTGCAAGAGATAGGTATTTCCCAAATGGAACGAGTTGATTCTCCCTGCCCCTGGACACTGGTGTCCTCCACCCCAGACACCCTGAAACTCAACATACCCCTTTACTACAACAAACTACTCCACAGCACCCAAACTGGCACAAGGTAGAAGACAATGTTCTCTTGGGGTGCCACACCTTATCTGCACTCATCAAGTCTAAACTCCCAGGCCAAGGAAAAGGCTTATTCTAAGTACAAGGATGGAGGAAACCTTAGGACACAGCACACCACGCTTTTGAACATCTTTAGGCAAGATTCTGTAGTGCTAGTCATGGGAGGCAAGTGTTATTTTGGCCTTTTAACACTATGTGGGCCAGACTGCCCTTAAACACAAAAGAACCCACATCTCTGGGGTACAGAAATGAAAGGCACACGTCACGCCCAGTACATGACAAGATACTCGTGGATACATATTCGAGTAGGAACATCAAGATACACAAATGGGATGGCAATGGCCTGGGTACCTTAAGTTCAGCATTACTTTCCGCATTTTTCAGCATGTGCAGCAAAAATTCAGCACTCTTTTTTGGCCACCGACCCTGAGTCCAGCCCCACTGTTTGGCCTGAAAAAGGGAGAAACAGTTTTGTTATTCTTAATAAATCAGCTAAATAAATCAGTTAGACCCAGGTAAAGTATGGCCAGCACCATGGCTGCTCAGAGTGTGTTTCATTTCACGGTTAATCCAAAGGTGTCCTAAGATTGTCATCACAGCAACCAGACTGACTGTAAAGTAGACTTTAGCTCCAACTGCCCCACTTTTTTACATTCTGCAGCAGGACTTCAGATTCCTCACCTGGGCGCACCTCCCGACTCCACCATTATACCGCCGGAACGGCACACACTGCTTCTTTAAAGTGACATCTTTCAGATACTTGGTGGCTTTTCGGATGTGCATACCCTTGATGGCCTGGGCGGTTTCCCGGGTGTTCTAAATACAAGCCAGACAGTTTTGGTTAAGCGCTGGAAGAAAAATAAATCCACAGTAAAGTGCCCAAGCTCAATCATCTTGAAATTATATTATATCCTTGTCCCACAATATTGCCAAGCTTCACTCAAGCATTCACACCCCAGACGACAGACTTCTACAAGGTGGCTGCTCAGAATGTATTTCTTTTCACGGTAAATCCAAAGGTGTCCTAAGTAAGTCATCACTGCAGCTACCTTTCTAAGACATCCAAGGAGCAAACTACAGTTCTTTAACACGACCATGACTCCCTTACCTTGAAGTGAACACGAAGATTTGAACCTCTTGATTTGCATGCTATAAAAAAAGATGCAAAGGAAAAATACTCATTTTTGCTGTATCGTGTCTACCCCAAAGACCAAACCAAAACAAACAAAAAACCCCAAACCAAACAAACCCATGAGTCAACACAATGTGGTCGCTTACATTTTGTAGGGTTTTCCGGGTCAAGTGAGTAGCGAACCATCTCCGCAGGTCCCCTGTGAACATTAACAGCTAGTGAGGTGAACAGCCAGCTAGCAGGCACGGAGTTTAAACCACAAGTATTACCAACAGCTGCTCAGAGAACAGTTACTTTCACGATTAATCCAAAGGTGTCCTAAGAAATGACATCATCGCAGCCGTCTTTTTTCCTCCCCCCTCGACGCGGGGTTTCTGTGTGGACCCTGCTGCCTCGGTCTCCCCAGTGCTGGGACTAAAGACGCACACACCATCACCACCACCACGACATATATTTTAATGACTACCTACCCCTCGTTTTAAAGCAGGGGCACTTGGCCGGCGCCCTCCCCCCCGGGAGGTCGGCTGCTCTCCCCGAAACCCGCGCCTCTGCACCAGCATGGCCGGGTGTAGCACTAGCGTGGCGGAATGCAGCCGCAGCCCCTGCATGTCCCACACCCACGTGCCGAGCCGCGCACGGAGCCGCGCAGAGCTCAATGAACGAAGCCTGCACCGGGCGCCACCCCGCCCCGGCCCCGGCCCCCGGCTCCGCGCGCCCCTCCGCACAGAGCGCGGCCGCCTATGGCGACGCCCCACGGCCCTCGGGGCTCAGATGCCGGGGCCCGCGACGCCAGAGCCCCCCGAAGCCACGATGGCGGCGATGACGGAGGATTCGCCCCCGAGAGCCTGACGCCCGGTAACACTCACCTCGGGCCGCTTACAGGAAGAGGAAGCGTAAGGGCTGCTGGGAGAATTCATGAGACCTCGAACTCTCGCGAGACTTCCCGCCGGAGGACCGAGATCCGGCGAGAGGGAGGGCCTAGAAAAGAAGGGAGTGTGGGATGTTTTCAGAATGTTAGACAAGTGCGTTCTTTACAGACTGTCTCAAAATTCCCTTTTTTAAATTTCATAATAGAAATATATGGGTTTTAAGTATAAGGAAATTAAAGCGGTCTTGAAGCACAGGATAGGAGTTATTAGGAATGAACGAGAAGTTTATCCATCGTAGTTGGTAGATTTGAATATTGTCAACATGTACCCTTTAAAAGTGGTTTGTAAATGGACAGTTAAGATAAAAGCCGGGCGTGGTGGCGCATGCCTATAATCCCAGCACTCGGGAGGCAGAGGCAGGTGGATCGCTGTGGGTTCAAGGCCAGCCTGGTCTACAAAGTGGGTCCAGGACAGCCAAGGCTACACAGAGAAACCCTGTCTCAAAAAACAAAACAAAACAAAACAAAAGATGAAAGGCCCGAGCCAGGTGTGGGTGTGCTAGCCTTTAATTCCAGCACTCCGGAGGGAGAGGGAGAGGACCTCGCAAAGTGTGAGCCCAGCTCCCTTATAATTCTAGTATTTGCCAAGTGGAGGCCGCAGAATAGAGACCAGGGCCAGACGGATGACTGAGCAGTTAATAGTATTTGTTACTCTTTTTTGTTGTTGTTTGTTTGTTTTGGTTTTTTGAGACAGGGTTCCTCTGTGTAGCCTTGGCTGTCCTCCTCGAACTCACAGATATCTACCTGCCTCTGCCTCCCCAGTGCTGGGATTAAAGGCGTGCGCCACCACCGCCACCCCACCCCCCCACCCCCGGCTGTATTTGTTACTCTTAAATATGACCAGAATTCGATTCCCAGCACCTGCATGGTAGCTCACTTGTGTATCTCCAGTTCCAGGGAATTAGGTGCCTTCCTCTGAACTCTGTAGGCACCAGGCATACCAATACATACTTGCAGGCAAAACACTCATACACATCAAAGTAAATAAACCTAATTTTGGGTTTTTTGTTTCCTGTGTGTGTGTGTGTGTGTGTGTGTGTGTGTGTGTGTGTGTGTGTGTGTGTGTTTTGTTTGGTTTTTTGTTGGTTTGATTTTGTTTTTTGTTTTTTTTTCCAGGACAGGGTTTCGCTGTGTAGTCTTGACTATCCTGGACTTTCTTTGTAGACCAGGCTGGCCTCAAATTCACAGTGATCTGCCTGCCTCTGCCTCCCGAGTGTTGGATTAGAGGCGTGTGCCAACACGCCCGGCTTATAAATCTAATTTTTAAAAAGTAAAGTAAAAAGAATTCGAGGCCAGCCAGCACTACATGAGACCCTGCCTCCACAAAATGACCTGATGTGTCTTGGGAGGCTAAGGAGTGTGTGTGTGTGTGTGTGTGTGTGTGTGTGTGTGTGTGTGTGTGTG
>OU015744.1:13472821-13504510 GCA_907169655.1 Acomys percivali
GAGAGAGAGAGAGAGAGAGAGAGAGAGAGAGAGAGAGAGAGAGAGAGCGCGCGCACAAGAGCGTTACACCTGCCAGACATAAGGAAGAATCCAGGAAAGAGATAGGAATTCTGGGAAGTTCTGTCTTGGATTTTGTTAAAAGGTTAGCCTAGAAACTGTTTTGACCAAGTTCCTATTACAGGTGGCTGAGCAGCAATTGGGCCACTAGATGGCGCCAGCTCGGCATCAGGGATTCTTTGCTTTCATTTATGTGGAAAAGGAAATACAGCAAGTTTGTCTGGACAGGTAAACCTGACTTTGTTCTGATGAACTTGGTGCTTCTTTGAAAGCTTTGCAGCTTTGCAATGGTGAGATTGTGAATGGAGCTGGGGCTGAGAAGGGGAATCCAAAGTCCTAAGGAACTGTGCCTATTGGGGGTTGGTACAGTAGCAAGCCCCTATTCCCAAACCAGGGAAACCTGCCACTTAAAACACCCAGCAGAGCCAGGGCTGGGAGCTCTGAGGAGGTCCTCTAGCCCAACTCTCTTATTATACAGATGAAGAACTATTCCTCAATTGCTCTCTGTGCAAAGAATGGCTCTCCAAATATAGACAATTACTTGGATAATAATATCACATGCCTTTTGGCCTCCCTAATAACTGAGGCCTATTGTACAGAGGGTACAAATTTTGCTTCCTTCTTTTTGAGTCCAAGGGAGATTTTCCTTCCTTCCCTTCTCCCTTACTCCCTCCTTCCTTTCCTCCCTTCCTTCTTTCTTCCCTCCTTTCTTCCTCTCTCCCTCCCTCCTGCCCTCCCGCCCCCTGCCCTCCCTCCTTCTTCCCTTTTGAGACCTTGTCACATATACATAAACATATAAACAGCACCCCCTCCCAACATAATAAACAAAAAAGAAAAGTTTCCTGAGTTTGGGGGTCTGTCATAGTAAATAGTTGGATCTGAAGAGAGGACCATGGAACCCTGGTTTATAGCCAGGGGCTCAGACATAGAGCTTACAACCTAAGTGCTTGTGGTTGCTGTCTGAGATGGAGGCATTGGTCTTGTGGGAGAAAAAGCTGGAAGTAGGGGTCAGAGTCTAGGCCAGGTCGGTGGGGTTAGAACCGAGTTGACTTCGAGGAGGCTCCGTTGGTATCCACGGAGAACTGCTTGGTGCATGGGCAAGTCCTTCGAACATCTGGTGTTTGGGAAGAGGGAGAGGAACACTGATGTTTTCTTCAGATGCTAGTACTCAACAAGGGGAGATTATGTGAGAACGAGTGCTGGCCAGTGGGTATCACAGGGGCATCCTAGACTGTCAGCCACGGCACCTCTGTGGTGGGCTAGTCCAGGCTCATGGTCTACCTGAAGAAAATGAAAACCGGGCTGGAGAGATGGCTCAGCAGTTAAGAGCACTGACTGTTCTTCCAGAGGTCATGAGTTCAATTCCCAGCAACCACATGGTGGCTCACAACCATCTATAATGTGATCTGGTGCCCTCTTCACCACTGTATACATAATAATAAATAAATCTTAAAAAAAAAAAACAAACAAACAAAGAAAATGAAGACCAGGACTGAGCGACTCCCCAAAGGCTCCTCCATCACCCTATGGGATGGTTGGCCTTGACTGTGTCAACCTGGTGGGACTTAGAATCACATGGAAACAAACCTCTGGACATGCCTGTGGTTTTGCTAGATTAGTTTAATTGTGGGAGGAAGACTCACCATAAATGTGGGTACTACCATCTACTTCATGGACTGGGTTCCCAGACTGAACAAACACGTGAGATGGGGCATTCACCACTCTCTACTTTCTGACTGGGACTGCAAAGTGATGAGCAGCTGCCTTCAGCTCCTGCCCCAATGGCTCCATGTGACACTGCCACAGTTAAGAGGAAAAGCCAATACAGAATCTATCACAGTCCCCACAGCCTCCCCAGAGAAGCCCAGCAGACTTGGCTCTCCTCCACTGAGCATCTACTGAAGTTAAAGGTCTCAGTGACAGCAGCCATTGCTCCCACGTGCAGGTGCCCTTTTGAAGGGACACACAGTTTTATCAGGGAGGGAGAGCAGAACTCCCCACTCAGTATCTTTTGGCAGGCCACACTCAATTTTTTCCTGCTCCCTTCAAATGAGGTTGCAACCCTTCCAGTCACAATGTATCCAGCCGGTCACCAGGACCATTGAGTGGCGTTTATCTGGAAGCTTCAGACCAATGACCTGAGTGGACACCCACCCCACCACTGTCCATCGCCTCAGAGCAAATGCCTTGTCTTACTGGTAATTCTTATATCTGTTGCTGAAATTATGTCAAACCACGTTCTGGGGCAACAGGCATAACTTTGTTTACAAGACAAGGCTCAGTTTCTTTGTCTGGCTGGCCAGCATTACTATGCCACTTCAGTTTGATTTTTTGTTTGTTTATTTTGTTTTGTTTGTTTGTTTGTTTGTTTGTTTGTTTTGAGACAGGGTTTCTCTGTGTAGCCTTGACTGTCCTGGACTCGCTTTGTAGACCAGGCTGGCCTCGAACTCACGGAGATCCACCTGCCTCTGCCTCCCAAGTGCTGGGACTAAAGGCGTGCGCCACCACTACCTGGCATCACTTCAGTTTGAAGTTTCTGATAGGAAGTCAGACAGAAGTAGGAAGAGGTCTCTCTATCCTGCTGGTTGGCCTTGGAGCTGAGTTCCGACAGGGGCCAAAGGCCTGAGAGTCAAAGCTGACGCTTTGAACCCTGGTTCAGTTCATGGTTGGTTAGGTTTTTTTTTGTTTTGTTTTGTTTTTGTATTTTTTTGCTTGGTTACACTTCCCAGGCAGAGCTGGGGCGTGAAGAAAACAACAGCATTCATCTCAAAAGGAACAGGACTGGGCTCCCCTCTCACGTTTTTCCTTCTATTATTGCAGCCAGCCTGGTTTGCTCACCCTCCTCCTAAGTCTCTGAGCCTTTTTTGCTAGAAAATCTTGCTAGTGTCACCCAGTTAATGAAGAGGCTTGGGAAAGCCCTCTCTGCCTCTGGCACTGGCATGCTGAATAAGTCTTTTCAGTCAACACAAACTGAACCTGTGGGTGACTGAGGGATTAAAAGACACAACAGGAATTAAAGCAGCAATTCTTTTCAACACCTTTCTAGCACTGTGCTCCAGGCCTTCTGAACTACGCAGTGCAGAGCAGCTGCTCTCCTCCGAGCCCAGCCTCTAGCCTATTCTGATCTCTAAGTGAGCTGTCTTCTCTCCACTTTTCTCATCCTTGATTCCTTCAGCTGGTAATATTTTTTCAGTAAGTAGGGTAATACCTTTGCCATAGCTGGGTTCAGTTTACTTTATGGAGTGACCACTTAATTACAGCTGGGATTCATGAAAAGAGATTTATTTATTATTGTTGTTGTTGTTGTTATTTATTAGAGACAGGGTTTCTCTGTGTAGCCTTGACTGTCTTGGACTTGCTTTGTAGACCAGGCCAGCCTTGAACTCACAGTGGTCTTCCTGCTTCTGGGATTAAAGGCATGCACCACCATGCCCCCCTCAGCTTTTTTTTCCCCCCTGGGGGACAAAGTTTACACAACATAGATCAGAGTATGTGACAATGCAGTCGTCCAGATTGCAACCACATCTCAGGGGCCATGTGTATACAGAGAGCATTGGACCAACCCCCAACACACCCATCTACACTGAAAGTGATTATTATGAGCAGTGGCATGTACATACGATATGCATGTGTCTGAGCATCTGTGTGCCGTAGTGCACATATGAGCGCCAGAAGACAACCCTGTAGAGTTAGTTCTTTCCTTTCACCTTTATGTGGTGTCCAGGCATTGACTGACCTTGGGTTTTCAGGCTTTCGAGGTGACAGTCTCAGCCACTGACCCATCTCACTGGCCAAGGAGACTTATTTTAAAGGGGCAGCTCAATGCATGGATCTTAGGTTTGAGATCCTTTTATTTCTTTCATAATAGCAGGAAGAATGATAACACAATTGAAATGCATCATTCAGGTTATCATGAGACAGGAAGGGAAAAGGGTAAAAATGCAGGCCTCTGCACATGTCATTTCTGTGTGACTAGAGCCACCTGGCTTTGTTAGTTTGGTTTTGAGACTGAGTCTTACTATACAGCTATGCCTGGCCTGGAACTCACTATGTAGATCAGGTTGGCTTTGAACTAACAGAAGCTTTCCTAACTTTGCCTCTTAAGTGCTGAGATCACGGTTTGCCACCGTGTCCTGCTGAATGGCCTGGAGTTAGACTCTCAAATGGTGAAAGATGAGGAAAATGATGGAATTTTTTTTTTTTTATTTTTTATTTGGGTCTTTGAAACAAAAGCCACCAGCTGCCTATTTTCAGCTCAGCAGAATTTGCTGGCCTGGACATTACCACCAGGAATCATTGACCTGAGCAAGTAGGATCCTACCCAGGCAGGCGCAACACTGTCCACATGCTTTCATGTCTAATGTTTCTTTGATCAGAAAGAAGACATGGAAGAGAAGGGACTTGGGGCTGGAGAGATGGCTCAGAAGTTAAGAGCATTGACTCCTCTTCCAGAGGTCCTGAGTTCAATTCCTAGCAACCACATGATGGCTCACAACCTTCTGTAACGTGATGCCCTCTTCTGGCCTGCAGGTGTATGTGCAGGCAGAGCACTGTATACATAATAAATAAATAAATATTTTAAAAAAGAGAGAGAGAAGAGACTTGAGACAGGACAGGAAAGAGAAAAGAAAGCACACAAGGAATAGCTAGGGGCAAGAGAATGCCCCTACTAGCTAACTGTTCAGCAGTTTTCAAGTGTCCATGGGGAAATGATGTGTACATGCAGTGTGTGCTACATGCTGAGCTCAGACCAGCCTACTTCTCTGGTCAGTCCCCAGAGAGAGGTTTTGGAGTTCACCCCCCCCCCCCCCCAGTCAGAGGCTCTCCAGATCTGAATATCTCCCAGAATGGAGCAAAAGCTCCTTTCTGCTTTTGCCGGGTCTCAGATCAGAAATGTCCTCAAGCCTTGGCACAATCCACAGGGTTCTCCAGAGAAACAGGACTGACAGAGCATGTGTGTGAACAGTGTATATGTTACACAACGTGTATTTTATATGTGTAGAGAGAAAATACATTTATATATACATTACCTAATATTTATTCTCTCTCTAGTCACCTCTCTATCTATCGGAAGAGGGTGTTGCGTCCTCTGGAACTGAGTTACAGGTGGTTGTGAGCTACCATGTGGATGCTGGGAACCAAACCTGCGTCCTATAAGAGCAGTGAGTGCTCTTAATCAATGAGCCCTTTCTCCAGCCACTTGCCACTGTCTCCCAGGGCTGAGATCACAGGAGTAGGCAGCGTGCCTGGCTTGACAAGACTCGAGATTCTCCATTCAGCTGTATCAACCCACCAGGCTCTTTTCCATAGCCGTGCTGTAGGCATGGAGGTGGCCTGCCAGCGGGGCACCTGAAACGTGTTGCTAATATGATGCTATCGCAATCTTGGCCTTGACAAATGTGCTTACATGTTTGCCACTGAGTGAGGCCAGGTGGCACACACCTTTAACCCCAGCATTTGGAAGGGCAGAAACACATGGCTGTCTATGAATTTGAGGCCAGCCAGAGCTACACAGCGAGATCCTGTTTCAAAAACAAAACGTGTCACTGAAATAGCCCTTTCTTTACTTACACCCTGACTCACCAAATGCACCCCATGATGACCTCTATCCTGTTCTACTGTCTCCCTACCCCGCCCAGTCGCTCCTGCCTTCAACTGCCCCTTCTGTGGGGATTGTCTGTCTCTCTGTAGCCTTAAACTCTCGGTAAGAAGTTAATCTCCCTCTTGTTTCTGAGGCTCCACTGAATTGGCCAGTGTCTGCCTGAGTGTCTTTATTTCACCCCAAATGTGGCTGTTCAAATCCAGGGAGGCTGGCTCTTTGTTGCAGAGAGCCCATCCAGTTCTTAATGGGACTTCAGAGGCAGCAGCATTCAGATTCAAATGGCCCCGGGCACTTGGCTGCCGTTGAAGTGACTGTGGTGCATAAATTATAGGCCCAGATGGGCCTCACAATCCTCATGGCCAGCAGAGGGTTTTGTTGGCTGCAAAGCCTGTCAGCAAGCAGGACAAGCAGACATCCTCATTGCTCCACATCAGGTCCCCTGGGAGGCTGTGGTAGGTGCTGAAGGTGGAGCGTTTCCTGGGGAGAACATTCTGAAGCACAGGAGCCCTGGACCCAAACAGCTCTGAGGTGGAACAGTGTCCCAGTGGAAGGGCATCCTGAGACACAGGAGCCCAAGAACCACACAGCTCTGACAGGAGGCCTCCTCAGCAGAGGCAGAGGCGTTGCAGCACCCAGGGGAGGGTATCCCTGGCTGAGCTGAGGAGCCTGAGGTCACTCCTCCTTCAGTGTTGCCGCTCCCAGGGGAGGGTATCCCTGGATGAGCTGAGGAGCTAAGGAGCCTCAGCCTTACTGCGCTTTGCTTCTCCTCTTCTTGGCTTCTTCTGATGAGAGTCACATCAGGCAGCAAATCTCATACAACAGATTTATTGGGAGGGTCCAGGGTGTGGAGGGACGGATCTAGGGCTGGCTACCCCTGCTCCCAGGAGAGGTCAGCAGGGAATTGAACAAAGGGCAGGGTTTATATAGGATTTCTTAGGAGACAGAGTTTTTCAGGGTGGAGAGATTTCCAGAGTGAGGATTGGTGGGATTTCAAGTCCTGAGCCTGGGGAGCTCAAGGGTTGGTGGGTTTTCCTGCTCAGGGATTGCTAGCTTTTTTTTTTTTCCACCCCCTTTTCCTGCATGAGACCCATGGATTAGGATGGGAAGGCCTCCCTGGTCACAGGCAGCCTTGACAGAGGTGCCACTGCTTTGAAATAGCTTGGGAAGACTGGAAAGAGGCTGCCACTGTGGACAGCTCCTGCAGTGGCTTTTGAAAGCACCGTGGACAGCTCCCGCGGTGGCATCTCAGGATGGCAGCAGGCTGAGGAAGTGTCGCTTCCCTATCAGGTGCCGCCATTTTGATAGCTCTTGCAGCAACACCCCCACGGCTGGGCCTGGAAGGATGGGCCGCAGCTTTGACAGCTCCCACAGTATGGTGTGCAGCCCAGGGACTACAAATATATCCTGGCAGTTTGGAGCCAAGGAATACCAAGAAGTCACAACACACAACAAACTTCACACAAGAGATTTATTGGGAGGGAAAAACCCAGGAGGGTGGCTGCCTCTGCTTGTATGAAAAGTATCAGAGAAAGCCGGGAGTGGTGGCACACGCCTATAATCCCAGCACTCAGGAGGCAGAGGCAGGTGGATCGCTGTGAGTTCCAGGCCAGCCTGATCTACAAATGGTCTACAAAGCGGGTCCAGGACAGCCAAGGCTACACAGAGAAACCCTGTCTCAAAACAAAACAAAACAAAACAAAACAAGAAAGAAAGAAAGAAAAGAAAAGTATCAGAGAACTGGGCAGAACACTGGCTTTATACAAGGTTTCCTGTGTGTGTGTGTGTGTGAGAGAGAGAGAGAGAGAGAGAAAGAGAGAGAGACAGAGAGACAGAGAGACAGAGAGAGACAGAGAGAGACAGAGACAGAGACACAAAGACAGAGAGCTTTCCAGGGTGGTTTGGGATTGGAGGGATTATGTGGCTTGATTTTGGGGCAAGCTTGGGGGTTGATGGGATTTTTTTTTTTTTTTTTTTTTTTGGAGTGCCTCAAGAGCAGAGGCTACAAGAGGTCTCTGCCCACAGAAGGGAGAGCTGTCTATGCTACTCAAGTTGGTGTGAATAGCCAACATCTACCAAGGAACATCGAGCTACAGAAACAGAGGCTTAACGCAGGAGTGCTCACTGATCATGAGTCACACTTGACTCAGCCTGGCGGGGAACGCCACAAGGAGGAGGTGGACATTGTTTAATGGAGCTGCTACGATTTATGTGAAATAATAGGCAATTGCTCCCTCCTTCTCCTCCTCCCTCTGAATGCAAAGTAGCTTCATCAGCCGATATTAAATGAGTAGCACAGGTGATACAGATAAATTGTACTACATCTCCACGAGAGGTGGACTGATGATTGCTAACTATAAGACAAGGTGGTGGTAGGTGTTGTGTCAGAGATAAGAGGGGTGACTGCCATAACACACAGGAATGCTGTCTCAAATTAGTGGTAATGTTCAGGAGGGCTTCAGAGAGGAGGGGGGAAGGCTGGAAGTCAGAGTGTGAGGAATCTGGACCAGTGCCATGAGGCAGCTGCGTTCCTCTGGGTCAGGAAACTGGGTCTCCTGCTCGAGAGACCAGGCTGATTTTATAGTTGTTGTAGTTGCACTAGAGGCCTGTTAAAGGAAAGCTATTTCCTTCTGGTCACAAGAATGAGACCCTCCTCTGGGTGGATATGACCCGGTCTCCCCCACTAAGAGTTAATTCAGTTGAACAAGGCATGATAGCACATACATTTGATCCCAGCAAAGGCAGGGGCAGGAGGATCTCTGTGAATTCCAATCCAGCTGGTCTACATATTGAGTTCCAGGACAGCCATATATCGAGACTCTGTCTCCAAACAAAAGAAAGCAAATCAGTTCGCACATGAGTTCACTCAGTTGGGCAGATCAATCCCATGGCTACAGCCCTCAGGAAGGCTGATTTGCTGAAAGCCATGCTAAAGGTTTGGGGTTGTTACAGACCCATAGCCAGGGACCCACACAAGAAATCCTGCAACAGCTAAGCCTCATGAGGCCTCAGCTTAAGGCAGACATGCAAAGTTCAGCAATAGTGGTAAGTCATGGATCTTGGCCACCATTTTGAATAATCATGTGACAGCTATTTCTCTGATGATTTGATTCTCCAGTGTACACCTTGCCTCCTACTTGGCTGCCAGTGCCCAGCATCCCTAGCCCTCTTGTTTCTTTTCTTTCTAGCCTCACAGCTTGCTTTGATTCATGATGAAAAGTCTTCTGCCTGATTCCGGATCCCTTGCATCTCATTGGTGATTACAAGGTCTTTTTACCGGGTCAAAGGCTGAATAGAGTGTCTTATCAGCCAGGTAAATTCCTGAGGAGAGAGTTAGGAGTTCGAGGCTTCCCATGTGCATCTGTCAGCGTTGGGTTTGGATGAGATGTCCACCTGTGTCCTGTTGTGTCAGGACAGTGAAGCCTCCTCTGCCTATGCTGACCCTCTTTCTTTCTCTCCACCTCTCTTCTACTTTAAGTCCTGCCTAGAAGGTTCTATTTTCATAACTGTCCAAAGTGCTTTCATGAGAACCAGCCACTACTTCTGTTTTCCAAACCGAAAGATCTCCCGATATTTAATTTATTGTGCTTTTCTTTCATTGAGTTTTGAACGAGGATATGTTTTTGTGGTTTGAAAGTCAAAAGCTTTTAAAAAAAACTATGAAATAATAAAAATAAAAATCACCTTCCTTTCTTTTCCTAGTCACTCAAATACCTTCCCTTGGAGGAGACATTATTTCTAGATTCCTCTAAGTATGTTAAAAATATTCCATAAGTTTAAAGATGTACATGTATTCTCTCTTTTTTTTTCTTTAATTATTTTTTAACAGCATGGTCTGGTACTTTATATTTGATTGTTATTATTTTGCTCCCTGAGATCTGGTTGCCGCCCAGATGAGCATATTCTTATGTACACCTGTCCTTGTTGTGCAAACCTTGCTCTACCTAGTTTAAAGTTGATTGGGTAAAAAAAATAAGGTGGGGGGGGGCTACGCATGGGCAGGGCAGAAGTGAGGAGTGGAGCTAAGGTTCAACGGCTTTAGGGACAGAAGGACCAGAGGAGGAGAAAGGTACCCAAAGGGAGGGGGAGACACACACACACACATACACACACACACACACACACACACAGAGAGAGAGAGAGAGAGAGAGAGAGAGAGAGAGAGAGAGAGAGAACAGAATCACCATGGAATAGGAAAGAACCACGTGGCCAGCAGGAGGAGCTCTGAAGTTCCACTTTGAAAGACATGGCCCAGATGAACAGCATAAACAAGGATGTGGGATTATGGAGGGGAAGTAGCCCAGATAGAAATGATTACAGCAGATGGCCTGAGTGGGGTCTGGGAGATAATAGGACGTAGTTTAGGGGGTTAATATCTGCCCAGCCCCAGGTAAAATAAGACTTATTCTAACTACAACAGATGTCTGTGTAATGATCGTGAGTTAGATAATACTGCCATAATAATTATAGGCTACTTAATAATAAAAATTAACAGCCTATATATTGACTGCAACAATTATTTTTATTGTGTGTGTATGGGTGTTTTGCATACATGTCTGTCTGTACATGTAGGCAATGCTCACAGAGGCCTGGAAGCTGCAGTTACAGATGGCTGTTAGCACCACTGGGAGCTGGGACTCAAATGGGGGTAGGTCCTACAGAACAGGAGTTGGCTCTCTTTTTTCTTTAATTAATTAATTTAACTTAGTTTATGTGTATGGGTGTTTTGCCTGCATGTATGTCTATGTGGCAGGTGCATGCAGTACCTGCAAAAGCCAGAAGACCTTAGATGCCCTGGACCAGGAGCCACAGACAGTTGTGAGCTGCATCCAGGGTCCTGTGGTAGAGCAACCAATGCTCTTAACCACGGAGCCATTTCTCCAGGCCCTGGTTGGTGTTCTTAGCTGCTGAACCGTCTCTTTAGCCCCTTTCTTTGTTACCTAGACAACATTTTAAAGCATTATATATACGACTCTGTAACTTGCTTTTTCATGCAATTGTGCATATTTAAGACATTAAACTGAAAACCTCATTTATTCATTATTTCTTTATCTGTATTTAGAGGCAAGATCTGTGCTGTGGGCTCTGGCTGGCCTGGACCACATTTCAACCTCTGCAGCTCAAGCTCTGGGATGATTACAGGCGCTCACCTCCACGGCTCACCTCTTACGTCTCTTGCTGTGACTTCCAGCTCCCAGCTGCGGGGTGGTTGCTGTTGCAGAAATGCTGCCATAGATCCTACACATAAGCTTGTGTGTGTGTGTGTGTGTGTGTGTGTGTGTGTACAAATGCATACACAGATGACTGTTTTATCCTTTTTGTTTGTTTGTTTGTTTTTTGAGACAGGGTTTCTCTGTGTAGCCTTGGCTGTCCTGGACTCACTTTGTAGATCAGGCTGGCCTTGAACTCACAGTGACCTGCATGCCTCTGCCTCCTGAGTGCTGGGATTAAAGCTGTGTGCCACCACCTAGCCTACATCCTATAGATTTAAGAATGGATCTTTGGATAGAGACACACACTCAGAAGAAGGACAGTACTAGCCAGATGTGGAGGTGAAAAACCTGGCATCCCAGCACTCAGGAAGTAGAGACAGAGAAGTTCCAGGCAGAGTCCAATGTCATTGATGCAGTGAGTTCCGGGCTAACAGGGGCTCCGTGAAACCCTGTTTTAAAGAAGAAAATGAAGACAGAGAGAACCAGAAACAGCAGGCGAAGATGACAGTGACCACCAGCATCACCAACATCATCTCCACCATCGCCACCTCCATTGCCACCTTCACCACCACTTCCACAAGCATCGCCATTCACCTCCACCTCCATTGTCTCTACTTTCATCACCTCCACCACTTCCACCACCACCATCTTCACAACCACCTCCTCTACCACATCCTCCTTCACAGTGCACTTTGAACATACATGTGCAAGGGAGCTCAAGAGGGGGGCAGTTGTACCTAGATACCTTTATAATGATTATAGTATTTTTTTGAATCTAAGTTACATTGTATAACCATATGGTGCCAATTATAGCCAGGCTGTCTTTGGGCCACCAGCTTCTGAATATTGACCCAGAGATTTATTATATTTATTATTAGCTTAGGCACTGTACAGATTCTCAGCTATTCTAACCCAATAATACTGGCCTGGCCTCCATGCCACCATGTGGCCTGTTACCTCTCCTCAGTACCTTATCCCAGCACCCGTTTCTTCCTCCATGTCTGGCTGGCGACTCTTCTATGCATGTCTTTCCCAGAGTTCCTGTCCCTGTTCAGAAGTCCCACCTTCCTCTCCTGCCTTTGCTATAGGCTGGTCAGCTCTTTATTAAACCTGTCAGAAGGTGTTGGATACTGAGCAATACCAATCCGTGTCTCACCTGTAATCAGATCTCTGCTAGTACAGAGGTCAGCATTTGACTATACAAAGACAACCTTCACATGGTGCACAAAAAGGTCAGCCCAACAACATTGCTCAAAGTATGTCCTTTATATGAAGAGTATTTTTGTTTGTTTGTTTTTCCAGACCTGAGGACTGGGCCTTGCGCTTGCTAGGCAAGCACTCAACCACTGAGCTCAATCCCTAACCCCTATATGAAGGTTTAAAGATTGGGTAAATTTTTAAAAATTAAATAAGGTTTAAAAATTGAGTGAAAGGGCTGGAGAGATGGCTCAGTGGTTAAGAGCACTGGCTGCCTTTCCAAAGGTCCTGAGTTCAATTTCTAGCAACCACATGTGGATCACAACCATCTATAATGAGAGCTGGTAACATCTTCTGGCATACAAGTGTACATGCAGGCAAAACACTGTATACATAATAAATAAAGAAAAAGTCATTTAGGCCGGGCGGTGGTGTTGCACGCCTTTAATCCTAGCACTCGGGAGGCAGAGGCAGGCGGATCACTGTGAGTTCGAGGCCAGCCTGGTCTACAGAGTGAGTCCAGGACAGCCAAGGCTACACAGAGAAACCCTGTCTCCAAACAGAAAAAAAAAAAAAAAAAAGAAAAAAAGAAAAAGTCATTTTTAAAAAAGTGAGTGAAAATCTAGGTGTGGTGTTGCACACCTTTAATCTCAGCACTCAGGAGGAAGACACTGACAGATCTCTGGGGGTTCTAGGCTAACAGAGTTCCAGGACAGCCAGGATTGCTTTGAGAGACTCTTATCTCCAACAACAAAAATAAATAAATAAATAAATAAATATAAAAAAAAATAAAAGAAAATTTTACTTACTTTTTTTTGTTTTGTTTTGTTTTGTTTTTCAAGACAGGGTTTCTCTGTGGAGCCCTGGCTGTCCTGGAACTCACAGTGATCCACCTGCCTCTGCCTCCTGAGTGCTGGGATTAAAAGCGTGTGCCACCATGCCTGGCTGTAGATTCTTTTCTAATCTTAAAGAATTTTCTTTTGTAAATGAAATTAAAAAATGTTGTTCTTCTACAGTTAAAAGGATTCTTAAATTTAACAAATTGTATGTGTATGAGTTTTTGCCTGCATGTCTGTCCACATACCACTTGTCTGGTGCCCATGAAGGGCCAGAAGAGGGTAACACACACTCTGAATCTGGAGTTACCGATAGTTAAGGGCATCATATGGGTGCTGGGAATTAAACCTGGGTCCTCTAGAAGAGCAGCTAGTCCTCTTAGCCTCTGAGCCACCTCTCCAGCCCTGTGAGATGGTTTTATGAAGTGTGTTGTTTAGATTTAGGCTTGAGAGAGAAGTCCTCACTCAGTAAAACTCCAGGCCACTAAGTAAACACAGATTGTTATTTTTATTTGCTTTTTAAAAAAGACAGAGCCTCACTATATTGCCCTGGCTGGTCTGGAACTGGTTATGTAAACCACAGGCCACAGATGTTCTTCTGTCTCTGCCTTCTGAGTTCTGAGATCAAAGGCCTGTCCCAACATGCCTTGTTGTAGAATATTTGATCCCATTGTGAATCCCAAGGCTCTGAACTTTAAAATCTTGTTTCTTGTTTGGTGTGGCTCAGCCCCAGTACACACCTTTAATCCAAGAGTTTTCTGTAGACCGGAGTAAATAAAGTTAACCCTAGGTTAAGAGGCAGAGCAAGAAACCAGCTGATAGGGAGTAAACACAAAGGAGGGGCTGTGAGTTGAAGGGTATTTAAGACAGGGTGGAGGAGAAAGAGCTTTCGGTTTTTTCCTTCTGGAAAGTGGGTTGGATAGGAAGGTCAGCTGGGTGCTTTCTCTGCCTCTCGAGCTAGTTGGTTTTCAACCCGATGTCTGGCTCCTGAGTCTTTACTAGTAAAACTTGAACGATTGGGATTTTCCTTCATTATAGCAACAATGCCTGGTCCTAGTTTATTTTAAAACAAGCATCATCTCTGTGGACACTTCTGGATTTAGTGGCGCAAGCCTTTAATCCCAGCACTCGGGAGGCAGAGGTAGGTGGTTCACCATAAATTCGAAGCCAGCCTGGTCTACAAAGCAAGTCCAGGACAGCCAAGGCTAACACAGAGATACCCTGTCTCGAAAAACCAAAACCAAAACCAAAAGCAAAAAACAAAAAGCAACCCCCCCACCCAAAAAACAAACAAACAAAAAACACCAAAAAGTTTTTTTTGTTTTTGTTTTTTTGTTTTTTTGGTTTTTTTTTTTGCTTTGAATTAGCCACACGCAGGTTAGAGCTCAGGGCAGGCAAGGGATGACTTTCACTTTCTGTGCTCTTGTAGCTCCCACAGTCTTTCGCAAAATTCTGATTGCTCTGTTCCTGGAAGGCGGGTTCAAGGGGGAGGGGTGGCATACACAAAAAGGGTTTTGCTACGGGAAAGGCGACAACGGAGTGGGCAGTAGGTTTTCAAAAGCGCCTTCCACAGACTTTCTTCCTGGGGGAGTGGATTAAAATCTCTTAAAGCAAGTCCAGGACAGCCAAGGCTAACACGGAGGTACCCTGTCTCGCAAAACCAAAAATAAGAAATCTCTTAAGGCACTTTGGTAACATACACAGGCTAGGTTCCTGGGTTGGGGGTCGGGGACATGGACACCGACCTTACTTGATCTTATGGTCTCATTCACACTGTTGCCTTTGGTGAGCTTCAAGCCTGAATAAAACCTTTCTTTTGACAGTGGTGCTGGAGGCTAAAGCCAGACTTCACACACACCAGGCAAGTGTTCTACCGATGAGGTATATCCGCCGGCCTCCATGTGCTCCTGATTTTTGAGAGAATGTCTCTGTTAAAGTCTGGTTTTGAACTTCAGTTCCCTGGCTTCTGCCTCCAGCGTGCTAAGACTGGAGTGCCCCACCATGTTAGGCTCCTAATTTTTTGCCTTACTGCAAAGCTGCAAAGACGGTTCATCTTCTCTGTTTATGTAGTGAAGTCTGTATATCCCTCACCGGCTCTTCCAAAGGCGCAAGCCTCTAAAACCACTATACAACGAGTGACCAGAAACAGGCTCAGCATTGCTGCACGGCTACCCCCTGAGCCACAGACTTGAGTTATTATCACTTTAAAAAGAGTTATTTGAACCGAATTCGAGCTTACAGAAAAACCTTTATTTTTCTTGAAGCTTTTGAGCTTTCGACCATTTGCTTGCACTCAGAAGGTTAAAAAAGAAAGAAAGAAAGAAAGAAAAATACACATAAGCAAAGAACAAAGAAGCAGTAATGGAAACATTGAAACCTTGCCAGTGATGCCTGGACAACTGGTTTGTCCTTTTTTGTTTGTAATTTTTTTTACGTTATGTTTTATAGTGTGCAAATTTAGTTAAACTGACACTTTAGCTAAGCAAGTGCTTTTGTATGAGTTCATAGTTTATGTAATGCAATGAAATATTTGGACAATGAAAGCCCTTCAGCAAAAAGTGCCATGAATTTTGGGAGCTCTCCCATCTAAGTTTTCATCTTTGTAGAGATGAGAGGAAGAGAAGCCATTTCTGGGATTTCTAGGCCAGGCTTTCCTAAGGAATTGCTGGGGAGACTGTGGTAGAGCTTTGTATATCAAAGGGGCAATCATTTGTTGTTGTTTTGTTTTGTTTTCAGGAACAGGATCTCTACTATAGCTCTGGCTGTCCTGGAACTCACCATGTAGACCAAGCTAGTTTTGATCTAACAGAGACATATCTGCCTCTTTGCTTCCCAAGTGCTGAGATTAGCAGTCATCCTTTTTTTTTTTTTTTTTTTGCGACAGGATTTCTCTGTGTATAGCCCTGGCTGTTCTGGAATCACTTTGTAGACCAGGCTGGCCTTAAACTCACAACCTCTGCCTCTTGAGGATTAAAGGTGTGCACCACCACCACCCTGCTTATTACTGTATTAAAAAAAATTAAAAGAATTTAGGAGTGGGGGCCTGCACAAACTGATGCACCAACCAAGAACATCGCAAGCAGATCACCTAGATCCTCTATTCAGCGCATTCTCGACATGGAGAAGGGGAGGCGAGAGCAGGAGACTGCCTCTGACATGAACTCTGGTGCCCAAGATTTGATCACTGCCCCTTGGTGGAGAGGCCCTGTGGGAACACAGAGGAAGGGGATGCAAGCTATTCAGACGAGACCTGATAGGCTGTGGTCAGATGGTGGGGGAGGAGGACTCCACCTGTCAGGAGTCTAGGGGAGGGGAACAGGGTGGAAAAGGGAGGGAGCGTGGGAACAGGACGATAAGAGTGAGGGGATTACAATTGAGATGTAATGTAAATAAATTATAATAAAAATATGTACAAAAACCATTTTTGTGTGTGGCTGTTTTGCCTCTGCCTGCGGCCAGTAGCCACATGCATGTTTGGTGCCTGTGAAGGCCAGTAGAGGGTATCACTTCCCCTGGAACTGGGGTTACAGGTGATTGTGAGCTGCCATGTAGGTGCTGCACCCTGTGGAAGAGTGGCTGGGTTCTTAACCACTGAGCCACCTCTCCAGCCCCAGGCTGGTTTTGAACTTGTCATCCTTTTGTCTATTTCCGGGGGCTGAGACCACAGGCATGCACAACCCTGTTGAATTTTGGAGAAGTACTGGAATTTATTTGTTTGTTTGTTTGTTTTTTGAGATAGGGTTTCTCTGTGTAGCCTTGGCTGTCCTGGACTTTGTAGACAGACCAGGCTGGCCTTGAATTTACAGTGATCCACCTGCCCCTGCCTCCTTGAGTGCTGGGATTAAAGGGATGCGCCCCGCGAAGTACTGGAATTTAAAGCAGGCCATTACACATGCTAGGCAAGTGCTCTTTGTTTTTGTTTTTTTTTTTCAAGACAGGGTTTCTCTGCGTGTAGTCCAGGCTGGCCTTGAACTCATAGGGATCCACCTGCCTCTGCCTCCCGAGTGCTGGAATTAAAGGAGTGCGCCACCATACCTGGTAACATCCCCTTTGAATCATCTTATTTTCGAGTCTTTCCAGTGACTTCCTAAAATCTTTTTGTCTTCCTTTGACACACAATGTGATGAGCTCCATTCGTAGATTTCCTTGTGTTGGTCTATGCGTGTATCCACTCCTAGTGAACTAGGAATCACTTGGTCATGATTGTTTTCCTTTTACATGCTATTAAGCTTTATTATTTGCTAATATTTTATATAAATCATTTAAAATGAAGTTGGTTTATAGTTTTCTACTTTTTCTCTTTTTATTTTCAGTCTTTGTCAGATTTGATGTCAATGTTATTCTGGCTTGGTAAGAAGAATTTTGGTGAGTTTTTTTGTGGGGTTTTTGTTTGTTTGTTTTGTTTTGTTTTTGGTTTTCGAGACAGGGTTTCTCTGTGTAGCCTTGACTGTCCTGGACTCACTTTGTAGACCAGGCTGGCCTCGAACTCACAGTGATCCGCCTGCCTCTGCCTCCCGAGTGCTGGGATTAAAGGTGTGAGCCACCACGCCCGGCCATGGGTTTATTTTTTACCTGGCTCTGAAAAAAGTTATTTCAGGAATTTATTGTGTGTTTATTTAACACATGAGCCTTGGCATTAGGAATATAGCAATGGTCAAAGTAGACAATAAATCCTTTGCATCTTAGCGGGGGAAGCAAGTTGTGAACAAATGCATAGTCAAGACAGGAAACACTTTGGATGATGGCAAGCTCTATGAAAATAAGGTGATAAGAGAACAAGGTTTTTCTCTGTAGGGGGTTTCATCTTTAAATCTGTGGGCCAGGAAGCCTCAGGAAGACAGACCTGATTAGCCCTGTTAGCATCATCTCAGAGATCCGTGGTCCAATGTGGGATGTCCAGATGTGAAAGGCCACAACAAAGAAAGGAGAGCAGTCAGAACTCAGGTCCCAGGAGCAAGGGAGGCCTTGCAGAGCCAGAGGCCACCTTCATGCGGAATGGAGGATGTGGTTTATTTCAGGTGAAAGGTGATGAGGATCAGCCCATGGTGGGAACGCAGGTGTTCACAGCAGTCAGACTGGACAAATCTTGGAGGGGAAGTGTCTTCGGTTCATTTCTGTTGCTATGATAAAATGCCCTGATGTAAAGAACTTAGGTGATAAAGGATTTATTTCAGCCCACAGTTTCTTGTCATTGTCCATTACTGTGGTGAACTCAAGGCAGCTAATCATATCCACAGTTAAGAGCAGAGAGAATAAATGCATGCATGTTTATTGCTCAGCTCTTCATTCATGTAGTCCACGGTCCAAACCCAAGGGAATGGCGCCACCTACAGTGGGCTACCCATATCAATGAACATAATCAAGGTAATCTTCCCACACAAGCCAGCCTCATCCAGACAATTCCTCATCGAGACTCTTTTCCCAGATGATTCTAGGTTTTGTCAAGCTGATAAGTAAAAGTGACCTTCACACGGAGCTTCTGGGATTTATTAGATGTGGGATAGGAAAAAAAAAGTCAAATCTGACTGTATTGTTGGTCAGAATGATGGGAAGATAGTCTGTTACTAAGTTTGAGAAGATGGAGGAAGGAGTGGATTTGGGGAGACAATCAGAGTTTCATTTTGGACACTGTGTTTCAGGTATCTTTTGCCTGTTTAAGTGCTGTGCGACTTTTCCCAGGGAGGCAATGAAATGTCTATCGACTCCAGAGACACAGTCTACAGTAGACCAAGTGAGTGATTCTACTCAAGTCTGGTTTGGTTAACCCTCGGCCACGTTGGAGTTATTTATAGAATTACCAGTGACTGGTTACTTATAGAAACATGGGTGCAGCTGTAGCATCGAAAAAGCAACCCTAGCATGGTGTCAAGTCACAAAAGCTCCATACCTGGATGTCCCTACATGGCTAGCAGGCAGCTGGCTGGCTAGGAAGGTCTCTCCCCAGCAACTGGGAGAGACCTCACAACTCTTGTAACTTTCTGAACTTAAGTGGTGTCCTGCCCATGCCCCCCACCCCCATGCCAGTCTTAAAGCCTCCTTCTTCCTTCCCGGAGGGAATGTTTCAATTAGGACAAAATAGCTACAAATAAGTCCAGAGTCCAGGGAGAGAGTTCAGCTTGAAGCTCTGTGTTGGGAAGAACACTATCAGTGGCCTTTCCGCCATGAGAGTAGACAGGTCGTCAGTGGTGTGATTTTAAGTAAACATATAAGTTGGGAGGATTGATCCCTGGGGTACCTACCCACCAATGGGGATTCAGCAGAGGAGACTAGACAGAAGCACAGCAGCAGGGGTGGGGGTGGGTGGGGGGATGGGGGGGTGGGGAGCTGGGGAGTGGGTGGGGCACTGGAGGGGTGGGGGAGTGGGGGGTGGGGCTGAAAGAGGGAGAGATGGAAGAAGACACCACCACCCAGGGAATGGGGTGCTGAGCAGTATTGAGTGCTAAGGGTTGGCTTGGCTTGCTGGAGGCCATCAGTGACCTGATGATAGCAGTTGTGTTGGTTGGGGGTGGGGGCCAAGCCAGGCTGGAGCTCAAGGAGTGATGGGAAAGAGAGGGGTTGGAATTGAGGGAGCATACTTAACTCTTTCTTTTTCTTTTTGTGTGTGTGTGTGTGTGTGTGTGTGTGTGTGAGCAGTCAGGATTTCAATAAATAGCATATGCTGCCTTGGGATTCCCAGTCTTTCTTGTCTCGGCCTCCAGATGACAGGCATGTGCCATGACACCTATGACATAGGTAAATCTTTAAAGGGCAGCAGAGAAATATTTGCGTGTAGAATGGGAAGTGGAGTCAATAAACACTTTTGTTTTCTCTGCATGGAGAGTGATAGATCATAGATTCCCACCCCCACCCCTTCCCAGAAATTGGGCCACTCAGTGCAGCCTCTCCACAGACAGAGTTGATAAGCTAAGCCTGCTGTGACCTTGCAGTCTCCCTCCCTGTTGCAGCTGTGAACAAGGTCAGCCACTCTCTTACCCATGCCCAAGACAACCTTGAATTATTTTCCTGCTGGGTGAATCCTGGCATTTAGCCCAGGTCACATGATGTGAACCCACCCTCCCCCCACCCCCCAAGAAAAGGACTTGTAAGGGTCAGAAACTCCCTTTGTTCTTTGCAACGGAAGGGTTGACCTCTTTCCTTTTGTGACCCTATTTCTTTTCTTTTCTTTTCTTTTTTTATCTTCTTTTCTCCCTTTGGGGCATGACCATGGCAGCAGCTCTTCCATGGTGTAATTCACCTCAGCCTCCTCTCTGCTAACCTCTTTTATCTTTTATTATATGTAACAGAGTTAACATAATTTGTATGTTGATGGAAATGATCCAACAGAGAGGGAAACACAGTTTCTGTAGTAAGAAGAAATAGAATCTCGTGTGTGTGTGTGTGTGTGTGTGTGTGTGTGTGTGTGTGTGTTGTTTAGACAGAAGTAGAGATAGTTTTTCCTCTGAAACAAGAAAGCAGGCTAAGCTAGGCGTGGTGGCGGCATGCCTTTAATCCCAGCACTCGGGAGGCAGAGGCAGGCGGTTCTCTGTGAGTTCGAGGCCAGCCTGGTCTACAAAGCGAGTCCAGGACAGCCAAGTCTACACAGAGAAACCCTGTCTCAAAAAACCAAAACCAACCAACCAACTAAACACCCCCCTACCCCCACCCCACCCGCTGAAAACCCAAAAAAAAACAAGAAAGCAGGCTGAAGATGTTGGTACAGATCTGGAATGTGACTATATATGGACATTCTCTTTTGCTTTTTATTTTCCCAATAAAATGGAAGTGAGGATATCAGCTGACAATGAAATGTCAAGGTGTTGAAAGTTTGAAGAGAGAGCTGATTGAGAGTGACCTAGAGGAAGGTAAAGGGGGGCAAATGGTCTAGGGAAATACCGCCTTATTGGTAGGCAGAATTAAAAAGCCCTTTGGCTTGGTGGTCATAGATTTAATTTAGTAAAAACATGTTTGTTCTTAGCTCTGTTCTGCTATGTCAGTGTAAGTACCAGGATGGATGAAAAACTGAATTTAGGGGAGGAGTTAGTAGTATAAAGAAATTTATCTAAGGAGCCATATATACTTGATGCTTTGGGGTTACTGAGGGGGAGTATAGTTGGTTACTTTACCATCTTTAAAAAAAAAGATTTATTTATTATTTTATATATACAGTGCTCTGCCTGCATGTACACCTGCATGCCAGAAGAGGGCATTAGATCACATTGTGGATGGTTATGAGCCATCATGTGGTTGCCTGGAATTGAACTCAGGACCTCTGGAAGAACAGTCAGTGTTCTTAACCTCTGAGCCATCTCTCCAGCCCCCTACCATATTTTCTTGTGCTTATGGGTTGGTGCCAGCTAGTTTTATGTCAACTTGACACAACATATAGTCATCTGAGAGGAGGGAACCTCAATTGAGAAAATGTCTCTATAAGATCCAGCTGTAGGACAGTTCTTTCTTTTTATTTTTTATTTATTTATTGTTTCTCTAGAGAGAGTTTCTCTGTGTAATAGCCCTGGCTGTCCTGGAACTCTCTTTGTAGACCAGGCTGGCCTCAAACTCAGGTATTAAAGGTATGTGCCTTTAACAGCTTGCAGGACATTTCTTAATTAATGATTGTTGGGGGAAGGTCCAACCCATTGTGGGTGGTGTCATCCCTGGGCTGGTGGTTCTGACTTCTGTAAGAAAGAAGGCTGAGGAAGTCATGAGCAGCAAGCCAGTAAGCAGCACTCCTCCATGACCTCTGCATCAGCTCCTGCCTCCAGGTCCAGGTTCCTGCTCTGTTTGAGTTCCTGTCCTAACTTCCACTGATGATGAACAGTGATGTGGAAGGGTAAGCCAAATAAACTCTTTCCTCCCCAACTTGCTTTTGGTCATGGTGTTTCATCACAGCAGTAGTGACCATAAGTGACACAGGGGCTACTCATTCATGTCTTCTGAACTTGCTAGGGCCAGTTTTTGTAAGAAATCGAGGCATTTGTTTCCAGCCTAATTATTTCTCCCTTACAGTTTGTACCCGCAGCCCTTAACTATGAACTTAGCTTGGTGGTGTGGTCCTCCCACTGGTCATCTGGCCCCATCCCCTGGGCATTGCTCATCTTCTGCCATCCTCTGCTCACTGGGAAGCAGGGTGTGAAGGGAGGGTCTGCGCAGGCTGTCTAGCATGGTATCCTCCCTCAACTGGGCTTCTTCAAACAGGAGCAGCTCTGGCAACAGTCTTTGCTCTAGAGATGCCAGCCTTTTCAGGGTCCTGAAGGCCTCCGATGATCTCACTGGGGCTGATTTAGCATTGGTTTAGGGGCTAGTTAAAGAAGATCATTAATTTAGCAGATTAAAATAACCATTCTTGTTTATGGCTTTTTTTTTTTTTTTTGAGAGGTTAAATGTGAGTAGGAGCTTCTTAACTATTTCTCAAGTCATCCTCTGAGCTGATCTATAGCAGGACCATGGTACGTGGCCTCCCTCAGAGAAATGTGATAGTGCAGATTTGTTTCTAGAAAATTCCTTTGAGTTACTCAAGACCCTAGTTAAAACTGAGTTTTATGTGCTTTTGGATACATAATACACGAGGAAAACAAAACTAGACACAAAGTGTACAAATGAAGTCTTATTAGATTATCTTTACAAGGAAATTCCTTATTGTCTTTGATGTCTTGTTTGAAACAGACTCTTCTTATACAGCTCAAGCTAGCCTGGAAGGATCTATGTAGCCCAGCTGGCCTGAGCTCTTGATCCTACTGCCTCAGCCCCATGAACACTGGGGTTGCAAGCATGCACCACACAGCAAGGGGTTCAGTGTCTTTTGAATAAAAGGTTCAGAAAACTGGATGGAGGTCATTAAGAGTAAGAGGGGACACAGCAGGAAAGAAATCACAGCAGACACACTAGAGCTGCCTCAGCTTAGCCTTTTGGGATCATACAACAAATGGGATTGGGGTTTGGGCTCCTTTAATTTCCCTGCAGTTCCTGACTCCATGCTTCCCAAACTTTGTCCCTGGAGTTAAGTCCTTCACAGGGAGAGTGCTCAAGTCAACTCAGGAAAGGCTGGATAATCTCTTCCTGTCCTGGAGACTCAGTGTATTTTATTTGCAGAATCAGTCAACGAATATTAAGCGAGTTCTTTTCGTGTGTCAGGCTTTGTGTTGGGGGTCTGTGGAAATAATAAGCAGAACCCAAACTGACTGCTGCTCTCATGGAACTTTTCCCTGAAAAGGGGGTGGGGGATGGACATTACTCAAATAGCCAAACGGATAATGTGCAGTCACAAACTGAAGTAAGTTCTCTGGACCAAAGCCCTAGCACCCACCTGGAGAGAATCCGAGGAAATGGAGAAATCAAGTGGCAAGAAGCAGAGGAAAGACAGTATGATGTGAGGTGATGCTACCCCTGAGGTCTTTTGTACAGAAGTTGTGAACCACATTAAGGATCTTGATCTTGAAGCTGGAATCATAGGCTAACGTTTCTGAGAAGCAGTGTGTGTGTGTGTGTGTGTGTGTGTGTGTGTGTGTGTGTGTGTGTGTATAAGCAAGCCAGACTCAGCTTGCCTTGCTCAGTTTTTCCACATTTATTCCATGTAGACACCCTGGAGCCATGCACTGGACCACCTTGAGCCAGCTCACCAGTTTACCTCGTCTATACAAAGTGTTGCTGGTGATGGAAACTTCAGTGGTTCTCGACTTTTACTTTGTATGTGTATGGGGGCTGTCAAGCGATTTATTACTCAGATGCCACTCTCTTGACCTAGCTCATATGACAAATTCTGCAAGCAATAAATAATGTAGGAAGATTCCCAGAGCCAGGAGTTGGGCATAAGCCCATCCATCAATGTCTCTGTTAGTCTTGGCTTCACCCCTAGTCTTTCCTACCAGCACCATTTGCATGTTTTTTTTTTTAAATCTTCTTTGAACCTAAGTAAGCCATGCAGTCTATTTTCTTTTATTTTTTATTTATTTTATTTTATTTTTTTGGTTTTTTGAGACAAGGTTTCTCTGTGTTGCCTTGGCTGTCCTGGACTCCCTTTGTAGACCAGGCTGGCTTCGAACTCACAGCAATCCGCCTGCCTCTGCCTCCCGAGTGCTGGCATTAAAGGCGTGCGCCACCACCGCCCGGCTCTTTTATTTTTTAAAGATTTATTTATTTATATATGTGAATGCTCTATTTGCATGTATGCCTGAATGACTGAAGAGGGCATCAGAACCCATTATAGATGGATGTGAGCCACCATGTGATTGCTGGGAATCAAACTCAGGACCTCTGGAAGAGCAGCAAGTTCTCTTAACTGTTGAGCTCTCTCTCTCTAAGCTAACGCAGTCTATTTTCATCTCTTTTGAGTATCCTACATCACCTAACACAGTGCCAAGTGTTTAGTATTTGATGGGATCTATTTGTGATTCTTCTTCTTCATTTATTTATTTTTATTTCATGGGTGTTGGTGTCTTGCCTGCATGTGTGTCTGTGTGAGGGGGGTATAGGATCCTCTAAAACTGGAGTTACAGACAGTGGTGAGCTGCCATGTGGATGCTGGGAATTGAACCTGGGTTCTCTGAAAGAGCAGCCAGTGTTCTTAGCTGCTGAACCATCTCTCCAGCCCCAAGTTTTCTTTTTACTAGCCGATGGTGCAGCTTTATTCCAGGGTTTCTGCAAAGTCTGGTTATGCAAACTCACTAGCATCTTTTCTTCGTTTCCCTTTTCCCTTTCGTTGTCAGATGGTGCTCCCTACAGAGCCAGGCTGCTTTGAGATTTACTATGTATTCCAGGCTGGCCTTGAATGAAGGATCCTCCTGCCTCAGTTTTAGAACTACAGGGATTACCATTGCTAGATCCTTCTCTGACTCTTTAAGCAGCTAATCCGGCTGGCTTCCCATCTCATCTTCTGTAAAGGGAGATGGCACACTGGGCAATCTCTAAGATTGGGTTTAGTTTTGGCAGCACGGAGCTGTGCTGTCTAACACAGTAGCCATTAACTACTGAGCACTTGAAGTGTGCCTAGTCCGGATTTCAAAACAAGAGCTTTAAATGTTTTTATTTAATCAATGATTTTTCTTATTGGCACCATGTTGCAGTAGTGTGGGGTAGGGGGTGGGGGTGCATCAGAGGTCAACATTAGGTGTCTTTCCTGATTGTTCTCCACTTTATATTTTGAGGTAAGAGTTCTTCATTGGACTTAGAGCTTGCTGATTTGACTAGATAGTGAGCCCCCAAAAATGTCCGGTTTCCACCTCCCCAGTACAGGGGTCACCTGTTTGCATGGCGGGATCTAAGTTTAAAGTCAGTTGTAGGCATTGAACTTGTGTTCTTATACTTTCACGGCAGGCACTTACTGACTGAGCTCTCTCCAGCCCATGACATGATTTGACATAACATTTTGGTGTACTGGCATAAAATGCATTGCTAACATTCATTTCATGTGTTGCTTCTCCTCCTCCTCCTCCTCCTCCTCCTCCTTCTTCTTTTTAATCTTTATAATATGGCTACTAGAAAATAAATATAAAGTTAGATACACCTGACACTTTGGACTAAATCATGTCCCCTCCAAACTCAAATGATGAAGCCCCCAGGGTGATGGTTTGGAGGATGGGGCCTTTGGGAGGTGGTTATTTTGATGAGGTCTTGGGGGGGCATCATGGGATTAGGGTGGTTGTTAAAAGAGACATTAGTATTCTATGCCATGTGAGAACACAGTGGAGAGTGGTCATCTAGAAGCCATAAAGGACTTTCACTAAACTGGACAATGTAGCTGCACTGGTCCTGCACTTGTAGTCCAGAACTGCAAAAACAAACAGTTGTTTACAGCACTCTGTCTATGCCTGAGCTCACTAACATAGCTACAACCTAGATAGATCAAGGTTGAAGCTGTGAGAGGCAGGGATGGCCTCTGGACCATTCTGGGTCCCCCAGTCCTGTGTTTTCTCTTAGTAGCTGCTCTGAAGAATTGATGTGAAAGAGCTCATTGACTGAATAGCAGTTGGAATCTGCAGCCCTGCTTCGAGGCTCAGTGAAGAAGGTGGCACATTTGTCTCTGTACATTTGTCACCAGGTTACATAGAGCAGGCCCTTTTTGTAACTTCGGCAGTGTTTTGAAACGTCTCAGGTTGTGTTTTAATATGGGGACACAGGAGGGCGCTCTAACCAACTAGCAATGAAACGTTAAAGGTCTTCCGTTAAAGCCTTACAGTTAAAAAAGAAAGAAAGAAAGAAAAAGAAAAAAAGGCAAGGCGTAGTAGCGCAAGCCTTTAATTCCAGCACTCAGGAGGCAGAAGCAGGAGGATCTATGTGAGTTCGAGGCCAGCCTGGTCTACAAAGCGAGTCCAGGACGTGTAGCCTAATACAGAGAAATCCTGTCTCGAGGAAAGAAAGAAAGAATTCGATTTTGAATTTGTTGAACCCTTTTCCCCCTCACCAGGCTGGATAAGCAGGATCTACTCCTCCCAGGTGTGTCACCTGTGACAAAGGTCTCCAAGACACACCCTGCATATTGTTTCAGTTAATGTTTTCGTTGGGATAGCAGTGGAAAAAATGCAGAAAGAGAAAGGGACCTTGGGAGAAGGCTGCCAGGGGTTTCCGCCTTTTACTTTGGTTGTCCCCAGCTAATGGAGACTTAAAAAAAAAAAAAAAAACAAAACTATTTATCATAGGCTAATCCCTTATTTTAGCTACAAAGATTGAGCTAATAAGACAAAATTTATTTATCACTGGCTAGCCCTTGATTTTGCCTATAAAGACAGCTAGAAAAACTAGTAAAGCTTGCCAAAGGCTTTATCTAGAGGACAACTGGCCAAGGCCAACCTAGGGTAGGAGAGACAGAGTGCGACTTCCTTCAAGGATGCAACCAGTCCCAGTGGGTGCCTGTTTCCATCTGTTAAGCGCAGGTGACACCTGGCCTGTGCTTGTAGTTTGCAAGTGTTACGGGCAAGTGTGAGAGGGACTGGGGTTGACGTTAACCGTCTCCTAGATTGATTGCACTGAGTTTTATACTCAAAAGATAAAGCTAATCTACCTCTTGTTAATTGGTGGCAGCTCACGTGAGTGACGAAGTATCTGGCAGCCAGAGTCCTAGAACAGGACCTACTTGCCAGGGCTCGGTTTTCTCACACACGCCCTTCCAGCTGCAGCGCTCACTCTTGGGGAGAAGGGGCGCCGGGCTGCTGTCCGTGTTCCTTTCTCGGGAGCCTCCGGACGAGCTCCCGTAGTCGTCCAGGGTGTGGCCAGCAGAGCAATTTGACGCCCAGCCCTGAGGCGGCGGGTTCCAATTAGCTTCGCGCGCAGCATCTCCGGCGGTTGGGAGGTGCGGCGGCTCTGCTACCGTCCCAGACTCCGGAACTCCGGTCACCCGGACCGACTCCGCATTACAGTTTCCTCCGTTTGTTGCTCACAGCCTGGAGATCCATATTAAAGAAGGAGAAAAGGACGGGAAAAAAAGAGAGGAGGGTGCTTAATTTCACTGAGCGGGAAGTTGGGCGTGTGGCCACACGTCTTAGACTCTCTCGGGACTCACCTTTCTTTTGGGGAAGGGTGGCTTGTAGCACTCCATTCCTACTCCCCAGCAACAGTAGAGCGCCTATCCGCATTAAGCACTTTCCTACGCGAGCGAGCTATTTTCCCCACGACCCCTAAGCCTTAGGAACTCGTACCTCTTACGCTGCGAGCGGGTGAGGGAGTGGCCCTGCAGAAATTGGGTGGCTTGTCCTGAGTGAGCAAGCTAGTAATGAAACGAAGTCTTTGAGGTGGGGTTCGTGTAACCCTAAAAGGCAGGCCCAGCCCTGGGCTCCCGGCTCTGTCTTCACTCCACTTCCACTTACAAAGCTCTAGGAGAAGAAAAAGAAGAAACGAACGTCTAGGTGGCTTTCCCCTATCCTGACCCTCGGCTCCCGGTGCGGAGAGACCATCCTAGCGCTGGCTGGCTCCCCCCTGCCACCTTGGAGAGGATGACCTCCTGTCTACGGGGATCGCTCCTTCAGTGGGAACGTCGTTTCGGAGAAATGTCCCTTTGCGGGATACGCGGGGGTCGGGGGTGGGAATGAGTGGAGGATGGAGGGGGGGCGGTGTCCAGGAATAGGAGGGGTAGAAGGAGAGGCTGGAGTCGCGGCAGCCGGTGAAGCGGGCCCGGGGTAAACCTAGTTTATCCCTTGAGGCGTCCACGTGGTGGGTGTGTGGCACTTTCATTCAAACTTTGGGGAGTTCTGGATTTCGGCGTCAGTGAAGGTGTGACCAATCAGAATCCCGAGACAGGAATAAATTATGCAAATAACCATCTGGCGATGGGTCAGATGACTCGAATACTTTTTAAAAGTACCTCTTGTGGAGCTCGCAGTGTGACAGCGGCGAGCCTCGGGTTCGCAGAGGTGCTTACTAGGCGAGGCCAGGTCCGGCTGGGCAGCGAGCCCTTCCGTAAGCTCCTTTTCTCCGTCGCCCGCGCACGGCGCTACCAACTTTCCAGTTTCCACCTCCACCAGCTGTCCCGCTCATCACCTTCTGGCCAACACTAACCCGCTCACTTCTAGGCTTGGGAGGTTTAGTAGCTTAAAAACAAACAAGCCCCTCCAAAAAAAACCCTGTTGGGGGGGCGTGTCAGGGAAGGATGCGAAGCCGCGTTCTTCTCAGCTTCTGGACCGTCTATTGTTGCTTCTCGGCGGGAAGTCTCACAACCTTACCTCCCCAGAAATCGCTGCGAGGTAATGTGCCTTCGTTTTTATTACTCTTCTTCCCACTTTAATGCGCTGCGTCCTCACCGTCCTGCCAACCGTTCTTCAGTGCTTTCACGTCTCAGCGAAATCCTTCCTCACTGTCGGGTCTGTGTTCTCCTCCGTGTCGGAGGCCACTGCCTCGGCGCTTTAGATGAGAGCATCCGCTAGCAAGCCATCCCGGAGGCTGCGGGCCAGCAGAGTGCGTGGGCTGGAGTACGCTCTTTTGCCGCCTCCTCCTTCCTTTAATCAGCGCTTCCCTGGTAGCTGAGCTGCCTTCCAGCGGCTCTTAAATTATATCATGTTTTAAACCTTGCCTTGTCTTTGGAGGTTAGTGATTCCAGGAGATTCTTAGCAAGAGCTCTAACTTCCGGTATCTCTAGCCCCCAAGCCCCCCTCTCCCCTTCCCCCCCCACCCCCGCCCGGCCCCTTTACATCAGGGGTTTTGAAAGTTAAGGTGGTGACAGGCTTTAGATTGATAACCGCTGGTAGGGAACACCTGGTCTGTAACTTCTCCCCCCCCCACCCAAATAATCTTCACTCCTCTCTCTCTTCCCCCATTCTCCTTCTAGCATCTTGCTATCCCTCTTCTTTGGTCCTATATGGCACTCTCTCTGTATGGCACGGCTCTCACTGGAGACAACCTGCCCTGCTGGAGTGAGGGCGTGGTCATCCAGAGCCGCCAGGAACTGGTTAAGCAGTGGAGAGCCCCAGAGCATCTAAACCAAGGCCTGTCACTACTGTCTTTTATTCTGCAGAGACCGTGCCAGGAGCTAGGAGTCCACGTTAGTCTTTAGGCACTTGGGAGCTTATGTTGGAAGGAATGGGGAAAAAATCTACCTTCTCCTAGGTTGTTTCCAACTTGAGTGCTAGCTAGAAGGGTGACTTGGGATAGGTAGCGCCTCTGGTTCCTTCCCTGAAGAATGCGAAAGTTCCTTCAAGTTTCTGTGTTCTGTGGTTCTGAGCATTTAGGGGATGGTGCTGTTCATTTGAAAACTATCAATGCATTCCAGTATCCAAGTAGTGTTGATGGTGGGGGAAGATAGCAAAGAGCAGAGTAGATGGCAGTCCCTGCCCTTGTGGAACCTAGTCTCAGCCGTGGGAGCTAATACAAGTGTGTAAGTGGTGCTCAGAGTGAGGCAGGAAAGTGGAGCTGAGGGCGTGCGGTCCCTTTCCCTGTGTGGTCAGGGAGAACTTTAGGCAGTATTTGACCCGTCTGGAAGGAGCAGAGAGAAGGGAACATCTGAGAGCAGAACAGTCGCAAAGGGCCAGAAGCCAAAGTGACCTGGTCCTTAAGAAGTAGGAAGCAAGCCAGGTTGTAGAGGGGTCAGAGCAAGCCAGATGCCAGGGTAGTCCTCCTGGCCTGTGGATTGGTTTAGCTTCTGCTATCTCCCCCCCCCCCTCTCTCCTGACAGCTCTCTTTTCATCTAAGCCACCCCATCTGTTCTCTGTGAGAATGGCTGTCCAGGTTGGAGAACTGAACTGGTCATGTCTGTAGCTCACATTTCTGCCAGTTGGGGCTTTAATTTCATGACAGCTATGTGCTCTGGTCATGTGTCTTTGGCTGTGCTTTCCAGATTTTACCCCTATTACATCTGGCATATGTCCCCAGCCCCTTGTGCCTTCTTGGCCCCTTTCACCACCATGATCTCCTCTTCCTCCTTTTGGCTCAGTGGGGAGGGGGGCGGGGAGTAGTGCCTCTTGTACCCCTGACAGGCCTCAGACTTGCTATGCAGCTGAGGTTGACCTTGAACAAGCATGTGCCACCACACCTGGCTTATGTGGTGCTGGGGATCAAATTTGGTGTTTTGTGCATGCTAGGCAGCCACCCAACCAACTGAGTTACTCCCCAGCTCCTTTGTGTATCTCTTCAGAACTAGTGAATAAATCTATGGCCTTAAACGAGTATCAAATACAGAGTTATATCCTTAGCCATTTACAATTATTGCTGCTTATTATTGTTGTTATTGTTATTATTACTACTTAAAAATCAAAAATGAGGGCTAGCTAAGATGCTCAGATTTGCCTTCAGTGCACTCTCTACCTCAGGCAGGTCTCCAATCTGCTATCTTCCTGCCTGCAGCCTTCTTAGTAGCTGGGATTACAGTCTTGTGTCACCAGGCCTGGCTTACCCTTCTGTTTCTTAACTCTTGGGTAACTTAGGCTCCAGAATGCTCTTTTGGTTTCTCCCTGTGTCTTCTGGGTAATAGAAGAAAGTACTCTACTTTCCTAATGCATTTTCAAGAGAGGCTTACTAGGATGGTTGAAGGAGTTACAGTGGAGGTCAACTAGTGACTGTCTTAAGTGACAGTGTCACATGGCCATGGTGGTCATCAGTGCTACATCCTGAGAGCAGGAAAGGACTGCACTATGTATAACAGAGAGCTGGAAGGGGCAGCTTTGCTGCTCAGAGGAATTTTCCCATGGCTTCAGCTAGTAACAAACTGGTGCCTGTTGCTACTGTACAGAGCCCTGAGAATGTATGGTCTTTGAAGTAAGTGTTGGGTCAAAGTGGGAGTGCCAGAGAAAGCCGTTTGTACAGTGGGTCAATACCCTTTTACCTCTGATTGCAAAATCCCAACTCTTTGAAAACTTGGAAATTTGCTAGGAACTTGTACAGCAGGAACCTGACCTTACATGCCCTCAACTTATCTGGCAGAAAATACTAATAGAAAGTTATTTGTAATCTGTGTGTGTGTATGTGTGTGTGTGTGTTTGTGTGTGTGTGTTTGTGCGTGTGTGTGTGTGTGTGCTCTAGAGTGTGTGAGTTGTCCTATATTTCTCTGAAGAAAAATATTAGTACATTTGATCCATGGAAGATACTGCAGACTCTACTGAGGCTGTTATGTCACAGGTGGTAGGTTTCACAACGCTTGCTTTCTCCCTCTTGATGTCACTGTCACTCTCCTTGTCACCCTCTCCCTCTCCCCCAGTCTTGCTATAAAGCCAAGGCTGGCTGGATTTTACTATGTTGCTCATGCTGGTCTCAAACTTTAGTAATCCTCTTGCTTTGGCCTCCCAAGTGCTGATAATGACAGGTGTGAGCTGCTAGGTGAGAGAGGGAGAGAGAGAGGAGAGAGAGAGAGGGAGAGAGAGAGAGAGAGAGAGAGAGAGAGAGAGAGAGAGAGAGA
>OU015744.1:13509997-13527164 GCA_907169655.1 Acomys percivali
TCTGGGGGTCACGCAGTCCTAACTGAATGAGCAGTAAGCAAGCAGGTGGATTCTTCTAGGAATACGAGTGAGGCGTGCGTCCTGTGCAGGCTATAGGGTAGATGCTATTTACCGTTCAGTCCTCAAGCACGTGGCACTTCCTCCATGCTCTCTCTGAGCCATGTAGTAACCCTGCAGCTTTCACAGATGGGGAAGGAGGACCAGATGGTTAAATAGTGAGCCCAGTATCTTGCACACTAGAAGCAGCACATCCGGGATTCAGTCCAGGATGTTAGGTTGCAGGGCCTGCCCTTAGCTACTATGCAGAAGTATAGATAAACTATATAATTAAAAAAAATAGATATGCCATTTTCCTCCTTAGCTTGTGGACCAGGGGTGTGTGTCACGCAGTCCGAGTAGGGGGCTGGCTCAGTGTGGGTAGGTGAAGGCCCCACGCTGGCCTGTGAGGCCCCCTCCGCTGTCGGCATTCCTCCAGCACAGCTTCGTTTCCATGGAGCTGCCCGTCTGGTGGGGACCTTTGTTTGCACCAAGCAAAGAGCCCCTCTCTTGTATTGGTTGCAAAGCATGGTGTTCCTCCTCTTCTTTCTTTTCCTCTTCGGTGCACATGGTGAGAGGCAGGGAGAAGCTTCTGTGTCCTACGGTGGCCCTTGCAGCCTATGAAATAGGTCATTGTGGGACATTCTGGAAGGACACATTTTTGTACCATCTTCCTTTTGGGCCTGGGCTGGGCTTGAGCCCTAAGTAGCCTGGGATCCCTTTCTGCCGTGGCCACCCATAAAAGCATCCAAACGTCTGTAACTTTCTGGCTTTAGCATCCACACGTTCTCATGAGCAATGAGCCATAGTTTGCTCACCCTGGAAATTAGCTCTGCCTTTGCTCTGAAGCTATGTCTCACGTGCATCCCAGTGCTTTGCGCTGAGTCTGGAGAACAGGCTCCTGTTACCCAGTGCCTCCTCTTAAGACATGGGTTTGGTGGGCATTGTGATACTAGTTTCAATCCCAGCAGAAGCTGGCAGAGCGCTAAGAGTTCAAGGCCAGTGTGGCTTATATAACAAGTTCCACAAGAGTGTGGGACATGCAACTGGACACAGGCCAGGCCCCTGCTCCTCAGAGAGCTTTCAGGATATGAGGACTGCAGCATATGACACAGATTAGCATCTGCCAGCTCCCCCCCAGGCCCTTGTGTCAAAAAACCAAAGCAAAATAAACAAAACAAAACAAAATGACATTGTTCTTGGCCATATCACCTCCAGACCTTGGTGTCTAAGACTAGGGTCTCTTAGCCTGGGAAGTGCTGTTGTGTGTGGCCCGTAGAGATTTGGTGTGTGTGTGCGGGGGGGGGGGGCATGTGGCACCTTTTAGGATGTTTAGCTGTATCTCTGGCCTGTCCTCAGTAGATGCTGTCAGTTCTCCTAACCCACAAGTGCCATAAACGAAAATGTCTTCTGAAATCAGCCACATGTTTCTTGAGGACAAAGGCGCTCCCAGGGCCCAACGTTGTTCAGGACAAAATAGGACCCATATATATTATTTGTTAACTCTTTCCACATTTTTTTTTTTGTGTGCATCTGTAGAGCAGGGAGCCTTCCTGGATTGGACAAATCCAGTTTGTATAATCGCAGTTTGACAATAAAAAAATACAGACAAGTTCTTAATCTCTTTAGTTTTAACATGAGCTGTATAAATTGAGGCCTGAGGTTCCACTTCACATATGATCCTGAAGAATGGAGAAAAAAATTCTCAGTGTCCTTGTCCACAAGCCACTGACTTTGGGATCATCAGGAGAACAGATCTGCATGCTTGTGTTGTATGTTAGCCCTGCCCATTGGGCTGTCTGGGGGCTGGGGACTCAGAAATCTGCATTTATGCTTTGAGGGTCTGCTCATTCTTTCTTTCTTTTATTTATTTATTTATATAATATATTTTATTAATTTATTCATATTACATCTTAATTGTTATCCCATCCCTTGTATCCTCCCATTCCTCCTTCCTTCCCATTTTACTCCTACTCCCCTCCCCTATGACTGTGACTGAGGGGGACCTCCTCCCCCTGTATATGCTCATAGGGTATCAAATCTCTTCTTGGTAGCCTGATACCCTTCTTCTGAGTGCCACCAGGCCTCCCTATCCAGGGGACGTGGTCAAATATGGGGCACTAGAGTTCGTGTGAAAGTCAGTCCCCACTCTCCACTCAACTGTGGAGAATGTCCTGTCCATTGGCTAGATCTGAGTAGGGGTTCGAAGTTTACTGCATGAATTGTCCTTGGCTGGTGCCATAGTTTGAGCAGGACCCCTGGGCCCAGATCTGCCCATCATAATGTTCTTCTTGTAGGTTTCTAGGAGCTTCTGGATCTTTTATCTCCCCATTCTCCCATGCTTCTCTCATCTAGTGTCCCAATAGGATGTCCTCCCCTCTGTCCCACTTTCCTGGTAAGTTAAGACTTTCATGGGACATATCCCTTGGGCTAGTGTCCAGATATAAGTGAGTATATACCATGTGACTCTTTCTGCTTCTGGGTGAACTCACTCATTATGAGTTCAATCCATTTGTCCACAAATTTTGGGAATTCCTTGTTTTTAATAGCTGAGTAGTAGTCCATAGTGTAAATGTACCACAGTGTCTTTATCCATTCTTTTACTGAGGGACACTTAGGCTGTTTCCATGATCTGGCTATTATGAATAAGGCTGCTATGAACATGGTTGAGCAAATGTTCTTGTTGTGTGCTGGTGCATCTTCTGGGTATATTCCAAGGAGTGGAATAGCTGGGTCTTGAGGAAGCCCTATTCCCAGTTTTCTGATATAGCACCAGATAGATTTCCAAAGTGGCTGTACTAGTTTGCATTCCCACCAGCAATGAAGGAGTGTTCCTCTCTCCCCACATCCTCTCCAGCATGTGGTGTCACTTGAATTTTTGATCTTAGCCATTCTGATGGGTGTAAGATGGAATCTCAAAGTTGTTTTGATTTGCATTTCCCTGATGACTAAGGAGATTGAGCATTTCTTTAAGTGTTTCTCAGCCATTCGATATTCCTCTGTTGAGAATTCTCTGTTTAGTTCTGAGCCCCATTTCTCAACTGGGTTATTTGGTTTGGTGGTGTTTAATTTCTTAAGTTCTTTATATATTTTGGATATTAGCCCTTTGTCAGATGTAGGGTTGGTTGGTAAAGATCTTTTCCCAGTCTGTAGGTTGTCGCTTTGTTCTGTTGACAGTGTCTCCTGCCTTACAGAAGCTTCATGAGGTCCCATTTATTAATTGTTGACCTTAAGACCTAGGCTGTTGGTGTTTGGTTCAGGAAGTTGTCTCAATGTGTTCCACGCTCTTCCCCACTTTTTCTTCTAACTGACTTAGTGTCTCTGGTTTTATGTTGAGGTCTTTGATCCATTTGGATTTGAGTTTTGTGCATGGTGACAAATATGGGTCCAATTGCATTTTTCTACATGCAGACATCCAGTTAGACCAGCACCATTTGTTGAAGATGCTATCCTTTTTCCATTGAATGGATTTGGCTTCTTTGTCATAAATCAAGTGACCATATGTGTGTGGATTCATATCTGGGTTTTCGATTCGATTCCACTGATCAACCAGCCTATTGCTGTGTCAGTACCATGCTGTTTTAATTACTGTTGCTTTATAGTCCAGCTTGAGATCAGGTACGGAGATTCCTCCGGAGCACCTTTTATTGTACAAGATTGTTTTAGCTATTCTGGTTCTTTTCTTTTTTCATACGAAGTTGAGAATTGAACTTTCAATGTCTTTAAAAAATTGTGTAGGTATTTTGATAGGGATTTCATTGAATCTATAAATTGCTTTTGGTAAGACGGCCATTTTTACTATGTTAATTCTCCCGATCCACAAGCAAGGAAGATCACTCTATCTTCTCATGTCATCTTCAATCTCTTTCTTCAGAATTTTGAAAATTTTTTCAAACAAATCCTTCACTTGCTTGGTTAGAGTAACTCCTAAATACTTTATATTGCTTGTGGCTAACGTGAAGGTGTAGTTTTCCTAATTTCTTCCTCTGCATGATTGTCATTTGTATATAGGAAGGCGACTGACTTTTTTGATTTAAATTTGTATCCAGCCAATTTGCTGAAGGTGTTTATCAGCTGTAGTAGTTCTCTGGTGGAATTTTGGGGTCACTTATGTACACTATCATATCATCTGCAAATAGGGATAATTTGACTTCCTCCTTTCCCATTTGGATCCCCTTGATCTCCTTTTGTTGTCTTATTGCTCTGGCTAGAACTATATTGAAGAGATATGGAGAGAGTGGGCAGCCTTGCCTTGTTCCCAATTTTAGAGGACTTTCCTTAAGTATCTCACCATTTAATTTGATTTTAGCTATTGGCTTGCTGTATATAACCTTTATTATGTTGAGGTATGTGCCTTGTATCCCTGATCTCTCCAAAACTTTAAACATGAATGGGTGTTGGATTTTATCAAATGCTTTCTCTGCATCTAAGGAGATGATCATGTAGTTTTTTATTTTCAGTTTGTTTATATGGTGGATTACATTGATGGCTTTCCGTATATTAAACCATCCCTGCATGCCTGGAATGAAGCTTACCTGGTCATGGTGAATGCTATCTTTGATACGTTCTTGTATTCGTTTTGCAAGTATTTTATTGAGTATTTTGGCATCAATGTTCATAAGAGAATCTTTCTTTCTTTCAAACAATGTTGTTATATTTGTATAGTTCAGAATGAGAAGGCAGTGGTAAGTCTCACCCTGTGTGTCCTGGTGGATCCTTGAGCACTTCCTTCCTCACCTGCTGTCCTGATGCATCTGTGCGCAGATGACTGCTTGCTTGGGTGTTCTTTCAGTGTTTGATGGCTTTGGGGGGGTCTTTTTTGGGGGGGTTAGAGTTACACAGTAGACTCTAAGTTTAAAACAATCTCCCTCCTATGATCTGAGCAGGAGAACCAGTGTCCTGAGTAGAGCAGCTTTCATGTTCAACACAGAAGGTGGGGAGGCAAGAAGCCTTTTCTCACTGTGGTTGCAAAACAGCAGACGTGGTGCAGTCCTGGCAGTAGGGTTCATTCTCACTGTGTTGAGTTTTAGAGGTGCTCTGCTCTGCTCATCCACGCCTTCAGGACCCATGCTTGAAGGCATGGACCTGGGCCTGGGCCCTGGCCTGACTTATAGTAAAGGAAGGAGAATGAGTCCAAACAGTAGCCAACCAGTCTAGGGCAGACAGAGTTCTGCCATGGAAGGTGCAGATTGGGTCAGGAGCTGAGCGTATTCTAGCAGGCCTCTAGTGCTCAGTCCGTGCACTTCCCCAGAGCTGATGGCAGGGTGAACCTTAGGGTTAGTGCACCGAGCTGGCTGAGGCACCGGGACATGTTGGGGCTTCAGGAAAACAAAAATGCTGGTTCTATAATTATAGGCTGGTTATATCTGGCTTTGACTGCTCGGCTCCGAGGGTGTCTTCATGTAGCAGATTCGGACTCTAAGTCAAGACCCTGTGCCTTGAGCTTCTCGTTAAGCCATTTTGGCTTTCTTTGCTGCAGGTCTGGATCCCGCGGGACCCATGTTTGAAGGCGTGGACGTCAACCGGCGGCTCTCCCCAGATGATGCAGACTTTGTGGATGTCCTGCACACCTACACGCTCTCCTTTGGCCTGAGCATTGGAATTCAGATGCCTGTGGGTCACATTGACATCTATCCCAATGGTGGCGACTTCCAGCCAGGCTGTGGATACAACGATGTCTTGGGCTCTATTGCGTTAGGAAGTGAGTTTCTTCTCACCTGTCCTGTGCTTGACTCACACTATCCACCTTCTAAGTCACCCTGAGCTGCTAACGCAGCCAACACAGCTCAACCCATCTTTTGTATAGCTGAGCCTTATGTGAAGAATTACACACTGCCAGCCTCAATAAACCTGTCACTGATGAGGTGTATGTTTGGTTACTGGTGGAATCATCCAGAACTCGTTCATCCCATGTTTTCTGTCCCGTTTCCTCAGCAATCACAGAAGTGGTGAAATGTGAGCACGAGCGAGCTGTACACCTCTTTGTTGATTCTCTGGTGAATCAGGACAAGCCAAGCTTTGCTTTCGAGTGCACCGACTCCAGCCGCTTTAAAAGGGGCATCTGCCTCAGCTGCCGGAAGAACCGCTGTAATAGCATTGGCTACAATGCTAAAAAAATCAGAAAGAAGAGGAATAGCAAAATGTACTTAAAAACCCGGGCTGGCATGCCTTTCAGAGGTAACGCATCTTCGGGCTCCCAAGAGCCCTTGGTATATTTCTTCTTTCATACTCTCTTGTGGAACAGGGTACATAGCAGCCCAGGAGCTGTGGTCTCTCTAGCTGTAGCAAGTTATAGCCAATCTGATCATATTGTGCATGCCCTAGTAAAGTGGCTCCTTAAAACTCCAGGGTAAGGACCCCTTTTGTTATAGCAATACTATTAGCATCAATATCTTAAAACTCTACCTTGCACTTAGTTTGTCAAAGCATGTTCATGCTCAGTATGTGAAGCAGAGTACACAGATGATTGAAGCAATAGGTTTTACTTTTATAATCTGTTTATGATATTTTGTGAAACAGCATTTTATATATGAAGACCTTGAGATTTAGTAGAAAATAAATAGCCCTAAGTCCCCAGACATCTGACCTCCAAGTTCAGGGCACTTCTTTTGTGATTTCTTATGCTGTCAGGCAGAACAGAACTGGAGCCAGGCTGAGGCTAGACCGGACCAACAGGATGTTTGTTTCTAAAACTCAGTGTGCTGTGTGACTCCTGGGATGGCAAGCAAGGCTCTCACAGGTCTTTGTGCTGTTGTCCGTGCAGTTTACCATTATCAGCTGAAAGTCCACATCTTCAGTTACAAGAACGTGGGAGACATCCAGCCCACCCTCTACGTTACCCTGTACGGCAGTAACGGAGACTCCCAGAACCTGCCCTTGGAAATGTAAGTATGATCAGTCTTGGCGGCTTTGACTCAGGATGAGGAACTAGTTAGTCTGAGAGTGCAAGGAAGGTACTAGAAGTAGTGCAGGAGAGTCAGGTCAGCTTGCCCTGAGGAGGAGCTAGGTGGTTCCAGCTGTCATGTCTGTCTTCTCTTTCCTTTCTTCTGATGTATGTTTTCCTTCAAGTCCTTGACTCACGGGGTTTCCGAGAGGAAAGTTCCCAAGATGATTCAGCTGTGTGAGAAACTGCTGGATTGTCTGCCCAGAAAACCGCTGGTTCATCTCAGGCAACGCCTGACACCGGAGGCGTAGGGCCTTGCAACTCTATGAACATCATTCTGGACCTTGCGTAGTAATCGTGTGTGGGAGGGCTGCATGGAGGGCTGTAGAGATTTGTTAAGTTCTTACAAGGTACAAAGCGTTCTCCTGCCAAGTCATGTTGGCACTGTGACGAAATGTCAGAGCCAGGTGTGTTGGCACAGCCTGGGATCCCAGCAACTGGGGAGGCTGTGGCAGGAGAATTGCGAGTTCTGGGCCAGCCTGAGCAAAACAGTGAGGTCTTGTCAACAAACGAAGGATAAAGAACACAAAAGGAAGAACAGTCATTACGGTCATACTTGTAAGGGCTCAATGTCTTGCCGGAAGACAAGAGTTGAACATCCATGATCGCGAACAGGAAGTGGCAAGGCAGTCCATGCAAACTGGGAGAGGAGGCAGGGAGATGGGGGAGAAAAGAAGGGAGGGAAAAAGTGAGACCGCCGCGCAGCCTCGGGCTGAAGGTCAGTATGGTTGCCTTGGGGGAGGCAACTTGCTGTTTTCCCTTTCCTGTTCTTCTTTGGTGCTGCCTCTTAGGAGTTAGTGGCACAAAGGGAGCGCTGCTCACGAAGAGTTTTGATAAGTCAGGCTCCTTGGGTGAAGTTATCTGTCGGCGTGGGGTGCAGCCCAGCTTCCTGCGTGGGTCCTGTGAAGTGGGGACGCGGAGGCCATGCGGTGGGAAGATGTGTTAGTTTTCCATGGAGCCTGGGGGGGGGAAGGAAGTGAGCCGAGCTTCTCTCTCACCTTGCAGAGTGGAGAAGATTGGGCTGAACGCCACCAACACCTTCCTGGTCTACACTGAGGAGGACTTGGGCGATCTCTTGAAGATCAGACTGGCCTGGGAGGCGATATCTCATTCCTGGTACAACCTGTGGAATGAGTTTCGCAGCTATTTGTCTCAACCCGGCAGCCCATCTCGGGAACTGCACATCAGACAAGTTCGTGTCAAGTCAGGGGAAACGCAGCGAAAGTAAGTGTTCCTGCTCTTGTTGGTCCTTGAGAGAGGAGGGCACCAGACTCCTCTTCGGCATTTTTTTTCCTTTATATGAGTCACATGCAGAACTCTGTGCCACCAGCTAAACCTCAGCTACCTTTGCAAGCAGTATTACTCCCAGATAAGGGCTTCTTGAGACCGGTCCATCTTATGTTCTGACCGCAGCCCTCAGGAAGAGGGGCAGGCATGGGCTGCTTGGAGTCCAGTGCTGGTTTTGTTTGCCAAGTCCCCTGCTGGATTTTCCCTGGACAGGGCTCTCTGTGTGGTGCTGCATTAAAGTGCAGATTGGAGCATCTGGGTCCTCAGGTGACATCTTCCACGGGATCTACCCTTCCAGAGCCTACTCTTCAGAGCATTGCTGTGTCTCCTCCAGAGGCCCCGGAGTCAGTTCTGTGCAGTTGGGGTTGTGACTTCTACTAGCAGAAAGCTCGCTATGCTGTGCCAGCTGGCAGCCTCTCATTTCTTTGAACCCCAAACTGGGAGACCCAGACCTTTTATAGATCAGTTCTTGTTACTGTGCCCTAACTCTGCCAAGGAGGGCTCAAAGCCAGTGCATGCCTGGAGACCTTCCTCAGCGGAGGAGGGCTTTCTTCTCCCACCACTGCGGTGGCCACCATCAGCCCTAGGTTGGGGGAAGCAGTCTTCGCTTTGACATTGTCCTCATTATAATTCTTCCTGTGTCTTTTGTCCTTGGCCAGGCTGGCAGCAGAGACAGTGAACTGGCATGTTGGATCCTTCCTTGGAGTATCTAGTCTAGGAACCTGTGACTTGGGGATCTTTTCAAGTGGGGAGCTGTTAGGACCCAGCCCGTGACCTCATCACTGTAGCTGTCCCCTCCCCTGCATGCTTAAGTGCAGTCTGCACTGAAAGGTGTGATGACAAAAATACAGTTGTCATTATGAAATATTTCAGATGTAGTAAACACTCATTAAATCACTATTGAGACTTAACAGATATAAGCAATTTCCCAAATTGTGTTTAGATATAGGATTTCAAAAGTCAAATATCACAGAAACATTTGGAGTCAATTCTATGCCCTTCCTCTGCCCACACCTCCCCTTCTTTCACACCAATGGAACAAAACATTTGCACTAATTAACTAATAGGAACGTGCTTCCTTCCTTTATGTTTTTATGCCCACTAGTACTTTTGTTGTAGAACTGTTTTAGATGCACCTAGATTTTCCATAATCGGACATGCTGCTTTATGAGTTGGTTGTAACCATTCAGATGTTGTCCGTGGGATTTAGCCAATAACCGTAGATGCAGCCTATTGATACTTAACTCTCCAAAGTGGTCAGACCTGTTTCCAACCTTGGCCCTAGTGCCTTAGCTTCCCTCCTTCACTTCCTTACCCGCAGTGGGACACTGTTTCCATTCTGTGAGGTGGGAGCAGGTCTTATGGCATTGTATTAATTTGTATTTTCTGATTGCGAATGAGATAAGCTGTTTTTTCTATGGTTATAAACATGTAGGCCCAAAGGTGCTTAAACTCCCCAGGAAAGGTCCAAAATATGTCTTTTTTTTTTCCTGCCTCAGCATCAGAGTGAAATGTCCTACACAGTGTTGGTCATCGGTATGGTACTCACATTATCAAGATTGTGTGGTACAGCCACAAACTATTGCTTCCCACAAACTCTTGTGAAATGGTGGTTATCAGGCCTTTGAGTCTTACACTTTTTGTTGCCCATGTGCTGAACTTTCTTTTATATTTACTTTTTATTTTTATTTTTTGGTTTTTCAAGACAGGGTTTCTCTGTGTAGCCTTGACTGTCCTGGACTCACTTTGTAGACCAGATTGGCCTTGAACTCACAGTGATCTGCCTGCCTCTGCCTCCCAAGTGCTGGGATTAAAGGTGCGTGTGCTACCACCACCTGTTTTATATTTATTTTTAAAATTTTAAAGTGTGTGTGTGTGTGTGTGTGTGTGTGTGTATGTGTGTGTGTGTGTGTGTGTAGGTGTGTGTGTGAATGCAGGTACCCAGAAGAGGACACTGGATTCTCTGGAGCTGGCATTACACGTGGTTGTGAACCACTTGAGTACCGGGGTCCAGGAGGTCAGGTTCCAGGGGACTTTGGCAGGGACAGGAGCTTCCAAGACATCATGGCCCCAAATGGCAGGCGGCCTTTTGGGAAAGTAGAAAAGAAAGTAGGAAATGTGTGATTGAGGCTGCAAGTGACTGAATCATCAAGCAAGATACATGCTGCAGCCCTGCGGCACTGATGTCAGCCCTGCACCATGGAGGGGCAGTCCTGCAGCAGCCACGGTGGAGCCTGCAGCAGCGGTGGTCAGCCATGCATTAGCAATGGGCAGTTCTAAGGGCTCTGGAGTGGATACAGCATGCTGGAAATTTCTCTTTCCCTTTCCCATAGACATTGGATTCAGAAAGTACTGTTTCTAGAATTTTGTCTACAGCAGTGGTTTCTTCTTTTCTCTTAGAGTGACATTTTGCATTCAAGACCCTAAGAAGACTGGCATCTCCCCGGGACAAGAGCTGTGGTTTCACAAGTGTCGGGATGGCTGGAGAATAAAAGCCAAAACCAGGTAACTAGCACTCGCTGTGTTCCACTTGCCCACGACCACTGATGGAAAGTCCATCACGTACAAAACTCACCTGGTGGCGGGTGAGACACAGACACCTAAGTGAAAACATTAGGCCTCAGGGAATGTGACTGTCCCTTTGTCCTATTGCTCTGTCTTATCTCCCAGGTGCTCACTGCATCTGTATACATAAAACCCCAGCCTTGGTGTCCATGCCCTCTCATCATAGTGTGGTACTTCCTACGGTGAGCACAGCTGGGGAGAAGTCTAGTTTCCTAGCTTCTTCTGCCTCTAGGCTGCAGTAGGCAGTGGGATAGGAGGGCAAGAAATGACCACATTTATTAGGTTTTTCTGGAACCCCGGGCTGGTATGAACTCTTGTTAATAGGCCCAGTACTCCTCAGTTTGAGGTATAGAAATGCTTGTGTGTAGAGTTGAGTAAGGCAGAGAGGCTGTCTTGTGTGGTATCACGTTGCTTGGTGTGAAACCAAATGATTTCAGGTGGAGGAAGGCCCATGTCATGGTGTGTGACAGTGGGATCCTCAGGGGAGCCTGTCTCATGCCATGGAAACCACACCACCTTCTGAAGATGAGGGAGACTGCCTCTCTAGCCACTCTCACTTCCCGCCCCTTGCCTTCAGCAGAGCACTGGGTGACAAGCCAGCTGTAAAATGCTGGGTGCGCAGTATGTGCCCGCTGGCATCCAATCCCTTACAGAGTCGTTTAATTTTTTTTTTTTTTGACAACTTCAGAAGGAAGGCTGTTACTGTCCCCAAGAATCCGCAGTGTGTGATGGGACTTTTATGCTAAAGCCTGCTGGTTTCAGTAGGGAGGTCTCACCTGCTCAGGTGAAGCATCTGCCTCTGTTTAGGTACCAATTGTCAGGCAAAGTGTGCTCAGGGATCCCCTGTGATTAACCATCTGCCAGTCCAGCAGGTCTGACTGCACCCCCAGGTGCTCTGGCATCAGCAGACCCCACACTTAGCACTTACAGGCTTGTGGGGGCTGAAGACTGCCCCCATAATTAAGCGCAGGCTCATTTGTTCTCCCTCTATCATTACTATAACTCTTTTTGTTCATATTTAAAGTTAACCCTCTCAAAGTGCTCCTGTATACATGAATTTCATTGATGCATTGTGTACCCTAGAAGGACTTATGTAAGGGATAAGGGATTACCTCTTGCTACTTCTGTTCTAGAATGCTCTAACTTATGTAACTTGGTGCACACTCTTTCTTTTTGGGAAACAGAAAACAGCAGGGATCCAAGCAGTAAAAGAGCACTAGGAAGTTGTGGCAGCCTTAGTCACATGCATTGCCATCAGACTTCTCTCTCCTGACACGACCTTGTCCATGACCTTGTTCACCAGGAAGGAGACTAAAGTTCAGAGAGCTCCTGTAGTTTGAGAATAGAAGTCAGGTCCCTTGACTCAACCTTGTTTGCTCTCTTCCTGCTACAGTAGAATCTTGTATGTTTTCAGATTAATGCAAAGTTTGATAGTTCTCCCTCGTGCTTGCGTGTGCGCGCGCGCGCGCGCGCGCGCGCGCACGCGCGCGCGCGTGTGTGTGTGTGTGTGTGTGTACATGTACACGCACCCATGACTGAATTGTGTTGACTGTGCATTGCCTGTGACATGTGACCTAGCAGCCCAGACAGGCTCCTATGGTGTTTCTCACAGGAGATCTTTCCATCTTCCTAAAGGCAAGCTAGTTTAATAGCCAGTCCCTGTGCAGAACACCCAGTCTTGGTTCACACCTTGATAGCTATGGCACAGCTTTGCTGGTGAGTGAGCTAACATTGACTTCACATGGTTCCTTCCAGGCCCTCTGTGGAGCTGGCCTGAGGGCTCAAGAAGTCCTGAAGTCTACTCCCCACACCCCACTGTCCACGCACAAGGAGGAAAGTTACTGCTGAAGACCTGCTTGATGGAAGCCTTCAGCCTTGACTGGCACCCGAGGAGGAGCTTGCTTGCTGGGCTCGCCTCGTCTCCCCCGACAACTGTGACTTCTCACAGAGAAACCTGTGCACTGCTGACGTTCTAACTCTAAACCTCTGCTGACACCTCAGGAAGCTGAGTCCAGGTTGTGTGTGAGCACTGGACTGTCCTGAGCCCTTGTACCCTCTGGGCTGCTCTCGCTTTTGTTAGGTGAGCCCCAGCTTTGTTCAACAGTAGAGAACATAGGCTCTGAAGTGGGTCCGTGTGGAAGGTTGGCCTCACTGCTTGGCCTCACTGAACCTTAGTGAGTAGTCTTTCTCTCAGAAGCTAACTCATACAGTAATGGCAGACCTGTTACCTAGAGAGAGGGCACAGTAGGTCAGGCTGGGGCTGCTGCCCCACTCCCCTCCCATAAGAGGTACCGATGGATCCTGGTTCTGTCCTGGATATCCCACTGTGTTCCACAGCTTACCTTCTGAAGCTCACACAGTTGGCATTCACTTTTTACATTATTCATACTTTGATTGAACAAACATTTCTTAGGCACTTCAACTGGTTAGCACCAGGCGGTAGACACATGACGCAACCTTTGCATTTAGAGCCAATGGGATCAGGAACCCTGGAAGCCCTCAGGTTAGGTTCCCTGGCCCATGAGTATGCCTGTGGTTAAAGTCAGATGGGGCCAAGGAGAAGGCCTACAAGCTGATTGAGCAGGGGCTCTGAGGCTTTCATGGGCCATTTTCTCCAAGGGCCATGCTTGGCCACTCTAACAGAACAGCAAGCAGAAAATCACTCCTGCTGGCCACAGTGGTGGAGCCAAGTCCCTGCAGTTCAGGGAGCTAGACAGTATTATGTGTGTCCTCCATACCTGCCTTGCAGAAACCAGCCTCGGCAGACAGAGCTGGCTCGGATGTTTGTACAGTGATTTTTTTTTTTCCGTCCATGAAATAGCTTGCTTTTTAAATCAGTGCCTTATCTGTTAAACTCCTGGGAAAAGCTCCCTAGTTCAGATCGGAATGGGAACTGATAGCAGAGACCCCCTTCTAGAGGTTTTTCAGACAGCTTGCCTGCATGTCACCTAATTAGAGTCCAGGGAGCTGAGCAGCCGTTATCAGTCTCCTTTCACAAAATCAAGGCTTGGGGGAATCCAGCCCCCTGCTTAGAGAATATATCAAGGTGGTGGTGGGAGGGGGCAAGCTGAGAAGCCAGCAAGGTTTCCTGGAAGCAAAGTCCACGAACTCCTTTCTGCAGCTCCACAAAGATGTCTGCGACTATTTCCTACCACCATGTTCCTGATGTGATAAGCAGGGAATTCCCCCCCCCCAGCTATCCATAAAATCTAAACCTTTTTATTAATATACAACCAGTGCAACCCATGGGCGAAGGGTTGAGTTTCTAATGGGTGTGTGCTGCCTGCTGTGGGTGGGAGAACGGTCCTTCTGTATTTAGGTTTTTAATGGACACTCTGTGTATCTGTACTGTACCAACTGTATCACTGTTTTCATGCCAAAGTTCTGAAGACGTAACTAGTTGAACTTTAACACACGGTGCCCTCTCAAGCTCCTCATGTGCTTCTCCTTAACACATGGTACCCTTCGAGCCTCCAGTGTGCCTCCTCGAGTGCTTTCTAGCCAAAGTAAAGCTTGTTGCTGGCCATACATCCTGGTGACTTCCAGCTTCTGTGTTTAGTAATGGAAGTTGGGAAAACCATGACCTGTGTATTTATCCATTTGGCTTGAAGCCTTGTTTGTATATCTGATGCTTTTTAAAAAGTCTTAGACCACTATTTATTTCTTAAGTGTATATTATGTATAAAGACAAATATATGGTTCGTTTTTACCTTAAGATTAACCAATTTCAAGATTTACGAAAACTTTAATAGTAAAATAATAATAATAAAAAAACTATACAGCTTAATTGTCTGGTAACTCTTTTCTTTCTTTCCTTCTTCTTCTTCTTCTTCTTCTTCTTCTTCTTCTTCTTCTTCTTCTTCGTTTTTTTTTTTTTTCAAGACAAGATTTCTCTTTGTAGGCTTGGCAGTCCTGGACTCAACTTTGTAGACCAGACTGGCCTCGAACTCACAGAGGCAAAGGCCTGCCTCTGCCTCCTGAAGTGCTGGGATTACAGACATGGGCCACCACTCCGGCAGTAACTAATTTCTTAAAGTTGGAAACAATATGGTTGCCTAGGTCTTAGACTTGATGCATAGTTACTTTAGTTTATGCTCTATTTGATAGTCATTGTTAGCAGGAAGTGGACAACAGCTTCCAACAATGACGGGAAGAAGAGCTGCCTGAACTGCAGCAAGAAGACCTGAAGGCAGATATTTTTAAAAACAGGGAAGGTGGCTGGACACCAGGGGACATGTGGGAGCACATCCATTTGGTTGCATGAGCTCAGATGACAGTGTCCTAAACTGGGTACAGGCTGATTTCTCTATTATGCTGAAGTCCCTGTTGAGACAAGAGGAGATTAAGAACTGGTTTTCATTAGCTAGCCACAGTGTGATCTGCTTATCCCTAGAGTCCACCGGGTCTCCCTTCAGGCCCTCTTCCAGCAATGGGAAGGTGAGGAAAGAAAGAGAAGCCAACCCTTCTCTAGGGGCCCACTTGACAGTTGTCAGAAGTCAATTACAGGGCAACGCGAGAGGCTGGGGAATTCTGCTTCTGTTCAGGATTCCCACGGGCCCAGCTGAAAGCCCAGCTGTTGGATATAAAAAGGGAAATTGGATATTCCCAACTGTTTATCAGAAATTGTTCTTCCCTGGAGGCAGGGGATAAACCAAGGTGCTGTTTAACCAAGGTGCCTTGTAGTGAAAATGTAGGAGGCACAGTATTCATTGTAGTCAAATTTTAGTATACATAGTTTTTATTTATGATTTTTAAAAACATTTGAAAATAGGGTCTTAGTATATCTCCTAAGCTAGTCTTTTGTTTGTTTGTTTGTTTTGTTTTTTGTTTTGGTTTTTCGAGATAGGGTTTCTCTGTGTAGCCTTGACTGTCCTGGACTTACTTTGTAGACCAGGCTGGCCTGGAACTCACAGCAATCCGCCTGCCTCTGCCTCCCGAGTGCTAGGATTAAAGGTGTGCGCTACCACGCCCAGCTCTCCTAAGCTAGTCTTGAACTCGCTGCTCAGTATGTATTCCAGGCTGAACTAAAATTCCTAATCCGCTGCTTGGATGGCAGCTGGGTGCCACTATACCTACCAATTTTCAGTGCTCTTAAGTTGATATAGCACTTTAAGTTCAGGTAGGTTATATAAATTTGACTTTATTTCTGGTATTAATTATTAAAACACTTTAAAAATACTCTTAAAAACATTAACAAGCAGCCAGGCTCCATAGCACGCCTATAATCCCAGCACTCCTATCTGCCAGCAGTACAGTGCTCCACTAATACCACCAAAGCCAAGGGGACTGGCGAGCCCAGTAGATCTTTCCACAACTTTACACTCCTGTGCCTATAATTGACTTTTGCTGTTCATGTGAGGCAGTCTCGCGTTCTAGCCCAGGCTGACCTAGAACTCACTCTGTGATACAGGCCGCCTTCAGACCAGAGATCCTCTTGCCTCAGCCTCCAAGCACTGCAGTTACAGGCATACATCAGCATACTCAGCAGGGCAACATAACCGATAGCAAATCCTGCATCTGTGCGATCCAGGTTTAAAGTCGGTAGTAGTTTTCTAAAACAAGTTTGTACAGTAAAAGCAGTCACAAGCACCCCTGTAAGGCAGCATCTTGATGTTCCTTCTTTGAAGAAGCTGCAAGACATGTGTGAGTGGTCCCTAAAGAGATGCTTGATGGTTTGTTTGCTGCAGCATCTCCCAGGGGCATGGGCGTAGTGTGTGCTGGTTTAGGATAGCTCTTCACATGGTACTACTGTGTCTTCTACGGTAGCATGCTAGCTTGACTTTGAGGACCAGGACCAGTTAGGTGACCAGCATCAACTGGGAGTTCATAGCCACAGACTTCCATTGATCCAAGCCTTCCTTTGAACTGCCCGTTCCCGTTCTTCCGGCACTAGCATGGTATGTCTTCTCATTACAAAACCATCTCTCAAGGAAACAGTCAACAAGCCAGCTATGATCCCGGTATGCTCAAGAGCCTAGGCTGGAAAACCACACAAGAGATAAGGGACCAAGGCAGAATTCTGAACCCCAGCCACCGTCATAATCGTTATCATAATGGGTCATAAATCTGAGCCTCCCACAGCATGAGGTACAGACTGCATGCTGTAAGGCTGGAGTTCTTATCTGTATTGAATGCTCATCTGGCCCACTGCCATATTGATCACAATCTTAGGTTCAGAGGATAGGTTGGCCTTCTGACTATTTTTGGTCTGAAACATCAAACCAGCACCAGGAAGACCCAGCTTCATGCCACCTCAGCACAGGCAGCCATTGGATCAAAAGACCAAGGTGATCAGCTGGGAACTGCTGCCCAAAGGCCAGGAGGCGGGGGGGGGGG
>OU015744.1:13527264-13555292 GCA_907169655.1 Acomys percivali
GGGAATGTCATGGGCTTGTTTGTGTCTTCTCCTGGAAGAAGACAATCCCATACCAGTTGAGTCCCAACAGCAAAAGGAATCACCTAGTCCCTCCCCTCCGCCCCCACCATGATAACAGCCTACCTGTCAGGGCCAGACGGCCTCCTTGAATTTCTTATTAACCACCGTCTCAGGTACCAAAGATGAGTGCTTTAAATCTTCAGGAAGTTTGACGTCATTGTGATTTAGATGGTTAGATATATTCTGAAACAGGCCTGGGAAACCCTGAACACATTAAGATGAGAAACAAAGCTGTCTGTAAAGGGTTTTTAGTGATGGTGGGAAACATCCACCATCCATCTCCACAACGGACATCTTGAAACCAAGTTTCTTATTGCAGTCAGGATTTGGATTAGACCCTGGTGGGGTATGTTGTTGACTTAGTTCAAGGGTCAACAGATATCATGTGGCAGAGAAGAGGGCAGAGATAGTGTTTCTGGAAGAGTAGAGGAAAAAGTTGAAATTGCTCAAAGGCAGAAGTGGAGTCTGGGCAAGTCCGGAGTCTCTTGTTTGACTTGGCCATTTCATTAACTCTCAGCAGAGGTAGGAGAATCTCCACGGGCCTTGCTGGGACTCTCCAAACACACATCTGGTAAAGGGTGTTAAATGACCACTTACTATGAGAAGGGATTAGGTACCAGGATACCTGCTGCTTAGGCAGCAGAGGGGTTGAGGGCAGGTGCAGAGCATTGTATTAGAGACCCCTGTGTGCCTTTCAGAATCAAGTGACCATTAGTTTACGTGTAAGCTTTGAGTCTCTGCCTGGTCTCTTAGGAGACAGACATGAAAGGCTGAAGTGGAATTGTGAGTTCAGAGGCAGCGTGGGCTGTAGAGCAAGATATTGTCATAACTAACCCAACCTAACCAGCCCAAGATGAAGACTAACAAAACAAAACAAAACGAAAGTCAATAATATTTTAAAAATATAGCTAGGCATGGTGGCACACACCTGTAATCCCAGCACTCAGGAGGTAGAGGCAGGGGGATCTTTGTGAGTTTGAGGCCAGTCTGGTCTACAAAGTGAGTCCAGGACAGCCAAGGCTACACAGAGAAATCCTGTCTTGAAAAACAAAAACAAACAAACAAAAACAAAACAAAACAAAAAAGGCAAATGAAAATAAAAATTCTTCCTTTGTTTATTACATTAAAAATGTAAGTAACTCCAATAATAGAAAAATCATCCCAAATCTTCTCAACGTAATTATGGAGAGAATTTGTGAGCCTGGGTGTGAAAATCCAAACCATTAAGTACTCTTAGGGACTGGACTGCACTCTCCTTGAGTTTGTGTACTGTCTCCCCAAGTCCCAGCATCTCAGAATGTGACTGTATTTGGAAATGGGGTTTTTAAAGAGCTAATTAAGTGAAGTGGAGTCATAGGGTGGGTTCTAATCCAACGTTGCTGGAGTCCTTATAAGAAGGGGAAGTTTATATACACACGAGAGGTGGTGGGAACATGTGCGCACAGAGAGGAGGCCATGGGAAGGCTCAGCAAAGCCCAGGGCAGAGGTTTCAGATCCATCCAGGAAACACTGTTGATCTTGGTCTTATACTTCCCAGAACTGTGAGGAAATAAATGTATGTTGTTTAAACCAACCTGTCTGTGGTATTTAATTATGTCAGGCCATAATTAATGAATGAACCTAACAAGTACTGTAAAGAAGGAAGGATGGTCTTGGTTAATCCAAGAAAGGCAAGCGTGATTCAGCCTTACAAAATCTAGCACCGTAATTCATTCACTAAATCTACTAAAACACTAAAAGACCAAATAATCATCTCTATAGATGGAGGAAAAATAATCGCACAATGATCTGAGAACCTCAGTTCTAAGATATAAAATATAAATAATAAAATAAAAATCATCATAAAATGTCTGTACTAAAAAAAATGAACGACTAAGTTTAAAGTTTCGTTTCTTTAGAGCCAGTGAGAAGACAAGGGTGCTCGCTGTCATTTCCAGTGTTTAACATCACCCTGGACAACCGGACCCACACGATCAAAAGAGAAAAGGTAGGGCTGAAAAGAAAACAACAGAGCTCTTAATATTTGCAGATTATATAGCCATCTGCAGAGAGCAGCGAAGCGGACTTTCTGTTGCTGTGATAACCACCAGAACCAAAAGCGAATAGGGGGGAGCCAGGAACTGAATCAGAGAGCACAGAGGACCCTGCTCACCATGGACTTGCTTCCAGGCTCATGCTCAGCTGCTTTTCTCATACAGCCCGGGCTCACCGTCTGCCTAGGGATGGTGGTGCCCACAGTGGGCACCTCAACTAGCAGTCATGAAAATGTGTTCACAGACACACCAATGTGATGAGGACAATTCTTAACTGGGGTCCCCTCTTCCCCTGTGTGTCAAGTGGACAACCAAGTTTAACTGTCACAAAACTAATGATGAAAAATAATAGGAGCACTTGGAAGTGTTGCCAGATAAGTGAGCAGATAATTAAAATCAAGTGCTTCATTTATCAGCTGTTACTACTTGGGCATTTTGTAAGAAAATGTATTAGCATCAGTAGCACACTTCTCACTTTCAGGAACTCCAGAACTGCAGTCATACACATGGTGCAAGTTTTTGTATGAACAGCATTTAGAAACTACCTTCAGAAGTGGAGATGAATAAATGAATGTTTAGTGGGCAATCCCGAATAACACTATAGAGATGCCAAATTAGTTTTTCCATATGTCAAGCTGGTTTTCCAAATCCAATTATTCCACAACTTGGACACAATTTCAAACAAGTCAGCAGCGTATGTATGTATGTATGTATGTATGTATGTATGTATGTATGTATGCACACATGCTCCTGAGGGTAGAACCTAGAGCCTTGCATGTTTTGGAAGCATTTTTTTAAGAACTAAAAATTTTATTCTAAAGTACACATAAAAGGATACAGTCAACAAGTGTATAATTTAAAAGAAAATTTGAACTTTGAAAGAGTCAGGTGGGAATATTTTACTGGTTAGCTATTAAGATATGATGTAAAGTCATGACAGTCAGTGCAGTCTGCTGTTTGCACACAACCAAACAACTAGGTTAGTGGGGTTTGTTGGAGAGAATGGAATCAAACCTATTCGTGAATGGAACTTGTCTGAGGGTGGACGAGTCTGCACATGGTGGAACTACAGAGATGGCGGGACAAAACATAATGAGAATAATTTTTGATATCTTAGAGCCATAAATATTTGCTATCCATGACATTCTGTCAGGTATGACAGCTCACACTGTCATCCCTGAGCTGCAGAGTTGGAGGCAGGAGGATCAAGAAATAAGGCTAGCCTGGGCTACATAGCAAGTAAGAGAACAGCCTAGGCCCCAAGAGACCCTGTCTCAAAAAAAACTCAGTATATATATATAAATAATACTCTCAAAGTGTTAACAATAAGATTGAAAATTGATGGAGTTGATTACATCAATATTGAAGATTTTGTTCAGCAATAATTATAATATTAATTAATAAAACCCAATATTTACTAGGCAGTTACCATGTACCAGGTGCTGTTTCTGAGGTGTATATGTGCACCTTACATTTTATGACAAGCTTATTTTTTTAAAGATTTATTTATTTAATATTTATACAGTATTCTGCCTGCGTGTATGCCTACGTGCCAGAAGAGGGCACCAGATCTCATTAGAGATGGTTGTGAGCCTCCATGTGGTTGCTGGGAACTGAACTCAGGACCTTTAAAACAGCCAGTGCTCTTAACCTCTGAGCCATTGCTCCAGCCCTATAACAATCTTATATGGCTAAGAATTATTAAACCTGTCATTTCTCAGCCTTTTGGCTAAGGTCACATAATGAATTATTAAATCCTCTTTTACAAATCTAGAAGTGGAGGCCCAAGTTCCCAAAGCTGCCGAGTGACAAAGTCAGCATTAAAGCAGGCAGTCTGCTGCAATCTCTGTGTTCCTAATTCTACTCCACATGATGCAGATAAAAGTAGCAGACAGAAGGCTCTGAGAAGGTATTGTGGTGTGTAAAGCTGATGAAATGGGTCTCCAGCATGTACAGCTACTCTGTAAGTCAACAAGAAACAGACAAGACTCCAGCAGCAGCAAGCAGCTTAGCTATATCAAAATGTCTAGATATATGCAAAAAATTCAAACTAGCCCTGGCTAGTCTGAAACTTATTATGTAGACCAGGCTGGCCTCAAATTTGCAGAAACAAACACCTGCCTCTCCCTTCTAAGTGCTGGGAACAGAGGTGTGTGCCATCACACTTTGCAGGCAAAACATTTGTTAATATTTTAAACTCTTTTTTTTTTTTGAGGCGGGGTCCCTTTGTGTTAGCCTTGGCTGTCCTGGACTCACTTTGTAGACCAGAGTGTCATCCTTAGTTCTCACATGGTGCACACACACATGCACACATGCATACATATGCTGGTGCACAACCACAATGCAAAAAAAAGTATTTAGATTTTTCTTTTTTTAAAGATTTATTTATTGTATATAAGTGCTTTATCTGCAGAAGAGGGCATCAGACCACATTACAGATGGTTGTGAGCCACCATGTGGCTGCTGGGAATTGAACTCAGGACCTCTGGATGAGTAGGCACTGCTCTTAAGCTTTGAGTCACATCTCCAGCCCCCAGATTTTTTTCATTTAGGTGAAGTTTATGTTGGTCAGTAGCTGCCATTTTTTTAAAAATGTCTCTTGCTTATTTATATGTTTAACTCCAGGAGTATTGGATTGGCATGTAGTTTTAAGCAGATGTAGAATCTTCTTACAGTGCATCCACTGTAAGACAGCCTGCCTTTGCTGGGGGTTCATTCTGTTTCTAGCCACTCTGTTCCTTTGTCACCCCTTGAACGTTCCCCCAGAATCCCCCTAGTTACTCTACTTTCCGAACACACCAGCCCAAGGGTCTTTTTTACGCATTTCTACAATGATCTTTTTTGGAAGTTTTTTTTTTTTTTTTTTTAACTAAACTAAGTCACGCTCATGTGTCAATTGTTTGTACTCATAACGATCCAGAATTAATATTATTGCATGTGTGCATGGTGTGTGTGTGTGTGTGTGTGTGTGTGTGTGTGTGTGTGTGTGTGTGTCCCATGGCACATGTATGACTGTTAGAGGACTATTTTATAGGGTCAGTTCTCACCTTCCTCCCTTTACATAATAAGTCCCAGGGTTCCAGCAGCTGATGGAAACAGATGCAGAGACCCACAGTCAAACAAGAGGTGGAGCTTGGGGGGTCTTGTGGAAGAGTGGGAGGAAGGATTGAGGGAGCCAGAAGGGTCAAGGATACCACCAGAAGACCTACAGAATCAACTAACCTGGGCTCATGGGGGCTCACAGAGTTTGAACCAGCAACCAGAAAGCATGTACCAGCTGGATCTAGGGCCCCTACATACATGTGGCAGATGTGCAGCTTGGGTCTGCCAACAATTGGAGCAGGGGGCTGTCTCTGACTCTGCTGCCTGCCTTTGGATCCCCTCTCCCTAGCTGGGCTGCCTTGTCTGGCCTCAGTGGGAGAGGAAGCACTTAGTCCTGCTGTGGCTGGATGCTCAGGGTGGGTTGGTACCCTTCTCTGAGGAATGGGGGAGGGAGATGTGACTGTGAGGCTGAGAGAAGGGCGGGGCCCGCGGTCAGGCTGTAAAGTGATTAAATAAATAAGTTAATGAAGGGGGGAAAAAAAGTCTTGGGCTTGAACTCAGGTTGTCAGGTTTGCATCACAAACAATTTTACCCATTGAGCCATTTCACCAGCCCCAGGATAGTTTTCCATGTTTAAAGAGAAACCTGAGCGTCTTAGTTAAGTTTCTGTTGCTGTGATAAAGAGCAAGACCAAAGCAACCTGGGGAGGAAAGTTTTTGTTTTGTTTTCTTCCAGCTTCCAGCTTACCTTTCATCATGAAGGGAAGTCAGGGTTAAGAACCTAAGGCAGGGCCGGGCAGTGGTGATGCCCGCCTTTAATCCCAGCACTTGGGAGGCAGAGGCAGATGGATCTCTGTGAGTTTGAGGCCCAGCCTGGTCTACAAAGTGAGTCCAGGACAACAGCCATGGCTGTTACACAGAGAAACCCTGTCTCGAAAAACCAAAAAAAAAAAAAAAAAAAAAAAGAACCTAAGACAGGAACCTGGAGGCACAAAGTGATGAGTGATGAAGGATGAAGAAGCCCTGGAGGAACGCCGCTTATTGGCTAGCTCCTCATGGACCATTCAGCTACCTTTATGTCTCCCAGGATCACTTGCTCAGGGGTGACACTACCAAGAGTGCCAAGAGTGATGTGGACCCCCCCCCACATCAGTCATCACTCAATAAAATGCTCCATACAGTTGTCCAGTCTGATAGAGGCGTTTTCTCAATGGAGGTTCCCTTTTCTCAGACGATCTTAGCTTGTGTGCCAAGATGACAAAAAACAAAAACAAACAAACAAACATACAAACAAAAATGCCCCAAACCTAACCTGCACATTGAGTGACCCAAAATAATCTTTGATTTGCCACAAGACAGCAGAAAAAACTAAAATTAAAAGGACTCTGCTGTTAGGGGAGACTAAGTGGGGCCCCCACAGGCTGCTTTTGCTGGGGCGCTTTCCTCCCACCGAGTCCCCTAAAATATTTCTGATTTTCACAGTTGGCTTCATTCCTCCACTCTGGAATTGAGGGGTCCTTTAAGTAAGCGCTGGTATTTGTCTGTCTCTCTCTTTTTCTCTTCTGTGGTTGCCATGGCAGCTACTGTTGCCATGGAGAGGCGGAGGGAGGGGTTAAATCTGTCTTTTGTAACTGTGAGTTGTCTATAAATTGGGGATGGTTTCTCAAAAACAGTTTAACAAGTAAACAAAAGGAGTAAGAGGGGAAGAATTACAAACTAGGACTCAAGCCACTTGTTTTCCTAAAGCTCCATGATTTTTCAATCCCATAGGGCCTTGGTTTTTCTATACCATAGCCCTGCATGTATGCGGTCAATGAAAAGGGGCTGATGGAAGAGTCGGGAAGTTAGGACAGCAGCCAACACAGGTTATCAGAGCAACGGCAATGCGTTCAGCCAGAACAAAATCAGACCCACATCACTACTTTCACCGAAAGGCCAATAAGGGATGTTGGACTCCTAAGAGTTGGTTGTGGCCAGAAAACAACAGGCAGTGGCTACATCCTCATCTTGAAAATATCGAGGCCAGAAGCAGAGGCTGGGACTGTCGCCTCAAAGCTGAGGCTGAGAACACACTACGTTATCCGCACTGCACTATGCTGCATTGTACTCACAAACGAAGCAAGGGCTGACTGCAGTGCTCAGCTGGCTGCCATGTTTGAAGCCATTCTTCTGGTTCGGCTAAGTGCTGCGACTGTAGGCGAGTGGCGCCATGCCTGCCTAATAGTTTAAATAAAAGTTTAAGCTGTTACCAGCTCAAGAGAACTCGACTGGGGCTGTTTTGAAGTCTAGTGTCAACTACTGATTGTGAGAGCCCGCGCTCTTTTCTATGGAGTCCTCAACCCAAGCCTTCCCCTCTCTTCTCCTTTCCTTCCCTTCCTTTAGTCTCTTCTTTTTCTTTCTCGAAGGCAGGACTTGCTATGCAGCCCAAGCTAGCCTCAGATTCGTGATCCTCTGACCCCAGAGTGCTGTGGTTACAGGTGTGAGCCGCCACGCCTCGCTCCTTCACCTAGCAGTTTTATTGAGATGTAATGGCATAGCCATAAACTATGTACACCAAATCATAGCTTGCATAGTTTGACACTTTGGTACATGGCATCATCGTGTAACTGTGAAACCATCACGACAATCAAAACTGTGAGCATCGCGCCTCTAGGAGTTTACGACTTCCCTGTTGAAGCTCTGTCCACAGGCCACCCCCCCTTTTTTCCCCTTCTCTGTGTAACTTAGATTGGCTTCTAAGTCTTGATCCTCCTACCTCAGCCTGTCGGTGCTGATTATAGATGCGAGTCACCATACTCGGCAGTGAAGGTTTATACAATGAAAATATGTGTACGGTGCAGTGGTTCTCAATCCTTCTAACGCTGCGACCCTTTAATACGGTTCCTGTTGCTGTGGTGACTCCCAGCCATAAAGTTATTTTGTTGCTGCTTCATAACTGTAATTTTGTTACTGTTATGAATCATAATGTAAAGATCTGATAGGTAGGAGATCTGATCTACAACCCCAAGGAGGTCGTGACTCACAGGTCGAGAACCGCTCGGATAGTGACCTCTCTCTCCCTCTCTCTCCCTCTCTCTCTCCCTCTCCCTCTCCCTCTCCCTCTCCCTCTCCCTCTCCCTCTCCCTCTCCCTCTCCCTCTCTGCCTTCTTCCATTCAACATACTTACTTTGATAATATTTCAAAATCAGTTCCTCCTCTTTCCTAAAGTCCAGTTTTCTGAATTATCTGTATGCTTATTTATGGACTTTTATTGTTTTGTGTGTCTATTTTAATGTTGGTAACTTTGTTTTGGCTTTTATAGCTTTATGACAATATTTGGAGTCCTTGTCTCCAACTTTATTTTTTAAAAAAATATTTAGGGTAATTTGTTTGTTTCTCCCCCCCCTTTTGTTTTTGTTTTTTGAGACAGGGTCTCTCTGTGTTAGCCAAGGCTGTCTTGGACTCGCTTTGTAGACCAGGCTGGCCTCAAACTCACAGCGATCTGCCTGACTCAACCTCCCGAGTGATAGGATTAAAGGCCTGCGCCACTGTGCCTGGCGAGACTAATTTGTTTCACTTTAAAAACATTTTAATTTATTATAATTTATTCAGATTACATCCTGATTGTTATCCCCTTCCTTATTCTTCCCGTTCCCACCCTCCCTCTCTCTCTCTTCCGCCCTATTCCCCTCTCCTAGACCTCTGACAGAAGGGGACCTCCTCCCGCACCATATGATCACAGCCTATCAGATCTCATCCAGATAGCCTGCTTCCCCTTCCTCTGTGTGCTACTCCGGCCTCTCCACCAAGGGGAAATGATCAAACGTGTCAGAGGCAGTCCCCGCCCCTCCCACAGCTGCACCAACCAAGGACAACACATACAGTGAACCTAGATCCTCTGTTCAGATCTAGTTTCTCTGCTTTTTAAATTTTAGGTGTATGGATGTTTTGCTTGCCTGTACATCTGTGCACTATGTTCACATGGTGTACTTGGATGCCAGAAGGGAGCATTGGATCCCATGGGACAGGAGTTATGGACCATTGCCAGTTGCCCTGTAGGTTCTGGGAATTGAACCTGGCTCTTCTGGAAGAGCAGCCAGGGCTACCGATTAATGCAAACAGTTTTAACCAAACACATGATTACTTATTCACAATGTGTTAACTTTTAAAACAAAACCTGTGATCATTCTTGTATGCTGAGATGCACTTTGGGTGGCAGGCTGAGGGGAAGGAGCTCCCTGATGAGTCTCTTCCCTCCCTGGGAGCTGTACACAGGCTGGAAGGGGAGACCTGACGCCTGTGCAGGGCCAAATGGCTGCAGAGCTCCTGGTGGCATCAGCAGGGGCCTCTGTTGTATAGTTCGCTCCTGTGCAGGCTCTGCTGCAGTCACTCCTTCAGGTGTGGTCCCGAGGGTTAGCTCTAGGACACTTGCTAGGGTCAAGCCTGGGACAGATACTTGATTCCCACTCAGCAGGCTCAGGGATAAAAAGCAGGGAAAGTGGTTCTGCTGCTCACAGCCAGAGTGGATGACCTCACTGAGGTGTGCTCCGTGTGTGAAATCATGAGAGCGCTCTCACCTTGGGTGGAGTCAGAAGCACTTGGCAAGCTTCTGCTTTTCCCCTGTGGCACTGACATGACACAGTGGGGAGAGAGAAAGGGTGGATGGAGTAAGGGTGTTTCAGGGTTGCAGAGGAGCCCCGGGGAGAGGTGGAGAGACTAGTCGGCTACCTGCTCTCAACTCCTGTCCAGTGTGGTCGAGTGCAAGCTGGGAAGAAGAGCAAATGAAACCCAAATGGCTGCCCAAGTAACCAAGTATGTTTACTCGCCTGTGGATGCTGAGAAACTTGAGTGGTCCAAATGGGCAGTTGGGTCAGTGTGGTCTCAGGAGTGAATTTGCCATCTACTCTTTCCACAAGCATTAGCTAATGCTTAGTCTTGACATGAATCCTGTCCTATTGTGTCTGTGTATGTGCCTCACAGATTCTCCCAATAAATTATTGCTCTTCTTCCCAGCTCCATCCACCCTCCATGTACCTCTATGGTGTCTCACACCTGTGATCCTAGTGTGCAAGATACTGAGGCAGGAGGATCATTACAAGTTTGATGCCAGCCTGGCTTCCATGGTGAGATCAGGCCTGCCTGAACTGTAAGTGTATAAAACCCATTATTTTGTACAACTAACATAAAAGGGTTTACCTTTTAGAGGTAATTAGGGTGATTCTTCTGTATAAGTCTGAAGATAAGTCAGATAGTATTCACAGCTACACCTGCTATCTCTGGGAAACACCCAGTTCAAGACTTTCTTAATCAGAAAGTGTAATGAAGAAGAGATCTTTTTATTGCATCAGGTGAGTGGGAAATTGGCAGTCATTAAGATTTCCAGACTTGCCTCACTGGCTTGCTGTGGGATGCCCAGAGACAACACACACCCCTGAGAGCCTGCAGAAGGCTTACCAGCAGAACCACCTCACCTTGCAGGAGGATGAATTGCCCAAGGAGAGGTGCTGGGAGCAGGAAACTATGAAGTGAGGCCTGGACACCTTCCAGCTATCAGTTACCCAGGCCCAGGAGGTTCTAGAAGGAGTGGAGTGTGAATATGTCACATATAGGTCTCACTATACTGGCAGATGATGAGGTTTCTCTGCCTTTGCTTGAGTGTGGAGACAGAGGTGTGGGGCAGCCAATTTACTCAAGTGGAAGCACTGGGTCTGTTCAGGTCTTTCAGAATACAACTCTTTCATTTCTATCACGGTGTTGTATGAACATACAGCTTGACGGGATGACGTCCTCTGCATACCTTCACACGTGCACTTAAAATACTTCTTCAACTCTGAGTCAGAGAAAAGGCTGATGGTAGGCAGCCAAGTAGGAGGAGGGGAAGGGAGCACTCAGCTTGATGTATATCACTCAAGAGACAATCTTCAGCTGCTGGTCCCTGCTTCCTCCTTGGGAGGTATGGGTGTTGGGGAGCCTGCTCTGAGCTTACCTGAGTTTGCTCTTCAGACACCCCTTCTGCCCCACATTAACCAGCCCATCAGAGTCCCTCACAGTACAGCAGTTTACACTGCTGCTTGCTTGTGCAACCGTGAGTATCAACAAGGGGCTAGCTAGAGCTGAAGCCCTCTACTCCAGGCTCCTGGCCTCTTCTTTAAGGCCTGCTTTATCCAGAGAAAGGAGGCCTGGCCAGAAGTGTTAGCTCCTGTGGGTAAAAGGCCCCTTCTGTCTGAGCCTCCCTCAGGCATGGAATGTTAGCTCTCTTCCGCCCTGCTGGGAGGCTGTGAGTCATGAATTCACATACTTTTTCTCAGTTAATTGCTACCTGCTCTGTGAGGCCTCCCAGACCACAGCCCCTGCTTCCCCCATAGAACAGCAACCCAGGAAATCAGAAAGTATTCACAGCTACACAGCTGGGGGCATGGTTATTTAGTCACATCATGATAACCTGTACCTGTCTCCCTCTGTTTTTCTACTGTCCATCATTGTGAATGTTTGTATGTATGCGCACACATAGGTGTGTGTGTGTGTGTGTGTGTGTGTGTGTGTGTGTGTGTGTTATTGTTTATCCCCACCCCCTTCTGCTCCCTGACTGGAACTGAACCTTGAGCCTCCTGCATGTCAGACAAACACTCTACCACTGAGCTATCAATAGCTCCAACTTTTCTCTTCTTTTTTGACATAGAGTTTCCTGTAGCCATGGCAGGCCTTGAACTTGCTATCCAAGGATGGTCTTCCTGTTTCTACCCACCAAGTGTTGGGAATGACAGCCATGTGGCACAATGCCTGGCTTTATTGCCAGATCTGCTCTTTACTTTTTGTTTTGAGATAGAGTCTAGTGAAGTTACTCAAGCTAGCTTTGAGTCAACTCTTCAGTTGAGGCAGGCCTTAAAGTTGTGAACTTCCTGCCGCAGGCTCCAGGGTAGCTAGGATTACAGGCCTGAAGCACCATCTCCCTATCCCCTTGTGCATGTATATATACATATTCATGTATGTGTACATGCACATGTGTGTACTTGCATGTGAAAGCCAGAGGTTAATGTCAGGTATCTTAGACAGGAGTCTGTCTCTCTGAACCTGGAGCTTACTGATTGGCTAAATTGGCTGGTCCTCGAGCTCTGGAAATCTTCCTATCTCAACTTCCCCAGTGCTAGACCTCTGACTATAGATGTACAATGAATGCCAAGCCTAGATTTTTGGTTTTTGTTTTTACTAACTGAGCCATCTCCTGAGGCCTCCAACAGACTCTATCTCAAATGATGTTTTAGAACAATAATTCAAACATTTTCCAATCAAAGAGCTGGCAATCTATAATAAACTCATCACATATGGTCATCTTTATTATGACCAAATGGTTTTAACATTCAGGAGATAAGCTAAGCTAATAGCTAATGCACACATAAGTGTGTGTGTGTGGGCGGGGGGCGGCAGGTAACACAAATGGGTAGCAATGAGCAGAAGCAACTGGCAAAGAACTCATTTTTCAAAGGCCCTTCCCTACTGGAATGTGCTAGTCTGAATCTTGATTATTATCAGAAGAAAGATTAAAAAAAAAAAAAAAAAAGAATGCTCTGTTGAGCAGGGACCAACCAGTCAAGAGGCCCCAAGGGGCCTCTCTAATCAGTAGAATAAGGAAGTGTTATCTCCTGGAATTCCCAAGACTTCCCTGAGCTCCGAAGATGTGCTAGGGCTGAGCCACACCACAAGTATTTGTTTACAGTAAACAGAAAGCTCTAGGGTCAAAGACTGAGTGATACTACAATTAGAAACAGGCTTTTACAGTTCATAATCTCGGGGTTTGCAATGGAATCAAGTATCCTGCAGCAGTGACCAGCATGGCACGATAACCCTAAGGGTGCAGTAGTGGCACACACACCTTGGTGGCAACCAACAGCTCTCTGATTGGATTTGAAGCCTGCTCAACAAGGGGGAAATTACACCTGGTACTGGAAACAACTCAGTGCTGGTGATGTCATGGATCTTGATATAACCTCTATTTTATTAAGCCAACACAATCCCTAACATTCTAAATACTTATTCCTACACCCGTATTTAGGTATAGTCCTTACCCCTCATCAAGGAACCTTCTTTTTTTGTGACAGATGTGAACCATTATAGAAAATCAAAGCCAGTTAAAATGCAAAGTTGTGGAGCCCAGTCCACGTTGTGGAGCCCAATGGATACATCTACAAAACATCTGTACCTAAGGCTCAGAGAACATTGTGGATGAGGAGGTGAGAAGAAGAGGTAAGCGCCAGAGAATCAGGGAGTTTGCTGTGAGACTGTGTCTTCTGGGAATACAGTCTCACCAACACGGCTGCCTAGACACGAACTGAGCAAGAACAACAGACATGCTACTGTGGATGAAGAAGGCCCAGGAGGCCTCAACTTTACACAAAGAACTACAGGCAACTGAGGAATCCTGAGAGCGGAAGAAACAGTCTTCCCTAGGAAAGAGCACACCAACTGGCCATCCAATTCATTTTTATTTAAAAAGAATATTTATAGTTATTCTTTAACAGTTTCACATATGTATACAGTGTATCATAGTTTTTATTATCAGTTACATTCTTTCAGTCGAGGTATTTACAATGTTCAGATGGGACTTGGATATGGTGGAGGTTAGTTGCATACTTCAGAATGCAGATCCTTAGACACCGTGTCTGCTGCAGATTCTGGGTTAGTCCCCAAGCAGAAATATTAACTCTTAGAGCAACCACAGCTTCTGGATGTTACCACTGCAAATGGTCTAGCCAGTCAACAACAGTGCCGCCTTTGACACCACCAATGACTATTGGAAGATAGGCCACTGAGGACAGTGCGGTGCTCAGAATGAGATGCCCTCTATTGGCATCTCAACACTTGGTTCTAAGTTAATGGCAGTGTTTGGGGAGGTTTAGGTGGTGTGGCCTTGCTGGGGAAAGGAGGTCCCTGGGGCAGGATTTGAGATTAAAAGCTTCAGATGACTCACGGTTCACTGTCTCTGCTTCGTGCTCATGGGTGGGAGGTGAGCTCCCAGCTTCCCAAATCTTCTGCCATGACCATGGCTTGCTGCCATACCTCCCTGCCATGAGGAGCCCCTATCCCCCTGGAATATTAAGCCAGAACAAAACCTTCCTTCTTTAAGTCGCTTTGGTGTCCTAGTTAGATTTCTCTGTTTCTGTAATAACATGCTATGACAAAACCAACTTGGAGAAAAAAGTTTACTTGGCTTACACATCCCAATCAAAGTCATCACTGAGTGAAGGCAGGCAAGGAGCGCAAGCAGGGAAGGAATCTAAAGGCAAGAACTCAAGCAGAGACCACAGCAAGCTTACTGGCTTGGTTATCTGTGTTTCCTATGTACCCAGGCCTTCCTGTCCAGGGATGATGCTTCTCACATTGGGCTGGGACTTTCCAGAAGGCAATCAAGAAAATGCCCCACAGACAATTCCTCTTCCCAGGTGCCTCTAGTTTGTGTCAAGTTGGCAGAAACTAACCAGCACAATTGGTATTTTATCAGCTGGAAAATAAGTAAAACAGTAAGTTTAGGGGCTGGAGAGATGGCTCAGATGTTAAGAGCACTGACTGCTCTTTCGGAGGTCATGAGTTCAATTCCCAACATCTATAATGTGATCTGATGGCCCTCTTCTGGTGTGAAGGTGTACATGCAGGCAGAACACTGTATATGTAATAATAATAAATAAATCTTAAAACAAAACAAAACAAAAAACACCCAGTAAGTTTGGGATATGCTGGGGTATTTATTTTATTTCTATTTATGTGTATATGTGTGTGTTTGTGTGGGGATTTCTGCATGTGAGTGCAGTGTCCACAGAGGCCAGAAGAGGGCATCAGATCTTCTGGAGCTGAAGTTACAGGAAGTGGTGAGCCATCCAGTGTGGGAGCTGGAAACTGAACGTGGTACTCTACAAGAGCAAAGAGCATTCTTATCACTGAGCCATCTCTCCTGGCCCTGACTTGAGTTTTTGTTTCCAAGGCAAAAATAGATAAGGGGGATAGTGAGGGGAGGTTAAAAAAGAAAAATATTTTTAAACGGTAACAACAACAACAATAATAATAAAAGGCAGAGTAGTTTCCATGTATGACATGTTTCTCATCGAACATGGAAAAATTATTTGAAAACTTTCAGAATCAACTTTGATGGAACTCTGAAGTAATTTGCTGTTTTTCAGCAAACAAACAATGGATTCGGGAAACTGGCTTCACTTAACAGAAGAGCTTTGCCACAATTTTATTTGTCCTTGTGCCTAGGCAACGATCTTTAATATGTTTCTTCAGGGCCCAGATCAGATCTAGGGCCTCATGCACAATGAGCTCTAGCCCCAGAACTTTTTTTTTCTTTTTTTTTTTTTTAGGCAGAGTCTGTTACTTCTGAATTCACTCTGTATACAAGGTAGGCCTTCAACTCAGTCTTTATTAGGCAGAAAAATCAAAAGTGTCAGTCAGTTGTAGAATATACTTTCTATAGAATATACTTTCTATATTAATACAGTAAATTATTAAGGCAGGAATTTTCTTTTACCAGCTAGTACACCAATGACTGACACAGAGAGGCTATTATTTATTTTTAAGCTGTAAGCATTATGCTGGGCAGATTCTGAGCTACTCTAATCCTAGTTCCTTTAAAATCCATATAAAAACCAATCACTTCCCAATCTAATGACTCCTCGGGCCACTTCTGCTCCATCAGTCTGTTCCTACAGCTTTGTGGTCATCCACCATCATCTTTTTTATCGGCCACATGGCCAGTTATCTTCCCAGCATCCATAAATATATCTGTCTTCCCCTGTGTCTCCTGGTGAAAGGATTTTCTCTCTTCCTTTTCTCAAGTTCCTTTCTCCCTACTCAGAAGTCCTACCTTCCACTTCCTGTCCTTTTGCCCAACTGACTGGCCAATCAGCTTTTTATTGGCAGCTGCTACATCCACACAAGGCATTCCTCCATATGGCTTATTATCTCAGTGCTTACCAGGCAGGAGCCAACCTGGGCAACTTAGTAAAGTTCTATCTCTGAATAAATAAATATGGCAATACAGGGGAGATAGGGGGGAAGAGGAAGAGAGAGGGGGTGGAGGGTGGGGGGTGGGAGGGAGGTTTCCTTGTCCCTAGTTCCAGAAGGAAAAGATCAGTTTCAATTTCTTTACCTCAAGTTGTTTGCCTGTTGTTTGACCTAACTCAGAACATACTCAGAGTGAGAAAGGCTGTGAACAACCCTGAAAAACAATGTTGGTCAAATAAAGACTCTTTGCCACACCTGGCAGGATCTCAGAAGCATTCCCTACCTGGCCACCCACAGGCACCACACTCTCCAAGAGGGCAACAGAAACCAAGGAACAAAACACCCATCGAAAAAGACAAGACCAAATTCCAGCAACTAGAACTACCATCTTCTCAAACCCAGATGCCTATCTGGCAGCATAAAAACACAGAAACAGAACAATATGTCCCCACTAGAGCCTAGCAACCTTGCCACATAGGTCCTGAGAAATGCCATATAGCCGAGGCACAAGACAGGGACTTCAAAATGGCCTTTATGGATGCTAGAGGTCTTTAAAGAGGAAATAAATCCATCAAAGGACTCTATGAAAATACAAGCAGTGGAATGAAATGAAGAAAACAGTTCATGGCTTGCAAGTAGAATAGAATCAATAAAAGAAACATAAGCTGAGGAAAACTGTGAATGAAAAATTTAGGAACTCAAGCAGGAAACTCAGAGGCAAGCCTCACCAACAAAATGTAAGGGTAGAGGGATTTTAATGCAGCAATATGGCTACTCTGGATGGAACACAGGCACACCCTTAGCACACACTTTAATCCCAAACAAGGTAAAGTCAGTTGGCAGAAGCAGTTGAAGCCTGAAAACAGCAAAAGAAAAAGAGGAGGCTGTTTTACTGGAGGAATTTTACAGAGAGAGAGAGAGAGGTTAAAGAGAGAACAAGCTAGACACAGGCAAAGACAGAGGAGCCAGAGAAAGAGAAGGAGCCAGATGGTTAGGACAGATTGCTAGAGTTAGTTTGAGGCCAAGCAGAAGCTGAGTGAAGCCAGTTTGAGTCAGTCAGCTTGGAGAGGCGTTTGAGCCAGAGCAGCTGAGTTGAACCAGCCAGCCAGAGTTCAGAAAGAACAAGAAAGGGTGAGCTTATGCAGCAGTAAGTCTCAGAGGCTGAAAACATTCTAGGCCTAGACTAGATTGTATTGAGGCTAGAAGCTTCCAGTACCAGGCCTAGGTTAGCAGACAAGAGACAGTAAGCTTTGGAGACAACAAATCAGGTAAATAAAAGTTTTATTTATAAATAAGGGTGAAAGAGAAAAATCTCAGACTTTGAAGACAAGATAGAAGAAATGGATATCTTGGCTAAAGAAGAAAGTATTAAATCTAAAAAGAAGAACAAACAAACAAACAAACAAACAAAAAACAAACAAATCAAACCAAACAAACAAAAACCTGGCACAAAGCATCCAGGAAATCTGGGACACAATGAAAAGATTAAATCTAAGAATAATAGAATAAGGAAAAAAAAAAAACCAGGTTAAAGGCACGGAAAGTATTTTCAACAAAATCATAAAACAAAATTTCCCTAAGCTAAAGAAGGAAGTGCCTATAAAGATATAAGAAGCACACAGGACATCACCAAGTAGACTGGACCAGGAAAGAAATTCTCCACAGTACATAATAATCAAAGCACTAAATCTACAGAACAAAGAAAGAATATTGGGGCCTGCAAGGGAAAAAAACCAATAACATATAAAGGCAGACCTATTAGACTTCTCAGTGGAGACTCTAAAAGCCAGAAGAGCCCGGACAGACATTCTAAAAACTCCAAGCTACTACAGATGACAGCCCAGACTACTATACCCAGCAAAACTTTCAATCCTAGAAGAGGGAAAAAAGATTTCATTATAAAACCAAAATTAAGCAGTATTTATCTACAAATCTAGCCCTACAGAAGGTACTAGAAGGAGAATGTGACCCTGAAGAGGATAGACACACCCAAGGAGGGAAAACAAGAAATAAATACTATCAGACCAACAAATCAAAAGAAGGGGAGGGGAACCCATACCACCAGAACAAATAACAGAAATCACTGCTCACTGATAACAGTAAAATTAATGGCCTCAAGTCCCCAGTAAAAAGATACAGACTAACAGATTGGATTAGAAAAGAAGATCTCTCCTTCTGCTATATTCAAGAAACACAGCTCATCATTAAAGACAGACATCACCTCAGGGTAAAAGGATGGGAAAAGACATTTCAAGGAAATGAACCTAAGAAGCAAGCTAGTATAGCCATTTTAATATCGGACAAAATAGACTTCAAACCAAAACTAACCAGAAGAGGTAGAGAAGGGAACTACATACTCATCAAATGAAAAATATTCTCCAAGAGGACATTGCAATTCTTTTTTGTTTGTTTTTTGTTTTTGTTTTTTGAGACAAGGTCTCTCTGTGTTAACCTTGATAGTCCAGGACTCTCTTTGTAATCAAGGCTGGCCTCGAACTCACAGTGATCTGCCTGCCTCTGCCTCCCAAGCACTGGGATTAAAGGTGTGTGCCACCATGCCCAGCCCGACATTGCAATTCTTTACACTTATTCACCAAACATAAGGGAACCCAAATTCATTAAAAAACAAAACAAACAAAACAAAAACCCACTACTACAGTTTACATCACACATTGCCCCTCACACACTGATGGTAGGTGACTTCAGTACCATTCACCAACAGGTCATCCAAACGAAAACTAAACAGAAATACTGGAGCTAACTGACATCATAAACCAAATGAGCCTAGTACATAGTTACAGAACATTCGCCTAAACACAAAAGAATATATCTTCTCAGCACCTCATGGAACTTTCTCCAAAACTGACCACATACAGAAAAAGTCTTTTTGAACAGAACCCCATTAGCAATTAATAAAATGAGACCTCATGAAACTGAAAAGCTTCTGTACGAAAAAGGATGCTGTCATTTAAAGTGTCAGCCTACAGAATGGGAAAATGTTTATACCATCTACACATCTGATAGAGGGCTAATATCCAAAATAACTGGGCATCAAGAAAACAAATAACCTAATGAATTGGGGCACATATCTAAACAGAGAATTCTCAAAAGAGGAAACTCAAATGGCCGAGGAGCACCTAAAAGAAATGTCAACATCCTCAATCATCAAGGAAATGCAAATCAAAACTACTTTGAGATTTCATCCCATGGGGGGGGGGGCTGCAAACACTACAGCCACAGGGAACCAATTCTTCATGAAGCTGAAAGGAAATCCAGTTCAACATGACTTAGTTAGCAGGCACTGTTCAGACTTCTAGAATCTGACACCAAGCAGTTTATTTTAGACATGTTTAAGTACAGTATAATTTTGGAAAAAAAGATTCCTCTTAACAATAATCTCAATCCCATCTTCACAATAAGGCTCACTACACTGAGACTCTTTTGCAAAGTGCACGTGACCTCTACCATGAAGATCGGTTCTATAGCTTAAGGGCAGAGGGGAGGATCTGGTGTGATCTCAGTCATACAGAGAGTGTAGAGGTCACCAAACTACAAAGTACATGTGTCATATCCCCCAAGGATGAGTTCTATTGACATTGACAGTCAATGCTCAAGATAAAGGACTGGGGAGGAAGAGTCTGGGATAGACATCATAACTGACAGATATAGATGAGACCTGCCCCTACAGATAACACAGACCATCAAGCTATTAAAAACATCCACTTCTGGCCTTCTGGATGGAAAGCAAATATCCATCCCTTCCATTGAAGGGAAAACCCTGTGTGTAAAACATTGCTGGTTTCTCTGATGCTTATCTGTGAGCACAAGGACCTCATGCTCTCTTCATATCTTACCCCAGTCAGAATGGCCAAGATTAATAGTGCACGTCAGCTCATGTCAGTGAGGATACGGAGTAAGAGAAATACTCATCTACTGCAGGTGGGACTGAAAAGTTGTACAGCCACTCTGGGAATCAGTGTGTTGGTTCCTCAGAAAGATGGGAATTAATCTACCTCAAGACCCAGCTACACCACCTGTCTTCATAGGCTTATATTGCTGTGGAGAGAGACCATGACCACAGACACTCTTATAAAGGAACGTATTTAACTGGGGCTGCCTTACAGGTTCAGAAGGTTTAGTTCATTATCATCATGGCAGGAAGCATGGTGGCGTGCAGGCACACAGGGTGCTGGAGAAGGAGTAGAGTTCTATATCTGGACTGGCAGGCAGCAGGAAGAAAGAGGACGTGGCTTGAGCGTTTGAAACTCCACACCCTATTCCCAGTGACACACTTCCTCCAGCAAGGCCACACCCACTCCCCCAAAAACCCATACCTCCTAATGCCAAGCCCTAAGCATTTAAATATGAGTCTCTGGGGGCCATTCTTATTCAAACTACCACACCATTCTTGGGCATATACCCAAAGGGCTCTTCATTTCACTACAGAGACACTTGATCCTCCATTGCTGCCCTATTAATAATAGCCCAAAACTGGAAACAACCTAGATGTCTGTTAACAGATGAATACATAGAGAAAATGTGGCACATTTATACAGTAGAACATTACTCAGCTGTTAAAAAATAAGATTATACAATTTGCAGGTAAATGGCTGGAACTAACAAAAACAAAACAAAACAAAACAAAACAAAACAAAACAAAAACCCTACTGAGTAGGTAACTCAGACCCATAAAAAGAAATGTGCCATGTATTTGCTTATAAGTGGATGTTAGCTGTTAAGTCATTGATAAGTAAGCTACAATCCGTATAACCACAGAAGTTAGGGAGAGAGAAAGGGTCTATCAGGGAGGGAGGGATCTCCCTAGGAAGCGGAAATAGACTAGATAGTTATGGACAGACAGGGAGGAGACTGGAACAGGAAAATCAAATGGGGGGAGGGGAACAGGGGACAGGGAGTGGAAAATGGGGAGGGATGGCTAAAACCAAAGGCTATTTGAGGGGTTGTATGAGAACCAAACATAGTAGAGGCTTCCTATATTATACACATAAATGAAATTGCCAAATAAAGGGGTAGACAGGGCCCCAATAGGATATCTCTCATCACCAAATCAAGCCTCTAGTTCCTGAAATGGGTTACACTTAACTGAGTTGTTGGCCAAAGAGGCTTCATGGGAATCAACGTAGGCGATTGGTGACTCTCCACAAATCAATGGTAAGGCCCTGTTGTTGAAGACAATGCCTTATACAACTTACTGAATTTATTGAGGTTGAGCTGGTACCTTCCTAGAACCTACACCCCTACAAACTAGTATTCATGGCACTGGAAGGCACTCTGCGTATTACTAAAGGAGAAATGTAAACACCCACCCAGCCACAAACCCTGTGACTTACAATGTTGACCTACCTGCAAGACAGCTGGTGCCACAGTGGCACAATGCTGGTGGGAGTAACCAGCCAGTGTCTGATTTGAACATCCCACTTCATGAGTTGGAACCCAGACCCAACACTGCTTGGATGCCAAGAACCTGAGACCAAATAGGCCAGGGACTTAGATGAAAACCAAATACTACTGCTCTGCTAAAGGAAGATAGCAAAAAACTGACCCCTAATGACATTCTTTCGGCACACTCATAGATCAGTGCCTTGCTCACCCATCACCAGAGAAGCTTCGCCCTGAAATAGATGAGAACAAATACAGAGACCCACAGCCAGACACAATGCAGAGAGGAGGGGCCTTGGAACATCCAGCCCTAAATGGGATGCCTCCACCAAGCTCGAGGAACCCTGAGGAAGACAACGGAGTCCCAGAAGAGTTTCTGAAGCTTGAAACTATCTTGAAGTTTTGTTTTTGTTTTTGGTTTTTTTTTTTTTTTTGAGACAGGGTTTCTCTGTGTAGCCTTGGCTGTCCTGGACTCACTTTGTAGACCAGGCTGGCCTCGAACTCACAGCGATCCACCAGCCTCTGCCTCCCGAGTGCTGGGATTAAAGGAGTGTGCCACCTCTTGAAGTTCTTACAACACAGAACTTTCTGCCAAGGGCAGAATTACTACCCTTTTGAGGATTGTAATACATATTAATTGTTTTGTGAAAAATGCATTCTGTTTTTCAAACTCTCTTTTTTATTGTCTGTATTGTTTAAATATAGCTAGTTTGCAAAAGAGATTTTTTTTTTACTTAAACTTTTTATTTGGGAATTTCATGTATGAATACCTTATTATATCACACTCACCTCTCCCTTTCTATCTATATAAATTAACATTAACTGAAAAAAACCACAGTGAACAAGAAAGAAAAATAAATAAATAAAGGACGAAGGAAAGAAAGGAGGAAAAGGAAAGAAGTAAGTAAATGAGTGAGTGAGTGAATGAGAGAGGAGGGGAGAGAGGGAGGAAGGGAGGGAGGGAGGGAGGGAGGGAGAGAGAGAGGGAGGGAGGGAGGGAAGGACATGAACAAACCCAGAAGTCAGTGCCTGCAAGAATATATGTCGGAGAGTAGAAATGGTGCACACACTTTCCTTAATTCTGTAAAAATCATGCCGGAAATCTAAAACTTTCCAGAGTTACTTCACAGCCCTAAGAGCGACTGACGCTCAACTAAGTCATGTTTGCAAGACATTTTGATCACTCCTGTGTGTGTTGCCACTGTGCTGCACGATGTGAGCATATTGTCGTCTTAGAATGTGACAGGAGCACACATTCCTCTTCTGCTTCTGCAGTCTCCATCATAAGGAAAGTCACCGAGTAAGCAACAAAAACTAAGTAGGATGAAGACTCTGACTTTCAGGATTATCACATAATAATATTCAAACATCCAGTTTCATCAAATGACTGTGACTCATGCAAAGAAATAAATAGAACGGCCCATTTATGGAAGAGATCAGCAAGTATTCCCAAAGCAGTTCAAGCATTGGGTTTACTAGACAAAGCTTGTCAATGATCTGTATTAAGCACACTCATTGAGCTACCGGAAGTAAGAGAATGGCGCCTGGATAGATGATTCTATTAAGCACACTCGGAGAGCTACGGAAGTCGAGAGAATGGCGCATGGACAACAGTGAGACTAAAATTATGTAAAAAGACTAAGCAGAAATTCTGGAGCTGAAAAGCACAGCAGTGGCGTTAAGCGGTTCCCATGCTGAGAGCACTCTACAGATTCAGTGTGAACTTTGTCAGAATCCCATTGGCTTTGTAAGATTTGACAAACTGATTTTATGTATTATATGGGGTTTCTTTGCGTGTTTCATACGTTGCCACAAACAGCCCAACCCTGAGAAGAACAAACCTGAAGAAGTCACATTTTCTGATTTTACGGCTTACTAAAGTTACAGTAAACACTGATGCTAGGATAAAGAGAGACACATAGATCAGTGGAATGGAAGTTTTAGAAATAAAAATGTGTGTATGGGGCTGGAGAGAGAGAGCTCAGTTGGAAAGTGCTTGCTTTGCAAGTGTGAGAACTTGGGTTAACTGCCCCACCCCCCCACCCCCCAGGACCTGGGTGAAAAAGCAGAGCATGGTGATGTTTGCTTGGAATTGTAGTTCTGGGGAGGTGAAGAAAGGTCTGTCAGGCTTGCTGGCCAGCGGACATCACCCAGGCAGACAAATTCAAGTTCAGGAGACCCTGTCTCAAAAAACAAAGTGGGTGGAACCCAAAGAATAACACCCACAGGTAACCTCTGTCCTCCACATATTCACACACAGACCATGCATCATACACACACACACACACACACACACATACATATATGCACACACACACACACACATTCTATGCATGTGTAGCCAATTGATATTCAACAGGGATCCCTGTAATCCATTTGAATGCATTAACTCAGAATCACCTACAGTGTGTTGGTGTCCCATTAAGGGAAGAAATCAGAGCACTCTCCCTTGGTACAGCGTAAGCGAGAACAAGTCCAGATTTGAATTCTCTGCTTTGTGCTTCCTGTCACTGGGAAGTGTGAATCAGAGCCACAGTGAGACCTAGCATCTCGTCTGCTAGGGTGCCAGTAATCACAAGAGGGAAACAGAAATTGTCAATGATACTGGGTTTACATCTGGATGGCAAGAAATTAGGCTGGGTGGGGTGGCACAAACCTATAACCCCAGCAGAAGAGAGATGGATGTACAAGGGTCAGGGGTTTAAGGTCATCCCCAGCTACATAGGTATTTCGGCTATCTTAAACCTGTCTCAAACAAAAGAGATAATGGAAAAATTAAAGGTCCTTATATACTGTCAGGGATTTTTTTAAAAAATGGTGCAGGCACTGTGAGAGACAGTTTGGTGATTCCTCGAAAAGAAACACAGTTCTCATACGACCCAGAAGTCCCTTACTAGGTATTGCACTCAATGAATCAAAAACAGGTTCTCAGACAAATACAAACACAGATGTTCATTACAGCACCGTTATAATAGCCCCAAAGTGGGAATGGCCACAAGATCCATTGACCAGTGAATGATTAGATTGTGGAATATCCATAGAATAGAAACTACACTATAAAATTGTGTGCAAGGGCAGACTTTGAAAGAATTCAAGAGGCGTCTTTTAATTTTCCATGCTGCCCCCACACTTGAGTTTCCATTGCCAGGTGCCAGTGTGGATTAGTTCTTTGCCCTGGGCAACTTCAGGGAGGAAAGATTAAAAAAAAAAAAAGAATGTATCTTGGATCATAGTTTCAGAGGACTTACATCCATTGCAGCGAGGAAGGTGTGAGAGAAAAGTTATGTCAATGGCAGGGGAAGCGCGTAGCGGTGTGTCCACTTCATGGCAGACCAGGAAGCAGAAAGCCACCCCAACCAGGATCTGATCTTTCACCTTCAAAGGCCCCCCTAGGTGGAATAGGCCCACTTGACTTCTGCCAACTAGTCACCACCTCTCAGAGGCTCAGAAGCCCCCAAGAACAATGCCACCAGCAGGCACCCAAGACTCAAGTCTGTAGGGGACATTTCAGATGCAAGTCATAACACCATGACACCGCATCTGGTCTGAACTCTGGCTCTTAGTAATTTGGCTGACAGAAAAAAGCTTCTGAGAAAGGATGATGTGGGCCAAACCATTGTGATAAACAAATGTATGTTAAGATATGCAAGACCCAGAGTTACACACTGTTGCATTTGAAGAGAGGAAGTCTATTACTTAATGAGCCAAACCTCAAGGCAGTCAGATTTTTGTCCTAGGTAGGCAGATAATCTGGATGCTTCTGAACTGACATCACTCAACATCCATCACTCAGCATCACCGCATCTTGAACATTAATGTGCACACAAGTAACCTGGGGATCTTGTTAAACTTGTTTAGAGTCTGGGGTGGCCTGAAATTCTGTTTCCAACATGTTCCCATGGGGTGCTACCACTTCAAGTAGGGGCTACACTTAGAGTGGAGGGTCTGGGTGACCACTAGCCCACTATTGGCAACACAGATGCCATATTGCCTCAAAAGTTAGAGTTATCATGCCACGCAGTAGGTCTACTCCTAGAATACACCCTCAAGATCTGAAAACACACCACATACCATACAGACTCATACATGTTCATAGAAGCACTACTTATGATAGCTAAAAGATGGAAACAACCCAGATGTCAAACACCTGATGCATGCCCAAATCAAAGGTGTTATATACATAGGGCAGAATATTGTTCAGCAATGAAAGGAATGAAAAATTGATGATGTTTATGAACCTCAAACACATAAACTGGGTGTGGTGGCTCACGCCTTTAATCCTAGCACTCGGGAGGCAGAGGCAGGCGGATCGCTGTAAGTTCGAGGCCAGCCTGGTCTACAAGTGAGTCCAGGACAGCGAAGGCTACACAGAGAAACCCTGTCTTGAAAAAAACAAAAAACAACAAAACAAAACAAAACAAAACAAAACAAAACAAAAAAAAGAACCTAATACATTATAAGAGAGATAGGTCAGGTGCAATAGCTGTCTACCAGATGATTGCATTTCTATGTTTTGTCTCATATACTCCAGGCTGACCATAAACTCTGAATGCAGCTGAGGATGACTTTGAGCTCTGGTCCGTCTATCTCTGCTTCTCATGTGCTGAGGGCTCAGGTGTGTGCTACAGGCATGGCTGATGTTATGTGCCATTGGGAATTGAACCCAAGGCTTTTTGCATGACAGACAAGCATTCTGCTAACTGACCTATACCTCTGGCCCTGATTCTGATATGAGCCATTGGGAAATTGCGATGCCTTTGAGAGGACTGAAGCCTTTTGGAGGGAGCTAGGTTCCCAGTAACTTGACAGTCACCAAACTTGCCCCAAGCCAATAGCTTTTGTGTTCTTGACTCACAGATTTGAAGAATGAAATTCACAGACCACGGAGAGACTCATAGATGAGTCTTTAGACGAAGAGAGCAGAGCTCCTGAGTACCAGGAGGGTTCCCCAGGTATATACTAGTATGGGGGGGTTTAAGAAAAGATTTCTGGCATAAATGGAAGTGAGGTCTGGGGAAATGAATGGGCTGGTCAGCCCCGCTGGCCCCACCAAGTGTATAGGCACCTTCTGTCTGTTTCGGGAGCTTGCAATTCTCTTCTAGTTTTCCAAGGAGGGCTTTCTTGGAATGATTGCTTTGATGTCCCTCACTTTTTGATCAGTGTCTCTCTCCCATTCTCATTAATTCTATTTATATAAAATGTTAAGAATGGGAATAGCCACAGATGGAAAATAGATTAGTGGGTGTTGGGGAAGAGGAGTTGGGTGGTATGGGCTTGGATTTTGGGGTGATGAAAACAGTCAACAGTAATGATAGTAGTTGCGCTCTGGGCTGGGCTTTTCCAGGTTCTAGGTCTCTTACCCAAAGCTTTGAAAGTAAGGGCTTGCACAGGTTTGCTGAAGAAGTGAGATTCATTTATTTGGAGCTAAACAATAGTACAGATTAAAGAGAGGAACTGTGTCAAGATTGACAGGAGCCACATGAGTCAGGGTACCTAGGAGCCCCGATGATTGTTCAGGGCTCTCTATTGTGGGGCTCAGGGGAATGAAGAGCCACTTACTAAGGGTTCTGATTCTCAGTTTTGATTGGTGGATCAGGTCATATAATCATTTTCCTACTGCATATGTCTCTTCCCAGAATGCATCTGATTTTAATCATATGCACACTGAGTCATAGATAGGCACAAGACAGTAAATAGGAGGGTCTCCCTAAATTGTCACCAGAGGACACAGTTTTGCTTTACTGCACATGTGCCCCAAACCAGCTCCGCCTGGATTGGCCCTTCTGTTCTTTATACCCCAATGAGTTGGGAATACACTTGAATAGACACGGCCCAAAATTGAAACTTACACTATTGTTCAGAGAATACCTGTAGCCTGATGCAGTAGGGGTCGAGGGGTTCAGAGGTTGCACCAGGCACTTTGTTTGGAGAGGGGTGTGTGTATAAAAACACAGGCAATGGTATACTTTACAATGGTTAAGATAGTGTATCTTTTGTTATGTGAATATCAAAGTAGAGTAATATCAAAGTAATACACTTCCCAGGTGCATCCTACTTCAGTCAAGGTGGAGGATCTCTCGTGTAAGGCTACCTGCAGCTGCACCTCACACCATCACAGAAACTATCCGCTGCTGGCAAAACCATGCCTCTGCTAGAGCGCAAGCCAAATCATAGTCAGCTGCTGCAGACAGTCTGAAGCAGCCTCCTATCCCCACACCTGGGATTAAGATGCAAACTTTTTTTTTTTTAAATAATATCTCTGTGTTTTCAAAGAAACCAAAACTCTAGAATCATCACCATCAACATTTCCCCACTTTTCAGGCGCTGTGTATCCCAACATCCCAGCAATCTGTTCTGGAAGATTCTCCAGGAAGAATCTGATGTACTCTGGAAATCTGAGCAAATGAGTATCAGCTGCTTTCTAAACATGGGACAGCACCCTAGCAGAGAGGCTGAGTATGGTGCACTCATGGGTGTGTGTGTGTGTGTGTGTGTGTGTGTGTGTGTGTGTGTGTGTGTG
>OU015744.1:13555302-13568382 GCA_907169655.1 Acomys percivali
TGTGTGTGTGTGTGTGTGTGTGTGTGTGTGTGTGTGTGTGTGTGTGTATGTGCTGGGGATGGGGGAGGGGTCACTTAAGCTGGGAGAAAGAAATCCTTGAGTGGAGAGGATCTGGAGTGAGAAGGTGGCAGAGGAAAGGCCAGCTCTGCTGTGGGCTGCTGGGCACAATAGATGAGGCACACTGAGGACAGGAATGGACCTGTGTGCCTTTTATCTTCTTTGCATCCTCTGCTGTCACAGCACCTGCTTTTCCCAGGAGGGAAGGCCGCTCCTCTACCCATCCATACGGAGGTCATAGCAGCTTCCAGTACATTATTTTTGTGGGTCATTTACATTAAACCAAACCAAACCAAATCCTTGCATTCTGGAGAAAGCATTATTTCTAATATGAGATTTTAAGCTTTGGGGATTCTTAGGTAAGAGGCTGACTGGTCCTCAGAGCTTATGTCCCAGGCTCAGTGAGTGACAGCCTCTAGCTCTGCCTACAGCTGTCTGGCAGATCCTTCCTTGGGCATGACTGGGCTGCAGAGCTGGTAGGTGGATGTGGAGGAATTTCCCATCTGTCTCTTGAATCCCTCCTGGCCCCATCCATCCTCTGTGAGAGGGGCAGCAAATTAACATAACCGGAGCAGACTCCCTTTGTCTCCATGCCAGACAGTAGGATTTGGGCCTCCCCCACCCAGAGACTTGCTAATTATGTAGAAGGAGTTCTGGGTGCCTGTTGGCAGAAATTCTTGCCCAGAGGATGCAGCTGCCTCCAATGATAAATCTGATGTAGGTGGAGTCCCGGCCCTTCTCATCTGGGAAGCTTGAGACTTGAGCAACCTGCACTGTCTCTAATAGGCCTCCAATAGCTTCCTCCTCCAAATTTTCATAACTCCTTATAGCCGTGGCAGCGTGCTTGGTCTTGGCATTAAGTATTTTTTATCATCTCACTTGGGATTAGTTCCTTTTCATCTGGACCAATCAATGGTCCTGCAGAAGTTTTTGTGTTCTACTTACCCAATCAACAACCGTTTTCCAGGCACTATGCCTGGCCTCAGAGACACAAATATTTAGAAGGCGCCAACTAGGATGAAGTGGTGGAAATGTTGGGCTGCAGGACTACAGCCCAGGGAAGATATATATATATATATATATATATATATATATATATATATTGAGGGGGCAGAGCAGTGTGCAGGCCCCAGAAGAGTGAGGGGGGCACTTGGGAAGCAGTGAGGGAAGAAGGGAGGAGCTGGGAAAGCTTCCTGGAGAAGGTGACATTTGAGCAACATTGAGTATGAGAAGTGGTGTATCCCACCGGTATAGGCAGAGTCAGGAGGCCTGAACAGAGTAGCACCCTGGGATTGTGTGTGGCTGAGACAATGGTCAAAAAAACTGCCTTTGAGGTGTGGGCAGAAGCAAAGTGGAGAGTAGTTGGGTTTTAAAGAAGGCTTTATTTTTTAAATTAAAGGGTTTGGGGGCTTGATCCGAGGGTCTTAAGCAACAAGCAAAGAATTTTTAAAAGCTTATTTTTATAGTGTGTCTGTCTGGCCTGTGAAGGTGGAGTTACAGGTGCTATACACCACTCTAAAAGGGTGCTGGGTTGGGAACTCAGAAAGAGCAGTGCATGGCATGCTCTTAACTACTGAGCCGCCTGCCTGGCCCCGGCCCTATAGCACAGACCTCAGTGAGGTGGTAACAAAGGCAGAGCTGGTTTGGAAATTGGCTACATACAGCATGGAGGATGGACTGGAAGGGTGAGCTGGGAGTGGGGAGACCACGGCGGGGACTGAAGCTGCTGTAGGAGAGCAGGCAGAGAAAGGAAGCCATGAGGGAGAGGGGAGCTGGGGGGGGGGTGACAGCAGCCTGGGGTCTGGAGTAGGAGCCTGGGTTCCTGATGCCATGAGTAAGGAGAAAGGAGACTGTATCAGTCTGTGGGTGAGGAGGTGTCTCCTGGGTTTGAGTGCGAGGTGTCTGGGAGAAGGAGTGCATGTGGATCTGACTGAGAGCATGTGCAGAGAGGAGAGGAACTGAAAGGTGCAGGAAGCTGCTGCAACTAGTGCCTTAGGCTATTTCAGGGTCAGAGCTATATTTGAATCCTTACTTTGTCTTTTATTAGTCATGGAAACCAGAGGAAGACAAAATATGCACGCTTCTTTATAAGAAATCTCGCCTTATAAGATTTATGAAAAGAAAAACTACGTGGTTCCGCCCCCCCCCCCAGCCGCCGCCATTGGGGCAACAAAATACCCTGATCAAAATTCAAGTTAGGAGGAAAGCACCTATTCAGCTTACACTTCCAATTGCTGTTCATTACCAAAGGAAGTCAGGATAGAAATTCAAACAGGGCATGAGCCTTTAGGCAGGAGCTGATGTGGAGGTCATGGAGGGGGGCTGCATACTGGCTTGCTCCTCATGGCTTGTTCAATCCACTTATTTGTAAAGATTTATTTATTTATTATTTATTGTATATGAGCATTTTATCTGTAGAAGAGGGCATCAGATCACACTATAGATGGTTGTGAGCCACAATGTGGTTGCTGGGAATTGAACTCAGGACCTCCAGAAGAGGAGGCGGTGCTCTAAACCACTGAGCCATCTCTCCAGCCCCCAACCACTTACTTGTAGAATCTAGGACCACCAGCCCAGGGATGCCAGTGTTCACAATGGGCTAGGCCCTCCCCCATTTGTCACTAATTAAGAAAATGGCCTACAGGCTTGCCTACAGCGAGATCTTACAGAGGCATTTTCTCAATTGAGGCTCCTTCCTCTCAGATGACTCAGGCTTGTGTGAAGTTGACATAACACCAGCCAGTACACTATGTCAAGTGCTCAGCAAAGTGCGGGGTGCGGGGGGCGGGTTGGGGTAGGGGAAGGGGGTGATGTGTGCTCTGATCCCCAAGGCCAGTGCCTCAGGAAATAAAAATTCAGGGGTCTGGCGCCGCGCCACCGCGGTACCGAGTCTAGGGTGAGGGACTGCGGATTTAACTCAAACACACACACACACACACACACACACACACACACACACACACACACACACACTAACACAGCGGGTCCTTCGTGCTAAGAGCAGCGGCTGCAGCAGCAGCCGCAGCAGCGGTTTATTATTCTCGTTTTCCTCCAGAGTTCCAAAGAGCCTTCTTATAGGCAGCAAAACAGGAATCCTCCTCCCAGGTGAAATCCCTCAAGAGGTGATTGCACACAGGAGGAAAAGTCTCGAGGATGGGCGGGGTACGTTCTCAGAGCAGTAAACATGACTAGCTAACCAAGATAAACACAGACATGGAAGCTGCTAGAAACAGGACATGAAATAGCAAGACAGGCAAGCAGCACAGTCGGGCCTGATTCCTACACAGGGGCAAGCTCCAGCAAGAACTGAGCATCTGGGTCATTGATTCCTGGAACTGGTGTGAGTGCCAGTGCATAACAAGTGGCTTAGGAAGAGTCCTACAAAGGAAGCACAAGTTACTAGCATTGATTTCATAAATGAGTGTTGACCTTTTTAGTCATCACCGATGCCAGAGAGGATAGATGCACCTCCATGGCTGCCATAGTCTTAGCCCAGGCACCTGGAGACTCAGATTCTCTGGCTTTAGTGGACACTATCTGCTCAGATCATCTGGGGCCAGAGCAGACTCAGCACTGTGGGGAGAGGCAGTCTCCTCCCTGCCCTGCGTTGGGAGCGTTGAAGGACCTTCTGTCTGCTCTAGGAACTGTGAGATGCTGAGCATCAGCTGGTCAAGCAGACACTCCAAGAGAGCTTTATTTTATCTTCTCTTTGGCTTTGAAGTTGTGAAGAGCCAGACAGCCTCTATCTTAGTCTTTTTTTGTTGTTGGTTTTGTTTGTTTGTTTTTCCGAGACAGGATCTCTCTGTGTAGCCTTGACTATCCTGGACTTGCTTTGTAGACCAGGCTGGCCTCGAACTCGCAGTAATCTGCCTGCCTCTATCTTAGTCTTAAAAGCCTCCTTATAGTAAAGACAAAGCAGGATCATTCCTGTTTCTCAAGGACTGGCCTACACCTCAGCTGGAACCTTAACTATGAATGGTTCTGCACGGCCAGTTCCAAGGACGGCAGGCATGTCTTTGTTTCAAAAAAGTGTTTATAACCATCTTGCCACCCTACCTTTGTTTCAAAAGGCTATACGCCCACTTTGCAACCATGTCTCTGTTTCAGGGGGTCTTTAGGACTAACTTGGTATGCTTATGTTGTTCTGTTCCGATAGCCCCACCTATTTTTCCCACCAAGCCCCCCATTTGGAAACCCCTACCCCTGAGCTCTAAAAGTCTTATTATCCTCACATCCAATCCTGAACTCTTGAACCCCACCTGGGGGGGTGGGCGGAGGGGGATGCAGCCCATGTACATGAGTTAAAAAAAGCTTGCTTTGATTAATTGTTTGCTTTAGTTAATTTGGCTATGATGATTTGGGGCTGTGGTCTTCTCCCATCTTTGGGATTAATAGTTTCAGGCAGGGAAGCAAGAAAGGAAAACGCATCCCAGGGCACCACCAAGCACCTGGGTTTCTTTGGCATCTTTTTCTGTGCCTGATGTAGGCCTGGGCAAACAGGAGTCCCCACTGGAACACTTGCTGATTGACTGTAATCTGTCGTCACAAAGCTTTTCCCACAATCCACCATCTCATGTGTGACAGTGAATAACGCAGTGTTCAAAACCTGGACACTGTTTGTACTTACAGAGTCCATGAGAAAATTGCTTCAGCTTTGGGATCTGCTAGTTGGTGAAATGCACCCTGTCAGTGAAGTTGCCCAAGATAGATGGCTTTCTCAGAATAAGTGAGCCAATCTTAAGAAACTGCTTATTGTTGCAAATTTTACTGCCTCTATTATTCACGCAAGACAATGGGTCCTGGGAAGTGACGGCCACTTTTGTTTCCACTTTTGTTTCTGTGGAAACGGCTTGCTTGCAGGAGATAACTGAAGCATCTGCAGGATGCCTGTTGTAAAAATTAGGCACTGCAGGATGTGAGCTAATCCCACTTCCAAAGGCTGCAATTTTGTAACTTTGTGTGTGTGTTTTTTTCCTTTATAAACCTTGTACTAACACTGTATCTCCCCACACTCTGAGCATCTCCAGTACAGTTCTGGGCGGTATTCAATAAAGCCTTTTATTTGTTAAAAAAATTTATTCATGGTCATGGTGAATCTCTGAGCAACCCCAGATGCACAACACACGTTGACCCTAAATGGAGTAGTTCACCTTGGCTGCACAGTGGGAGCTCCAGTAAGTCCTATATCCAGACCATGTCCCTCTGCCACCTGGAGATCCAGGTAGCCTAGGACAGCACTGGGTGTCATGGGTGTGGATCAGGCAAGGACACTGAGCTCTGTTAGGTGATCACTCTTGCAGCATCAGTGTGAGGACTCTGCTGGGAGCTGCCCACATTCCAGAACCAGGCTCTTCACTGGCCTGCTTCAGCAACTCAGCGCCAACAGGCCTGACATCACCAGCCACCAATCACTAGACACATTTCCATTGTCGCCAAGTGTCATGTACCCTTTATAAAGCCCATGCCACCACCAAGGTGCTCTCCTTTACCCTCCCCCACCCGTCACCTCTTCCTCTCTCCTCTTCTTAGAGTGCTCTCAATAAATCTCTCTCTCTCTCTCTCTCTCTCTCTCTCTCTCTCTCTGTCTGTCTGTTTGTCTGTCTGTCTCTGTCTCTCTGTATATGTGTCTGTCTGTCTGTTTCTCTGAGCTAGGGTTTCTCTGTGTAGCCTTGGCTGTCATGGACTCACTTTGTAGAGCAGGCTTGCCTCAGACTCACAGAGATCTGCCTGTTCCTGCCTCTCTCAGTGTACCACCACACCGGGCTCCAATACATCTCTTGTGTGAGGTCTATTGCGTGGTGCAATCTTTGTGGAGTTCCGTGGCCTCCTCTGGAAAACTCTAACCAGTGCCATCTCTGACACACTGTTACTAAATAGGTTTGGAGAGGCCAACGAAGCTGTAGCATCTTTAGTCCATAAGATTTCCTGTAAGATTCCATTCCCAAAGTGGGAGGCAGTGCATAGTCATAGGAAAAAGCATAGATAGGTTGCTTTCAGGATCAGACAAAATTAGATGTCCTGGTGTAAGAGACCAGTTATTTGAGTACCAACCAGCTGGATTCTGTCTTCCCAACCTCTGATATATCAGACTGCATGGGCCAGTGGGTGTAAGGGTCACTCAGGCCAGTGTTGGGGTCCTCTAGCCAACATTCTGGACTGTTGCTGCCCATGTGTCTTAACCACTCTGTCCCATGATAGAGCCAGTCTGTGCTTCAAAGCTTTTGGAAGCCTTGTCAACATTGCTGCTCAGTGAGCAAGCCAAGTATCCCTGGGATGTACTCTGGGCCCTGTAGACAGCCATTGCTGGAGAAGGGTCAGACTGCCCTTATCTCTGCCCCAGTGGATCATTTCCCCAGTGATGATGTCACTGGAATGCACCTCATCTCTTTGCAGTACTCTCTTGAATTAATGAAGGGAGGCACAACAACCCTGTGCAGGACAATGAGAGGTAGGCTAGGCGTCTTCAAATTCTCTGTGGTAAGGAATCCCTTAGCTGGGAAGAGCTGATGGCTGCAATTCTCCTTTTTGAGGTGGCTTCAGGGAGGGGGACAGCTATGGGTTATAGACTGTAGCCATCATTTTGTTAAAATAGTTGCACATGGCAGGCCAATGGCAAAGGAGGGGTAGTAGCTTTCTGTGGACATCTTAGAAGAGTGACTGAGTTAAAATGTTAGCAAAAAGATGGCAGAGTTTAGTAAAATATAATCAGTTTGAAGATGGAAAACAGTTCCTACCTAGATGTAGAGACACATGCTGGTAGGGACAACACAGTACGCCAAGGCAGGAGGATCCTGAATTTGGGGCCAGCCTGGGCTCAGATTATGTCACCCTTACCCCAGACACTCCAAGGAAAAGAATTCAAGGTTCTCACTCTTAACGAAGCTACCCCAAAGGACATTGAATGGAACCGCATGTGATGGCACAGTGACTCCGATGGCTTCTGCTTAGAGGAGTCACACTGGTGTGATGGGGTTTAGGGGATTTCTGGGTGAGTCTGAAAAATCCATAATGGAGGCCAAAGGCCCAGGGGTCTTCTGAAGCCACACAGCGATATGAATTGAGCAGAGTGGTTTATCCCCAGCAGCTGGTAGCCTAAGGACACAATGTCCTTGGCCTCTACCTCTGTTGTGACAAGGAATTTTCTTCCTAGAGTTCACGCCAATCCCTTTTGAAATAAAGCAAATACTATTTCACAATAGCCTATCTCCAGCAGCAAAGTCTCCCCATACTTGGAAGGAAGGAAGGAAAGAAGGAAGGAAGGAAGGAAGGAAGGAAGGAAGGAAGGAAGGGAAACCAAAGAACAAGAAGACAACAGAATCACCTGGTCACTGGCTTTCTTTAGCGGTTGCACTCTTAGCTGCTTCTCTGTGTCACAACATACATCACATCCCTTGCAGCATCTGAGCTCTGGATTTCATGATCCACTGATCTTATAGAACAGTTCTTCTTCACTTATCTTTTCCTTTCTCCAGCCTAGCCCCTTCTACGTACATTTAGTACCACCCAGCTCTTTCATCCACTCTACAACATACAAACCACCATCTGTTCTGCCTCTCAGCAGATGGCCTTCCCGAGCTGACTTAGTTGTCGCCAGATGCCCCAGGTGAACACATAGAACTGCTCCCCATCCTCCGCCCCCATAGCCATCACCACTTTTGTGTAGTCCAGGCTGGCCTTGGATTTGCCATCCTCCTGTCTCAGCCTCCCAAGTGTTGAGATCACAGGTTTGCATACCCAGTATCCTCCCTCATTTACGATTCAGCAAAAGGTATACATTCTTGTCAACAACTTGGGTTTTCGACTGACTGTGGCATGTCCCTGTGGGATGGCTATGGCATGAGTGTTTCATTGGTGTCCCTGTTTTCTCCCAGCATCCTAAGTATGATTGGAAGGGAGAAAGAGAGAGCAGGGATGGGGACAGAAGGAAGGAGGGAGAAAGCCATGTGATTAGAGCTTGTCCCCGCCTCTGAGAATGAGCAGCATCCAGGATGCGCTTTGTCCAGATTTGCCTCCTTTTCATAGTGACATGTTGTTGGGGCTAAATGACAACACGTTCTCTCAATGATGCCCCTGAAAGTGAATTCAATTAGGAAATAATCTTGGTCTTTGCAGGAGATCTGACAGAGGTGAGTTACCTCCAACAGAGCATTGCTCCAAAGTTCTTGACAAGAAGTGATGGCCAAGGAGAGAGCCGGGCAGGGAGGGAGGTGCCCTGAGAGGGGCTGTAGGAGCAGATGGACCCTGGAACAGCTTCCTGTACTAACTCCAATTCTCTGAAGAGAAGGAGTCAAGGCCACTTGCTCCCAGACACTATGCCACATGTAGCAGACCATGAAAAGTGCATGGAGTGATGGGCGAAAGAGCAAGGAGTTACCAGGGACCGTATGGTGGGCTGAATTGTCCTCACTCTTAGGGACCAGAGGTTGCTGAGTGACATAAACTTTCTCCGCAGGAACAGTGTGACCAGGGGCAATGGAGCGTCTTCTCGCTCTTCCTCCCAGACTCTGAGCACAAAGCCCACTTGCCTGCTGTTCTTGGCTTTGGAGCAGCTGGGGCGACTCCTTGGAAGGCCGGCTGTGGTCCGTCTTTTTCTAGCACATTCCCTCTTGTCTTTTTCTCTAGGCACCCTTCTTCCTCCTACTCAGCTGACACTTTTGGTATAATCTGGTAAGTCATCTCTTCTGGCTTTGCCCTGGGTCATGCTTCCTGCTTCCTGTCTTCTGGAGACAGATGTCTGCCTGAAGAATTTGCTTCAGGGAATGTCCTTCCTATAAATTTTCTTTAATAGTATTCATAGGTCACACAGCAACGTTCCCCTAACGACTCTTTCCAGGCCAAAGGTGTTTAGATTTGGTGGATCCATTCTTACTTCTCCCTAAGATGACTACCATCCTGGACAGACACTTGCCTGCCCCACCTTGCCTGCACCCATGACCTGCTGCAGCCACCCACCCTCTTACCACTTCAGTGTGTCTGTCTAACACAATCAAGCACACACTCACTGTCCTTGTGCAGTGTTCCCGCTGTGGGATCTAACGCTGACCCTGGGCTGAGCCTCTCCTCTCTCAGAATCTCACTTTCCTCATCACAAAAGATAGGCTGGCATAGACCAGATGCCCTTCACTAGGCTCGTGCTCAGCTTGGAGACCTAACTTTGTTCCTAGTTCCTGCGTCTTGGGCTGTGTACTAACCAGAGTCCTCCAGAGAAACAGAACCAACAGGATGTGTATGAAGAGAGGTTTATTTAAATACAGAAGCGGCCCACATAACAGAAGGGGCTGGCAGTCCAAAATCTGCAGAATGGGCCAGAGGGTGGCAGAACCGAAAAGCCTGATAGATAAACTGGTACTTGAGAAAGCAAGCAGTCAGGTGATAGTGTGTGTGTGTGTGTGTGTGTGTGTGCGCGCGCGCGCGCGCGCGCGCACGTGATTGAGAATGTGTGTATGTCTTTGTCTTCTCAGTTATTCTTCTATTTTGTGTTTCTTTTCTTTCCTTTTCTTCCCCTTCCATCTTTTTAAAAATATTTATTTATTTATTATGTATACAGTGTTCTGCATGTACACCTGCACACCAGAAGGACACCAGATCTCATTATAGATGGTTGTGGCTGTGACTTGTATGCAGGACCTTTAGATGAGCAGACAGTGCTCTTAACCTCTGGGTCATCTCCCCCCGCCTCCCTCTTCCATCTTTTAAATAATCCTCCTTGGTGAGTGTGGTGACACAAACCTTTAATTCCTATACCCAGGGAGGCAGAGGCAGGCAGATCTCTGTGAGTTTAGGTCTACAAAGCAGGTTCCAAGACAGAAAGGGCTGTTACACAGAGAACCCTGTCTTGAAAAATAAATAAATAAGTAAATAAATAAATCTTCCTGCCTCATCTTCCAGAGGAGCTGAGATTACTGGTCTGCACCACTAGCCCCCCTGCCCCCCACTTCAACTAATGCCATTGTTATGGTTTGAATGTGTCTATATGTTGGCAGTTTAATCCCAAATTGATAGGTTAATATATTTGGAGATGGGCTAAGATCAGACAGGGCCATCCACTCAGGGTCTTGTGATGGCCTAGCCAAGATGGCAAACAAGAGTAACCATTATAATCTGATCATCTTATTCTGTAAAATTATCTCTCATGGCCTGGTTAGTGTCTGTTCTTGACCCCAAGAGCTGATCTGCCAATTTCTTCCCATTGAGTACAGAGCTTGCTCCAGAGGAGTGGAAGGAAGGCATCATTCTGAAAGACATGTGAAGGCTGATTAAAAAAAAATCCTCTCCAGAGCCTCTCAACAAAGCCCAAGATGAGGCCGATGACCATGAACTTACCTGTTTGTTATTTTAATGTTGATGCTTTGCAAAGTCCTAAAAAGACAACATGAATGAAACCACATTCACAGTGCTAAACATAAAACATCAAATATAAGGATGATGTGTGGGAACTATGCTTATTTATTCCAATAAAGAGAAAAATGTTTATGAGTTATAGCTGATGTTACAAGTGAAATTCTTAAAGACAGGATAGTATGAAAATCAGAAGTGAGGCATATTATATTTAATTTGGTTAATGGAAAAGTAACTCCCCCACTTCTTAGCTATTCAAGAGATTTATTAAAAACACAGATTCTAAATTTCTCACTTTATTTTCTAAGATTTATTTGTTTATAATTTATACAGTATTCTGCCCAAATGTGCACCTGCATACCAGACCTTATTGTAGATGGTTGTGAGCCACCATCTGGGAATTGAACTCAGGACCTTTGGATGAACAGCCAGTGCTCTTAACCTCTGAGCCATCTCCCCAGCCCTCCATTCTCCTTTTAAAATACATTTTAGTTAAATATATTTTAGTTGAGGATTTCACACATATATGCAGTGCATTTTGATCATACCCACCCCTTCCCTGCAACTCCTCCCAGACTCCTCACACTATATCTTCTTCCCAACTTTTGCTTTTTATAACCCACAATCCAATTAGTGCTGTCTACTCTGCATGGGAGTAGGGCCCACGCACTGGAGCATGGGTAACTTACCAGGGGCCACACCCCTGAAAAAAATATACTTGCCAAAGGCCATTAACTGCCACCTCCAACTGTCCCAGCTGGAGGCGAGGACCTCAAGAGACTGCAGATTTATAATCTTAGGCCATAAATTTCAACTTTCTTATCTTCATTTCCTCTTCTGTAAACTGGAGATAATTTGCGAGATTAAATAGGATAGTGGGATGTGAGTGCCTGCCATATAGTAGAGGTAGAGTCCTGGTTCCTCGGTTTTCTTCCTCTCTCTTTCCTGCCCTCCTCACTCACTCTCAGTGTCAAGTTCTCAACAGGTAACCTGTCTTGCTTCATGATGTCTCTCCTTTTTATTTGTGTTTGGCTCATTGGCCAGACTCAAGCATAAAGTCCTCTATCTGCCTATTCACCCTGGGATGACCTTTGATTTGATTTCCTAGTCTCCAGTTTTATAGCCTCTCTCACCAGTTTCCACTCCCTGACAGTATTGTTGGTGTGGGTGTGGGTTAGTGTTTCTCCTATGTGGCTCCTTCCAGAATGTAAGCTTATTCATTTCAGAAGTTTGTTTGTTTGTTTTCCTTCCCTCCCATGTGTGGTTGAGATCCAGGATGCTTCCCGATTAAGACAGTGGAAAATTGCAAGGCTCAGCACAAGTCCCCACAGCTGTGACACCCTTTCTTCTCTGGCCATATGTTTACAAATAAATCAGAGGAAGCGATGGCATTTGCTTGTTATGCCCAAGCTACTGTACTCCAGGGCACTGGTCTAAGATTGCTTTGCTGGGGAGGGTAGGACAATTTCAGCAAACAGCAGCCTGAAAGAAAGCAAAGGTCATGTTTCAATGAGCCCAAGGCCTCTCTAGAATGAACCACAGGTGACTAGTAGCCACATTATCTATGACAGGTGAACTCATTGGGAACACATATCAAACAGAAAGGAGAAGGGAAGTCAGGTCTCCATCACCAAATATTTTGAATACTTGATTTTGTAGGAATAAATAGCAAAGTGCTACCGGAGAGGCCCAGTGGAATGACGGGTGTCAGTCTGGGCAAAGGTGACCAACTGCTGCTGCCAAAGTGAGCCGCAAGAGTGAGCAGAAGGGCAGCCTGGGTAATAACACTTCTCTGTGGTGATTCTGGTTTGTTCACTCTGTGTCTGGAGCCCAGGATCAGGGCTGCTCACAGCCTTCAACAAGAATCACTAATCTTTTATCAATTCCTTGTTCAGAGTAGGGAAACCTGGCTTCAGAATCCCAAGTAAGCTGCTATAGTTTCTCTCTGTACCCCCTCCCTTCTTCCCTCCTTCCCTCCCCACTTCTCTTGGTCTTCTGACTTGGAGTGACCATAGTAGGGAACAAAGAAAAGATTCCTTTTTCTTGTGCTAGCCACACGACCCAACCTCATATATATGGGAGATGGGAGCCCCAGGGCTAACCTAGCATGATAGGACCTGAAATAAGCACCTTAGGGCCCATAATGGGTGTCAACACTACTCAACTCAATGCATGGTCAACAGTATGCAGTTCCAGCATACATAGATGACCTCAGGTCCCACCACGTACTGAGGAGCTATTGGCAGTGACCAGTTGGTAGATGACTGAGACTCATTCTTTATTGAGGATGTGATGATCTGTAGGTGTCCTACATCCATGCACTCATGAGTGGCACTGTCTGGACTTAGTGGGATACCCTCTCCCAAAAATATGATTTGGGAGAGAGTATATTGGGAAAATAGGGTAAGTTTGGTGGGGAAGTGGGGAGTAGATATATATGATCATATTTCGTTATAAACATGTATTAAATTCTCAAAAACTAGGCAAAAATAAAACAAAAATTTGTGTGTGATTTTTCAGATCCTCTCTCATAATGGATAAGATTATCACACAGTCTCCCTACCCAGTTTTGAAAATCTTCACCTTTCTAATTTTCCATCTCAGTAAAGGGAACAATTTGCCGAGAAGATCTAACAAATGTGTGTGTGTGTGTGTGTGTGTGTGTGTGTGTGTGTGTGTGTGTGT
>OU015744.1:13572392-13587333 GCA_907169655.1 Acomys percivali
TTTATTTATTTATTTATTTATTTATTTATTTATTTATTTATTTATTTATTTGACAGAGTTTTACTTTGTAGCTCCAGCTGGCCTAGAACTCACAGAGATCTGGCTGCCTTTGCTTTCCAAGTCCTGCTGTATGCTTTTCTTTCTTCAAATCTGGGGCTGGAAGAAACTGTCAAGAGCAAGGCAGTCACATGGTGGAGAATGGGCAGGGAACTTCCAGGAGGTCCAGTTGGAATGGAGAGGGTGGGGGTGGGGGGGTGATATAATGTAAAATGCAGCAACAGAGGAGGCTGACTTGTGGGGTAGCCCGGGGGACCTGGGGGGTGAATTCTGTGGAAATGTTTGCTTGACTACTTCCAGGTATATATGCTTTAGTTTAAAAGCAGCCTCTCGTTACCTGACCCCTGGTGGCTCAGAAGACCTGGCGCAACAAAGGTACCACCGCCTCATTTCCTGTCAACACCAGCATCTCCGTTCCTTACACCAGGTCAAGGTAAAGGCTCAGAAAAGCCCCACAGAATCAGTTGGTCTGCTCTGACTCCCCTTCTATCATTATTAGGTACACAGGTATTGGTGCAAAGATGGGCTTCAACGGGAGCGAGAGAGCCAGCCCTGCCCTGAGGACAAGGCAGCGGGCCCTGATCCAGGGCTCTGAGTGAACCTCACCTCAACATCTACCCCATGTATGGCCTGCTGGAGCACATGAGGGGGACGGAACTGCAGAATCAAAGATTAAGAATCTCCTTGACACACAGCAACAATGGAATATTCAACAACAGTCCCAGTGAGGATCCAGTAACGATGGGTCCAACCAGACCCATGACTCGTAGCAATGAACATTTGAACCTAAACAGATGTGGACAAAAGGCTATACTGTGTGATACACTACAGCTTCTGTGACAAGATTTTTTTGTTTGTCTGTTTGTTTAATTTTACTGGGGGGGGGAGGGAGGAGAGGGATTTTGATGCATGACGTGTAAATTATAGACATTCAATAAAAGTTAAAAAAAAAAAAGATGGGCTTCAAGCCTGGGTGCTTTCTGGTATTTGGTCTCAGCTGTACCAGCCTGTCTGTTAGAAGAGGCAGTGTGTGTGGTAGTGGCATTTACGCACACCGACAGGGGTCATGGGGTTAATGGGGTTAACAGGGAGATTGACTCACTGGTACTCTCAAAGGTAAGGCCTGTTGCAACACCTTGCCTGTTTGTTGGGTAGGGACATCAAGACCAAGACTAGGTTAGCCAATACCTTTTACCCAGGAACCCTGAAGGGATATTTTCCTCCCTCTCCATCTCTCTTGCCTTCCCCCCTCCCTCTCTTCCTCTCTTCTCATGCAGGCACCCAGAGATATGTGCTTCCTGCATCTAACTCAATAGTTCCACCAGGCGTGGCTGGCCTGAGCTCTCTCAAGCCCTCCTGTGATGCAAGGAGGTTGCTTGAGTGTCCCTGTGGCCTCAGTAGCTCACACCCCTGCTCTTGAAGTGGCAGTCGGGGGAAGTTGATTGCATTCTTTCTTATCATCTCTGAAGAAATAAGAAATTCCCCAAGCCAAGTATTGCAAAATTCCCACCCAGGCCCAGTGAGGGTTAGCTAAGATGCACTTGGTTTCTCTCAGAGGTTCTTGTTAGTGTCTGCTGCTGGCAGGAGGTCTGGAGGAATAGTTACGCAGAGATGACGGGATAACTGGGCTTAGATTCTCTGTAAGGACACGTTCCCCACTTGGGAAAGCCCAGCCCTTATCAGCCTTGCTGACTAATTTGGAAGTGGCAGGAGCTTTGGTGGCGCACATTTAGGGCCCTCTTTTCCAAATAGAAGTCTTAGTTGCTCCAAATGCTCAGGGCTTAAAGGAGGAATGCCATTACTCTTTGGTTGCCATTTATGGCATCTTACTGTCTTTCTAACAGTCTTGTCCAGCCTCACCTGCCTCTGCTGTGACTCAGCTTATCCCAAATTGGCCCATGCCACCCTTCCTCCCCCACTCCTTATCATCTGGGATGTTCCACAGGCCACGGTTCCCGCATATCCTCCACAACACACTTGCAGAATATCTGCTTCCTCCCTCCGAACCAATCCAATGCTACTGTCCCTTCTGGATCTAATTCTTGGAGGACTTCCTCCTTTGTGACCTCGCTGCAGCCCTCCAGGTGGCTCTGGAGAGACAGAGAGTCAAGAGACAGACGAGTTAAGAGCCAGGCTCAGTGGTGTAAACCTGTAATTCCAGCAGTCTAGAGGCTGAGGCAGGGGGATCAAAAACTCAGGGCCAAGACTTCAATGCTAGCTTGGGCTATGGTGCATGAGGGTGTAAATTGGCGCTTCATCTCCATCCCTGGGTGCTTATCCCGGGGTGAAGAGGGAGCTAGGAAGAGGCTTGCTCTGTTCGCCACTGTGAATGGGCCCTTTCTCCTGTGCATGGGATTATAAATTTCCTCTCTCTCTCTCTCTCTCTCTCTCTCTCTCTCTCTCTCTCTCTCTCCTTTTCTTTGAGATAGGGTTTTACTATGTAGCCCAGGCCGGTCTAGAACTTGCTATCCCCGTACCTCAGCTGAGATGATAGGTGTGACCTATCACAAACCTCTGAGCTCACACAAGGGGTAGCTGTTAGGATTCTGCTTCAGTCTGCCTACCTGTGATGTCATTGCCTACCTGTGATGTCATTGCCTACCTGTGATGTCATTGCCTACCTGTGATGTCATTGCCTACTTGCCATGGGGGCATGGCCCTACGCAAGATTATAAAAGGCCAAACTCTCTCTCTCTCTCTCTCTCTCTCTCTCTCTCTCTCTCTCTCTCTCTCTCCCCCTTTCCTTCTCTCCCATGCTCATTTAATAAACTTCTGCATATATAATATCTGTTGCCTGGCATCTTATCATCTTACTTTCCTTTATTTTAACATAAAATTGGTGGCCCGTGCTGGGAAGGCTCTTCCAGAATTGTCTCACTCTGGGATCCTTTCTACCAAACTCGTTCTAACACACTTCCCACAACAGTTCCCTTCTGTTCCAAACCTCACTCTGAATCTCTATTCACTCCTGTCTGAACCCATCACTACCCTGCCTTCAAACCAAGATTCTAAGCTGAGGTAAATTTCTGCCTTGTGGCTCCTGCAACCCCACCCCACACCCCACACTGTGGATCAGCAAGGTGGATCAGCAGGCTGCTGCTGGCTTGGACTTGGAGTAACCTGGCTGTGGTCCAAAAGCCCTGCCATTAAATGGCCAGGATAGACTGTCCATTGTTGGTAAGCAAATGCCCAACACAGAGTGTGACAATTTTGGGTCCCTCTGATAGGAGCGACATTGGGCTGGCTGTGCTCCACCATCCATGAATACATAGTACATAGGTGATTCCTTCAGCCACCATGGCTGGAGCCCCTTACAGGTATGATGATGATTCCCACACTCAGGGACTCTGCGGTTATTTTAGGAGGCATCTTGGGGACTCCTACTCCTGGTTTGGGTCACTCCTGCCATGCTGGCAGCATTCAGGCAGGACAGAGCCAGGACAGGGTCAGCAGGAAACCAGCAGCTACCACCACCTCAGCGCTTCCCTGGCTGTTAAAAGGCTGTGCAGCCTGGTCACTGCAGCCCTCTGTACAACCGTGCCCCTGTGCTGGCAGCTAGATACCATGGCAGCCTGACAGCATTTTCAAATCTGCTGCCACTGGTTGCTCACAACACATGGCAGTTGCCATGTTGGTTTGGGATAGAGGAGATGGCGCTATTTCCCTCTGCTCCATTTTTAAAGGCAACCATGTGACTAGCTGCCATCTTTGTTTTTGGATACGGAGAAACCGCTCACCAACCCTGTTCAAATCCTTACTAAACTCCAAATATAGCGTCTAGGTTTTACAATGGTTACCTAGTTTTGACTTTTACATTTTGTTTCTAAATTGTGTCTTTACTAATTCCTAGACAACTAAATAAATGCTGTTCCTCCTGTCATCAGCTACCCTGGATTCAACTACAGGCTTCCTGGCTAATGGGTCTAATACGGGTTTTAAATTATTCTACAGTGTTCTGCTGTATTAACATTCATTTGTTTACAATGTTAAAACTTAAATTGCTGCGTTACAAATATATTTAGCCTTTTTCTAAATGTGATGTTATTGATCATACAAAAAACTGTTCTGCTCTTTTATGGATTGTGCTATACATAGGTTCAAACTATAAACAAAGTTTGTCTGTCTAAATATTCTTAAGATAGACTACAGTCTCACTGTCATCTTAACTAAAAGGCTGAAGATGGTTCCTAACCCCCCATGTAGGAACTGATAAAAGTAGTTTTAAAATCTCTAAAACCCAAGAGGAACCTTCCAGACAGGCTCAGCTAGAACAACAACAACAACAACAACAACAACAACAACAACACAACAACAACACTATGCTCCAGGCCTTAGCCGCTTCCCTGAGGTGAGAAAATAGAGGTCTGCAATGCCCCCTCCCACCAGGGTCCAGCCTGAGCCTGCTCCACCAGGGATCTGTTTCAGATGCAGCCAGAAAGGGGACATGGGTCCCACAGCTATCTAAAAGCCACATACCCTGCCTGTCGGCAGATTGGCCTACGGATGTCCAAATGCTCACACGCAGGCTTGTCCTCTGTGCCCAGGCACGGGAGGCTCAACCAACAGAAGAGCTATAGACACTTCCAGCCTTCAAGCTCCTTGACCTGGAGGAGCACAGATGGCTCTTAGATTCAGCAGCCTCGCCAAACCCAGGGCAACACTACAGGTCTATTTTAACATCACACTCAGGCTACACAGTCACATTGCCAAGTTCTATCATGAGAAGCTTTAGCTACCTTCCCAGCCCTCTTCATATTCAGGAGGCCAGACTTTAGCTGTCAGGTCTAGACACAGTCTATCCTGTTACCAGACTTCCTTTTACCATTCTTTTAGCTAAAGGACAGTGACTACTTACAGCAATCTCACCTATGACCTCAAGCTTACAGAAAGATGTTTTATGAATGTTGGAAGGCCTAAGACAGTGTTTCAAGTTGGTAAATGCAAGCTATAAAGGTCAACATGTCTAAAAGGATGCTTTATTTCTTCCTGTTGCTATTGTTGTATTAACTGTGCAGAGTGTTGACACTGATCCATGGAGCTCTAATTCATTAATCTAACTATGGTAAAACAGTAGCCCTTACATGTCACACATCCCTACCAGTCACAGATGGTCCAGGAACATGTCCATGTAAGTGTCTAGTGACAGGACAGATGCATTTAGGTAATGAAAGGGGGTTTCTTTCTGCTTCAGCCACATCCATTTCCTCACTGTTCCTGCTCCCTGCTTTTCTGGATGGCTGCGCTCACTCACTCTGCACCATTCCCTTCCCTTGTTCCACCAAGCGCTGCCTATTACAGCTGAGGCAAGACTGAACTCTGCTTGTCAGTCACACTCTAGTCTAGACCTCTCAGAGCTGGAAGATGACTCTTAATTTGTCACACGGGTTCTCAAGAAATACCATTCCTATCTGCTGTCAAAGAATTCAGTGTTGACCTCACATCTTCAGAAATGAAGCCAAATATTTTCCTTTGGTCACTCCCTTGGTGTGGTGCAGAAAGCCTCTCTTGCTTTGTCTCACTGGTCCATATAGGTTATAGTGAAGGGACCCCTGCCTAGCTGGTGTGCCTAGCAGATGTGCCTAGCAGGTGTGCCTAGCAGGTGTGCCTAGCAGGTGTGCCTAGCAGGTGTGCCTAGCAGATGTGCCTAGCAGGTATGCCTAGCAGGTGTGCTCTGCACAGCTTTGCATCTCGCTGCTCACCTCTCAACAGTGAGGAGACTGGAGCTGTAGGTCAAGCCCCTCTGGGTGTACATGGTCATTGCTCCTGAGGACCCTTGAGTTTGGGTGCTTTCAGGGTTCTTGTTACAATTTCCTATTGATCTGGGGGATGTATGGATCACTCTCCGAACCCTATTGTATTTTACTTATTTATCTGAGAGGATCTCGCCACGTAGCCCAAGTTGGCCTCTAACTCTACGAAGTCCCCCTGCTTTGCTTTCAGAGTGCTGGGACTGCAGGTGTGTCCTACCGCACCTGGCCTAACCTCCAATTTCAGTGTAGAAAAGTCTTTCTCCTTAGCTCTCCTTGTCTTCAGCTCCTCTTTGGCCTTGGAAAGCCATCGAACATTACACAAACGTTCTTCAGCCCTGACGGTAGCCTGTCACTCAAAAGAACCGGGTAAGGCAGAGGACAGAGGGAAGAGTCCCAGAAGCCAGCATTTTAGCCTTCACCCTCTACCTCTCTCTTCCTCTGGGTCATGCCGTAGATCAAACCTGGTGCCTCTGCCATGCTAGGTGGGGGCTCTGTGCCTCAAGCCCTACCGACTTCTTTTCTCAGCCACCTTCATGTTATACAAACATTATTTAAGTGTTCTTTGTGAGGTCTGTTTCCTGGTGTGTATCATGCCTGTCCTTCTCATTCCTCTTGAGCAGCTTGCTCCTTGCTAAGCATTCTGTAGGCAAGCCTCCAGGCTTGTTGACTAATTCTTTGGTTTCCAAGTGAGTTCATCAGAGAAGGATGTTGGCTCTCCTCCAGCTTCTTGGAAAACTGGTCTTTTTTCCCACTCCCCACCCCCTTGGCAGCCTCTGATGCTTTCTGTGCCCAAGAAGACACCAGCTCCCCTCACAGCCTGCTTCTTCTTTCTAGCCCACATGTTGCTTTCCTTGGCCTAGCACCAGGAAAACAGCCTACAGCAAAGGGCAAGCCACTGTTCCATCCTGCCTGGGAACTGGCTAGAGCAGAAGAGAGCTATCTGGTCCCAGCCCCTGTGTTAGGGAGACTGAAGGGTTGTTGAAGAGTGTAGAAATTTCCCTTCTCTTCCTCTCCCAGACAGACTGACGTGTGTGAGAAGAGGCCTGGCTGCAAGGAGGCAAGAGAATGCCACAGAGAGCAGTGTGACAGCCAGAGCTAATCTGGGGCTCATTCTAGGAACCCCTCCCTCTTTACTTTGCACCTCCGCTCTTCATCCTTTGTCCTCCGTTCATCTCCTTCCCTTTCCATCCAGCTGTTCATTTCTAACTTACCTCAAGTTTTCCCATCCCTGGGCTTCCATTTGTGTTTCTATGGTAACACGTGTCCTTCCACAGCCAACTACCTTCCTTCCTTCCTTCCTTCCTTTCTTCCTTCCTTCCTTCCTTCCTTTGAGACAAATTCACATTATGTAGCTCTGTATGGCCTGAAACTTACTGTGTAGACTAGGCTGGCCTCAAACTCACAAAGATCTGCCTTCCTCTGTCTCTTGGGATTAAAGATATATATACCACCACCACACATAGTAACCAAAGCTTTCTTTATGTGCAGTTAAAGGTTGCATAATGATCTTCTATTAACTGGCCAGCCATATGGATGATATGTTATTATTCCCATATTCATAACCAGTCATATTCATAATATCCATGAAACTGTAATTATGTTGATAAATTCATATCTCAGAGCGACATTGTAGTCTTAACAATGTAGTACAATACAGTACAGATGTTGATGAAAACAAAATTGTTCTTTTCAACCTGCCACCTGTGGTGGAGCTGCCACCAAGATGCAGATTTTTGTGAAGACCCTTACAGGGACAACCATTATGATGGGGGAAGACCATCATGATGATCGAAGTTGAACCCCTTGGAAACCATAGAAAACATAAAAGCCAAAATCCAGGATAAGGAAGGAATTCCTCCTGACCAGCAGAGGCTGGTCTTTACTGGTAAGCCACTGGAAGATGGCCGCACTTTGTCAGACTACAACATTCAAAGGGAGTCTACCCTTCACCTTGTGTTGAGACTTCGTGGTGGTGCTAAGAGGAAGAGGAAGTCTTACACCACTCCCAAGAAGAGGAAGCAGAAGAGGAAGAAGGTTAAGTTGGCCATTCTGAAATACTATACAGTGGATAAAAATGGCAAAATTAGTGGACTTCATCCAAAGTGTCCTGTGGTGCTGGAGTTTTCATGGCTAGCCACTGTGCCAGACATTACTGTGGCAAGTGTTGTCTGACTTACTGCTTCAACAAACCGGAAGACAAGTAGTTGTGTATGAGTTAGTAAAAAGAAGGAACTGTTGTATGCACATAATCATGTATACCGCAGACTAAATCATGATAATACACGATGGTATTACCAAATATGTACTTATTACATATAATTTTTATTGTTACTTTAGAATTTATTCCTTTTACTTATAAAACATTAGTTTCCAATGAAAAGTCTTCTCTGCCATGCCCACAGTGACCTCACCCACCTTGGTCCCACAGCTCTTGCTCACCTAATAGCTTGTATACTCGACTTCAACTTTGTTCATTGGGGTCCTTAGGTACACAAACCTCACTGACTGAGTTTTTACTAAGAATTCACATGGAGCAATTCATCTGGAGGTGAAATAGATGATTAGAGGTGAAAAAAATCAGTGAAGGCCATTGCTCACTAGGGGTGCATAGCCAGCACTGGGAAGAGCACATCAAAGTGACGTCATCACACCAAAGTGGTCTTGTTAGAGGGTCTGCTTCACTGAGAAACATTTAGAAGGGTCTATGTCAGACATGAGTTCCTGATGCATCGAGGACTCTAATGCCTGTGTCAGTGCCAGGGCTAATGGGGGTACCACTGCCCCAGCAACAAGGCTAGTTAAGGTACCACTGTCCCAGCGCCAGGGCTGGTAAGGGTACCACAGAAAGTCTGTGCTGTCAAGACAACAAGGCTGGGGCCCAGTTTAGGTGTCTCAGTGGATAAAGACACTGGCTCAGCCTGGTGACCCGAGCTCCACACCTGGGGTCCATGTGGTAGGTAGAAGGAAATAATTGTCTTCCCTGCTAGCTGTTCTCTGACCTCCACATGAGCACCATGGCAGACTTGCCTTTTCCACCAAATAAATCAAATTAATTTAAAAAGAGTCTCAACCTTCCATTGAATTTACTTCTAGCTCTGTTCTTTTGAAACACAGAGGTGAGTGGTGAGCCTGCCAGGCCTGATGCGGAGTCAGCAGGGCCCTGGAAACTTCAGGAAAGATTAATGGTGAAGGAAAATACTTGCCAAAATGGCTCTTCCATAGGCATGAAGACTCTTTGTCCAATGGGTGAAGACGTCTAAGAACTCTGCCTCAGGACATGTGACATGTTCTTGTCACTAATGTGTCTGATGACTCACAGTTGTTATTTTGAATTAAATTAATTAATTAATTAATTAATTAGTTATGTAATTATTTTAGACAGGGTGTCCCTATGAAACTCTGGATAACCTGGGATTATTTTAGATATCACCCTGTCTCTGTCTCTGCCCCTCATGTGCTGGGGTTAAAGGTGTGGGCCACCATGCCCAGCTCCTTCTTGCTTTTTTTTTTTTTTTTGTAGTCATCTCTCCCATCCTTACAACCAGCCATCTGTTTAATAGATGTGTTGTTTCTTACTTGTATAGAAATGAGGTCGTTAATATTTTGAATCTGACATCTCTCACTTAGCACAAGCTTCAACCTTGTGTTAAGTACCAACCTTTGTCCCTCTTCCCAGCTGAATGATGCTGTTTATTCAGCATGTTTGTACTGAAGGGCCATCAGCTATTTTGTGCAATGTGAATAATGCAAGGCTTCTTACTAATTCCTCTGCTGAAGGATCGAAACTTCTAGAAATAGGGTTGCTGATTTTTTTTTTTTTTTTATGGTAAGGATGTATTTAAAGAAACGCCTAAGAAAGCATTTAAAATGCCACAAAATGAGGTAACAAGGTTGGTCAGTTTCAGGGGAAGTGTGAGGCACGAGGACGCCTCTCCTAGCTCCTCTGGCTTAGCACTTCATACTTCTACGGGTTCCCTGACTCCATACCGACAAGATGCAACCCTAACATAGCCTTTTTCTGGTTATGTCAGTTGTAAGCTGGAACTTATAACGTAAACAACTAACTTCCAAAGAATGTCCTGCCCCATTCTTGCTAAACAAAGCCGCTGCAACAACCAGCTTGCCAAACTCATTCCCCTCAGCCCATTCTTTCCCAGACTCTTTGGATGTCATTTCAGAAGCACTTCCAGACAGCTAGAATGAGGTTTTCCTTCTTGCGTGGCTGCTCTTCCTGGTGCCTCAACTTGCTTTTTTCTATTGCCTTTTGCTCAGGCACCGGTAAGTACAGGAAGGCCTGAACTAGAGTAAGAAGAGGGCCAGGGGGCTGTCTTCCATCTCTCTCCACAGCTTTCCTCTAAGCCGGGTGGGTGGGCCATCTTCCGTCTCCCTCGCTGAAGGCAACACGGGGCTTGGCCAGCTGAGGAAACAAAGCTAAGGAAGGTACAGTCTAAAGTCCTGGGCCTCATGGCTCTTCACAGACTTTGGGAAACACCCAGGAGAGCCTCATCTTTGTGTGCACATGGCTTAAGAAGGTTCTTCTGTTTGTTGAGGAATCACAGGACAATCTAGAAGAAGCTAGAAAAATACCTTGGACCTGCCTGGTGGTCTGGATCCAGCCTGGTCAAGTCTTGTTTTTGCCTTTTCTTTCCTAGAGATTTGTTTGCTTGTTTGTTTGTTTGTTTGTTTGTTTTCCTTTCTTTCTTCAAAAGACTCTGAGCCAGGGGAATCCAAGGAAGCTCCTAAGAAGAGACGCCCAAGATGCCAAGGCTGTGGGCACAAGCACTGTGACCACGAGGCCACTCATGTGGATAGCACAAGCCAGACTCTCATTTTATTGTGTTTCTGTCATTCACCTTACTCCAGGTTTCCAGAGCTGGCGTCTGTGTTTATGTCACAGTCCTGTGAGTCCAGTCTCCTTCCTGGGGAGGCTCCTGGGCCCGAGCAGCCTGGGAGGAGACAATGCCGTGTGTCCAGTGGGTTATTCCCCTGTGGTGGGGCTCAGCTGGCGAAACGTGCCCTACCAAGTCCATCTGCCCTTCCAACAGGATGCTCAAATCCTAGCTGAGTTCAGATCAAAAGTTTCAGTAATAATGAGGCCAGTGTGATGGATCTGAGCTCATTGTACTTTCCAGTTTTAATAGATTGTTCAACCTCCACTCCAGACTCAAGGACAGTGTAGTTATTTCTCCTGCTTTGTACAGTGCATGAGGGGTACTCAGAAAGGGACAGAGATTGATGTCACGTGGCCTTTCTCCTGTGCTCTCTGTCCTTATCATTGCGGAAGCAAATACCAGACTTTTCTGAGCTCAGTTTTTTGACTTGACCATAACTTTAGAGTTTATAAAGTGCTTTTCACTTACACATTATGCATGTCAGTTGAAGGCAGGCCTTCATGGACTGATATAGAAGAGTCTCCTAGACAGACTGTTAGGAACAGAGATCATCCTGTGGAATAATCTGGGCCTATTTTAAGGCTATGTATCCATAAACACATATGATTACAAGAGTGCCTCTACTCTCATTGAGAGGACAGGAGAGATAAACTGATTGTGGTGGAGTGAGAGCTAGGGTGATGGACAATTGATTTCTCTTTGCTGTTCTCCACACCTTTCAAATGTCTACCTTGTATATACATTAGATACCATACACTTACATAAATTAATAAAACTCTAATTTCAGGAATGTGAGTGAGGGCTTTGGATTTGAATACACATATGTTAAAATTTTGTCTCTGTTTTTGATACTTGAAAAACTGTCAGGGCTTGGGGAGGATAATGACTGCTGAGATTTAATAGAAATGAAATGAAAACCAAGAAAGTGTGCATTTTGTCATCCGTTCCAAAACCTCCAGCCCGTAAGGTTCAGAACTGAAGACTTTCCTGCCTTTGGGGTTTCAACCTAAGGCCTCACATGTGGTGATCGGCAAGCATAATGCCACTGACCTTGAGTCGATGTTTTGCGACAGAGTTGTCCTGGCTGGCATGGAACTCACTATATAGACCCAGATGACTTTGAAGTCACAGAGATCAGCCGGCCTCTGCTTCCCTGGGGCTAGGACTAAGCGTTTTCTGAGTCATTATCTATTTTTACCAGAACCGGGCCCTTCCATGGCTTCACTTGCCCCATGCAAGACTCTTCCCTCCTTTGACTCAGGCCTACCATATCTGGTGGTGCGCCTTCCCCAAGTCTCCACTTGGGTCCCACTTTCTGTCTCCTCACACTTGCTCCCCTTCCTGTGTTTGCTTTCCATTGATCAAGCCAGAAACTTGAACAGATGAGACCCTGTTATAACATTGGAGGCCAGTCATTACAAGACTTTCTTGGACTGCCAGCTCCCAATAATGACACAGAGACCTTTTATTAATTATTAAATTAGGCCTTAGATTAGGCTTGTTCCCCAACTAGCTCTTAATTTAAAGTAACCCCTTTATATTAATCTACGTTCTGCCACATGTCTTGTTACCTTTCCTCAGTCCCTCAGTCCTGGCACCCTGTTTCTTACTCTGGCTGGCTGGAGAAGCTTTCTCCCTCAGATTCATTCCCAGAGCCGAAGTCCTGCCCTCCTCTCCTGCCTTTGCTATGGGTCATTCAGCTCTTTATTAAAGCAATCAGAAGGTGTTGGAGCAGCTGTTTACAAAATATGCTGCATCCAAAGAAAATTCAAAGTCAGGCCTGTACTCAGCTCTCCACTGGTACAGAAATCAGCATTTGAATAATAAAAAAGGTCAATGTTTGCACAGTGCACAAAAGGATCACCCCAACACCTGTTCCAAATTAACACTGAAGCTTGTCAATTCTACTTCCTAAACATCTATGTACATCTCCAGCCTATGTTGCCATGACAACATCCTATGTTGATCCGCTTCCTAGTTTGCCCCTCATAACCTGTGATCAGTATAGCTTTCTAAAGCCCCAGTTCTACCTTGTAAATTTCTGTCCTAAATACTTCCACATTCCACTGTCCTTGAACAAAGGCCAGGGAGCAGATGTGTCTCTGCTACTGTTAAAGCCACTTCTCCCTAATCAGTGCTGGGTGGATCAGGGCCCCACTCCCAACCCGCATCTACCTCTAGTCTCACAATACAACCTTAATGGACCCCTGGCCCTTTGCAGATAGAACAGTCAAAGACTGAGCTGAGCAGAGCATAGGCTTTAAGTACAGTGACTGGTGTAATTGAAAAGGCTATGTGAAGACCGAGGTGGAGGTGGGTGCGGTGGCCCATGTCTATAATCCCAGCACTTGGAAGCAGGATGTCTATAAGTTTGAAGCTGTCTGAGCTACCATGGGTTATAGGATAGACCAGGATACAGAGTGAAAGCTTGCCTTAGAAAGAGACACAGGGGTAGGGGAGGGAGAAGGGGGGAGAGAGAGAATATGAATACAGGCAAGGTCGGAATGATGGAATTACAAATCAAAGAGCACTGAAGGTCAGCTGGGCGTGGTGGTACAGGCCTGTTATCCCGGCACTGGAGAGGCTGAGGGGGAGGATCGTGGAGTTTGAGAGTAGTCTAGGCCACATAGCAAATTCAAAGCTGGCATGGATTACAAAGTGTGGCCTAATCTCAGTTGAAAAACAGAAAAGAAAAAGAAGAATTAAAAGGGACACTAAGGATTGCTGGAAAGATTGTCCCTAAGGACTTCCAGTCATTATAATTGTGAGCGAGGAAATACTTTACAAGTGGCGAGGACCAGGAGCTGGGGACACAGAAGCCTTGGGTACTGAGGTGGGAGGAATACCCTGCCTGCAAGGAGACAGTGGGCACAAGCGTGAACGGGGAAGACCGAGGTGAACTCAGCCTAGCCGGATCGTCACTTAAGTGGGGGCTTGCAGGTAACAGGTTCTAGAAAGGAAAACATTTTAGAGACTTGTCAAGTCCTCTGTGACTGGCCACATCCCCCATCCCCTATCCCAGCTTTCTCTTTGCACCCCCTATTCGCACCCAGCTCTCCCCTGGGCCTCAGGAGGCTTCTGCACCCTAGCACCTGTCTGCCAGACTAGAAGAGGCCAGAACAGGCACATCTAAAGCTCAGGGTTTTTTTTTTTTTCTGCCCTAGAGAGTGAAACAGAGTCTCTCAGCACAAAGAACATGGGCAGCGAGGCTCCCACAGCAGCGTGTGAGTCACCATTACCAGCAGTGGGACCATGAGCAAATGACTAACCAAAGCTCCTTCATCCTCAAAATAGGAACAATGACATCGTCCTGGGAGGGCTGTTGAATACAGTCCTTGGCATGCAGTAAGTGATCAATAGTACATGCTGATCAACCAAGCAATTGGATAATCAATCATTGCAAAGATTATTACAAAGATCAGGAAGCATTTTGTTTTTCTTTTACTGTAATAAACCCATGGGTTTGTTTGCTGATTTATTTATTATCTATTTATTCTGCAGAATGGAAAAGGAGAGACACATTAGAGAGCACCCAAGGCTGATTGGCATCTGTCCTCCGCCTTCCCTGGAGTTCTCTGCTTTCTCTACCATGCCCGCTAGGGAGCATTTGAGGTGCAGGTTGGCTGGTGCTGTTTGGCTGCAGCTTAGGCCTTCAGATGAGGGCAGATGGAGTAGGGCCTGGGGGTTTGCTGCGGGCGCTGTTTGTTGGCAGAGGTGCTGGGCTGGGTCTTGTTTGGATGTTTTCTCCTGTGACTTTGCATGTGTCATTCATTCATGCTCACGTCTTGTGCGCTGCCTTTTCCCTCGCAGTCCGTCCAAGATGACGATGCAGCTGTCCTTGTGGTCTGGAACAGCGTGGCTTTTGTTGTTCTGTTTTGTTTGCTAACACTGCAGTTTTAAGAGCAGAGGTGAAGGTGAAGAGTAGCAGGCCTAAGGATGGAGAAGGAGCAGAAAAAAATGGGGTTGGGATCTCTCTGGAAAGAAACGAAAGAGACAGGAACCTTCTGTGCTTCTGCTTGAGCTGGACCAAGGCCACATAGATGAGAGTCCATCAGAGCATCTCATTGTGTAAAAGGCTACTGAGCCTGGCTAGAGGAAGCCGGGCTTGCTGTTGCACCCCGACCCCTTCCTGTAGACCCAGATGAGAGTATGCAGTGTTGCCAAGCCGTAGTCCGGCTGGCCTGGCTGCAGGAACCAGAGGTGGGAGCTGAGGAATTGTGGGACACTTTTGAGCCAGAGGTG
>OU015744.1:13591933-13615024 GCA_907169655.1 Acomys percivali
TTTCTTTCTTTCTTTCTTTCTTTCTTTCTTTCTTTCTTTCTTTCTTTCTTTCTTTTTTAATCTCCATGTCTCTGTGTGTCTGTGTGCACACACATATATTTACACATACCTAAGGTTGGAAGAGGGAATTGGATTCCTCGGAGCTGGAGTTAGAGGTGGCCAGCTGCCTGGAAACAGAACTGTCTGCTGCAAGAGCAGCAGGTGCTTTTAACCATCTCTCCAGCCACTTTGTGATCTTTCTAGAGGTATCTAGGCTGTTTCCTCATCTACAAAATGGCCACAAACACAGGACCTCCCCACAGAATGGGGGATATTCCGAGATAACTCCCTGGCATTTAATACATTCTCAACCCATATAAGCAATTCAAATTTAATTTGATACAGTCAACAGCAACTCGGAGCTGTAAACCTAAAGAGATTAATGACTCAAGGCAAAGAGACTGGGAAAACAGAAATATCCAATACATACAGTGCCCAGTCTCCCGTGCCGCATTGTCTGAGCCAGTGTGTTTATATTGCACTCCACCAATTGTTTTAGTTCACTATTGAGCACACACTATCAGCATATAGAAGACGTGTGGTCTCTGCAAGTTACACATCTCTCATTAATTTGACAGTATCAAAGACACTGATTAAAAAATACTGAATAAGAATTGGTAACAAATTGAACCTTGAAGTTTGACTTTAAGTTTTTTTTTTTTTTAAGTCAAACAATCTTGTGATATGCCTTTGATATCTATTACCTGAAATGTTGTGCTCATGTGTTGAAGACTTAGTCTTCACCCGTTGAGGGTGATTGGCTCACAAGGACTCTGACTTAATTGATGGATTAGTCTGATGATCGACTCATGATGTGATGGCTTTGTTCAGAGGACATAGACACTTTTGGAGGTGGTGGCTAGTTAGAAGTGAGTGACTGGGCCTTCAGGACTCTCCTGTCCCAGGCCTTGCTTTCTCTCTAGTTTCTCTCTCTGCTTCCTGCCCACCACTAGGTGAGCAGCTGCATTCTTTTCCAACCTTTTCCACAAGTCTTTTTTCCTTTGGTCAACCCCAAAGCAATGGAGCCAGTCAATCCTAGGCTGAAAATCTATGAATCATAGAAAACAATAAATATTTCCACCTTTAAGCTGTTTATCTTAGGTCATAGCCATAGCAACAAAAATCTCACAGAGAAATCTTTGTCTTGGTAGTTTCTGCTGTTTCTTGCTCATGGTGGCTTATTTCCTTGCATAGTTTGAAATTTCACTATAAATTTGTGTTCTTTCTGTCTCTGTCTCTTTGCCTCTCTCCCTCTCTGTCTATGTCTATCTCTATTTTCCCTCTGTTTCTCTGTCTGTGTCCCTTTCCCTCTGTCTGCCTATCTCTGTCTATCTCTTTGTCTTTGTCTCTCTCTCCCTCTGTCTCTGTCTGTCTGTCTGTCTGTCTGTCTGTCTGTCTCTGTGTGTGTGTTCATGTTGGTACTGAGGCACACATAGGGAGGCTAGAGGACAACTTGCAGAGGTCTGTTCTCTCCTTCCTTGTAGACTCTGGGAATCAAATGCCAGTTGTCAGGATTTGTGGCAGTTGCCTTTGCCCACTAAGCTATCTCTCCACCCACCTCACCCACTCCTTACTTTCATATCTAGAGTCGTAAACCTTGGAAAGTCTTGGCTCTGTGTGAGAATGGCAGTTAGTTCCAATGCATGCATGTCCTAGGCCCATTCCTTTGCTTCACTTTCACATGGGGCCAGTATATCTGCAGCCCTCTCATCCCACCCAGTCTAGCCCCAGGTCCAGCCCCAGCTCTTTGGTGCCAATTTTCTTCTTGACTGCAGGATTTTTTTTTCTGTAGTGAGTGCTCAATGCTTATGGGAGGTATCTGAGTTTTTTGGTCTGCCATACTACCAAAACTATCCACCTTTAGAATGAGAGATATCTCCCTTAAATGTGCTAAGGGTCCATTGAGGGAAGGAGTCTTCTGTGTTGCTGATGGGAACCCAACCAGTGTATTTATTTCTGAGAAAACTTTTCCATCAAAAGTGTGATTTATGCATGTCTTTCTGTAATTTTAATCTCTAGAAATGTACCCTACCCAAATCACCATGGACTTGTGCCACATTTCAGCAGCCAGGCTGTGTGCCTCAGTGTAGCATTTCCCTGCGTTAAGATCCATTTGATTCATTCCAAACCGGCATGCTAGAAGATAAAACCACGGAGGAAGAAGTATTAACTTGAAAATTCTTCAGCAAATAAATAATGGAATTTGGAGGTCAGACCACAACTCCTGGCTATCCCTAAGCTACAAAGGAGTTTTGGGTACAAAAGGAGGCATCACTAGTAGGAAAGGACAAATGAATGCCACAGACTCTGCCTGCCTCTCTGTCTTTCCAGCCATGTAATCACATGTGGGGGAGACTTCAAGGAAGGATGGATACCAGGCTAGCTGGTAGAATTGACAAGGTGGCTTTTTTTTTTTAAATCTTTTTAAAAAAAAGATTTATTTATTATTGTGTATACAGTGCTCTGCCCGCATGTACACCTGCAGGCCAGAAGAGGGTGTCAGATCACATTATAGATGGTTATGAGCCACCATGTGGTTGCTGTGAATGGAACTCAGGACTTCTGGAAGAGCAGTCAGTGCTCTTAACCTCTGAGCCATCTCTCCAGCCCTATTTTTGTATATCTTATGCACACTTGGAGTTCTAAGATTAACTTCAGCAAAGCTGAATTGTGTCTCTAGGGGGGAAAAAAAAGAAGTTAAAAAAAAAAAGGAAAAGCTCTTCAGGGAAGGGTACAGGAATGAGCTAGCACAAGGCGGTGTGGCAGCCAGCGCAGGTGTAGTGAGAGAAGCCTTCAGAAGCAAGAGCCACCGCAACCCAAGAGTGCAACGAGGAGAACTGACAGGGCAGATAGATACGCTGTGGCTCTAGAACATTCTAGTCACTCTTGCCTGCTTGATGCAGCCTTGGCTTTTAGGTTAGGGTGAGTCAAGATGCTGCTTGGAACCTATTTGGAACACACAGGCAGCAGGCGGGACTCTGTAGTGCTCTTTGTGCAGGAGGAATATTGGCTGTGCGTGGATTTTGTTAGCAGCTAGGTCATTGCGCAGTGCGCCCGTCTTCCTGCTGCTGCTTTCTAACTGGCTGGCGATGGTCCTGGACTTTCTTTGTACTGTTTGCAGTGTGACAAAGCAGAGAGGCAGAAGCCCAGGCTGTAGAGTTATTACCATTGTAACAGTGGCCTTGTCTTTTGAGTTTGGCCACAACGACACAAATGGGAAGTGTGTTGGGAGAGTCAGAAAAAATATCATGCTGATGTTGAAGGTTGCCATTATATAATGGCCACCTTGAATATTTATTTCTGGTCCTTCTCCTAAGGCTAAGGGACTCATTGAGGTTACACAGCCAGGCTGCTAGTCTACTGTGCTCATAATCATTGCTGTCCGATTTCCAGGCAGACCAACAATCCTGGCTTGCTTCCTCCTAGCGTTTAACATCCTGCATCCTGGGAAACTGCTCAGTCATGAGCAGGTGAGCTGAGCAGATGTTTAGTGCAGCTGCCTTCCCTCTCCTCTGGGCTGAAACTCACTGTGACTAGATGCTGCCTCAGCCTTCTCTTGTCTCTGAACGTCTTCCTCCTTCCCTGCTCCTGGGGGCCACCTTTGACTTTTCAGAGCTCTTTCCACAGGGCTTTCAGGGGCCTCATGCCCTCATGTAGATGCTGGCCAACATGTTGAGGTTAGGTATTTTTCTAAGGCCTACAGCCTCGAGGTACACATAATTAATATTAGAGGATCCGGTGGAATTAATGAGTGACTAAATTATTAACATCACCTACAGCAAAAACATTTGCATCAAGTGAGGCATGGTTAGATGCTGTGGGAAAGAACTAAATTGCTAGCTAATGAGAATAAGTGAATTATTCTCAAGGGTACCTGTGGCGTCAACAGAGGTTAATGAGGGTTTGCTGTATTCTGGATGTGGCAGTTGCAATAACATAGTCACCCCACCCTGCCACTCACATAGTCCCCTTCCTCCATCTATTGTCATGTTAGTAAAGTAGGCAAGAAGCATAAGGGACCCACAAGAAGGACTGATAACCTTGTGACCCAATGCCATGAGTGCAGAGTAGGGCTCCTTGGGCTATTTTTGTTTTTTGTGGTCTATATAATTATCTTGTGAAAATATTTAAAAGCTGGCACATCTTGTGTAAAAATATGGATTTTAAGTTCTTCTTAACAAAATGGAAGTTGTGACACCCTGGTACCCACTAACAGTCATCACTAGAAATGAGGTCTTGGCTTTCTGATTTTCTCTTGCTATGACATCAGTGTTTCTGGTAGAAAAGACACATTGCTATAATAAGCCTCGAGGAGCAGTGCTTGCCTTCATTTTGAAGAACTGAGAACGTGAATCTGAGGAGTGGTAATTACCATGGCCAGAAGTGGTTTCTCCTCCAGCACTTGACATTGTCTCTGTCCATTCCTTCCCACCTCCATTGGTTTTTTCCAGGAATTTATGGGGACAGTTACTCAGAAAAGTCCATGTTACATGCAGAGAACAAGAAGGACCCTCAAACTTGTGATCCAAAGCCATGATTGCACAGTGGGGCCTTGGGTTCCCTATAGGCTAGTTTTGTGTTTTATGACTTAGGTCATTATTTTGTGAAAATTAGAGTGGCTTTCCCCAACCACCATTTCTCCAGTCTAGAGCAGCCCTGCTATAGTGATTACCAACCCTGTAAAGTGGGTCTTAATTCTTCTATCTCACCTCAGCAAGCCTTGACTCTATGCTGGAACCAGACTGAAATGGCCCATTTTAACCATCAGGGATGACCGGGCGTGGTGGCACACACCTTTAATCCCAGCACTCGGGAGGCAGAGACAGGCAGATCTCGGTGAGTTCGAGGCCAGCCTGGTCTATAAAGTGAGTCCAGGACAGCTAAGACCACACAGAGGAACCCTGTCTTGAAAAACCAAACCAAACCAAACCAAAACCAAAATCAACCGTCAGGGACAGGCCACCAGCAGCTCTTGCTTAGCACCAGGAAGCTGTGTCCTGGGTTTTCTTCCTTGTTTTGAACACTGCCCTGCATCTGTCTTTACCCTGTGTTGCAGAGGAATCCTGCTAGGGATAAATGTGACCCAGGTAATTTTGCTCCAAACCCTCCGCAGCTCACAGGCCTCTCAGAGACTTGGTGTGGCCTGTTACTCCATTCTCAGCCTGCCCTACACCAGCCCTGGTGATCTTGAATACAGGTGCATCACACCTGGGATTGCCTGTCCATAATAGTTTCCGTTATCTATAACAATATTCTTTCATCTATGCTTCTGAGGAATGGGAACCCAGAAGCGACTTAGCGGATGCTTCTGGCTTGCGGTCTTCATGAGGTGACAGTGAGATGCTTGTAGGGCCAAGCGTCTGAGGCTTAACTAAGATGAGGAATCTACTTCGAAGACATATTCATGTACCTGAGGAGAATTTACAATGACAGTGCTTGGCCCCAGTGTGTGTGTGTGTGTGTGTGTGTGTGTGTGTGTGTGTGTGTGTACTGCAGGCCCATTTTGCCCCAGTTCTAACGTTTAAGGAGCACTGGAGCCCTAGTTGATCAGTAAAGAAAGGCACTAGGGACCAACATCGATAAACATGCTTCTGATCTCCCACTTCCCAAGATTCCCCAGGCACTGCCTCTGCGTAGGCTGTCACCTGCCCCTCAGAGCCTGACTGCCCACCATGCTGTGCTGCCACTGTTTCCTGTACTTATCATTCTTCACGTCAGTTCTTCCCACTGCGGCAAGAGGCGCCATCCCAAGACACAAATCTGATCTCATCAACCATTCTTCTTAGGATGAAGTTTGACTCCTCTGCGCAGTATAAAGCACCTTCCTTGACCCGCCCTGCCTACTCTCTGTCCTTCTGTAGTTCTGTTACTTCACTTACAGGCTGAGTTACAGCCACACTCGGCTACTGTTCTTCCCTCCTTGACTGAGTTGATTACAGGAGTTTTCCATTGCTGAGAGACATGCTTTGGCCTCATGACTTTTACTATGTCTAAATCTCTCTCTTCTTATCACCAACCGGAGCTAAAATATAAAAGGTACCCTTTAATATAGAAAGTAAATGTTTAGTCTTCCCTCACCCCTGTGTTTGTGGTACCCAGTTCTTAAACCCTTAAGAATTATTTGGAGGGGGGAGGGGCGACTGGAAAGATAGCTCAGAGGTTAAGAGTACTGGCTGCTCTTCCAGGGGTCCTGAGTTCAATTCCCAGCAACCACATGGTGGTTCACAACCATCTATAATGTGATCTGATGCTCTCTTCTGGAGTGCAAGTGTACATGCAGACAGAGCACTGTATACATAAAAATAAATAAATCTTAAAAAAAGAATTATTTGGGTACAGAGAGACCCTTGACATGTGGTTGGCCCCTAGAGAGCTTCAGGGTGGGGCTGGTCTCCAAGAACAATCATGATTGGCTAGAGCTGAGAATTCAGGGGGAAGGGGGAGGGGCTAGAGACTGACCAGTCATTTCCTGGTCTAACATTTCTAACCTCAGGCTTCCGAGAGCAGGACAATGGACACATTGAGGTATTAGGAGGATCCAGAATCTTCACAACCTGGGTATTATTTCCTTTGTGCATCTCTTCCATCTGGCTAGTCTGCAGTTAAGAGCCGGGTGTGGTGGCTCACGCCTTTAATCCTAGCACTCGGGAGGCAGAGGCAGGCGGATCACTGTAAGTTTGAGGCCAGCCTGGTCTACAATGTGAGTCCAGGACAGTCAAGGCTACACAGAGAAACTCTGTCTTGAAAAACCAAAACCAAAACCAAAACAAAACAAAACAAAAAACCAAAAAAGAACAGTTAAAAAAACCACACGGGGCTATTCTTGAAAATGATTGAAATGGCTGTGGGGTGCTCTGGCCCACCAGAAGCAAAGACTGGAACCTTGGATTGTGGATGACCCCAGGGATGGGAGGAAAGGCTTGCAGAGCTGAGCGCTGAACCTGCTGGGTCTGGAGCTAACCGGAGTTAGGGTCAGAACTGAGTTAATTTGTGGCCTGAGGGTTATAAGCCAAGTTGGTTTTGCCTTTTACTGTCTTGTAGCTGTGTTTGCTTGCTTCTCCCAGGAGTCTCTGCCTCTCCTGAAACCAGACATTTGTGCCTCCTTAGAGTCCACCACATGGCATATGTTTGTAGAAGCTCATGTATTTCTCGGTTATGTCTTTGATAGATTGAAAAACTAAGCAACAGACATGGATAATGAGTAAATGGGTGGATGGATGAATGGAATGCCCTTTCCTAACTTGCCCTTATGGTCAGAAGCGGTTTCCAGTGCTGCAGTTTGGAATTTTGAGTTGAACCAATCTGGGCTGTGAGTGCTGGCAAGCCTGTGCAGGGGTCCTGAGGACAGAGCGGATGTGGGAATGCACACTGGGTGGCAGGTGTGAAAGGTCTGGAACTCCATGGTGGAGAGCTGAAGCCTGTCCTGTGGCAGCAGAGAGCCCTTAAAGACAGATGGTCAATGCGGAGCTACTACACTATTCCTTTTTAAATCAAAAGTCCCATGTTAGTTATAAAAACATTTCAAAAATAGGGATCACTCTGTAGGTAAAGAACTTCCCACCAAGCCTGCTGACCTAAGTTCAATACCCAGGACACACATGATGGGAGGGAGAGTCTCCTGAAAGCCATCCTCAGACCTCCACACACTCTCTGTGACTGTGGCATTAGCACCCTCCCCCCTCCACACCTCCAATACAAATAATTAAATAAATGTAGTTAAATTTTTATTTATTTATTTATTTTTAATCTTGACTTTAAAATTTTTTTAATATTTTATTAATTTATTCATATTACATCTCAATTGTTAGCCCATCCCTTGTATCCTTCCCTTCCTCCCTCCCTCTGGCTTTTCCCCTACTCTCCTCCCCTATGTCTGTGACTAAGGGGGACCTCCTTCCTCTGTATATGCTCATAGGGTATCAAGTCTCTTCTTGGTAGGCTGCTATCCTTCCTCTGAGGGCCACCAGGCCTCCCCATCCAGGGGATGTGGTCAAAAATGGGGCACCAGAGTTTGTGTGAAAGTCAGTCCCCGCTCTCCACTCAATGGTGGAGAATGTCCTGTCCATTGGCTAGATCTGGGTAGTGGTTTGAGTTTAATGCATGTATTGTCCTTGGCTGGTGTCATACTTTGAGCAGGACCCCTGGGCCCAGATCTGCCCATCATAATGTTCTTCTTGTAGGTTTCTAGGATTCTCTGGATCCTTCTATTTCCCCATTCTCCCACGCTTCTCTCACCTAAAGTCCCAATAGGATGTCCTCCCCTCTGTCCCAGTTTCCTGGTAAGTGAAGACTTTCATGGGACATGCCTCTTGGGCTAGTGTCTAGATATAAGTGAGTATATACCATGTGACTCTTTCTACTTCTGGGTGAACTCACTCATTATGATCATTTCTAGTTCAATCCATTTGTCCACAAATTTTGAGAATTCCTTGTTTTTAATAGCTGAGTAGTATTCCATAGTGTAAATGTACCACAGTTTCTTCATCCATTCTTCTACTGAGGGACACTTAGGCTGTTTCCATGTTCTGGCTATTATGAATAAGGCCGCTATGAACATGGTTGAGCATATATCCTTTTTGTGTGGTGGAGAATCTTCTGGGTATATTCCAAGGAGTGGAGTATCTGGGTCTTGAGGAAGCCCTACTCCCATTTTTCTGAGAAAGCAGCAGATAGATTTCCAAAGTGGTTGTAACAGTTTGCATTCCCACCAGCAATGAAGGAGTGTTCCTCTTTCTCCACATCCTCACCAGCAAAGGCCAGAATAGAAAAAACAATCCTATACAATAAAAGATCCTCCAGAGGAATCTCCATACCTGATCTCAAGCTGGACTACAGAGCAACAGTAATTAAAACAGCATGGTACTGACACAGCAATAGGCCGGTTGATCAGTGGAATCGAATCGAAGACCCAGATATGAATCCACACACATATGGTCACTTGATTTATGACAAAGAAGCTAAATGTATTCAATAAAAAACCGATAGCATCTTCAACAAATGGTGCTGGTCTAACTGGATGTCTACATGTAGAAAAATGCAATTGGACCCATATTTGTCACCATGAACAAAACTCAAATCCAAGTGGATCAAAGACCTCAACATAAAACCAGAGACACTAAGTCAGTTAGAAGAAAAAGTGGGGAAGAGCGTGGAACACATTGAGACAACTTCCTGAACAGAATACCTACAGCCCAGGCCTTAATGTCAACAATTAATAAATGGGACATCATGAGGCTGGAAAGCTTCTGTAAGGCAGGAGACACTGTCAACAGAACAAAGCGACAGCCTACAGACTGGGAAAAGATCTTCACCAACCCTACATCTGACAAAGGTCTAATATCCAAAATATATAAAGAACTCAAGAAATTAAACACCACCAAACCAAATAACCCAGTTGAGAAATGGGGCTCAGAACTAAACAGAGAATTCTCAACAGAGGAATATCAAATGGCTGAGAAACACTTAAAGAAATGCTCAGCGTTGTTAGTCATCAGAAAATGCAAATCAAAACGACACTGAGATTCCATCTTACACCTATCAGGATGGCTAAAATAAAAAATTCAAGTAGTTAAATTTTTAAAAGAAATATTGGAAAATACTGGAAAAAAAATCATGAGCCAGCAAATTCTGTGGAGAACGCAGACATGTTTCTGTCTTCCCCCCATAGGCTTCTGCTTAGCGTCATCCAGGCATTTGCTGATACTGGTTTTGAACTTGCTTATGAGTGCTGATGTGTTGTGAGAACATTTCATGAACCATTAACCTGTCGCTGGTTTTTAGTGGCTACGTCGTCACTTCCACCTATCACTTCTTTAGTGCCTTGTCTGATTATTTAGGCTTTTAATATTTTAAATTTATTTTTATGCATATGAGTGTCATGTGTGTGTCTGGTGCCCAGGGAGGCCAGAATCTATAGACAACTATGAGCTGCCACGTGGGCACAGCAAACTGAACCCAGGTCCTTTGGAAGAACCAAAACTGCTCTTAACTACTGAGCCATTTCTCCAGTCTCCAATTATTTGTTTGTTTGTTTTTTAAATACAAAACATTACCTGATGACATTCTTGTATATATATTGATTACGTTGTAACCAAAATTACAAGGTCAAATGTTTGGGAGGTTTCCAGAGCTGTTTGTAGCCTAGACTCCTGGAGAATGGTTGCAAGGTTTTGAAGAGTGATGTGGGTTTTTTGTTTGTTTTTACCTTTTCTTGGTTACTTTTAACTTTTTTTGTGTGCCTGGACCTTTGCTCCTTCCCCAGTAATGTCCATAGTCCCCCAGGAAGGGGTTTTCCATTTCTGTCCCGCCACCCACCCTTTCCTCACCCTGGCCAGGGTCCAAGGCCTGAACATGAGCTAAGTCTTGGTACTGGGGCTGTGGTCACAGAGAACTGAAGCTGTCAGGGGTGTGTAGCGTGCTGCTGAGCAGGGCTCTCCATCCAAAGACAGGATTTGGTCCAACAGTACCATAAAAATCCAGTGCCTCCCAACCCCATTTCTGTGAATCCTTGGGTATTGTGATAAAAATAGGAAATAGGAACTGGTCAGGCAGGGCAAAGACCCTCAACCAGTTCCTAGAATGTTTTTGCCGAAGACCAGGAATGCCTGAGGAATTCTGCCTATGTCTTTGTTGTCTAAGAGAGCACCTCTGGCAGGAGGTCATAGGCAACCATATAACTGAACTCAAGAGGAGACTCCTGGGTACCTAGTGTGGCCAGCTGGACAGCCAACTCATCCCTCCCCATATCTCACCTTAGTTCCTGCCATGGGTCCTTCAAAAAGCCCCTGGAATCGTAGCTCATTGGCACCCTCTGGGGCCCCTTTGACTACTAGGAGCTCTATGCTCTCACTCCCTCTGTTCCTCCCTCCCTTCCTCTTTTCACTCTTATCTATGAATCTATAATAAATTTCTCACCAAACTCCGCCCTTGTAGCCTATGAATATCATTCTTTCAAATTTGTGCATCAAGAACTCAAAATTCACTGGCTCAGGGTGGCTTTGGTGGCCTTCAATTTTCTGGGATCCCAGCTCCCTAAGAAAGACACCTCAATATTGCATACCACTCTTATGCCCTTGAGCCTCCTTTGGTTTTGACATCCTGCTTCTTCTGCAATCTACAAATCTCCTTCTGCCTTTGATGTTTCCCCACCCACATGCTCATTTCATTCCTTGGAGCCTGGTCCTGCAGAGTTTAGTCAGCAGCTCAGGGGTTTCTATGAGGGGTTAGTTATTGAGCAATGACAGCGAACAAATAAATCTCTGCCTTCAAATATGTCCCCAACACACCCTCCTCCCATTTCTGAAACTCTGCACACTTGGGCCCTGAGATCATGCTGGCCCTTCCTCATCTACCCTGAAGCAGCACCCTCTACCCTCTGCCTCATGCAGATGAGGCCTTTCTTGGCCTTCCTTCTACATTAGATGCCTGTGAGAGGCTCAAGAGAAGTCCAAGGAGGTGAGGAAATGGCCTCGTAGGAGCTGCTCACCATGACATACTGACCCCACTCATGGAGATCTTCCATCCACACTTGCTCCTCCCAAAAGCTGAGGATTCATGGGATGCCACAGAGGTTCTGTGCTAAGCATGGCCTAGGGTGCAGTGCAGAGTCATGTGGCTGAAGAGAGTGACCTATCCTTTCTCCCTTGTCAGGATCTGAGGGAGTCAACTGATGTAATGGACAAGAAATTGCCTCATAAAACACCACACAGATCTAAGGGATTGTTTTTATTGGGAAATACAATCTGAGCTCCAAATGGCCTCCTAGACACAGTTGATGAGGTACATTTGTTGTTGTTTTTTCTGCCTGGTGGCCCACTGCCTTCAAGCAACAATATTACCCACCCACCTGCTTCCTCCAGGTGGGGTGAAGTACAACTTCTTAACTCCAAAATTTCAATACTCCTGGGGTGCCAGGTCACCAGGAAGCTCACAGGGCCCAGTCTGGCTGCCTAATCAGAATAGCCCTCAGCCCTTAGCCTTCAGCCCTCAGCCCTCAGCCCTCAGCCCTCACCCCATTTTCCCACACAGTGGTTGGTTGTGGGATCCATGGCTTTGGATATTCATAGGTGTCCCCCCAACTCATGAATGGGTTGTTGTATGGGTCAATTTTCTTTCAAATTCAAGAGACTTAGATGGGTGAAAGAAAGAAGGGACGAGATGAGAAAAGACTGAATCTCCATTCTACCTCGAGAGTGATATACTGAATTCCTAAGAAAACCCCTTTCCTATCTCTGGAATATCCATCTGTTTGAGTTGAGTTGAGAAAATATCTTGGACTTGGTGGTGCAAAAGAGTGGGGTTGTTGCTTCCAGTCCTAGAGGCCAGCAAGTCTAAGACCAAACAGCTGTAGTTTTTATTACTTATTTAATCACTTTATGGCCTGATCCTAGCCCCTCCCACCTCTCCTCCTAATCTCATTCTCACACCCCCTTCCCGGATTCCCCTCTTCTTCTCAGAGAAGGAGAGGCCAAGGGGGCACCAACCCACCCTGGCACCTCAAATAGCAGTAGGACTAAGTGCATCCTCTCCCACTGAGGCCTGACAATGCAGCCCAGCCAAGGGAACAGAATCCAGAGTCAGAGACAGCCCCTACTCCATTGTTAGGGGACCCACATGAAGAACAAGCTGCACACCTGCTACATATGTGTAAGGGGCCTAGGTCCAGCCCATGCATGCTCCTTGGTTGGTGGTTCAGTCTCTGTGAGCCCCCATGGGCCCAGGTTAGTTGACTCTGTAGGTCTTCTTGTGGTGTCCTTGACCCCTCCAGGTCCCTCTGTCCTTCCTTCCACTCTTCTCCAAAACTCCACAAGCTCTGCCTATTGTTTAGCTGCGGGCCTCTGCATCTGTTTCTATCAGCTGCTAGATGAAGCTTCTCAGAAAACAGCTGTGCTGGGCTCCTGTGTGCAGAGTATCATTAATAGTGTCTGGAGTTGGCTCTCTCCCATGGGGTGAGTCTCAATCTGAGCCAGTCATTGATTTGCCATTCCCTCAATCTCTGCTTTATCTTTATCCCTACACTTCTTGTAGGCAGGACAAATTTTGGGTCCAAGGTTTTATGAGTAAGTTGGTGTCCTCTTCCCTCCACTGGAAGTCCCACCTGGCTACAGGAGGTGGTGACTTCAGGCTCCTTAATCCTCACTAATCTCAGCTAGGGTCATGCCCATGGACTCCTGGGAACCTCCTGTGTCCCAGAGACGATCCCCTCACTGATTTCCATTCTTTGTCCTGGTCCTCCCACTCTCCTTCTCCCTTCATACCTGATCTCCACCCCTGTTACCCTCCTCACCCCATCTCCCTACCTCCATCTACCTCAGATATTTATTCCGCTTCTGAGTGAGATTCAAGCATCCTCCCTTGGGCCCTCCTTGGCTCTTTGGGTCTGTGGGTTGTAGAATGGTTGTTGACATCTGCTGAGGACTGATTTGGGGTCCTCGCATGAGACCTGGGTGCTATGTTCTCACATGACAGAAAAGATAAAGGGCCTCTATTGGGGCTGGTTTATGATACTAACCCCATTCATGAGCTCTCCACCCTTGTGACGCAGCTGCTTCTCAGAGATCCCATGTCCATGTTCCATCACCTTGGACGTGGGAAAGGAGTTAAGTGCATGAAGTTAGGGGAGACAAATATTCAGGCCATGGTAGGAGTCACCACCAGTGTTGCTTTGCCTCCCCACTACGGCCAGTTAGAGGATGCTCCCATAGTGCGTAGACTCGGCCACTCTGAAGATTGACCTTGGGAAACTGAGTCAGCACTAGAGATTTCCCCTTCCATCATAGCTGTCCTGGAGGCAGGTGCTATCTCTGTGTTTCCCCATCTCTGGAGCAGCACACTTTTCCTTTCTTTTAGAGTTTTGCCTCCTGTATTGAAGGAGGCTACAATACAATGCAATACAAGTTGTCCCACCTAGGAGTTGAGGGGTCTGCTTCTGAATACCTTACCATGTCTGCCATTCATGAATATCTTATGTCTACGGAGACATTGGAAACATACCGTGGTCAGGACTCGGGCTTGGCTCAGAGTGCCCAGCAGACAGGGAAGACACTAAACCAAACTGAGGTACATTTGTGGCTTTCCATGTGATCCCCTTCCTCCCCCTTCAAAGCTTTTAAGGACGTGACCTGTGAAGAGTACCATGTAATAGGTGCTGCGTCCATGTGCTTGACAAGCCCAGTGGGTTACTCTAGAATAATTCTATTGGCTTCAAGAGCTAAAGGGACAAGCTCTTTCCTGACCCTGCAGGAAAAGGTAACAGAAAGTGGAGCCCTTTTTTTTTTTTTTCCCCTTCCCCACGATCTCTTCCTGAAAGTTATCTACACAGCCAGGTCTTCTCCAGACCTTGGCAGCCATTTCTGGCAGCAGAAATTTCTGCCAGGAGGAGATGGGAATTGTAGACTGGGCCTGATGACTGTGGAGTCTGAGGCTGTGCACAGAGCTGTGTGGTGTTGGTGGGACGGAAGTGCCAGGTGCAGCCTAAGAGGTTTTTTTTTTTGAATCTAAATAAAACAGCAACATAACATAATCTTCATTAAGAAAATGGAGTGGGAAGCTGGAAGGAAGACAGATGAAGCAATTCAGGAGCTAGAATGACCCTTGGGAATTTTGGATTGCCTCACCCTACTATCTAAGATTAAATAAACCCATGCGCAAACCTATGCCTCTGTATATGGCTAAGAAAATGAATATGCAGATAAAGAGTCTCCCATCACAGAGGGCACAGGGACACTTCAAACTGGAGGGCGGGGACATGGCTTCCTCAACCAGCAAATGGAGCTGGAGCCAGCCATCCTAGGAGGTAGACAGAGCTTTGGGTTACACTGCTCCAAGGCTGCCGGTGCTAATGGACACCTGCCCAGTGGCCTTTTTTTTTTTTTTTTTGGTCTTGTGCCTGGTTTGCTTTCTAGGGCAGTTTTAAAATTAGATGAAATTGTGGATAGTAAAACTTGTAAATAACCATAGAGGTAGAACATCTGGTCTGGAGCTGTGAAAATCAACACCACTGCAAAGCTTAAAATAAAAGCTGGATCATGAATGAAGTAAAGGTCCCAGATGGTGCTTTTTGCTAAAGCCCTGGGAGTACAAATGGGGACTGTGCAGTGGACGGCCTGCATCCTGCCCCGAGCCTCACACTGGTTATCCATGGGACGTTCATGGGAGACTCAGCCTCTTTTTGCCTCGTTTCTCTTATCTGACTTTAGGGCATCCTCACTCCCCCTCCCCCACAATCTCAAAACATGGCTCTGGGGGGAAAATGTCTCCACATAGTAAAGTACTTGGGAATAGTGCCTGGCACGCAGTAAACACCTAGCAGATGAGTCCCTTCCCCAAGCAGTCAGTGTTCCAGCTGGACACTGCTAGATCAGAAGTAGATGAGATTTGAGAAGTGAGAACTGGGGAATATGTGCATGTGTGTGCATGTGTATGCATGCATGTGTGTATATGTGAGTGTGCATGTGTGAGTGCATGTGAGTGTGTGAGTGTATATGTGAGTGTGTGTGTATGTGAGAGTATGTGCATATGTGAGTGCATGTGAGTTCATGTGTGAGTGTATATGTGTGAGTGTGCGCACGCGCGCGCATGTGTAATGATCATACCAGTGAGTATGCCCTGTTCTTTTCGTTCTCAAGACACCCGAGGCAAAATCCTACACGACCAGGCCAGGGTCCGTTCTAGCCCTAGTGGACAGTGCTGTCTGTGCGCTGAGAAGAAGGGGCTTTTAGACCGGCAGAGCACAGACTGTCTTCCCAGTGGTCAGCAGATGCTCCCCGTCTTTCTCTCAGAACGTTCTGAACAAAACTTTTGCCTCTCCCTCTCTCCCTTGCTGGTGGGAACTTCAGGGACTTTTTCACTTTGCTTGGAGAAGCTGGCTATGTTCCGCAACCTGCCATCTGTTCTGCCTGGCTCTCCCCGCTCTCCTGCTCTCTGCGACAATGGCAGTGGGCGGGGGAGTGGGAGAAGGAACGCAGACTCTAGCTGAGGGTTGAGCCTACAGACACCTTTGTTGGTTGCCTTGATCCTGTGTAAGTTTGTTTTTACCCTTGCTTTCTTGCTAGTGTTATCTTGGTCAGAGCCACAGAAACCAGCAGCTTCTACCCAAGGCCATTCTCAGGGCCGGGGGCGAGGGAGGCAGTGTTGCGGGGGTGGGGGGGGTGGGGTGGGGAACTAATGTTCAACCACTGCTGGGGAGGGAGGGTGGAACCTGTTATGTTTTGTAGCCCACACCATACTCAGCCCCAGGCTTCTGGGGAACAAGCTCAATATTCTGAGCATTTCCTTAAGAACCTGGCTCGCAACCAAGGGAATCCTTCCCCTTCTAATGGATCGGGATTGCCATTTAGAGTGGGTTAGGTAAACGAGGGAGGTCAAGGCACTCAAACATGTTCTGCCTGCGTCATAATCTGTAGCAGACTGGAAGGGGAAGTCGGGAGAACACTGATGAACCCTATTAGCTGGACTGGCTGTTTTCTCTAAGGGGTTGGAGATCCAAAGGCATGCTGGGAAAGTGTCAGCTCTTGGCTTCTGGAGCAAGATCCTGTGGATGGAAAGTACCTTGCACCATCCCATCCCATGCCCTCCCCTACTCTTTTGCTTCTCACCCCTGCCATATGGAATGAGTTGGGAAGTCTGGTCCCTCTCTAGTGTGATCCCAGCCTCAAGCATCTGCTAGGTATCGAAATGGAGAGAAGGTGGGTTTAGACTGGACAACTGGCGTGGGTGTTTGCCCAGGTCACCTACATGATGATCCATAAGCCCACGACTGTAGTAATGGGTGCATTCATGGCGTACTTGGGCATAGAAGGGTAAGGCTTGCCAAATGGATGAGTGAAGGGATAACCATGTGTTCTATGGTCCAGCCTTTATTAGAATGAACCACCAAATGGTTTTCAAATGGAGATTTGCTAAGTGGATGTTTAAAAAGATTTGGTTTCACCTGCCCTTTCCAAATCACCACAGTTTTTCTTTTTTATTTCTTTTATTTTCTTTTCCTCCTTTTGCTTTGTTTTGTTTTTTGAGACAGGGTTTCTCTGTGCAACAGAGCCCTAGCTGTCCTGAACTAGATATGTAGACCAGGCTGTCCTTGAACTCACAGAGACCTGTTTGCCTCTGCCTCTCTAGTGCTGAGATTAAAGGTGTGTGCCACCATGTACTGCCCTCAATTAAAAAAAAAATTTACTGGAAAATTCAGGCCTGCCACCTAACTGTGTCACTATCAGTGACTAGTGAATGCTAGGAAAATTCCCATGGCACCTGAAATCTAGATTTTCTTTTTCAGTATTCTGGAAGACATAACAATTTTCATAAGCAATGTTGTGAGGTCATTGGCTTCCTCAGTTGCAAATTGTAAGTATTAATATCTTCCTCGCAGTATGATTTTGGCGTTTACATGGCACAGGTAAAAAGTTGCATTTGTATATGATGAGGTACCTTCAGCGGGAATGAACTGTCTTTATAGAAGCAACTATTCCTCTGATCCTTTGGCCTTCTACCTCACGCTGTAAAGTAAAACAGTTCAGTTTATCTTTTAGCATTTATTTGTTTAGCCTGTGTGCATATGTGTGCTTACCTGCTCATGTCATGTCCTGCGGGTGGAGGGCAGGGGAAAACTTGCAGAATGTACCAGCACACCTGGCCACCCTTGCATCCATCCCTACCACCCAGTTTAGCCTTTCTTGTTAAAAGTGCAGCTTCTGCCTAGGTGTGGCGCTGCAGCCCGCCCATAATCCCATCTCTTAGATGACTGAGGCAGGAAAAATCTGAGTTTAGGATCAGCCTGTGCTACACAGTAAGTTCCAGGCCAGCCTGAGTCATAGCGTGAGGCTGTCTGGGAAAAATAAAAGGCCCAAGTCTTCCTACTGCTGTGACCCGTGGGACCTTGTTTAACATCTCTTCAGGGGAAGTGTAGTGCAATAATTAATTCTTTGAGTTTCTTTGGTTCAAATAGGACAGCCAAAATCATGCTTCCTTACAATTTTTGTCTGTTCAGCCCCCTATAGCAAACAGCTTAAATAAAAGGAATCTAGTCCTCCCTCTTCTGGTAGCTGCAGAGATTCGTAGTGCTGGCAGTGCCAGTGTCTGGTGAGGGAATCCCAGTCCTAGTGCACAGAGGGCTAAGCTATTTTCTCTGTACTGTCACAAGGTAGAAGGATCACTGGATGTCACAGGGGCCTATTTTATAAACAAATGTAGTAAACCTTATAAAAAGAAATACTGGGAACACTGGAAAAATTAGAGGCGAAAATTCATGAGCCAGCAAATCCTGTGGAAAAATCAACCATGTTGCTGTTCCCCCCCGCCCCTGAGGGGCTTCTGCTTGAGGGGCCATCCAGCCATTTGCTGCTGCTCGTTTTGAACTTGCTTATAAATGCTGATGTGTTGCAAGCACCTTTTCCAGAAGCATTAACCTGTCGCTGGAAATTATGCTTATGCTCTCCTGGAAATGGGCAAGCCAGCTAGGTGTTAGGGCTTGAATCGCAGTGCCTCCCACAGGCTCGGGTTTTGAATGCTTGGTCTTATGCCAAGGTGACACAGCTGGAGTTATCTGTAAGGAGGGACCCTCAATTGAGAAAAATGTCTCCATAAGATCCAGCTGTAAGGCATTTTCTTAATTAGTGATTGATCTGGGATGGCCCTGCCCATTGTGGGTGGTGCCATCTCTGGGCTGGTGGCCTTGGGTTCTATAAGAAAGCAGACTGAGCAAGCCATGAGGAGAAAGTCTGCCAGGTTGAGACTCAGCGTTAGCCACCACACCCCACAAACTCAAAGTTGAGCATCTGAGCTCATGGATGGATGTCATGGCTGTGTGCTGTGGAGTCCTGTGAGTAGCTCTCATGGACTTGGTCATGTGTGGTCAAGGGCTTGCAATGGGAGGAGGAGGCAGGGGCATGCTTCCTGTGGGCAGACTTGAAGGTCCAGCTTCATGTTTTTTCCTGTTACTACGGAGAGTAAAAGAAACCAGCGTCTGCTCAAATGAGCTGTCTATAAAGTTTCTGTCCTTTCTAGGGAGTAAAAGTTCCAGTCATGATGTAACTTGGCCACTTGACATCAAGGTATTTGAAATAGATTTGCTCTGCCAGCACAACACTTGGGCACCATACTATATTTGTATGCTTAAGCCTGGCCCAACTGTGAACAATGTAGTCAGTGTTGTATTTATGAATAGCCTTGGCACTGTAAGTGCCCACTGCCCAGCTCCCTACCATGGGAATAGGAGGCCTTGTCTGGGACACACATAGGGGAACATTCCTAGCACTTCTGCTTACAAGGCTGAGAGTTAAAACGTCAATAAGATGGCACTGCCCCCTCCCCCAAACTCCTCACAAAGTTCTCATGACCTTGGCCCTCCTGAAAACATCTTAGGGTAACCCACCCTAGTATCACCCTAGATCCTTGGAGAGTGAAGCCAGCAAGCTCAGAGTCGGTCATTCCCTGGACAGCCAAAAAGGTCCCCGGAGGATTGTGAAAGCTGAGTGTGAGAGTTAGCAAAGTCACAAGCATGGTCACCCCAGAAGCCAGTGATGTAGCCCGAGGAGCAGACGCTTGCTGGCATTTTTTTTAAACCAGTCATGCCAGCCGTTACAGAGGCCCATCAGGCTCCTGTCAGTCTGAAGTTTGCCAGACAGTGGGAAGAACAACTTTCCTGTCAAGTCCTCCATCAAAGCATACCAAACAGACTCGGTCTGGCCCCTGGCACGGGAGGCAAGTCGACCCTTTAACATCTGTGTGCAGCCCTGTCAGGCCTGACATTTATAGAGTGGGATAGAATTCTGGTGATCACTAGTGATCTGAGGACCAGGGATTGTGGTAACAACACTTGGTGTGGAACCAAGGTTATACAGTGCAGGCCCACATACTCCTCTCCTCCTGTTTCCTTCTTTAAACCAACTTCTGCAAGCCTCCACCACCACATGCTGAACCCTGTCATACTGGTTAGGTTTATGTCAACCGGGCTCAAGCCAAAGTCATCTGAGAGGAAGAAACTTCAGTTGAGAAAGTGTCCCCATAAGATCGGGCTGTAGGCAAGTATGCAGGGCATTTTTTTCTTGTATCATTGATGTCATTTTTATTTATATTTAAGCCTGCATAAGCATATGTGCATAATATATGGGAAAATATACTAATATACTAATTGGATATCATTGTCACTCTTTTAAATATACTGTTACCTGTTAGCTCAATTAAAATTAAGGCATATAATTTTTTTCTTTATACAGATCCAAATTGCTCACCTGTGTCATTTTTCTCCTGGAGAAAAGTCTTTTAACATTTTATAGAAGTCAAGTCCGGAAGCAAAATATTTTTATAAAATGTGTTTGAAGTGTAGTCTGAGAGGATGCAGAGTCCAACCTGAAAGCCTCGTTTGGAATTCTCTTTTACACCACTTAATTTTCTCACTTAATCTTCTCTTGTCAGGAGCATGTAAGTTGTACCTGCTCCTCTCCTAGGCAAAGTGAGTTGTTTCTTGTAGCTTCCTTTAAGATGTTTTAATAGTTTTCTTTTTGCCTTTTAAAAAAATATTTTATTAATTTATTCATATTACATTTCAATTGTTATGCCATCCCTTGTATCCTCCCATTCCTCCCTCCCTCCTGCTTTCCCCCTACTCCCTTCCCCTATGACTATGACTGAGGGGGACATCCCCCCACCCCCAGTATAACAGGGCATTTTCTTAATTACTGACTGATGGGGGAGGGCCCAGCCCATTGTGGGTGGTGCCATGCAGGCTGAGCAAGCCATGGGAAGCAAGCCAGTAAACAGCACCTCTCCATGGCCTCTGCATCAGCTCCTGCCGCCAGGCTCCTGCCCTGCTTGGGTTCCTGTCCTGACTTCCTTTTATGATGAACTGTGATATGCACGTGCAAGCCAAATAAACCCTTTTTGCCCCAAGCTGCTTGGTCATGGTGTTTCATCACAGCAACCGCAACCCTAACTAAGACAAGCTGTTCTCAGTTGGAGCTCACGTTGAGTAATTCTGTTTCTTCCTGCACCCCAAGACATGTCCCAGAACAATTTGAAATTAGTTAGCTAATTAATTAATCATTAATATATTGGCCAGACAAATTGGCTAATAAAATATGCAAAAGAAAATGATTTGATATTGTTGATTCTTGCATAAAAAGAGACTCATTCTTTAAGCATTGTGCTGAGTTAGAAGGAAAGTATGTATTAGCCAGGAAACAAAAGCCCCCCCATCCCCCCACTCCTGCCCCAATCTCGAGTAATAGCATATCTTTAAGAATATAACCCACATTTGTTATAGTCTGTGTGATGTTAATCTTCTGATTCTGTTCAAGTCAATGAATTGTTTTCTTATGAGCCCACTCTTTAGATATCTTCAATGTTCTTCCCAGACTGGACCCAAACCTTTCTGCCTCATGTTCCTTGGTGTTGTGATTTCAGGTATGTGCCCACCTTACCTGGGCTCTTCCATTTTTCCCCCTCAGGGAACTAGTGAGATTACAGAAACCAATAGATGCCGTAGAACTTATGGGGCCAGGGCTGCGCTTACAACTGTCTTTGCATTACTGAGGGAGTGGGCGTTAAGACATCATTGAAAAGGAGGCAGAATGTGGGTGGAGGAAGGACCGAAGAGTTAAGATGTGGAGTAGGTCTTGAGCCAGGGCCAGGTCAGCAACAATGGAGAGCGTCTGATCAGGCCCATGAAGACAGATATCCCAAAGGGCTCTGTAGTGAGGTAGCAAAACTGAGTGTTTAAAGCGGCATTTACACAGCTGTCCACAGTGCATAACCCCTGCTTCCTACCAGCGTTTATGTTCCATGCGTTCAGCTCCATAAAGTCAATCACGGACCATAAATATATGAGGCAGAAAATTCCAGAAATAAAGAATTAGTAAGCTTTAGAAGCACGCTATTTATTATAAGTGGCATGGTGAATTCTTGAGTCCTCTCACTGTGCTCCCCTACCCTACCTGAATCGTGTAACCTTTTATCCAGTGTGTCTGTGCTGTGTATGCTACCCACCCACTAATCACTGAGACATCTCATGTGTCAGATCCACAGCTGTGCTATCTCAGGGCTTGTGCCCAAGTGGCCCCTACTTAAACACAAGAGTAGTGAAGGTGGCGGCTTTATTGCAATCTAGTGTATTAATCATTCTGTCTTATTACGCTATTATTATACATTTACTAGCCATGCACTCCTCATTTCTAAATTGAACTTTATCATAAAGAGAAATGCAGTTTCAGGCACCCACTGGTGATTGGACGGGGCAACTGTAAACAAATGATGTGGCAGATGATTGGATGTGGGAGACGAGGTGAAGGCTTCTTATAGAGCGATGATGCTCCCATCTCTAAGAGTCTTAATGGGGCCTTTCCCATGTCCGTTCAGTTGGTCAGACTCAGGGCCTCATTTCCAAATGGCAGAGTATGGAGAGGGACAAAGAGTAACATCTGGTGGGAAGGCCTGGTAAGTACCACCTCAGCAGACACCCAGGGTTGACATCATTAACCACATGGTACAGTGAGGGCATTTACCTCTGTGACAGTCTTTAGAAGAAACCTATAACCTCAGTTTAGTTATGAAAACAAACTTAAAAAAAAAAATCAAGCAATCACGAACAGACAGATACTCCACAGGAGACCTGTTAAAGTGATGTAAGACAGAGGCAGAGTCTAAATGCAGTGTGGCTGGGCCCTGGCACTCAAAACAATGAGTATATGTGGGAAACTGGTGAATCACAAACAAAAGCTGGAGCTGAGCCTGTAGCCATGGATGAGTATCGGTGTCTGGGCTTTGACAGAGCTGTCAGCAGAAGATGGGACACCAAGGAAGCCGAAGCTGAGTGGGAGCATGTGTAAACTCGCTCTACAGTCATGGCAACCCACTTGCAAGTCTATTTTAACTTGAAAATAGTAGTTTATTGGGAAAACTTGTGGCAAGCCAGGCAGGATCATACATACTCCCAGCATTCGAGAGGCTGAAACAGAGCTCATGGGAAATTTGAGTCTTCTCAATTTGACTTCTAGCCACCCACGAGACCTTGTCTATAATAATAATAATAATAATAATAATAATAATAATAATAATAATAAT
>OU015744.1:13623456-13650150 GCA_907169655.1 Acomys percivali
GAGAGCAGGAGGAGGGAGAGCAGGAGGAGGGAGAGCAGGAGGAGGGAGAGCAGGAAGAGGGAGAGCAGGAGAAGGGCTGCTATTATGTTCCTTCTGGCAAAGCATGTGCCTATTATAGCCCTTGGTGGGTTTTCTAAGGTTTTATGCAGAGTGCTCCATCTTTCCTGGTGTATTGCAAGCATAGCCCTGTAGTGCAAGTTTGGGTTTCTTTTAAAACTCAGTTATGTAAACAAGTTTTTGTTTTAATCCCAGGTGTGGGATTATGGGAATGTTTTAGATTGTCCACAGCAGCTGACTATTTGCCTTGCGCAGATGCTGAGAGAGGTGTGATCTTTGGCAGCTGCAGATAGTTTAATTCTGAGGACTCTGGAGAGGGAATAAATGCCAGAGCCCAGAGAGAGAATGGGAGGGAGAAAGAGGGGGAGAGAGGGAAAGAGGGGAAAAAAGAGGACACGCTCTGAAGAAGAAGGCTGCTCCCTCCTGCTGCTCCTGGTTGCTGTTTGTGCAGTTTGATGAGAATCAGAAGGGGGTGCTCTCCTGGCTGAAGGTTGGACTTGCCCCAAGGAACCCCACAGCCCTAAATAGCAGGACTTGGTCTAAAGAGACACATGCTGCCTCTTTCCCCTCTAACTTTCTTTCTCTCCTACCTAGTGTTGGGGGTTGGAAGGGATCAGGGTAGATAAGGGTTGGAATGGTGATAACAATATAAAGAACCCCACTAAAATGGATAAAAAAACACACACCGGCATAGCCCTCCAGCCCAGCCCAACCAAGGCTTTGCTAGACTGGTTGGTTGAAGCCTGATTGTGAAGGGTTTTCATTTCACACCAAGACCTGAGCTTTGAGAAACAAGTTCAGGTGGAAAGAGGAGCTGCAATTACTTCTGCTTCTTTGGGCACCTGAGTGGACTATCTGGGACAAGGACCAGGTGAGGACCAGCATCTGTGAGTTATCTCTAAGGACAATGTACAGCCCAGAAATAAAGTCAATGGCTGGAGCTCCCTCACCTTTTGACCTAAGCTTCAACGCCAGTGGGCCAAGTGGCAACCAGGAAGAGGAAGGATGGATGCCTAGAGCATCACACCTAAGCATCTGGCCCTCCCTGAAGCTGTGAAGTAGCATAAGCCATGTCTTGCACCATAAACTGTTTGTCACTTTAGAGGGAAATGAAAGCAGGGAAATTGAACTTTTGTTTTCCTAGAGAAGTGAATATTTCCTGTAGAAACTGGTTTTATTTTATTTTTTAAGTAGGCACATTAGTCAGACTTCTCTAGAGAATGTGGCCACTAGTATAATTGTTGGGATTCAGACTTGGGACAAGCTGCTGAGGTGTCAATTTAACCAAAGTGGACCTGGCCTCCAGATTTTCCCAGCATCCCTTGGTCCCTACCTGTTGCAGGGTATGGGTGGCATACCCAGCCCTCTACCCTGAACTTTCCAGCCCAGAACCTGGGTTTCCTTTCCTCCAGAGGTTCTTTTTTATATAATCCAGACATTTTGGTTCCCTTCTCTCTCTCTGCATGTGCACTCTCTCTCTCTCTCCCACTTGTCTGTCTCCCTGTCTGTATGGTGACTTCCCTGTCCCCATTCCTTGGGACTAGTGAACCTGCCCGAGATCTGTCCCCAGTAAGCCTGCCTTTATACTTTAATTTGGCTTGAATTGGCTCATTTCATCAGCAGAGGATACCTATCAATAATATATGGAGTACAAGCATAAATATAAGTGTGTGCACACGCGCGGATTGGCTTGCATGCTTATGGTGGCTGAGAAGTCCCTGATTTGTCATCTGTAGACTACAGACCCAGGTAAGCCAGTGGTATGATTTGGGGTAGTTGGAAGCTGAGAGCCTGGGGGTAATGATGTCACTTCCAGCCCCAGGAGAGGGTAAGCCAAGATGAGGTGAATCACTTCAAACAGTGGATCAGGACAAGCCCTTGTTTTGTGCGGTTTGGGCTCTCAGTGGGCTGGACTATATCCACTCATACCTGGAGAGAGTGGTCAGCTGTTCTGAGGCTCATGATAACCTCATTTGGGAACACCCTTACAGCATCCCCAGAACAGTGTTTAATCCGAGGGTCCTCTGGCTCACTTGGCTCATATGTAAGAACAGGGGTTGCTGAAAAGATGGCACAGTGGTTAAGAGCTCCAGCTGCTCTTCCAGGAGACCCAGGCTTGATCCCGAGGACCCACGTGGCACCAAACAACTGTCTGTCACTCCAGTTCAAGGAGATAGGACGCCAGCTCCTGGACTCCATGGTCATTGCATGCATATGGTGCACAGAGAGACATGCAGAGTGAAAACAATTAACAAAATGAACATTTCATCATGCTGGGCCATCACTAGCAGGCTCAAGTCCCTCCCACCACACATATTTCCAATAATATGAGCTCATAAGGAGGACTAGGTCAGTTGTGCAGTATGATGGCTGAATTTTAGCATTGCAAGATTTACGCGTCAAAGTCCAAACTCCCAGTAGCTCATGGTGTGACCTTATTTGGTGATAAATATCATTGCAGGTGCAGTTAAAGTAGGATGAAGTCATTAGAAAAGAATAAGCCTTCAGAACAGCTCATGTCCTTATAAAGAATGAAGGCATGTGTGTGTGTGTGTCTGTGTGTGTGTGTATGTGTCTGTGTGTGTGTCTGTGTTGGAGGGTGCTTTGCACATAGTAGGTAAGTGGGTCTACCACTGAGCTACAATTGAGCTGAAAAAGGAAACGCCTGGGCATAGCTTTGTACCCAGTGAGGATACCATGTGAAGGATAAAGGTACACACAGGGTGGCTGCCTACGAGCCAAGGGAGTCCAAAGATTACCACAACATAGCAGAAGCTCAGGAGAGCATAGAGTGGTCCTCTCTATGTCTCTAGATCCTCTAGAGCAGCCCTACTAACACCACCATCTTGGACTTCTGGCCCCCAGGACTGTGAAACAGCACATTTCTGCTTCTAAACTACCCAACTTGTATTCTGTCTTGGCAAGCTAACGAAAGTAAAAGGAGGAAGGCTGGATTCCCACACTCTTTGACCAGTAAGCCCTAAGCAGGATGAAAGTGCCCTAATCCAGCCCTGTGGTTATAAAACCACAGTGAAGTTGCCAGCAAGCTGACTACAGTACTGACAGGGACGCTGTGGGCCGTTCCCAGCTGCTCCACGGGGGTCAGTGTCGCGCCCGCCTCGCCGATAAGGAGAACGCCACACGCAGGATTCTTCTGACACACGGTTTATTGTTACAGCTCTTTTTGGAGTTGGCGAGGGCCCCGAAGCAGGGAAAGCAGGCTGAATATATAGAGGGATAGGGCAACGCCCCTAGCCAGGATAGGTCAAGAATGAATCAGGAGAGCTTGGTGCAAGGTCTCATTGGTTACTTGAGTGCGCCTTAATTAGCATACGGGCCAAGCAGAGGCTGGCACATGCACGCTAGTGCTGTCGGCCACCGGGGAAAACCCGGAAGCAGGAAACCAGCGCTATCTAGTAGCGATAGCGGCTCCCGACATCTCCCCCTACTGTATTAAATTGCAAAAGCAGGCAACCATGAGATTACCGATCTAGCCTGTTGGCCCAACGGCTTCAGGCGATCGAGGAAGTTACATGGAGGGAGACCCTGTGCACCCATAATCCCGTGCAATGGGAACATGAGCCCTGGGAGGCGCACAGAACTGTCTCAGATCACCTGGTGCAATGGGAACTTGAGCCCTCAGAGAGATCTCTTAAGACAGTGTCTCACTGCTTTAACATATTTAGCCAAGCTTGAGGGGATGTGCCTTGCTCAACAGCAAATAACACCCGTACCAGTATGCTACGGTCCCTTTGTTGTTGGCGCATGAGTCTAAAAAGGAACCAGAGACATAGTACTAAACCACAGCATAAAGCCGCTCCGAAAAAACCCACCCCAACCCATTCCTTCTGTTAGGGACAGGTCCAAACGAGTAGAGTTAACTTGGATGATGGCAAATCGTAGCTGTCTCATGGTGTCATCAAAATCCGCGGTCCAATTTTGTAGCAACATGAATGGAAGCAAGGTCGCTCTCCATAGCATCAGCAGGAGTCTTCGTCCTTGACGGTGCCAATTCATCTTCAATGGTCCACACTTGCCCTGTCAGCCTCACCGGAACCCAGATAGGATTTTCTTGATCCTGTGGAAAAACACATATGGCTCCCCTGGATCTTACTAAGATTGGATCCGGGCCCTTCCATTGGTTAGTTATGACATCCTTCCATTTAACAAGTTCTTTTTGTGGGCTTGGGTTCACATGTCTGTCTGCTGCAGACTTTCCTTCAGTATCCAAATTTTAAAAATTTAAAGTAAATAGAGTTAGGGAGATAGATGTTTTAGGTCCCATAACTTGCATCTGTTTATTAATGGCTCTCAAATCATGTAAGAGCCTCCATTTTCCTGATTTTTTCTTAATCACAAATATTGGGGTATTCCACGGAGATTGAGATGGTTCCAAATGCCCTAATTTTAGCTGTTTTTTAACAAGTTTTTTTGCTGCTGTTAGTTTTTCAGAGGTAAGAGGCCACTGGGGAACCCAAACAGGCTCCTCTGATAGCCATGGAATGGGCAGTGTATCCTCAATGGCCCCTAGGAAAAACCCAATCCCTTAGTATCATGTTTTTCCGATACAGGGACAGGGCTAGTTCTTCCTTGTAAAAACTTTTTCAGCCCTTTTCCTGGAACACATCCCATGGATCTCATCATGTGTTCTAGGTACTGTCCCATAGTCAAACATGCTTTTACTGTATTATACCAATCCTCTGGAGTCATAGCACTAAGTGTGAGTCTATCTATCAGAGCCTGTGTAAATGATGCATTAATACCATATGTTTGAACGGACTCTGCTAGTGCTTTAAGTTGTTTAAGGTCCAGTGGGGAGTGGCGTCTGGTTTGATTGTTATCTTCCCACACCGGAAATACCAATCTTATCTTCTTTATTTCTTTTTCTGGAATTAAGGTAGAACATCCTGTCTTAACTACTATCTTTATCCTACCCTTTTTTTCTGATCCTTTTTTCCTTCCGTCTGGTGTGACTATGTCTAAAGCCTCAAGGGGTAGAGCGGAAGGCATGGTTCCAGGGGCGTATGGCGGATCGGGTCCATAATGCTCCGACTCATATCTGGCTGCCTCTTTTTCTAACTCTTCCTGTTCTTTTGGATCAAGTTCTTTCGGGGATTCTTCCTCCGAACTAAGGGCAGTAATCTCTTTCTCCTCCTCCTCCTCCTCCTCCTCCTCCGAGGACGTCTCCCCCGAGGATGAGGATGATGACCCTACCTTAAGGTTTTTAAATTCATCCAAAAGTGGGTACAGCTTCTTAACTTTTTCCTTTTGTTTCATTTTCTTTTTCTGAGGTTTTTTCTTCTTTTTTGAACCTCTTCCCTTTTCTGCTTCTGATAGGCTGTCCTGATGTTCAGCTAAGGCTTTTTGTCCCTCCTTAACCTCTTCCTGACAGCGATCATCTTCTACGCATGCTCTAATCAGAATCGCCCAGATGAAAAGTGCGAGAGCAAGCCTAGGATAATCTAACATACCTTGCAGAAAAGTGTCCGGACTTTCTCCGCTGCCAGTTCTGAATCCTCCCGATGAGCCGTCGGGGTCCCTCGAAAAGATGTCTCTCGCTGATTCCTCCGCCCAAGGTTCGGCCGGTCCCGGGTTTCGGCACCAGATGTCACGCCCGCCTCGCCGATAAGGAGAACGCCACACGCAGGATTCTTCTGACACACGGTTTATTGTTACAGCTCTTTTTGGAGTTACAGCTCTTTTTGGAATTGGCGAGGGCCCCGAAGCAGGGAAAGCAGGCTGAATATATAGAGGGATAGGGCAATGCCCCTAGCCAGGATAGGTCAAGAATGAATCAGGAGAGCTTGGTGCAAGGTCTCATTGGTTACTTGAGTGCACCTTAATTAGCATACGGGCCAAGCAGAGGCTGGCACATGTGCGCTAGTGCTGTCGGCCACCGGGGAAAACCCGGAAGCAGGAAACCAGCGCCATCTAGTAGCGATAGCGGCTCCCGACAGGTCAGTGGGCACCAGAGGAATCCTTCTGTCTTGCCTCAGAGCCCTTTACCCCTTTGCCCTATGGGCCCAGCACTGCCTTTTACAGCCTTAATTCCCTTTGGGCTGTCAGTGTCTATGACAGCTTGGGTAATACAGGAATAACATTCAGTGTATCAGTGTGAGACGGGCAACTGCAGGTCCACCCTTCTCTTTGATGTCTGGAGGAAATGAAGTCTGACTTTGTTGGGCCAACTGATTCCTTCATGAAGGCCTAGGGAAATCCACTCTGATCAACCCTTCTCCAAAAGTCCAGTCCCTGTGTGAACCCCATGAATGTCAATCCATTCTTTCCTCAGAATCATCCAAACATGTGTACTGTTTGTGTTAAAACTTCCCAGGAAAGGTATTCAACAACCAAGGGTCCCAGGTAGCAGGGAGAGAGGCACTGCGCTGGACCATCCTAGACCAGGATTGGTTGACAGAAGATAGCAGCAGAGGGCTCTGGGAAGGTTGGTCACCAAAGGCCAGTCTTCTCTTATAAAAGCCAAGGAGAGAAGAAGGGGACCACAAGACAGAAGATGAGGCAAGCACAGGAACACTGAGGCATGAGAGCACACAGCTAAGGGCCGGCACAGCAGACAGTGTCAAAGTGAATTAGATAGTTCTGAGTGGTGGTGGGATAGGAGCCGCAGAGACTCCATAGGCACAGAGAGGAAGGGAAGTACGTGCCATGCTGCCCATCACCTGGGGGAGGAAAAATAATGTCAGGGTTAGAGGGATGGGAAGTGGATTCCTGGGTGGCGCAGGTTCCATTTTCTGGAACTGTCATTCCCTCTACTCAGCCACTGTGATTTGCTGTACATTCATTGATGAAGGCGCCATCCCAAGTGTATGGAGGCCCTCGCCTGCTTCAAGCAGGAGCCCCTGTGAAACTCCCAGGCATTTTCTACTCTCTTCTGTCATGCAGTGAGCATAGGCCCAGACTGGCTTGCAGACCTGGGGATCTACTAGGCCTTGGACATCTTCTCCACAGCAATGCCATGGCCTATGAATATGAAAAGAAGGTGAGTGTTGAGTCAGGAATTTCCTCAGTTCTCATATTTGCTTAGTCTGGTATTTGTCAGAGCCCTTGGGGGAAATCGCAGGGAGTCTCTTCCTGAGGGTTTCCTGTGATAGCGATCAAACTTAACCTAGGGGATGTCATTACTAAGAAAAGATCAGTGCCTGACGTGACAGTAGGTCAGTGGGAGAACTTGTGGTGCATTCCAGCACGTGTCACTGTGTTCAGGGATGCCCCCGAGCACTGGATGACAGAGAAACTACATGTCTGGCCTAGGATGAGATGTAGGTGTTATCCACTCCAGTTTGTTAGCTCCTTGTTGGAAAATAGCTCCAATGGAGCCTTCCCCTTGTTTCAGAGGTGGCTTTGAGATGGCCAGAATTCAGACCAGAATTCTACTCTTTCCAAGGCCAGACTATCTTCCTCTACTGAGCTCCATCCCATCATCTTTCTGTGCTCCTTGCTTGGTTAAATTTTCTACCCCTTCTTTTTTAAATCCTGGGGAACAGCGTGGCAGGCTCTGTTCTGAGGAGCTGCACATCTGGGGATGAGCACAAGCTGCGTGTGTAAAGTCAGAAACTTGCTGATTGAAAATGATAATTAAAGCCAGGTGTGGTGGCACAGGCCTTTCATCCCTGCACTCTGGGAGGCAGAGGCAGGCGGATCTCTATGAGTTTGAGGCCAGCCTGTCTACGAAGTGAGTCCAGGACAGTCAAGGGTACACAGAGAAACCCCGTTTTGAAAAACAAAACAAAATTAACTTAAATTAAAACTAAATATTTATTTTTTGAGGAGAAAGTACTGCCCCCTGGAGCCTCTGGATGGAAAAGGAGAGAGAAGGGACAATTGAGGCTACACTTCTGCATCAGCTGAGCTGTCTAGAACCAGCCTCTAAAATCACTGAACTCACAGCGCTGTGTTCTCTGGGGCCAGAGAATAACAGGCACTTGAAATCCAAAGTCAGGCATAACAGAGCACCATGTGCTGGCTCGTGCCTGGGGCAGTACTGCCAACTGTCCACGCCTCAGCTATGTAAACCTGTGTCATATCCACCAACGCTCATGCTTGGAGAAACTTCATGGGCCGGCTGGGTCATTTCTTAGGCTACTGACCTGTTCAGATCTTCCTAGATGTGACAATGTCCCTCTCAATGGGGGCCACTTCATGGAACAGACCATCTGCCAAGTGGATAATCTGAGACTGACTAGGACTTTCAGTCAGCGCCCACAGTGGCTGGGCTGTGAGCAGCGTTAGTTACACGTCTATTCTGGGCCACAGTATGCATCCTTGGACACTGGGGCTTACGATGCTCCTCAGATACACTTCTAGAAGGGCCGAGTATGGAGCTGATGGGGAAAGGCTTGGAAAAGTATCGATGTCAACAGGCTGGACAAGCAGAAAGTTCTCGGCTCCTTTCACTCTTTTGCTTAACAAACAAACAAACAAACAAAAAAAAAATGACTTAGGAGCTATAGACATGGCTCTGTGGACTAGCTGATTGCCCAAAGAACACTAATGGGATTCTCAGAACCCATATGGTGGCACACGTCATAAAAACTAGGCATGCAAGTTGTACACAGGCATACAGGGAGACAAAACACACACACACACACACACACACACACACACACACGACTTAGGGCCAGCAAGATGGCTCAGTGGGAGAAGGTGCCTCTGCCAAGCTTAGTTACTTTAGTTGGACTCCTGGAATCCACAAGGCAGAAGGAGAGAAGCGATTCCTGCAAGTTGTCTTCTGACCCCCACAGTCCAGCTGTGGTAATTACTTACAACAGTGGCTCTCAACCTTCCTAAGGCAACAACCCTTTAAATAGAGTTCCTCATGTTCTGGTGACCTCCGACCATAAAAAGATTTATGTTGCTACCTCATAACTGTAATTTTCCTACTGTTATGAATCATAATGTAAACATCTAATATGGAGGACCTCTGATGTAAAAACCCCTGTGAAAGAGTTATTTGACACCCCCCACCCCGCCCCAAAGGGATAGAGACCAACAGGTTGAGAATCACTGGCTTGCATTCACATTATCTAAGTTTCTTTATAAACAAATGTAATTTAAAAAATACAACTCACTTAATAGCTACCAACTACTTCCTGTCTAGGTTTGAGACAGCTCCCATCTGGTTAAGCCATCTCTTTGCCCAGGTGGTTATCCTTTCTGCCTTTCTCCAGGCACGCTGCCAGCTGGAGTGCTGCCTTGAAGGTTGGAGTCATGACTGTCCGAAGACATCCTGAAAGACCATGCAAGGAAAAAACTAAAATTCCATATAGAAAGGGATTTGATTCTTCAAAGGCATGTACTTCACAGGTGAGAAACTGTCTGCCCAAAGGAACTATAGACCAGATTCTACTACGAGGGCAGAGGCTGTGTACTTTCATACTTTTGGAATTCCAAATACTCCCAAGTTAGTACATCACTTAGGAGGCTTTCATGAGGCATTGACAGTCTCGGGGTTCATCATCTGGGGCACTGAAAACCTCCACACAGAAGAAGGAGTGGGCCCTCGCTGCTCGCTCTTGCTCCCTTGCTCTCTCTCAGGCAACATGGCGGGCGCGGAGGAGGCAATGTCACCTGAATGGTGACTTCGATAGAGACAGGGAAGAGGGAACCTCCAGCACAGCCGAGGAAGCTGCCAAGAAGAAAAGATGGAAGAAGAAGGGCAAAGGGGCTGTGTTAGGAGTGCAACAAGAACCTGATACAGAATCGGGAGCCTCAGTGGATGAGGTAGCAAGACAGTTGGAAAGACAAGCCTTGGATGAGAAAGAGATGATGGTGGTGATGATGATGATGATGATGATGGTGATGGAGATGGTGCTGGTGCTGCTGGGAAGAAGAAGAAGAGGAGGAGGAGGGAAGGGGAGGGGAGGGGGAGGAGGAGGAAGAGGAAGTGGAGAAGGAGGAGAAGGAGGAAGGGCAAAAATTCAAACAGATCCTCCCTCAGTTCCAATATGTGATCTGTATCCTAATGGTATATTTCCCAAAGGACAAGAGTATGAATACCCATCCACACAAGATGGGCGAACAGCTGCTTGGAGAACTACAAGTGAAGAAAAAAGCATTAGATGAGGCTAGTGAAGAGATTTGGAATGACTTCCAAGAAGCTGCAGAAGCACATTAGCAAATTAGAAAATATGTTATGAGCTGGATCAAACCTGGGATGACAATGAAAGAAATCTGAGAATTTGGACGACTGTTCTCACAAGCTAATAAAAGAGAACAGGTTAAATGCAGGCCTGGCAGTTCCCACTGGGTGTTCTCTCAACAACTGTGCTGCACATTACACTCCCAACGCTGGTGACATCTGTAAGATAGACTTTGGAACACATATAAGTGGTAGAATAATTGATTGTGCTTTTACTGTTACTTTTAATCCCAAATATGACATATTATTAAAAGCTGTCAAAGGGGCCACTAATACTGGAATAAAGTGTGCTGGGATTGATGTTTGTTTCTGTGATGTGGGTGAGGCCGTTCGAGAAGTTACTGAATCCTATGAAATAGAGATACAAGGGAAGATGGATCAAGTGAAACCCATCCACAATTTAAAAGGCCATTCAGTTGGGTCATATAGAATACATGCTGGATAAACAGTGCCCTTGTGAGAGGAGAGGAAGCTGGTAGAATGGAGGAAGGAGAGGTGTACGCCATTGAGACCTTTGGTAGCACAGAAGGACATGGAGTGGTCACACTACATGAAACATTTTGACGTGGGACATGTGCCAATAAGGCTTCCAAGAACAAAACACTTGCTGAATGTCATCAATGAAAACTTTGGCACCCTTACGTTCTGCTGAAGGTGGATGGATTGCTTGGGAGAAAGTAAATACAATGGCTCTGAGGAATCTGTGTGACTTGGGCATTGTAGCTCCATATCCACCGTTATGTGACATTAAGGGATCATAGGCAGCACAGTTCGAACACACTATACTGTTGTGTCCAACCTGTAAAGAAATTGTCAGCAAAGGAGATGACTATTAAACTTAGTCCAAAAAATAAAAATAAAAAATAAAAAATAAAAAAATAAAAATAAACTTAGTCCAAAGCCAACTCAACGTCTTTTATTTTCTAAGCTTTGTTGGAGCACATTATACCACAAGTAATTTGCAACATGTTGTCTGTTTTAACATTGGACCTGTGTAATCCCTTTGTCCATGTTTAAAGGAGTTTGATCAAAGGCAAACTGTTTACATGTAATTAAGCAAGGAAAAGGTTTTTAAGACTTTAATGTTAACTGTTTTTCCCATCTAAGAAATGCTGTACTGCTCACTAGTTAGTTTTGAAGACCTAAGAGATGCTTTTTGGATATTTATATTGCCATAGTCTTACTTGGATGTTTTGAATGACTGCACACATCCAGTTCTGCATCTATGCCTTCTGGTATTGCTTTTTAACCTTCCTGGAATCCATTTTCTAAAAAATAAAGACATTTTCAGATTAAAAAAAAAAAAAAAGAAAAAAGTAAAAAGAAAACCTCAGCACGTTTTTGCTTTTAAATGGCCCAGTACTCCCCCCTGTTTCCGTGGTGTCCTTAGCTCAGTGACAGGAGCCATTTTCCAGAATATTTTTTGTAATGTTAAAAAAAAAATACTTAGATGTGGGCAGGGATAAAATCTGTCATGTCCTGCCAAGAGGCACCCTGCAAGTTAAAGGTGCTGGCGGAAGTAGGGCAAAAGTTGCACCTAGGGCAGTGGTTCTCAACCTGAGGGGGTCACATAGCAGATATCCTGCATATCAGATATTTACATTACTATTCATAGTAGCAAAAATTACAGTTATGAAGTAGCAATGAAAATAGCTCAGTTCTGGAACAGGGATTTTTTTTTTCCTCTAATGTTGGGGCATCTAGGGCTTGTCTCTGTGGGGAGCTGAGGTGCTGTAGAAAAAGCAGTGATGAAGAGAGAATGGCTGGGTAAAACCTGGAAGTTTCTACTTATTCAGAGCCCCTGCCTACTTTCTTTAGGCATATCTGCATGTGTGTGTGTGACAACACACAGGCGCGCGCGCACGCACACACACACACACACACACACACACAGACGCATAGACTCACTTGTGTTTATTTTGTGACTTTCCCTTGGATGTTCCAATATTATTTACTCAAATATATTTGTTTCCACTTAATCATTTCTTCATTTACTCAGTTCACCATCACTAGGCTCTAGTCTTGTACTCTATAGCCTGGTCTTCCTAAGTAAAAGATATGGATGTGGAGAAGCATGCAGCTTAGCGGCCCTGGGTCCTCTGGTCCTCTCAGAGATGGTCTGTGTGAGGGCCTGATGTAGAGAGGTGTGGCCATCTGTCTGGAACCCCACACATAGGCCGTGCCTGATGTGACCTGTGTGCTAGCTAGGCAACAGTTCTCCGTGGGTGACACAAACAGGTTCATCTTACAAAAACAAACGAACAAAACAAAACCCCACAGATTCTCAGCATGCCATTTAACAAGCCATATGATCCTGCCTTCACTTGCTGCATCACTCATGGGCTTGTCTGGTAGATCCCGTGTTTCCACAGGTAGCATCTCTATTCTGGATCTTAAAGGCTCCTTTGTGCCCGCTGTCTATCAAGACCACCTTAAGTGCCACCTTCTCCAAACTTTGTCCCGACTCCCCAGTTAGAATAACCAATGCTGGTCTCTTGGCTCTCACACCCAGTTGCCTGCTTTTCTCTTTATGCTTTACCTTTGCTTGGTCTTGTTTCACTGAGGCAGCCCCTGAGGGCTATTTTCACAGTCCTCTGGTACTCATAGGTTGTGCTCATCTTTGCTGAAATAAAACCAGATGTTTCCTGCATAAACCTTTCTGCTGCTTCTTGTGAAAGTCAGGGCTTTCTATGCCTGTATGCCTGCTCTTGCTCCCAAACAATGACACAGAGACCTCTATATTTATTAATAATAGCTTTAGGCACTATAGCTTGGCAGATTCTCAGTTAGCACAATCTAAATTAACCCAACGAATTCTGACACTGGCCTACTTCCCAGCCGTGTGGCCCATTACCTGCCATCTTAGCCTTGCCCTGGTTGCTCCTGTTCCATCTGTGTCCTCGTGGTGACTCTCCAGTCTCTACCTGAGAGCCATCCCCCTCTCTGGGATGCAGAAGTCCTGCCTTATCCTCCCCTGCACAGCTATTGGCTGATCAGCTCTTTATTAACCAAATGGAAGGTAATGGAGAACAATTTTTACACAATATTGAGATAAGAGATGCTTCATAATAATGACAGTGCCAATGTCCTGACTGCAACAAGATCTCTGGGCACAGAAACCAGCATTTGAATACAGTACAAAAGCATCCTCCAACATGTGGTTTTTATTTTCCTCCTCCTCCTCTCTCTCCTCCTCTCCCTTCTTCTCCTCCCCTCTCCCTCCTCCTCCTCATCCTCTTCTCCTCCTCCCCCTCTCCCTCCTCCTCATCCTCTTCTCCTCCTCCCCCTCTCCCTCCTCTTCCTCTCCTTCCTCCTCCTCTCCTTCCTCTTCCTCCTTCTCTCCCTCCTCCTCCTCCTCCTCCTTTACAATGCCAACATGCACACTGCAATCAGATCTCTGGATTCAGAGATCAGCATTTGAATACACAGCGCACAAAAACCACCTCCATCAGCTTCCCTTGGCTCCGAAGATCAAGTTGAGCTGGCGATGCTCTATGTGATCCAATCTCCCCCTCTTCATCTGCAGAGCCTTTGAAGCAGGGCCAGGGCATATCTGTGATTTGTCTCTTAGCTGTTTCCAGCATCTACCAGGAACTGAGTAAGTAAATACTCCATAAATACATGTCAAAATGAAATGCAGTGGAATTCCAGATGAATCATTGATTGAAATAACTCGACAATGGTGGACTTGTTTTCACCCCTCACACCCAGCCTGGTACTCTGCCTACCTCATTCCGTACTGACCTGGTGTAACTGGGAGGAGAGGATCGAGTTATCATTTCACAAAACATGAAGGTGGCCCTCGAGCTGGGAGTGCCATGTCCCCATTGAGTATGGAGATGCATGCATGTAACCCCAGCCCTTTGGGATTACAGACTCAGATCACAGGAGGCAGGAGGACCACAAGTTTGAGGGAGCTCCAGGCTACACACAACTGAGTCAGTCTCAGGATCCATAGCTAACCTGGATCTCAGGGTTGGGGGTTGGGGGAGAAATTCCATGACCAGCAAACCCTCATGACAGCAGACTGGCTGTTTTCAACTCTTTGGGGAAGACAACAGTCACAGGAGACTCTGCCAGCCTTTGTCTCCATCTGATAAGACGGTGAGTGAAAAGTCCCTACATTGTTTTTCACATTTCGTGGGAAGAAGAGACCAGGGGGTGCCAGGAAAGTGCTGAGGTGAGGTGGAGGGCACCTTCTGTGGCTGCAGAATCTGAACTTCAGGCTACAGACCAGGTCCCCTAACAGGGGACATGTGAACAGGCCCCCTCCTCTTTGGCCTCTCTGTGTCTTTGCCTCCATGTCTGCCACGTGGTGCACCTGAGATCTTGTTCTTGGAAGACAGAATGAATTACTACCAGTGAGGATGCTAAAAACATTATAATAATATTTGGAAGTCCATATCATTGGGCTTAAGGAAAAGTAAGAAATGTTGTGGCCCCAGGGGACACAGGTTCTCAGGAAGGTCATAGTTCAGTTTTGTCAATATTTGGTTATTGCCTGAACCAGAATGATATCCTAGGGCTTTGAGGGGAAGGTTATTTTTGTTTGTTTGTTTGTTTTGTTTTTTGGATTTATCTAATTTTGTTTTACGTGCATGAGTGTTTTGCTTACATGGATATATGTGCATCATGCGCATGCATTGCCCATGGAGGCCAGAAGAGGATGTCAGATCCCCTGAAACTGAAGCTATCTGTCATGTGGGTTATGGGAACTGAACATAGGTCCTCTGGAGAAGCAGACAGTGCTCTTAGCCACTAAGCCAACTCTCCAACTGCTGGGGAAGCTGACCGTCTCATCTCTGTTCAGAAGAAGGCTGAGTGAAGTTTCCTGAGAAGTGGAGCCTTTTTCTTCTGGGTCCTCATGAAAATGTCGATGCTAGCTGGAGACACGCAACCAGCACTGACCCCCAACTCCTTGACAGGAGGCCATGGAATCACTTGGGGATTTTTTTGTTGTTGTTGTTAACAGGGTGAGTTTAGGGGTTTCTGAAACCATGTATTTTCAACATTGGGCTCAAGTCAGTAGCAAGTGCCTCCTAATAACATGGCGCAATGGTGGAGAGCTGTGTAGAATTAAGTAAGGAGTCCTGGGGTGTGGGGGCTATGACGCTCTAGCAAGGAGTTCTCAGGATTAGGGGAAGTGGTTGGGGTGGGTCAGAAGAAATGGCTGGGTCAAGGTGGGGGTGCTCTGAAGGTCAACGCTGCAACAGGTGTCTCTAGTCTTGAGTGGGTGAACAAGCCAATGTGAACCAGCCACGAGGTCTACACAGCCGAAGCAGCCCGGGGAAATCCTTCATTTCCCTTGGAGAAAGTAAAGTAAAAATATTCAAGAGAACCCTTCCTCTCCCTTTTCCTCGGAGAGTGAATAACAGTGTGGCCAGCCCTTCCCTCTGATAAAATTTGGCTCAGACCTGTATTGGAGGAGGGCCTCCGTGGGATATTCTGGAAACCCATTCTGCATCTGTGGAAAACCCCCAAGCAATGCCCCTGACTGTTCAGTCTCAACTGACTGTTGTGTTTGGCTTCATGGGCACATAAGAGAAATGTCTTTATATCAGGAAGTGATTTTGTCGGACACCAGGAATTTATTATATTACCTGCTGCTTACACACTTCCGGAAGCTGGAAATAGTGAACCTCTAGTGGCCATTGTAGTCCCAGCCTAGGCATGTGCACTGACAACAGCTACATCACTAACTTTGAACATGAACTTGAGGCAGCCTTCTTCTTTTTTGACTCTAAAATGATAGCGGGAGGAAAATTTTGGAAGGAGAGTTGTTGGGGTGCATTGTGTGTAGGTGTGTCTCTGTATATTCAGTTGTTGATTCTTAAACCAGCAGAGAGCTGAGTACTTGGTATTGTTATTTCTATGGCCATCACGTTCTTATATTTTGTTAATATTCACCCTTTCTTACTTGCCTATTGTTTGTAATAAAGAGCTGACAGCCAATAGCTGAGCAGGAAGTAGAAGGCAGAACTTCCGAGGGAGAGAGGGATGCTGAGAGAAGGAAAGCAAAGGTGGGCAATGCACCCATGGGTGCGGAGGTGAACGGACAGACCAGAGTGGAGCAGAGGTAGGCCAACCATGTGGTGATGTGTAGTTCCAGGATTCAGCAGCCTAAGATAGACAGCTGCCTGCGAGACTGCCCTAGCTAAAAGGCCCAAGCTCTAAAATATTAAAAAGCCTCTGTGTCATTATTTATGTCGCCATGTGTCCAAAAGTCCTGCTTAGGGAGTTACATTTTTATACCCCCAGGCCCAGCCCCAGTGAAAACCTTTCTTCAAAGAAAGGCTGGCGGAGAAAGCAATTCTATGAGCCTATCTTTGAAGCCCGCCCCTGCGTTTGAAAGGGGAAGCAGAGCGTTGATCCACACCTCTTCCTGGGTCTAGGCAGAAACCTTAGGGTTCCTTTGGGAAAAAAACCCAAACCCAAACCAACCCCCAAGTAATAAAACTATGAATGTAACCCAGCCGTTCTACTTGGAGGTATTTAGCCTGGAGAAATGAAAACATACCACACAAACACTGGTATATGAATGACTACAGTCTTTTGGTAACAGTGCCAACCTGGATGCCACTCAGATGTCCCTCAGCAGGTGAGTGAATTAACACATTGTGGTATGTGTGTATGGTGTGTGCTACTCAACAGTGACAGGAAGATGTGGGCGAACCTCACAACTGTGATGCTGAGATGAAGGAAACCTGTTGTTGATTTACCAGTAAGGATTAATCATGTTTATTATCAGGCCTATAATTATTATTGTGGCAGTATAACTCACTAGCAATCAATCAAGACACAGACACCTGTTAGATTTTAAAATAGCCTTAGTTAGCCTGGGGGAAGGGCAGACATTAATTCCCTAAACTACTTCCCATAGTGGGGCAGGTATGGAATCCCTGCTCCAATCCCATGCTATCTGCTTCTAATAATTTCTATCAAGCTACTTCCCATCCATAATCCCAAATACTTGCTAACTCTCATCATCTGGGCCAAGTCTCCATCCATGCCAGCCATGTGTTTCTCCCCCATCTAACCCATGATGGCACAACCTTCCTCTTCTCTCCTCTCTTCTGGCCTCTCTTCCTCCCAAGATTCTCTCTGTCTCCCCAAGCCTGGGAACCTTAGCCACACCTGTCCCATTTGCCCTGCCCTGGTGTGATGGCTTTTTATTGGCCAGACAGGTTAGGCTCAAGATACTGGTGGGTCACAGACACAGCAAGCAGTTGTTAGCATCAAAATACATCAGACCAACTTCCAATGGAAGCCAGCTCAGAGTAAACATATGCTTGCTATTCTGTCCCATGTAACTCTATTTGTATGAAGTCCTGGGAAATACAAGGCAGTAGTGCAGGGATCACCTGGAGCTTAGGTGGGAGGGAAGGAGAATGGAGAGCAACAGGAAGCTTAAGGGTGCTGGACAATGCTCTGTGCTTTGACCACAATGATGGTTTTATAGGGGGAACACATAGCACAACATACAAAATTACTAAAGTGTACACCTTAAGCATGCTATTTATTATGTTAATTGAATCTGGAAGACATTTACAAAATAACAACAACAATTGAAAAGAATGATCCTGCTCAGGTCGTATGTGGTGATAGGAGCAGCACAGATGCTTACTGACTCCTGCTCTGCTGCCTCTCCATACAGCAGGATGCAGAGACTCAGCTCTAAAGTACTAGTAAGCAACAAGCTTTTGGGTGTCATTGTAAGTATGTGTGTATGTGTGTGTATGTATATATGTACACACACATATACATGCATATCTTACCATACAAGATATATATATATATATATATATATGTATACACACACACATATCTTACCATGTTTAAGTATGAAAGTCAGTTGAATTGAAAATTTCCACACTGGCCTAGGGCTCAACCTTTAAGAGCAATATCTGAATGTCTAGAGGACCTAGGTTCAGTTCCCAGCACCCACATGGTGGCATAACAACCAACTGTAACGCCAGTTTCTGGCCCCTGTGAGTACCAGGCATGGATGGACGTGGTGCACAGACACACGTGTGGCAGAGCATCTGTGCACATAAAATAAGATAATTTTAAAAATTAAATAGCATTCTCGTTATTGTACAGTGGCTACCCTGTCAGTCTCTAGACCTTTTTATCTTCAGACTTAAACTCTGCACACACCCGAGGGTCACTTTATTTCCCACTCTCCACTACCTCTGGAATCCACCATTTTATTTTCTGTTCCTAGGAACTTGACTGTTCTAGGTACCACATATAAGGAGAAGGTGCAGTGTTTGTCCTTTGTGTTGGCTTATCTCACTTAGCGTAATGCGGTCAAGTTCTATCCTTGCATGGATGCATAAGCAAACATTTCTCTTTTTATTTTATTTATTTATTGATTGGTTGGTTATTTTGAGACAGGGTTTATCTGTGTAACAGCCCTGACTGTCCTGGAACTCACTCTGGAGACCAGGCTGGCCTTGAACTCACAGAGATCTGCCTGTCTCTGCCTCCAGAGTGCTTCAATTAAGGGCATGTGCCATCATGCCGGCTCATTTCTCTTTAAAAATATGGACTACTAACCCGTACTTGGCTGTTCCACACTTTGTTTGACCACGTATTTGTTGTGGACACTTGGAATGTCTGTCTTAAGGCTATGGATGCTGCTGCTTATTCTAGTGGGCACACAGATTTGGGCAGGCATTCCTGTTGTGATTTCTTTGGGTCTGTGCTCAGAGCTTAGGTGATGGATGACATGGGGATCTGTGTTTCATTTCTGAGAAACCACAACACTGCTGCCCACACCAGCTCCAGTTCGTTTATTCTGCAGCCACACTCAAGGGCTCCAGTTTCCCCGTGTCCTTACAAGCACTTGTTTCTTCTAGTTGATGATGAGTGATGGTTTAGTCATCGTAATGACCATGAAGTGTTAGTTCACTGTGGTTTTCACTTTCCGTTTCCCTCAAGACTGGTGAGGTGACTGTGAGCTTTGTTTTGTTTTGTTTTCTAATGATACAATATTTTAAAACTTCTGACAAAATCAAAATATAATGTGTTACAGTAGCAATAATGGTCCATTAAGGAAAATTCCTTCTGGTCAAAAGAAGAGAATCTCTGGCCTATTAACATTCTGGTTGGGTTAACAATCACTTGCCCAAGAGACCACACCCAGGGAGGTGGGGCTCACCTGAAGTCCTGCTAAAGAGATTAGTGGAATAGCTAGTTCTTTAATGAGATACTGTACTTTTCTTTCCCAGAATCCCCACCTCTAGCATAGTAGTTTATTGGGCTGCAGCTGTGCTGCAAACGTAAGTCTGCTTACTTTTGTTAATTACTCAGAAAAGTATAACTTCTCCTTTTCTTCCTTTTGTCTCTTGGCTAAGCATGTAGGGGCTGGGCAAGTGAGAGACTAGAGGCGAGGCGAAGGGGAAGAAAGCCACATCAACTAGCAAATAAAGAAAGAGGTTATAGGCCCCTGAGAAGGTCACACACATTTCCCTACTACACGGCTGGGGTAGGGGTGGGGGTGGGGAAGCGACAGATTTAATGCTTGTCTGGAGGGCAACGCTTGCCCAAGTCAAAGACATGCAGTAGAGGTGCCACCTCTTTCCAATAGGTGGTGAAAGCAACGTTCAGGTTAGGTTTGTAACCTGCCTGACCTTGGGAGATCTCTAGAATTCTGCGCCCCCATGTTTGTTAATTTATGTAGGTTAGACTTTTCTTTCTCAAACAAAGCATGCAGGTGTGATCTGCCTCTACTTACTGAGCTTTCCACTTGCAGAGTGAGAGCAGTAGTTTTTCTCCCAATCTTGCCACCCCTAGGTTACCCCTTCTGCCTAGTTTGCTTAGGTACCAAGGATCTGGTCCAGGACTAGAGATGTAAATAAGCCTTGAGTCCTTTCAGTCAAAAGTTGCTGCTCTGAGCCTAGAGGCCTGCATTCCATCCAGGGATGTGAGCCACTGTTGATACACACAACTGTAGTGTTGCCCCAAAGCAGAAGTGGAGGGAGCTGAGTGTCACTGCCCACACCTTGTCTGTCTTACAGATTCTAAAGCCTGACTCAGCCGCTCAAGCAGCATTGATTTAAAAATGAGCTAAGGGACTAGAGAAAGGGAGTTAAGAGCAGTTAAGAGCACTGGTTGCTCTTGCAGAGGACAGAGGTTTGATTCCCAGCACCACATCATGGTTTACAGGGAATATGATGCTCTTTTCTGGTCTCTGTGGGCACCAGACACACATATGGTACACATATCTACATGCAGACAAAACATTCAAGTATATAACATAATAAATAAATATATCTAAAAGTTATTTCATTTTTAAATTAACTAAATTCCATTATTATTATTATTATTATTATTATTATTATTATTATTATTATTATTATTAATTCACATTACATCCCAATTGTAATCCCTTCCCTCTTATCTTCCTGTTCCCACCTTCCCTCCCTTTCTGCTCTATTCCTCTCCTTTAGATCTCTGACAGGGGTGTCCTCCTCCCCCACCATCTGACCACAACCTATCAGATCTCATATGGTTAGCCTGCATCCCCTTCCTCTGTGATTCCACAGAGCCTCTCCACCAAGGAGCAGTAATCAAATCACAGGCACCAGAGTTCGTGTCAGAGGCAGTCCCCTCTCGATGCCCCCCCCCATGTGGAGAATGAGTTATCCATTGGCTACATCTAAACAGGGGGTCTCTTTCCTCTTTCCTCTGCTTTCACTGTCCTTGTTTGGTGTATCAGTTTGTGCAGCCCCCTCCCCACCCCAGTCCAGATCTGCCAGCCTTGACAGTCAGCTTGTGGAGATCCTGACTTCCCCCTCATTCTTTCATCCCCCAACCTTTCCATACAACTCACAGCTCTTTGTCCAAAGTCTGGCTGGGAATCCCAGTATCTGTCCCAATCCCCTGCTGGGCGGAGTCTCTTAGAGGACATCTATGTTGAGGTAACCTAGACTCAGAAAGACATGCATGGTATATTTTAATAATTAAAAAGGAAGATGCCAGGCAACAGATATTAGATGGGGAAGTTTACTAAATGGGCATGGGGAGAGAAGGAAAGGGGGAGGGGTACCCTGGAGAGAAACAGAGAGACAGAGAAATAGGGAGAGAGAGAGGAAGAAAGAGAGGTAGGAGAAAGAGAGGTAGGAGAGAGAGCCACAGAAGGGTTTGTCCTTTTGTAATCTTGGGTAGGGCCATGCCCAGTGGGCAGACTGAAGCAGGATCCTAACATTCCTCCCTTTTCCTATAATTAAAAAATGAAGATGTTGGATTGGTTTTTATATAAGGTTAAGTTAAAGTATATCAATGTAGATAAGGGGAAAAAGAGAGAGGAAAAAAAAAAAAAGCAAAGCAACAAAATGTCTAGATTATATAGTGAAGGCGAAGGGAAAACTGTCCTGCACGTTCAGGATAGAGGGCAGGGCATATCAGCCATGTCCTGCAGCAGATGTGGTCCGAGGAGTGCCGGGAGAACCTGGAGCTGCTTGTTCCAAGTCTGGAGCACACCATTTCAGCCTTTTGTCAATGCATAAGGAGTGGAGAAATTAGTCTTTGACTCCTTCCTGCTGACAGTGGGATGGTGACAGGGGAATAAAAGGCTGAAATGTTGGCCAGGTCCCAGAAGAGTAGGCTGTTACATTCGCTGTCCAGGGTCTGAGAATATTTGAGCCTAGGAGGGGCAATGCAGGTCCAGCTAACACGATCACACAGCTAACACCTGTGGGTAGCTGCTTTAATGATGTCCTGGATATAGAAAGTCTGGCAGGATATAGGAACATATATGTGGGCAGAAGACAATTCCTTTAGGTGGACATTTGGAACTCTTGGAAGAGCAAAGAAAAGACATGCCTTGAAAATAAGGAGAGCCCCCTTCCACTTTACCTTAGAAAAGGCTTGAAATTTACAGCCTGTATTGTCCTTGGCTGGTGCCATAGTTTGAGTGGGACCCCTGGGCCCAAATCTGCCTATCATAATCTTCTTCTTGTAGGTTTCTAGGATCCTCTGGATCCTTCAACTTTGCCATTCTCCCATGCTTCTCTCATCTAGAGTCCCAATAGGATGTCCTCCCCTCAGAGGAAGGATAGCAGGCTACCAAGAAGAGACTTGATACCCTATGAGCATATACAGGGGGAGGAAGTCCCCCTCAGTCACAGTCATAGGGGAGGGGAGTAAGGGGAAAATGGGAGGGAGGGAGGAATGGGAAGATACAAAGGAGGGGATAACCATTGAGATGTAATATAAATAAAATAATTAATAAAGAAAGAAAGAAAGAAAGAAAGAAAAGGCTTGAAAATGGCAGAGCAAAGAAAAGGTTTGGATATAGGGAGATTCCTTCCATTTTACTCAATTGCTGGCATCTGTCCAAGTTTGATTGCAGAGGTGCGTAAGCTTAGCAACCCTTAATGTGGGCATAGGGATTTGAAATTCTCCAGAAGGCATCCCAGAGGAGCCTGAAAAGGCCATGAATGGTCTGTTTCTCATGGGGAGGTGAAATCAATAATCCGTGAGGTCATCCCCAGAAACAGATTATGACTCAAAAGATAGGTACAGACTGTCCCAGCAACTTGTCAGTTCTGGTCAGTGACAAAAAAGAGCACAGCTCAGTGGATGAGCTAGCCTGGGGACACAACCACCTAGTGCATTAGTATTTGTCAGTGGCTGGATGGCAGCGAGGGACTGTGTCAGTGGTCTCACCCAGTGGGAATAGTCCTAGTCGTTGGCCAGCAAGAAGGACCAGCCACAGTCATGCAGACCAGGGTTGGGTACCTCCATTCCCAGTGGACCAGAGAGGTGTCGATGGTCTGTCGGGCAAAGGGAAGCATTTATGGGAGTAGGAAGGGAGAATTCAGCTGGTGTTGGGTGTAGGAAGGTGGCAATTGGGTAGTTAGGGGAGTCTCAAAACCAGCGAAAGGAGGAGGAATCCCACTCTCAGAGATAGGAGATAGGCAGAAAACCGAGGCTGTTGGTTGGCAGTACTTACCTGGATTCCATTTGACGTGAGAGGTAGATTTTCTATAGCTTACAAGAATCCCTGTAAGGTCATAAAGGGAGATAAATTTTAGACATGTTAGCATCAGGATTGTTTGAAATCTGTGGTGAAATACACATCGTTAGACATGTGCCCATTGTAGGAAAAGACAGTAGACATATAGCATAGTAGAGGTTTGGGAAAAGAACTTTGCGTTAAAAGCATGAATGCTCTTTGAGGTGAGTTTAGAAGAGGCAGGAGCTTGTGGATCCTTCTGACATCCGTGGACTAGGGACATGAGAAGGACAGAAGTCTCCTGTAGAGCAGAAGAGGAAAGGCTCACTTGATTTCTTTTTCTTTTTTTCTTTTTATTAATTGATTCTTGTTACATCTCAATGGTTATCCCATCCCTTGTATCCTCCCATTCTTCCCTCCCTCCCATTTTGGCTCACTTGATCTTGATTTTCAGCATCAGTACACATCATGAAAGAGCTCTGTCCAGAAGACTGGATGTGTATAATTTAAGCACAATGAGAAACATTTTAAGACAAACTAAAGGAAATTTAAAATCTTGAGTTTGGAAATAAGACACTGGATCATACAGTGGAATGTTTTACCATAGTTAGACTAACAAATTAGAGCTCCACTGATCAGTGTCAACACTCTGAACAGTTAATACAACAATAGCAACACGAAGTAATAAAACATCCTTTTAGACATGTTGACCTTTAAAATTTGCAATTACCAACTTAAAACACTTTCTTAGACCTCTATCATTCTTAAAACACCTTCTTAGACCTCTCAACATTCATAACTTGCATGTGTCAACCTTAAAACACCTTCTTAGACCCTCCAATATTCATAAGAACACTTTCTACGAAGCTCCAACATTAACAAAACATCTTGGAAGCTTTAAGACCCACTAGGCAGGGGTCCCTTCACTATGACCTGTATGGACCAGTGAGACAAAGCAAGAGAGGCTTTCTGCACCACACCAAGGGAGTGACCAAAGGAAAATATTTGGCTTCATTTCTGAAGATGTGAGGTCAACACTGAATTCTTTGACAGCAGATAGGAACGGTATTTCTTGAGAACCCGTGTGACAAATTAAGAGTCGTCTTCCAGCTCTGAGAGGTCTAGACTAGAGTGTGACTGACAAGCAGAGTTCAGTCTTGCCTCGGCAGTAATAGGCAGCCATTGGTGGAACAAGGGAAGGGAATGGAGCAGAGTGAGTGAGCGCAGCCACCCAGAAAAGCAGGGAGCAGGAACAGTGAGGAAATGGGTGTGGCTGAAGCAGAAAGAAACCCCCTTTCATTACCTAAATGCATCTGTCCTGTCACTAAACACTTACATGGACATGTTCCTGGACCATCTGTGACTGGTAGGGATGTGTGACATGTAAGGGCTACTGTTTTACCATAGTTAGATTAATGAATTAGAGCTCCATTGATCAGTGTCAACACTCTGAACAGTTAATACAACAATAGCAACAGGAAGAAATAAAGCATCCTTTTAGACATGTTGACCTTTATAGCTTGCATTTACCAACTTGAAACACTGTCTTAGGCCTTCCAACATTCATTAAACATCTTTCTGTAAGCTTGAGGTCATAGGTGAATTGCTGTAAGTAGTCACTGTCCTTTAGCTAAAAGAATGGTAAAAGGAAGTCTGGTAACAGGATAGACTGTGTCTAGACCTGACAGCTAAAGTCTGGCCTCCTGCATATGAAGAGGGCTGGGAAGGTAGCTAAAGCTTCTCATGATAGAACTTGGCAATGTGACTGTGCAGCCTGAGTGTGATGTTAAAATAGACCTGTAGTGTTGCCCTGGGTTTGGCGAGGCTGCGGAATCTAAGAGCCATCTGTGCTCCTCCAGGTCAAGGAGCTTGAAGGCTGGAAGTGTCTATAGCTCTTGTGCTGGTTGAGCCTCCTGTGCCTGGGCACAGAGGACAAGCCTGCGTGTGAGCATTTGGACATCCGTAGGCCAATCTGCCGACAGGCAGGATATGTGGCTTTTAGGCAGCTGTGGGACCCATGTCCCCTTTCTAGCTGCATCTGAAACAGATCCCTGGTGGAGCAGGCTCAGGCTGGACCCTGGTGGGAGAGGGCATTTCAGACTTCTATTTTCTTGCCTCAGGGAAGCAGCTAAGGCCTGGAACATAGTTTCTTGTTGTAGCTGAGCCTGTCAGAAAGGCTCCTCTTAGGTTTTAGAGATTTTAAAACTACTTTTATCAGTTCCTATATGGGGGTTCAGGAACCATCCTCAGCCTTTTAGTTAAGATGACGGTAAGACCGTAGTCTACCTTAAGAATATTTAGACAGACAAACTTTGTTTATAGTTTATCTTAATCACTAAAGATTACAACTTTAGGTTTTATCTCTGTTAATTAGGAATCTTAAAAATATAACCACAGTCCATAAAAAGAGAGTAGAAGTTTTCTATATGACTAATAACATCATATTTAGAAAATAAGGCTAAATATATTTATAAGGCAGTGATTTAAGTTTTAACATTGTAAACAAATGAATGTTAATACAGCAGAACATTATAGAATAATTAAAAAAAAAACATATGAAACTCATCAGCTAGGAAGCCTGTAGTTGAATCCGGGGCAGCTGGTGACAAGAGGAACAACATTTATTTATTTGTCTAGGGATTAGCAAAGACATAAGTTAGAAATAAAAACATTTTGGATCAGGGTTAAAACATAGCCTTGAAAATGTAAAAATTAAACTTAGGTAACCATTGTAAAACCTAGGAGCTGTATTTGGAGTTTAGTAAGAATTTGAACAGGGCTGGCGAGCGTATCCACGATATCTGAAAAAGGCAGCATGGAGGGCAAAAGTGCCACCTCCTCTATCCCAAACCAAACATGGCGACTGCCATGTGTTGTGAGCAACCAGTGGCAGGCAGATTTGAAAATGCTGTCAGGCTGCCATGGTGTCTAGCTGCTGTAGCTGCCAGCGCAGGGGCACGGTTGTACAGCGGGCTGCAGTGACCAGGCTGCGCAGCGTTTTAACAACTGGGGAAGCGCTGAGGCGGTAGTAACTGGCAGTTGTATGCTGACCCAGTCCCAGCTCCCTGCCATCTGTCTGCATGGTGGGAGTGATCCAAGCCCGGGTTGTGGTGAGGGGACCCGTACTTGGCTGGCAGAGCGCAGCCAGCTCTAAGTAGCTTACACCAAGAGGCTGGAGTGATTCCAGAGGCCACTGCTGTGGCCCGGTTCAGTGGCCCAACTCCAGCCACTGCCAGGATAGCTCAGTTCCAATGATAAGTGAAACTAAATTCCTTTTAAATTCCTAGAAGGAATGTGTCATTGCACTGGGAGATTTCCAGTTGAGAAATGTGACCTTGGAGTCTAACTTAGCCAAACCCTCACTGTAATTGCAACCTAGTTAAGCAGCTTTGGAAGCCCATGTTGAAGGCCTTTGCTCTGCCATTTCTTCCACTTAGACTGTCATTTCCTGCCCTGGAAATTATCATCTGTTTGTCAAGGCCCTGCTGAGACAAGAGTCCTTTGTAGAGACTCA
>OU015744.1:13650160-13666102 GCA_907169655.1 Acomys percivali
ACATAATCACATACACACACACTCATACACTCACATACACACACTCATGCACGCACACATGCATACTCATACACACACTCACATATACACTCACATACACACACAATTACATACACACACATACTCATACACATACCTACATTCTCCCACATGTGGTCACACATACATAATTTTAAACAATCAAACCATTTTAAGTACATACCAATTACAAGCATAAACATGAAATAGTTCATAAGTATTATCATGAAGTACATTCATAACCTTGAACACCCATTACCACCATCTGTTTCTAGAACTCCATCATCCCAAAGAAAGATGCTATCCTCATTAAATAATTCTACATGGCCCTGACCCCAGGCATGGATAAGGTACTATTCTACCTTCTCCTTGAATTTGACTTTTCTAGGTATATCATATAGGAAAAACAACACAACATTTAGCCTGTTGTTTCTGGCTTAATTTACTTAGTATAAATAAGATCTTCAAGTATGGGACACTGCTGGAGAGGTCCAAGTCTGAGGTATCCACATAGCCAACTGAGCTCAGTCCATGTCGATGGACTCCCCCTTTTCTTGGCGGAGTTCTCTCTTCCCCTGATCTGGGGTTGGCTCTCTCACTCCACCACATCTGGGACTTGTCCTTTAATCCAGGGAAGGAAGGCCCCTGAAGAATCACGCAGGGCTGCTGACATGATCACGCTGAGCGTCTGCAGTTCACCAGTGTGCAAAGCTGCCTTGGCTTCCACTGAAGTCCACTCCATCACAGCAAGATCAGTGCTGACCGCAGGTGAAGCACCCACAGGGCCTGCGTGTCACCAGACCTGCCTTCCAGGCCTTCTGCCCACGTCTGCAGTTCTCTGCTCGGCACAGAGAGCTGTAGCACTTTGGTATCATCACGCTTGTGGAGTTCCAGAGTCTCTATTGCCGTCTGATACCAGCAATCGCATTCTAAAAGAGCTAACCTCATTTCCACCTCCCTGGGTGAGACTGGGAGCCTCACTTAGTGCGTGGGCCTCACTCACCCTAAAGCACTCTAGCCATTCCTGAGAGAAACAAGACCTTTGACCTCAGGGTCCGTCTGTTCTTCTCCAGCGTGCCTGGACTGACGCAACAGAAGCAGAACCCCAGGCCACCACCCACCCACCCCACCGGGCACTGAATGACATTCGAGTTTCACGCCTGTGATAACATGTCAGAATTCACCATTCCTTTTTAAGGCTGCATTCTATTCCCCTACATGGATATACCACAGTTGACTCATTCATCCCTGGATGGCCTTGGGTTATTTCCACCCTTTGGGCGCTGTGAATGCCAGAACACAGCGCGATTAGTTTTTAATTAGTTGGAAAAGGAGGATGGAGAACCGAGGAGATGACCCAGTAGGCAAAACACTTGTCTTGCAAATTTGGCACCTGAGTTTGATCCTTGAAGCACACGCTGGAAGGAGGGAACCTGCTTTTCAGAGGTGTCTTCATGTGGACTATGACAGACAGACAGACAGACAGACAGACAGGCTCGTAATAAAAACAACTGCACAAATAAAATAATTCTTTAACTGGAGGAAACACTGATAGATAAAATTTGACAGGAAAAAAAAAAAAACTTCAAACATGCAGGCCAATGGGATGAAATGCAAAAAGGTTTTGTGGGTATTGAAAACATAGGAAATTTCTGTTCAAGGCACGGTTGCTTCCTGGTTGATTTCTTCTCCTTCTTCTTCTTCTCCTTCTTCTTCTTCTTCTTCTTCTTCTTCTTCTTCTTCTTCTTCTTCTTATTATTATTATTATTATTATTATTATTATTATTATTATTATTCCTCTTTGACCCAATGTGTTTACCCATGGCCAACTATCAGACTTCTCATTGCATTAGCAGCAGAGCTGGGGATGGAGTAGGAGGTGGCAACCACAGGATGTTTCTGATTCCTGCCTGCCATGCAGTGCCTCCCACTTTCAGGAATGCTAAATATGCCTCTTGTTGTGGCTAATTACTGCAGACAGGTGAACAGTGGGTGTGTGGATGTCACTTCCATTTTGATAAGAAAACAAAAATGAATTTGAAGAATAGTAAGTAAACAGTGTTTCTCAGATTGAAGGAATTAAGGCCCGGTCTAAGCCTTCACCTAACCAGTCTTTCCTGGCTCAGCCCTCATCTCTGGGAGCTGGAAGTCTGGAACCTGGAACCTGGAACAGTTTCGTTTAGCGTTCCCACCTCTCTTCATGCTTCTGGGCCAAGACCAGGCACCAGAGGTCCATTCCTCATCTTTTCACTCTTACACTGAACACATCAATAGCCCTGATGTGAATCCCAGTAAAATGAACTTCCTAAATGAAGGAAGAGAGAACGGAGGGGCCCTTAGACTTGTTCCTAGGCAGCACCTCTAAAGGTCACCCCCAGATGGCCAGCCTGGCTGAGCCCCAGGTTTGGGGTGGGGAGCTGCAGCTCCCACTTCCTTGTAATAAAAATTAGGAGTCTGAACCAAAGCAGGAACCTTGGGCTTGATAGTGGTCCTGAGCCAGGCTTTCAAGTAGCCCTGAAACATCTGCAGAGAGACCAAAAACTGAGGGGGTGGGGTGGAGGGGGTGGGTGGGGGTGAGTCACTGGGGTCCAGTCTCCCATTGGCTGGGAGAATCTCCTGATCTGGTGAGGGTGGGGTAGGAAAACCGGTCTGGCAGCCCTTGGAAGGCAGCAGGAGGCTACTGCTTGGCTTCCACCCACCACTGGGTGACACACACACACACACACACACACACACACACACACACACACACACTCCCCACCACCCCAGCCTCTCTTGGCTCTGGAAGTATACGTGGCTTCCCAAAACTGTCTGGGAAGTTTGGAAAAGAGAGTCTAGGCTAGACAGACGAAAGGGAGACAGTCCACTGTGGCAGCCAACACAACTGTGTGAGTGCCTGCCTCATAAAGTCCAGGCAATGGGAGATGCACCTGGTTTTAATGAGACACAAGTCAGAACCCAGGACAACAGTGGCGACTCTGAGGTGGCTGAGGGCCTGTGAGGGCATCTTAATCCCTTAGGAAAGTCATGCTTTCCAGGGCAGCAGCCTCTGATGCTTTGGCTCTTTAGAAATCAAGCTGGCAGGACACTCTTAAAACCAACCCCATCCAGGACAAAGTCCTCAGTGAAAAAGAGAGCCAGTCTTTCTAATGCAGTGGTTCTCAACCTTTCTAATGCTGCCACCAACAACTCCTCCTGTTGTGGTGATCTCCAAGCGTAAGATTGTTTTATTGTTACTTCACAGTGTAATTTTGCTAGTTAAGAATCTTAGTGTAAATATCTGTGTTATCCGATTGTCTAATGCGACCCCTTGTGAAAAGGTCATTTGGCTCCCAAAGGGGGTCATGATCCCACAGGTTGAGAACTTCTGCTCTATTGAAAGCAAGCACTCTACATCAGAGCTCCACCCTCCAATCACAATTCTCCAAATTCCTGAATGCTGGTTCTCCCGTGCCAAGCCAACCTTGGGGCTGCTGGTTGTAGGTTCCCAGCCTGCACTGCTCTTCCTGCCATGGCTGCTGGCCACCCCTCTGTGTGTGCCACCACCAAGTCTTTCTTCTTTTCTGGACATTACACCAAATACAGTACAGTTGGTGCCACAGAGCTCTCCTGAGGGTGTGATGAAAAGGGAGGGAGGGAGGAAGTGCTGTCGAGGGTAAGAACTTACCTATAATAAATGGCTTTTTAAAAGGTTCTTGGTTTGTGGATGTGTGTGTGTGTGTGTGTTTTAAGATGGTCCTGATCTGTGGCCTCAAACTCATGATCCCTCTTGATAGGATGAAGTGACAAGGGAGGGAGGTATCTTTGGCAGGCTGGTGCCCAAGTGTGCCACTAAAAATTATGAATGCAACAGACTTAGTTTAAGAGGTTTACTGAGGTACAGGGAGAAGGAATAGCCATCTGAGAGTGGGGACATGAGGGAGAGATGGAGACAGAGAGACAGGCAGGCAGACAGAAGGAACAGGATAGAGAGAGCAAGCAAGACAGATAGGAAATGGAAGACAAACAGAGAGGTAACAAGAGAGAGAGAGAGAGACAGACCACACTTGATGCACCTGGTAGCAGTGGATGACATGAGCTGCCCGCTAGCTCCCTGAGGGAAGGCTGGTGGAGATACCGGATTACCAACATTCCTCCCTCTTTCCTTATTATAAAAGATGAGGTTCTAAGAAGAGGTGATGGTGATGCAGGAATGAGGGCATCATGCTCTTTAGACTGTTTCCTGCTGCCTGGGGGCAATGATGACATCTTTGGGGACCCAAGAAAGCTGGGATGCTGGCCAGGTCCTGGGAGAGCTGGCTGTTTCACTGGCTATCCAGGCTCTGTGGGACCATCCGGGTAGGAAAGTGTAAGCCTAGTTAAAGCAGTCTGTGAGGCTGGATCATCTAGGGCTAGGCATTTTGAAGCTGTCCAGGATGCAGATTTTGAGGGAACATCTGGACCCGGCAGGATACTGGAACAGATCTATATCTGTCTCTGCCTCCTGAGTGCTGGGATTATAGGTATGCATTGCTACACCTGGCTCCATGTACAGAATTTTAATTGTAAGTCGTTTGTTACAAGTATAAAGCCAAATCTTGTTACAGATTATACAGACGTTAAACCATATCCAGTGAATAACTTACGAATCTTGAGATAGGAGTTTATATTATAATCTTGAGATATATATGTTTGAGAGCAGAGTGTAAAGAAATCACAGAGATAGAAGACTTTCAAGAGTGTGGAAGTACGGGTGAGGGAGATATAGCCCAGTGGTTAAGATCACTACCTGCTCTTCCAAAGGGGCCCAGGTTCAATTCCCAGCACCCAAATGGCAGCTCACAACTGTCTGGAACTCCAGTTCCAGGGAATCTGACACTCTCACACAGACATACATGCAGGCAAAAATACCAATGCACATAAGATTAAAAAAAAAAAAAAAGAGTGTTACAGGATCTTTGATCCCATTGAGATCCCTGAGATTGAACTGTAAATCCCTGTTTCTTGCGGTTGAGCCCTAACATGCCTCTAATCCAAGAGCTTCCTGTTTATTGTAAACAGGTGTTAAGGTATGGTTCAGCCAGCCTTACACACACCTTTAATCCAAGAGCTTTCTGTACATAGGATTTAATAAAGTTAACCCTAGGTCAGGAGGCCGAGCAAGAAACCAGGCATTAAAGAGTAGAAGGGGCTTTGAGTTGAGGGGTATTTAAGACAGTGTAGAAGTAGAAAGGGTCTTTGGGTCTTTGGCGCTTCTTTAGCTTGGGATTTTAGCCTGGCTCTTAGCTGTCTAGCTCTTGACCTCCTCAGCTCTTTGACTTTTGGCTTTTGGGGCTTTGAGCTAGCAAGCCTTTGGCCTTGGGTTTTTTGGCCTTTTCCTCCTGGGCTGACAGCTGAGCTAGTGAGCTTTTTGGGACCTTTTCCTTTGGGATGTCTGCTGAGTAGGAAGTTTAGCTGGGTGTTTTCTCTGCCCCTCTGAGCTAGCAGGTTTTTCACTACAGCATCTGGCTTCCGAGTCTTTATTGGTAAATTAAAGCAATCAGAGATTTTCACTTAAAACAAGTGGGGAAGTAGACTCTTAGAGCTAAGAGACTTTGGGCTTGTAAAGCAGAGCAAGTTTAGATACAAGGTATTTCTGGATCATTTGTCTGTGGCAGTAGCAAGCAGTACTATGATTTGTAAGAATTTGGAAATCAGGTGCACCAATTTTTGGTCATTGATTTATACTGAGGCCAAGATATAGTAATAAAATATGAGTCAGTGCTCGGGGGATAGGGTGTTCCTATGAGCTCTAAGAGGAAGCAGAGTGGGTCCACAAGCAGGCTGGCCGCAGAGAGCCAGGAGGTAGAGATGAGGGAAGGAAGCCATTCACGGGGGCAGGCTGCAAGAGGCAAAGTCACGCAGGGGACACAATGGGCTAGCCAGAAGCACTAACTGAAGAATCAGACTTTAGAATTCGGGATCAAATGTGCAGACAAATGATTTGTACATACCTCAGGAGGGTTAGATTAGCAGCTTGGTTCCAAGCAGATGCTTCTGGGGAGAATAGGTGTGTGTGTGTGTGTGTGTGTGTGTGTGTGCACGCACTGAAGTTTCCTCACAAAACATGTACACAGTGTGGGGAGGCAGATCAGATAGAAACAAACAGGCTTGGAGTGAGGAAAAAAGAATTAAGAAAAGAGCATTTTTTTTTTCACACCCCTGCCCCAATCACTCAGTGGGCATATGAATGCCAGGCTCACCTGAAAAGTTTAGTAGCCCTTAAATCAGGTGTTACGTGAAGAGGTCTGAGATTCTCCGAAAGGTATCCCGAGGGGAGCAAGAAGGTGGCTGACCCAGTTCTCATAGGCGAGGGGGTATAGAGGGGTCCCAAGCCTGAGTCCGAGGCACCCCAGGGACCCAGGGCATATTGAACAAAGGTGGCACAGGCTGGCTGGTCATCATCTTCATGAGTAGATGCTGTTGCCTGGTACCAGGCCTTTCGAAAGAAGCCAGAGGGCCCCCAGACCGCAGGAAGCTGTCTCAAGAGCACCATGCCTTCATCCCTGCTTCTCTGTTACTCCTTCCTAGTTCCTCATCTTTTATGGTCAACAGAAAGGGGGGAATGTTAGCAATCAGGCATTTCTGATGACTTGCCCTCAGGGAGCTAGTGGGCAGCTTAAGTCACCCACTGCTGCCACATGAACCAGGTGAGGTGTGCCAGGTATGGACCCTCACCACCTCAGATCTCTCTCCTGTTCCCTCTCTGTCTCTTTCCCATTCCTTCTGTCTGTCTGTCGGTCTGCCTCTCTCTCTTTCCCTCATGTCCCCACTCTAAGGTGGCCTTTCACTCTCCCTGTCCCCCAATAACCCTCTTACACTAGATCTGTTGCACAGAGTAATTTCTTAGCAGTACACCTTGGCACAGGCCTGCCAAAGGTACCTGCTCCCCTTCCTTGCCACTTTATCTTATCACTCCTGGCTCAGCTTCCTGAGTGTTGGGGTTGCAGACATGAGCTACCACACAAGCTTTAAGTCTTAACCTTTACCAGCCTTGCTGTCGAATGCCCACACCTCCTTCCTTTAACCTTCACTACAGGCCGCTTGAGGTATTATCCCAATCCTAAGGTAACTGTGCTTCCAGGTCGTGTGTGACTAGGTAACTCAGCTCTGTTGGAGTCCCTCGCCCATGAGTTCCACCCTAGCAGGCTCCTGGAGAGCTTTCTGCATAGCCTTCTCATGACTCAGTTGGTGAGGCTGAGGCCCTCAGGGTCTTTTTTTTTTTTTTTTTTTTTTTACAAGACAGGATTTCTCTGTGTAGCCCTGGCTGTCCTGGACTCACTTTGTAGACCAGGCTGGCCTCGAACTCACAGCGACCCACCTGCCTCTGCCTCCCAAGTGCTGGAATTAAAGGCCTACGCCACCACTGCCCCGCTTTTCTTTTTTCTTTTTCTTTGTCATTTTTTCTTTCTTTCTTTTTTTTTTTTTTTTTTTTTTTTTTGGCCCTCAGGGTCCTAAGGGACTTGCTCAGGTCTTGAAATCAGTTAACACAAAAGCAGGGCCCAGAAGCCAGATATCCCTGAGAGGCAGCCTGGGAAATGTAGATGCAAGAGCTTGTGTAGATGAGGGAATGTTAGGCGAGCTTGTCACGCCCACTGATGCCTCTCCATGTGTAGCTACCACATGGGAAATAAGTCCCAACCTCAGAAAGATGAGGCCGTGGGAATTGAACCTCATTTCCGACAAGTGCAAGTTAGAACCCATGACAATACGAGTGCTGGGGCTTGCACAAGCCCCATGCTTACATTGGTGATGGTGCGTCCTAGCTGACTCTTTGTCTGCAATGCCTGCCCTAGACTGAGCAGAGCAGAGGTGGGTCCAGGGAGGCCTTTGAGGGACCTGGCTGACAGACAGATGGAGCCTCTTGCTTGGCCTGGTGTCAGATGAATAATCAAACGTGGAGCTTGGGTCCTGAGAATTTTGCTGAGATGGGCCAGAGCCAACTTAGTAGGAGGTAGAAGATGGCAGTACCGTGATGAATGTCCTGATGTGCCAAGGCTGAGGGGATTCTGTCCTTGAGTTGGCTTAGGGACAGTTTAGGGCAGTGCTTCTCAACCTTCCTAATTCTGTGACCCTTTAATACAATCCCTCATGTGGTGGTGACCCCCAGACATAAAATTATTTCGTTGCTATTCATAATGGTAACTTTGTTACTGTTACTGATGGTAACATAATCTTATATGCAGGATATCTGATAGGTCATATGATGGCAACAGATTCTGGGTCAGATGTATATGTCTTGGGGGGGGTGCCTTTTGGCATCTGTGGGAGGGGGCCATGTCTAGAGGTGTCCTCTATATGGCAAGATATCAGCTCACTGAGCTAAGCTGGAAGCAGAAAGCAGTGGACCTAATCAGGACGAAGTGACTATGAAACTGCCCTGCGGGTACTGAGGAAAGAGTTAAAGGACTGTGCCCCATTGGTGCCCTGGCCTACTTCAGGGAGACACAGAGGGCAAGCTGATCATGGCCAGGGCTCTTCTACCAGCTCCCAGAAGCTGGGAGGCATTAAATATACATTATTATCCCTGAGAACTCTCCTCCAATTTCATAATATTCCCGTCCCTCCACTCTCCTGTGGCTGTCAGACCTAAACCTGTATCTCTACAGAGCAAGAGGTCCTTCCAGAAGAGAGTCTGAGGCAGTAGCTGCTATCGGGCTGTTCCCAGGGAAGGCTCATGACCTTTGAACTTTGGGGACCTTTGAACACTTCATGAAGCCCCTAGAATACCTGATGTCATATATTTTTTTAAAGTTTTGTTTTATTTGAGACAGGGTCTCAAGTAGCCCTTACTGGCTTGGAACTTATTGTGTAGAACAGGTTGGTCTCAGACTTGCATTCATACTCCTATTTCTAGGATTACAGATGTGGACCACAATGTCTGATGCACACCACGCTCTAATATTGAGGGGGCCAGGATAGAAGGGATAGGGACAATCAATCAAGAGAATACTGCCCCTTCCCCGCGCCGCCACCCTCACCCTCAGGAAGGCAGCAAGTGGCTGAGGGAACCCAACTGATAATGTGGCTCTTCCTCACAACCTTCCTCTTCTGGTATTGGTCTTAATGCTGGAGCAGGGGCTAGGCAAGGCTATCTGGCGACCTCTAGGGCTCAAAGGCTGAAATGCAGCCCAGGTGCAAAAGCCATTGTAAAGACCTGAGCCCTGAGGCTTGGGCAGGCATCCTCTCTAGGGGCCTGAATTCCCTCAGCTGTGTAATGACTAAATGACTGTTAAGAACAGACCTGAGCAGAGTGGTGGTGCATGCCTTTAATTCCAGCACTCGGGAGGGAGGCAGGGCAGGAGGATCTCTGTGAGTTCAAGGCCAGCCTGGTCTAAAAAGTGAGTCCAAGACAGCCAGGGCTACAAGAGAAATCCTGTCTCGAAAAACCTCAGCTTTCACAGCAGTGTGGCAAAACAGGAGACAGGGACTTAGAGGGCCAGGAGTCAGAGCCCAAACCATCACAATTCAGCCCTGGAATGTGTGTGTGTGTCAGAGGGACATCCCTGCTCCTGTTTTACAAGAGTGTGTTATAAACTTTGAAAATGTTAAGGTCACAGTTTCTATTATGTCCTTCAATGAAAATCACAGTGGGAAAAATTCTGGGGCCCAAGGAGCTGTTTTCTGGGGCTGGTTGCAACCTTGTCCTATTACCGGGGCTAAAGCCTGGGTCTGGTAACTCTACCACAATAGGTTCAGTTACCACCCTCAATATGCCAACCAAAGGGACAAGTCATAGTGGAAAATCTGAGAGAGGAGACTGTTGAACGGGCTTGTTGGAGAAGCAGTACCATCGAAGTATCCGAGTAGCTCAAATACACATGCTTCCACCCTCAGAGCGTGCCAGCTTCGCTCACCTGTGGGACTACACCTTCAGCTGCTAAGCACAGGAGAGACAAAGTTGTGACAGCCCCCACCTTTGCTGCAGCACTCCATCACCTATACCCATGGGCCCTTCTCAGGCCCTTTCCCCCTAGTTCCCTCGCTCTCCAGACCCCTCCAGTTCTGTTCTTATGGGAGACCTCCTTGCTTCCTTCTCATTCCAAATAAAGCTTGCCTTGTTTCTCCCTCCGGTCATCTGTCTCTTTCCTGATCAATCTTAAAATTCTGCAATTTACCACCCTTCAACCTGCTTCTGAGTCAGAGAACCTTGAGCATTGTCCAAGTAGTTGAGGGGTGTGTGTGTGTGTGTGTATACGCACACACGTGTATGTTTGAGTGCACATACATGTGTGTATTTGAGTGTGCATGCATGTGTATGGGTGTGGAAGATAGATGACAACCTAGGTTTCCTTTCTCAGGTGCTCTCTACATTTTTGTTTGTTATTTGTTTGATGGGGTCTCTTGGCCACCAGCACATGCATGGACCCATCTTTACCTCCCAAGTGTGGTTATGGTTGCACACTGGCATGCCTGGCTTTTTTTTCATGTGGGTTCTAAGGGCCAAACTCAGGTCGTTACAGTTGCAAGTGCTTTACCAGCAGAGCCACGCCTATGCCTGGTGTTTCCTCATGGATAGCGTGGGTTGGTTATGTCGAGGGGAGACAAGGGTCTGGCACGTAGGCACACTCATCTTGCCTTCTTCTTCCTCCCAACTCTGGTGCCTGCACTGGTCTAACTTTGTCAGCATTTCACTGTTCACTCTCAAGCCACTCTTCTCCTGGGTGTGTAAAGGCCTCCTAAGCGGAAAACCACATTGGAGTAACAGGACTTGTAATTTTGACTCATCTTTGAGATCAAAGCGCTCCATCACCAAGTCCACTTTCCAGGAGGGCTCTCAGATGTGAGCCTTTTTATGCCTGGAAATATAATCTCTAGTCTTTTAGCTCTCACTCCAGCTCGGCTGGGTAGGGTCCACTTGGATCACACTCTTTCCTCTCAGGCATTTTGCCTTGGTTATGGCACTGGCTGCTTCTGGAAGGGCATTTGAAAGCTGCCTTTTCTTCCTACTGTAAGATTTTTTTTCCATTAAAATATGGATTAGCCAGAATGTCTGCTGCTGTACACATTTCTTAATAAATGTCATTTCAGTCTTTAAAAAAAAATTTTTAATGTGTATGGGTGTTTTGCCTGCACAAATGTTGTGAATACAGAGCCAAAGAGCGGGGGGTGTGGGGTGGGGGGGTGTGGGGCATCTGTTGACTCTGATTCCTTAACAATTCTACTTTATTAGGGAATTATTACAGGCATGTACCTTCCTTATAACCCGACTACCCTAAATAGGAAGGAAAGGAGATGAAGGAGAAGAAGAATGAAACCTTCTGGGTATCAGTTCCGTGGGGCAATTCCCCTGGCGTAATTCTCAGGAGTCTAGCAGATCATCTATCTGACAGAACAAACTGCACTGTCCATGGACAGAACCTGGAGGGTCTCCACTAAGTTCACCACTGCTGCCAAGTCCTCCAACTCCCCAAGATGTGGGCGGGAACCTCCGATTTCTCTCTCCAGTTCCCCAATGTCCTTCTCCCGCCCCCTCTCTTCTGTGTGTCTCTGTCTGTCTGTCTGTCTGTCTGTCTGTCTCTCTTCTTCCTCCTAATCAATGATCCTTTTGGCAATACAATCCCCCGCCCGGAATCTCTGGCCCCTGTCTTTTGTCTTGGGCTGATCCTCCCTCCCTCTCAGTCTATACTAAGATCTTTATCAGTTTGTAGAGACAAAGCCTCAGTGGGGTCAAGCATCCCAAGACTGCTTTCACCTTGGGCCCAGACTAGGGCAAGGTTACATTCTCTTCACAGGCATCAGATCTCCTGGGACTGGAGCTACAAGATGGTTGTGACCCAGCATGTGGGTGCTGGGAATTGAGCCAGTGTTCTTAGCCACTGAGCTATCCAGCCCCCTGTTTTCAATCTTTTTGTTTGTTTGTTTTTGTTTTTTGTTTTTTCGAGTCAGGGTTTTTCTGTGTAGTCTTGGCTGTCCTGGACTTACTTTGTAGAGCAGGCTGGTCTGGAACTCACAGGTGCCCACCTGCCTCTGCCTCCCGAGTGCTGGGATTAAAGGCGGGTGCCACCATGCCCGGCTTTATACTCTCAGGCGGGCCCATCAATAGCCATGTAACTTCAGAGAGACTGTTTGTCTCCAAGAGCTTTTGTTTCTAGAATCAGCAAATAGTGCCATACAGAGCCTGTAAGGCAAATAAAGAAACAGGCATGAAATATCCGGCCAGTTGTGCAGTATATGGCGTCATTATTCGAGTGTTAGGTGGCATGAAGTCAGGCTGTGCAGGTCCACACTCCTCGAGTTCCACTGCAGTCAACTCTACATCCTTGCAGGGCTGGCTCCGCTTGTCAGTTAGTTAGAAGTCTCACCTCCCCTTCTTTCCACTGGCTGACCGGGATGGCTTTCCCGGATGTAAACTGCCCACAAGGTGCAACTGCTATTGATTTCAAGCCAATTAAGCCTGGAGGACAAGGTGGTAGGGACTGAGTTGGACGAATCTGAGTCTGAGTCTAAGAAGGCATAAGGATCGGAGGGTTGAGTCACCCTTGCCATGCCTTCTTCTTATGCTGTACCCTAATTTATAGAAGCTGTGCTGCGCTGGACTGAATGTGTGGGTACGCTTGCTCCACGCAGGTGGGTTCCTGTGTTGGTTACTTTGCCGGTTACTGTCAGAATATCTGACAGAAGGAACCTTTGGCTGCAATGTGAGATGTCCCCTCCCACACATCCCTGCTGCCACAGGCAGCATGTTATCCCACAGTCCCTGAAACCACAAGCAAAAATAAACCTCTTCACTTTTTGTTGTTGTTGCTGTTTGTTTGTTTTGTTTTTCGAGACAGGGTCTCTCTGGGTTAGCCTTGACTGTCCTGGACTTGCTTTGTAGACCAAGCTGGCCTCGAACTCACAGCGATCCACCTGCTTCTGCCTCCTGAGTGCTGGGATTAAAGGCGTGTGCAACCACACCCGGCTGTTTGTTTTTCAAGACCGGGTTTCTCTGTGTAGCCTTGGCTGGCCTGGACTCACTTTGTAAAACAGGCTGTTTAGGAAGTTTTGGGTTATATGTAAACATGTTTTGCTTTAATCCCAGGTGTGTGTGTGTGGGGGGGGGGGTGGCGGCGGCTGCTCCAGTTTGTCAGCAGCTGATAACTGCCTCCTGAGAGGACACGTGATGTTTGTCAGCTGTGAACTACCTCGTGTGGGGGCGTGGTCTTTGTCAGTGGGGATAAAAGCCAGCCCCAAAGAGAGACTGGGACTTTACTGGTGTCCCGTCTGCTGCTCCTGGTAGCTGCTGATGCATTTTGACGAGAAGAAGTTGGAGATATCCTGAAATGAGGATTGGACTTGCCCCAAGGAATCCGAAGACCCTAAACAGCAGGAAGCAGCTAAGAAAACTAGCCCCCCCCACCTCTCTACTAACTGTCTTTCTCCCTTATTGGGTATTGGGGTATTGGAAGGGATTGGGGTGGAGAAGGGAGAAAGAGATTTAAGGAACCCCAAAATAAAAGTAGTTGGTTAAAAGTATGCCAACAAACAGAGATTTGCCTGCCTCTGCCTACCTAGTGCTGGCATTACAGGCATGTGCCACCATGTCCAGCTAACCTCTTCCCTTTTAAGTAATTTCTGTCATGCAATTTCCTTTTCATGTTGAGAAACATAACTAATACGGTAGCCCAGGCTGACCCCAAAACTCTTGATTCTTCTGACTTAGCCTCCCAAGCGCTGGGAATAGGTGTTAATGTCTCTAAAATTGGGTCTGGTTTCAGTGAACTAAAATTAAGCTGTTCTGGAGAGGTCTGCATTAATGTCCCTTTGGGCATCTGGGGGACACTTTATCAGCATTAGTGTCTGAGGAGAATGCCCAGGATCCAAAGTGCTTTCTGTGAAAATTAAAGAAGTGGAGCTTGGGGGCTGGAGAGATGGCTCAGAGGTTAAGAGCACTGGCTGCTCTTCCAGAGGTCCTGAGTTCAATTCCCAGCAACCACGGTGGCTCACAACCATCTATAATGAGATCTGGTGCCCTCTTCTGGTGTGCAAGCATACATGCAGTCTGAACACTGTATATGTAATATGTAAGAAATAAATCTTAAAAAAAAAAGAAGTGGAGCTTAGATTACCAGAAACATACATAAGTATGGTGTGACATAGTGGTCCACCTGCAATTCCAGCCTTAGAAGGTAGAGATGGGATTTTCTGAGCAAGCTGGCTAGCAGGATGGGGGAATCAGTAAGCTCTGGGTTTGACTGGTAGGCATTGTTTCTATGAAGGTGGAAGAGATACTGAGAATGATTTCAGATATCAACTTTGCTTCCTCCAGAGGCACACCCACACACATGCATGAGCTCCCATATGCATGTGCACATACATACATGAGAAAGCATATATATACACACATAACATCATGAAAAATAAATACGGGAAATGTTTCTGCTTTTAATAGGGTACAATTAATATACAAACAGCCACTCATGGTTAATGTGCACATCTGGCAAGACTGGGCATAAGGAAATGTCATTAAAGTCATCATCTTAATAATAGGTGATAAACGTACAGTTATTAACTCCAAACATTTCCTCATATCCTCTTTTAGTGTGGTGAGAACACAGCTTGCTGTCTGCCCTCTTCACAGGGTCTTGCCAGCTGTTGACGTAGTTTACTTTCACAGTAGCAGACAGACGCAGTGTAAAGCACTTCTTATTCCCACTTCACAGACAAAAGTGCAAACCTTCCTGGCCTTAAGAATGTTCATTTTAGCCAGTATAGTAATGTATGCTTTTAATCTCAGCACTTGGGAGGCAGAGGCAGCTGAGTCTCTGAGTTCAAGGCCAGCCTGGTCTACAGAACAAGTTGTAGGACAACCAAGGCTACATAGTGATGCCTTGTCTAGAAAAACAAAAACAAAACAACAAAAAAACCCACCCTCTTTATTCTCTCTGGACATGATAGCACATGTCTGTAATCCCAGATGTAATAGAGGCAAGAGAGTTAGGTGTTCAAGGCCAGCCTCAACTGCATAGCAAGTTTGAAGACAGCCTATGCGGCAGAAGATCCTGTCTCAAAGCCCACCCCCCCCCCCCCCCCCCCCCCCCCCACCCCCCGCCAAAGAGTATTTGCTACCGTTGGCACAGTTCCATAAAAGCAACACATTTGTTCCCTATATAAAGAGGACATCCTTCTATTGGCTTTAAAGGTGACTTTGAATGTCAACAGAGCTGAGCACAATTCAGTCCGCTCAGCCATTATCTTTTTATTTGCTTTTATTTATTTATTTATGTTTAAATTACATTTGAATTTTACTTTTGACTTTATTGTTATTATTTTTGAGACAGGGTCTTGTTATGTAAGTCCAGGTTGGCCTTAAACTATTGACCTATCAATTCTTCTGCCTTAGACACCTGAGTGCTGAAATTACAGATGAGTGCCAAGACACTAGGCCCTTAGCCGTAACCCTTCAGTGGGGGCATGTCCTTTCTACTTACCCTGTGCGGAGTAATAGCCACCTTGTGGGGCCCAGGCCCTGGTGGAACTGACAGGCATTAGGAAGCACCTGGGAGAGGATTTCTCCCCATTGGGAGATGGTTTCCTCAGAGGCTGGGCAGGTCGGCATGGGCCTCTGAGCTTCATGGGGCTGCTAGAGACCTGATGCCCAGACATGGAGAGCAAGGCTGTATGTTGCTAGTTCTTTCTGGATGGTGGAGGCCTTGTCGCTGACTAGTGGTCTGAGAGAACCCACACCCAGATTGTGATCAGATCGTGACCATACCTCAGGACAGCATGAAGTTGAGTTCCATCTTCTTGTCTGCCTTGATGGCTGCAGTTCCTGGGGAAACTGTTTTCACTTTGCAATTTGGAAATGTAATTTCACTTGCGGGCATGTGTGTGTGTGTGTGTGTGTGTGTGTGTGTGTGTGTGTGTGTGTGTGTGTGAGAGAGAGAGAGAGAGAGAGAGAGAGAGAGAGAGAGAGAGAGAGAG
>OU015744.1:13666112-13685654 GCA_907169655.1 Acomys percivali
AGAGAGAGAGAGAGAGAGAGAGAGAGAGAGAGAGAGAGAGAGAGAGACTGTGTGTGTGTGTCTGTCTGTCCAGCAGCTTGCTATTGGTATTGTGCGCTCCCTTTATGATTTGTCTTGTTGGCTTGAATGCTCCCAGGAAACTGCATATTCAAAGCACAGCCCACATTTTATTCCTGTCAGTGCTGCTGGCTTCTCTAATGCTTTCAGGTTTCAGGAATGATTGCGTGCGGGCCAGAGCTTGGCCTTGGATCTTATCTCATGCCTTTGCTCTGAGTAGGATATGGAGGAGTCATGAGAAAAGAGGACACTGCAGAGCAGACAGACATATGTGATAACTTGTCCTTTACACGGGCTGCATTCCTGGAAGTCGCTTTCATACTTGCTTGTTTCTCCACTGTGCGGTTGTGAGCAGAGGAGCTAGGGTATGCAAGCTACCTTAATGCTGAGGTCCTGTTGGTAAGGTTGCTTCACTGGGGGAGGCAGGTGCAAGACTCATGTTCCCTGACCCTGCTTGCTTGTTTTCCATCTGTTTCCCTCAGACCTCACTGGCTATAGCTCAAAAGTGAAGAGGGACAGACAGTTAGTACCCTGTAGTCTCAGTTGACAGCAGGAAGGCCAGGGCTCCTGTAGACATGACAATAAATACAGGAGCCAGGGTGACAGAGTTGACACTGGGTCCCACAAAGGCAGAAGCCTGGTGGTGCCGAGATAGTTGCCCCATCTCCTCCGCTGTTGAAGGCTGTGCTCTCAGCTGATGGAAATGGGCAGGGGTCCACGTCTCTAGCTCTGGTGCTCTTGGCCCTCCACTAGGGCCTTTGGTCCACTCAGAGGCTCTGTCACATCAGCTCTGGGGGGATGAGGGGGTGGGGTGGGGTTACCTCTGTCTTATTTTCACAGAGGAGAAACACAGGATTGTGTTCTCGGCTAGTGGACGCCAGGATGCAGGCCAGGAGGTGGAGCATTTGTTCACACTGACCACCCCGGTTGTCCTAACTGTCGGCTTCCTTTCCCTCCTTGTTTGATGCCTAGGACAAGAGTTCAGCCACACCATTGAGAAAGGGAGAAGGGAGCACAGGCCTGGAGCGCCACCTAGGGGAGGTGTTGCTAGTCCAAATTGACATACATACTTCCTTTATGAAAATCTAGAATTTACACACACACACACCACAACACACACACACACACACACACACACACACACACACACACACACACACACACACATACACACACGGACAGAAAGAAAAAAAATAGTCATTTACATCCTAGGAATTGCTTCTTCTTTACAGGGCATTCCTAAAACTCAACATAGTTTACAAACGTTTCCCCCATGAAGATGCAGAAGCGATGCCTGTCCCATCCAGGGGGCGACGCACTCAGGAGAAGGATAGCAGGGTACCAAGAAGAGACTTTATACTCTATGATCATATACAAGGGGAGGAGGTCTCCCTCAGTCACAGTCATAGGGGAGGGGAATAGGGTGAAAGTGGGAGGGAGGGAGCAATGGGAGGGTAGAAGGGATGGGATAACAATTGAGATGTAATATGAATAAATGAATAAATTAATTAACATTAATTAATTAATTAATTTAAAAAAGAAAGAAAGTAAACTGTGGAAGGGCAGCTCCTTGAATAACCCCAGGCAACTTCCTTTTCCTCCCCCCCTTTCTTAGACATGGCCTCATGTTGTGCGGGCTGACCTTGAACTTGTTCTATAGCCAAGAGTGACCTTGAACACCCAATGATCCTCCTGACTCTACTTCCCAAGGGCTAGCTTTATAGGTGTACAGAACCATGCTTGGAGCTAGTGTTCTCTGTGTGTGTGTGTGTGTGTGTCTGTCTGTCTGTCTGTCTGTCTGTCTGTCTCTCTCTCTCTCTCTCTCATATTTAACTAACATTCTGTGTGGTTTCAAGCCAATAGCACACAGGTTCCCCAATACCCTTAATCTCTCTTCAGCTCTCCTGCTGAAAAAAAATTTTTTTTGAAATTCTGTTTTATATCTTTATTTTATTTTTTATTTACTAAACAAAAGATTTTGGTTAGATGCAAAAGCTATGTGTAAAATAAAATTATAAAGGATTGAGAGAGAAGATTTGTAACAGTGACTCAAAACATCTCCAAAAAGGAAATCACCAGCAGTATATATCATGCATTTTTTTTTTTTTATCAGTTTGAAGTAAAGAAAAACATTAAGTGGACTCATGCTAATGTGACTTGAGCGCATCCTTCTAGAAACCTTTTAAAAGTTCAACAGGAGAAAATAGTTGATTCAAGAACATTCCTTAAATGTAAATTAGCTTTGACATAGGAATCAAAGGGGTTTCTCTTGTCCTGAGAGTTTTGTTATTCTCTTGTTCTTGTGGGGAGCATTGTCAGCCCAAATGCCTTAACTTACTTTAAGATATATAAGCATCCATTATGTATTTTATATATATTATAGCCATAATGTAGCTTTAATGACCGCTGCCTAGTGGGCTTTCCCTTCGCCAGAATGTTGTGGTAGCCTGATCACACCACATCAGTGATAAGGGCGGCTTCAGTCTTGTTTTTGGCAGCACTTATCAAAACGTGACCATTCTTGACCAATATCCACAGTTAATTAACATCGGATGGCCAGAAGCTCTGCTTCCTCTTTAAGTGGTAACAACTCCTACTAGCTTTCCCAAAGTCACCTGGATTATATTTGCCTAAGTTGATTCTCTGGTGACACATGCCACTAGAATTACCCCAGCCTGCAGGTGGCTTCTGGTGTGTACCTATGCAACCATAGCAGTGGCTTCACGTGGGTCCTAAATCTGGATGGCATGGTGGTGCCAAGGAGAAACTGGGTTTCTTTCAGCTACAGTATCTCCAAACATCTGCCCACAGTACATTCAGTGTGTACCAGGCCCTGCGCTCACAGAGCATACAGAGACAAGGAAGCCAGTACAAACTCAAAAGAGCTCCAGTGGAGGGAGACTGACAAGGGCAGAGACCCTGCCTTAGACTTCAAGGATGAGCAGCTTTGTGGGCTGGTGGGCAGGCAGAGGACACAGCCATCCAGCCAGAGCGGTTAGACATCAAGATTCAGAGCATAAAGGGGTGTGGAGTGTGGGGAGCCCAAAGAAAGAGGGGACTGAGAAGCCCAGGAAGCAAAGGACAGTGATGCTGAGTGAGAGGGAAGCAGGGGCCAGACCACCCTGGGGGCTGAGGGCCTTCAAGTGCGGGTCTCCAAGGCCAGAGTATAGACTTTATCTGAGGTGTGAGAGTACGCTGATTAAGGGTTTTAAGCTGTGTGTGTGTGTGTGTGTGTGTGTGTGTGTGTGTGTGTGAGAGAGAGAGAGAGAGAGAGAGTGTGTGTGTGTGTGTGAGAGAGAGAGAGAGAGAGAGAGCGCTAATAGGTACATTAAAAAGATATCCTTGGTGTCTTCTTGGGGAATGAATGGATGAAAGAAGGCAAGAATGGAGGTAGACACTCTTGGGGAAAAGTAGATCTTAGTGCTTTTTTTTAAAATTGCTGTGACAAAACCCCATTACCAACGCAGCTAACTAAAAAGCATCTAATTTGGGGGCTCATGGTTCTAGAGAGTTTTAGAGCCCATGACGATCATGGTGGGGTGCATGGCAGCAGGCAAAAGTAGCATAGCGCAGCAGCTGAGAGCTTATATCCGATCTACAAGGTAGAAAGAACTAGCTGGAAATGGACTTCTGAAACCTCAGTCTACCCCAGTGACACACCTCTTTCAAAAATGCCACATCTCCTAATCTTTCCCAAACAGCTCCACCATCTGGGGACCAAGTATCCAAACATATGAGCCTGTGGGGCCATTCTCATTCGACCCAAGGTAGTCCAGGCAAAAGGTTCTGGAGGCCAGTAGTCTTGAGATGCACCGCTGGAAGACTTGACAACAATTTGCTGCTGTGTGGAGGAGAGAGTTGAGTCCAAGGGAATACCCAGATTTCAGATTGTGTTTCTTGAACTAAGTACTTAAGGCAGGTATATAAGAGGGGTCTAGGAACAGTTACTGAGTAAGGCACACTTAAGATGAAGGTGTCTGTGAGGAAGGTCAGGCAGGGGGCAGTTAGATGTAGGAGTTAGAGCAAGAGGAGAAAGTGATGTTGGGTTGTAACTGGTCGCCATCAGTTAGAGCCCCAGCAATTGTGACGTTAGTGATGGCTAAACAAGAGACACATAAAGGAATATTTGACCTTAAAATAGAGACACATGCTACACAGCATATTGAGGATGCTATGCTAACTGAAATAAGCAAAACACAAAAGGACAAACACTGTTTGAATTCACTTACATGAGGTTCCCAGAGCATTGAAATACACAGAGGCAGAGAGTTGCTAGGGGATGTGAGAGGGGATGGAGAAGCATCCTTTAAGATGGGAACAGGGGCTAGAGAGGATCCTGGGGGTTAGGAGCCTTTGAGCAGACCAGAGCTCTGTTACCAGCACCCACACAGGGCACCTCACAACTGCCTGTAACTTCAGCTCCGAGAGATCTGATGCCCTCTTCTGGCCTTTGTGGGTTCCTGCACACACACATTCATATATGCAGACACATACGCATAAAAATAATACATTTTTTAAAGTTGTGCAAAGTGAGAGAATCGTGAAGATGGGTGGTGATGCTATTTGCTCAACACCATGAATGTCCTCAATGCCACTGAGCTGCACACTGAAAAATGGGTAAATGAGGACATTTTTATGTGATTAAAAACAAAAACAAGATTAGCTGAAGTTAAGGCAGCATTTATTCAGTTTGTAATCACATCATGTAAGGCATATAATGACGGCTACTGACAAGGGCACCATTTCTTTTAAGGCCTTTGATGGTTGGGTTTTTTTTTATTCTAACACATCCCGTTAGGCACGTATGAAGTGGACAGAACCTAATGCATTTTCCTCATCAAGGCTTGGTCAAATGCGGTCACTGTCTCAGTAGTGCTGCCCTGAAGACCACCTGTGTCCTGGCCAGATAAGGGTGGGCAGTGTGCCTGTGGTCTCTTCAGGCTGTGTTCTGAATGATCAGGGCGATGCCTTGGCCGCCTCCAATGCAAGCTGATCCTACTGCATATTTTCCTCCTCGGCGCCTGAGAAAGAATACAAAGCTTGTTACTGGAGCTCAGCAGGAGGAGGAGTTTTCCTCCAAGCCTGGTGACTTAAGCTCAATCCCTAGAACCCACAAAGTGGAAGAAGAGAACCATTTCCCTGCAAGTTGTCTTCTGACCTCCACACACATGCTGTGGCATAAGCACACATACATACATACATACAAACCCTCCTATATGTACACACACACACACACACACACATACAATAATGTGAAAAAAATCCATCACTGTAACAAAACCAACTATTAAGAGTTAGACTAATTAAACAGTAGTAATCTGCATTCTTAGCCAGCTCATCTTCCAAGTCCCTTCCCCAATACTTAATTTTGGTTTATAGTGACAATAGATGGAAGAATTAAGAGAGCAGAATATTCTTACTAAAAAATGAACAGCAAAAAGTAACACACGAGATGGAGACAGTCGAAGAAGGAGCTGGGGGTGCTGGGGACAGAGGAAGGGCTTAGGCAAGCTGAGGAAAAGCAGTAAATGCAGGGGTCCTTTACATCAACGGGGCAGGGGGGGAGGAGGGGGGAGAGGGGGAGATGATGATGATGAGGGAAGAGACACTGTGATGTGACTTGAGTGATTTCAGATTCCCGTGTCACTTTGGTGTAAATACAACTAATGTAGTTTGTCTACTGAAGGAGCAGGTAGAATAGAGAGGGATCATGTCCCATTCATAAAAATTTGCCCATCTGTTTTCACACCAAAGTCTTGACCTATGTATGACCTTGAGAAATCACCCAAGGGTCGGTTTTCATGTCCAATGATCACTAGGTGACCAGAGCTCCCAGCTCTGCCTAACAGTCTATTTTCAACTCTCCTAAAAGACCTGACTCTCCCAAATACACAAAGCCAAGAGGTTTCCTACCCAAACTGGAGAGAATCTTGGTGTCTTTAAAAGCCCAGGGTGACAGGGTTAAAGAAAAACAGCCTTTGTGGAGAGAAAGGGTTAATGCTGAACTAAAGGCATTGCCAGGAGCAGCCAGGGGTTGTGAGATTACCACCATTAGCTTTCCTAGTAGTAGCACAAAGTCATCCACATCCAAGTGCCTAGTCCTTGAACTGTGGTAAGTTTGGTCATTTGAAAGGAAATTGTGACCAAGCTGCTAAAAGCCTCAGAGCTCAAAATGTCTGGTGCGGTAATTGTGAGGCGTACACGGTACTTTCCAAGCCAGGTCTCAAAATGTCTGGCGCATTAACTCTGAGAAATACGGTAAGTCCCCTGCGATAAGGGCTGCCATTGGACTAATGAATGCAGAAAAGACTTATACAAAGTAGTGGCTTTGGGGCCCTAGCTCAAGGCTCAGCAGCAAAAAAGTAGGAGCTGAGCCTGTTCAGACAAGAACAGCCAAGAGTCATCAGGTTATAGAAAAAAGCCTTGACCAGTGGATTTGAAAAGCATTTAGTTCATTTATAATTTCTCACTGAACATAGTGCAATTATTGGCATAAAATAGAAAAGGGGAAATGTAATAAGAATTTTGGTGTCTTAAAAAACCAGTTACAGCCGGGCAGCGGTGGCGCACGCCTCTACTCCCCATGCTCGCGGGTCGCTGTGAGTCTAGGGCCAGCCTGGTCTACTGAATGAGTTCCAGGACAGCCAAGGCTAAACCAGAGAAACCTTGTCTTGAAAAACCAAAAAGAAAAAAGAAAAACAAACAAAAACCTCCCAAAACAACCCACCCCAGTTATATTATATAAACATGGTTTTGTTTTAATCCCAGGTGTGGGCTATGGGGCTGATTCAGATTGTCCACAGCAGCTGACTATTTGCCTTGTGAGGGCTCTGAGAGGGTCGTTGATTCTGCCAGGTGCACATAGTTTAATTCTGGGGACTCTAGAGAGGGTCAAAAGAAAAGAGACAAGCCGGGCGTGGTGGCACAAGCTTTTAATCCCAGCACTAGGGAGGCAGAGGCGGGCGGATCTCTGTGAGTTGGAGGCCAGCCTGGTCTACAGAGTGAGTCCAGGACAGCCAGGGCTACACAGGGAAACCCCGTCTCGAAAAACAAAACAAAACAACCCCCCCCCAAAAAAAAGAAAAGAAAAGAGACAAGAAGAAGTTGGGGATACCCTGATGAGGTGAAGATTGGACTTACCCCAAGGAACTCAATGCCCCAAATCAGCAGGATGTTGTCTAAAAGGAACTCAACGCCCCCTTCCCCCTCTAACCTTCTTTCTCTCCTACCTAGTGTTGGGAAGTTGGAAGGGACGGGGGTTGAGAAGGGTGTTAGAGGTGTAAGAACCAGATAAAGTCACAAAAACAAATACACCAACAAACACATAACAAAATAAACATTTAGCGTTCAGAGACCGGCAGTTTGCTCAGGGTTCTTAAACAATGGCATTGGTTTGTGCCTTCTCTCTATGTTGATGTATTAAATCAGTTTATCTTACTACTGCTGGAGATGCTGAATCGCAGAGCCACAGAAGTCAGGGCCTCACTGTTGGTCACCAGCACCGGGGTGGCCCCCTCAGTGAACACTCACTGGGTGCAAACAACAAGCTCCTAAGTGCAGGGCCACCTACAAAATGGCCAATTTATGTGCAGTGCTCAAAGCAGACTGTCTCCCACATCACTTGCTTCCGGTCACAACCAGTGCATGGATATGAAGAAGGAAAAACATGGGATTGTGCCGAAAGGCTAAACTTACATATTTTTATTGTAAAAATGCCACATTTGGGGCCTGGGGAGATGGCTCAGTGGTTAAGACCACAAGCTGCTCTCCCAGAGAACCTGAGTTCAATTCCCAGCACCCACATAGCAGCTCACAAGCACCTGTAGCTGCAGTCTCATGAGATCCAGTTTTCTCTTCTGAGTTCTGTGGGCACCAAGCACACACATGGTGCATATGATACATGCAGGCAAAACACTCATATGCCTAAAGTAAAATAAATGAACTATGTGCTTTTTAAGAAGTGGCACATCTAAAATACAGTAATTTCTAGCAAGTACCTTAACTCGTGGACCAGGTGTGCAGTGATTCTGGATCCAGATCCTCCCAATGGGTGACCCAGGGCAATGGCGCCTCCACTCACATTGGTTTTACTAGGGTCAAGATCCAAGCCCTTCTGAACAGCCAAGAACTGGGGAGCAAAAGCTTCATTCACCTTAGAACAGAGTTCAAACCCACAGAATCGTTAGTCACAGCTAGTTTCTAGTGAGAAGACGCAGGTATGTTGATGGCCATTTTCTACCTCTTCATATCTAAGTCCCGGGAACAGTGCGGCAGGCTCTGTTCTCGGGATCTGCGCAGCTCGGGATGAGCACAAGCTGCGTGTGTCAAGTCAGAAATTTGCTGATTAAAAATGATAATTAAAGTTGGGTATGGTGGCCCAGACCTTTAATCCCAGCACTCAGGGAGGCGGAGGCAGGTGGATCTCTGTGAGTTCAAGGCCAGCCTGGTCTACAGAGTGAGTCCAGGCCAGCCAAGGTTACACAGAGAAACCCTGTCTCAAAAAATCAACACCCCCCTCGCCGCCGCAAAACAAAACAAAACAAAAAAGATAATCAAGCAGCCCCTCTCAAAGCTCAGAGCTAAAGCTGCCGAGGTTGGAAGGAATATTTACAAAAACCTGATTTCTGGGGTGACTGGTTATTGCAGAGAAAACAATACATGTGCCTAGTCCTCTGTCAATTTAAGTAGAGATTCCATTCATTATATTGCTTCTTAATGCCAAACAGCACAGGTTTAATTACCTACAGTTCTCAAATATTCACCAAATATGGGACATCTAGAGTCTATCATTAAAAAAAGAATTTTTGGCTGGGTGTGGTGGTGGCGCAAGCCTTTAATCCCAGCACTCGGAGGCGGAGGCAGGCGGATTGCTGTGAGTTCGAGGCTAGCCTGGTCTACACAGCGAGTCCAGGGCAGCCAAGGCTAACACAGAGAGACCCTGTCTCGAAAAACAAAAAATAAAAAGAATTTTCTTCATTGTCTCTTGGCGATTAGTATTGATTTGGTGTTTTGTTTATTTATTTGAGGAAGACCAGGCTGGCCTGGAACTCACAGATCCACCTGCCTCCCCAGTGCTAAGATTAGGCTGGGCCCCTTCTTTTAATTATGCTGAATGCTAAGGTCTTTGTTCTACTATGACCATTTTTAAAAGCTGTTCTTCCTGTAGGGTTGTAGCTCAGTGTGGAACACGTGTTTAGCATGCATTAATTCCTAGAGTGATACACATGTGTGAATGGGCACACACATGCATGCAGACAATCGCTGCATAAATTTCCAGTGTCAGAATTATGGTAAGCCTAACCTAAATCAAGCCACAACTATGGTACAGAAGCCAAATGTAAATCTGAGGAGCCCTGAACTTGAGGGGAAGGGTGAGTACTTTCTAGGTTTGGCATTGTATATCGCTTTTCTACTAAGTTATTTTGTTTACATTTTTGCACTTTAATCTTTACAACAGGGTGAAGGTTACTTATTTCCTACCCCTCTGTGGCGTGGCACCCAGTGCCACAGGCATATTAAAGTCTAAACTACAACAGCATCCTACGAAGGTCTAAGAAGTTTCCAGGGCTTTGGCAAGAGAAAGCAGAGTGTTTGAATCACTCAGAAGGAAGTGAGGTGGGGCTGGGGAGACAGCTCAGTCAACGCTGTGCAAGCTTAAGAACCTTAACCAGCTCTCCACCTCCCCTGTAAGAAAGCTGCGGGGTGGGGGGGGAGGGGGAGAGGGGGACAGCACGGTTGTATAATCCCAGCCATGGGGAGGTGGAGATAGGAGGCTCCCTAAGGCCTGCTGACCAGTTTACCCAAATTAGTGAGACCTTGTCTCAAAAACATAAGGTAGAAAGATAGAGGAAAATGCCCAACATCAGCCTATGTGCTCCCATGTGCACACATGTACACACAGGCACATTTGTGCACACTTGTACACATATGCACACTTGCACGCGCGCACTCGCAGATCACAAAAAGTAAAACAATTTAATACAGTGGGGGAGCACACCAACACACAGCATGTATAGTCAGTACCTTTGTGGGTGCAGAATGTGGAAAAGCTCACAGTACTAAACGAGGAGAGCTCCAAGATCCCAAGCTAAGCCATTTACGCTGTCAAAGTAGGCGGTTTGTTCATATTGTGCAAAGAAAACACTTACATCGATCAAATCCATGTCCTTAAGAGTCAGTCCAGCTTTCTTCAGGGCGCCATTGATAGCAGGGACTGGACCTATATGAGAAGAAGGCATCAGATGCAGACATGTGTCCTCTTGTTGTCTGTGTTCCGGACTTCTTTAAGGAAGGCGGGTGAGGCACATGTACAATCCTAGCCCTCAGGAGACTGATGCAGATGGACCATGGTCTCAGCCTGTTCATATGATTAGTGCTTACCTCACAGAACAAGACTCCCTCTATACTATACAAGGAAGAAAGCGTAACAGGAAAGTGGACAAGGGTGAAAAGCTGCCCACAGTCAACTGTGGGTGAGAGCCCCACAGGAGGCAGTCGATATGGCTTTAGGACTTTGAGCAGCCAGAGGGGCCATGTGCAGGATTTATAGTCAGTATAGATGACGCTTGATCTCAAATGGCCAGACACAACAAGTGTTGTAAGGTGAAAACTGATCCACTCACTTGGAACCTTCAGCCCATTTAGATAAAAGGCAGGGAGCACAGATAGCATAAGCCCAGCAGACAGGAAGCTGGGGGCACTTGGGGAAAAGTCTGAGGGAAGATCCATTTCCAACTCCCATAGCAGGTGGGGCAATGCGGCCCACAGTGCAAGGAATGCAAACCGACCTAACCAGGCCTCTGAAAGGCACTGGCTCCTTGTCTGCTGATCATGAGTGACAGTTTGAGATTTCTATAAGTTCTAGCAAGTCAGTCCTTTTTCCAAAAGGTAAGATGTCTGCCCAGTCTCCTCTATTTATCCTTGGAGCACTAAGTGTGTAAATGAGTCGAAAAATCCTGCTTTGAGGTCAAGTGGCCATTTCCTTATCGAGTGTGATGGACCGTCGGCTAACGCTGTTCGGTTTATGTTGCAGTTCCCAATAGCGACTGATCTGCTGGAACCTAATTCCATATTCTCTGTGTGCCCAAGACAGGAAAATGGGATGGGCAGATCATGGTTTATACTGATTGGGCACTTGACAGCATCAAGAATCACCTAGGAAACAGCCTGTAAGGTTAGCTAGGCCCACAGGAGATGAGACAGCTTAGGTTAGCTGAGGTGGGGGGACCCACTGTAACTGTGGGTGACACCATTCAGCAGACTGATGTCTTAGAATAAAACAGAGGAAGTGAGCCAAGCGCTCTTTCTATCACGTGACCAGCTGCCTAAAATTCCTGCTGCCATGAAGGACTTGAACAGAGACCCCAAAATAAAGCCTCTTTCCTTTGAGTACCCTTTAAGAATACCTTTAAGTCAGGAGTTCTGCCATAGCGAGGAGATAAGTAACTGCTAATACAGATGTTGGTTGGGGCTGCTGCTTTGATAAGCCCGACCATTCACTTCTTGGGCCTTTGGAACTGTTTTTTGGTTTTGCTTTGTTTTTGAGACTTTGAGAGTGGCTGCATGTTAGGAGACTGAGGAACTGAGGAAGCACTGTTCTTACAGGCTGGCTGGCCAAGCCATCCCTGCTGGCAGCTCAAGTTACCCTGCTTAATCCAACTCTACAGGACAGACAAGCTTGTAAGTGGCACAGGCGACACGGGCACCTGACCCTGAGAGATAGATGCTTGGCATGGACAGTTCCACGGTGGCATTCACTCAAGCGGCCAGGCCTGGGATGTGAAGGAAAGAAAACATTGTTCTTTCCTCACCAGCTGGTGGTAATCCACCAAGCCCTATTAAATGAGCTTAAACTGAAAAAAAAAAAAACCAAACTATAAAAGAGCTATGGATTGAAACCAGAATCTGGTAGCTCATCAAAGTACCCAGGGACTCAGAAATCAAAACTAAAAAACACCCACCTCAGATCATAGGCCTACTGAAGAAAATCCCCAGAGGTTGCACTTGAGTTCTGAGGAACAACTTGGGTGGGAACCAGTGTTGTGGGTGTGGTAAGATGAATGCTACTTCAACCCACAGATGTTTCATTTCTAGGTTACCTTCTATTTCCAAGGAAAATGCTTTCTCTCTCTCTCTGTGTGTGTGTGTGTGTGTGTGTGTGTGTGTGTGTGTGTGCTGATATGTAGTTTTTAAGTCCATAATGAAAAAATAACACCAAACAAACAAAAAAAGCAAAAACTAAACAACCAACCAAAACCAAAACCATTCCTGATGTTTAGCAGGATCAAAAGATTCTGCCATTGCTGACATCAACTTGAGGTATACAGTGAAAGAAAAAAGGGTGCGCGACTAGCCAGGCCTGTTTTCTAGAAATCCTTACTAGAGGGCTTGGCTTCCAGCACTGCCAGGAGTTCCGGCAATCCCCAGGCCTGCCCCCACACACAGAGTGAAAAGTTTAAAAGCTTGCATTCCCTGGAGTTCTCAGTGCTGCTCACAGAGGGTCTGCATGGTCTCGTTTTTTCTGTTGTGTGTAGCACAGCTTTTCATAAAGATGGTTTAAGCGACTGACTGCACCAGGGATCATGATTTGGTTACTTTCCCAAGACTCTGAATGCCCAAATCAACCTCCCTCCAGTAACACAATAGAACAGTTTTCAGGACAGACTCACCAATGCCCATGATGCTGGGATCACATCCGGACACAAAGTAGCTCACAACTCTAGCCAGGGGTGTGAAGTTATGCTTTTTGACAGCATCTTCGCTGGCTATGATAACAGCCCCAGCTCCATCCGACACGCCCTTAAAACAAAACCAGGAGATTAGCCCCAGCTATGATAAAACAACCTCAGAAACATCAGACACCCCCCCCCCCAAACAAATGCAGGAGACTAATCAATAAAAGAAGGTGGTTAACTGAGGTTGGAGCTAATGGTGCAGTGGACCACACAGTAGAATCAGGGTGGGGACTGTGCAGAAGAAGCACTGACAGCGTGTAGGACGTCAGTGGAAACAATGTGGGACCCTGGGGGACTTCAGGGATCACAAGCATGGAGTAATATTTCTCCAAGGGATGACAGGAAAGAATGAAAAAAGAAAAAAAAAGTGTGGGAGGCTTGGCGTTGGCTATGTACAGATGTAAAAGGAAATCTGATGAGTTATGTAAGAAAGGAAAGGTATGATATATGAAAACCAACATCATCAACCAGGAGGATTTCCCTTCAACTCTCTGATAACATGAAGTCAGATTATCAAGGTCCCTAGCTACAAGATTTTGTGTTCGTCTATGGAAACTCGGATTAACAAACTATGAACACTACCAGCGTAAGTTAAGCAGCTAACAGCTAGGACATTTCTAGACACATCTGGAAGATGCTTCACAATCATTTGGCAATAAGATACTGGGGAGAGAACAAGCACTTGCTGTGGCACACCGATGCGTTCCCTGCAGTGACGGTGCCTTCTTTCTTGAACACCGGAGGGAGCTTCTGCAGTTGCTCCAGGGTCGTTTGGGGCCGAGCGTGCTCATCCACCTGCATCGTCTGCTTTCCTTTCTTGGTCTTCACCTCAATGGGAGCCATTTCCTCATTAAAGAAGCCAGCATCATTAGCTGAGATAGCAGAAGACTCTCATTAGCGTGAAACTCCAACGCCAGATCAGGAAAACCTCATCTGTCAACTTCTATTCAGAGGCTTCTTCAGTTCTTTTCTATTTAGCAAATTGCTTTCCCCTTCAGGCTTCAACATGCTGCCTGCCTGGGAGTCTACAGCTTTTTAAAATGACCATTCAGGGTGTGTGTGGGGCAGGGGCAGGGGCATAGTGTGTGTGTGCAGGGGCGGGGCATGATGTGTGTGAAGGTCAGCAAACAGCCTCAGCTGCTGGACCACTCCTCCCACATTGCTACTACTTCTTGGTGTATGTCTGGCCTTTTGGGGAGTCTCCTCTCTCTGCCTCTCCTGTCTCTGTGGATTCTTGGGATTTGAACTCAGATCCTCATGCTTGCACAGCATACATTTCCCCCACTGAGCCATATCCTGAGCTCTGACTTTGAATTTATTATTTTTTATTGTTAAATGTTTTCTTATGAGATGCTTGACTGACAGCCAGAGCTACACGCAGTTGTGAGCTGCTATGTGGGTGCTGCGCACTGGATATGTGTTCTCTGCAAGAGCAGCCAGCGCTCTTAACTACTAACCCATCTTGCCATCCCTCAGTACTGCCGCTAGAAGTAGCACCAGCTTATTTCAGAAGAGAAATTCCATGTGACTTTTTCAATAACACAATTCTAAAACCGTGAGTTTTAAAAATCCATTACTGTGCGATCACTCTAACCTGTGGGGTGAGACTTCCCCCATGCTTTTCTCTCTATACCAACCAGCTTTCCACCTCTGCTGGGACTGCAAGGCATATTTGTCACAGTCTTCTCTTTTTATGTTGTATTTTGCAGCAAGGTTCTCTGCGGTCATCCCCATGGGGAGCTTAACGTGTTGATCCGTTAATCCCGCCCATAGAGTATCTTCCAGCTATTAAAAACATTCAGGAAGTGACGTGTTAAAGCATCATCTTTGGAAGGAACAGGTCAGATTTTCTATAGATTGAGGTAACAGTTGCATTTATTATTTCTATTCATATTTGACTCTGGGACACTAAGAAAACCCAGTATTTTTAAAATGTCTAACATCTCACAAGTACAATGTATAATTTACGCCACTCTAAATGCAGAACTGTGAACGAGAGGCGAGCTAGGAGTTCACACTCGCAATCAAGTCCTTTAGTGAGAAACTGAACATGGGGCACTTACACAGGGTTCTTCTGCAGCCTCTTTAAGTCAGCAGTCATGTGATCTGGGGGAAGGCGTGTGTGTGCCTGAGTGTGCGTGCATGTGTGTCTGTTCCATCCCACACTTAGGGGGCAGGGGCAGCTGGCTCTACATGTTCTTACTAGATTGAGAAGAGCCAGGGACAGAGTGGCAGAGTAACAGGAAGGATTGGCAGGCTTCTGAGCCTCTGAGAGGGCCTCCCTGTCCACAACCCTGTGTCCCTGTCTTGGCAGAGAGTTTTTAAGTGTACTCGGTGTCCGAAATACTTTGTGTCTTGTTCCTGAGTTTCCAAAAGGCTAGGTGAGAAAGGGGGTGAAGAGTGAAAGTCACTTATCACTACTGCAAAGTGCCAATCTATATTTTATATGTTTACATTATTTTTTAGTGTGTGTGTAGTATGTGTGTGGTGTATGCATGTGAGTGTAAGGGTGTGTGTGCACAGACAGAGGCCAGAAGAGGACTCCAGTGGCTTCTTCTACTTTATGCCTTTCAGACAGGGTCTCACTGAAGTGGAGGCTCCCTGTTTTAGCTAGGCTGGTTTGCCAGAGTAGTCCTGAGATCTGCCTGTGTCCATTCTCCAGTACCAGGGTTAAGGACACATGCGGCCACACCCAGCTCTTTATGTGGGTGCTGGGTATTTGATCTCAGGTCCTCAGGCTTGCACCATAGGCACTCCTACTCACTGAGCCACCTCAGTAGCCCTGGAAAATGCTAAGAGATACAAAAGGCCACCAGCCCTTTCCCAGGGGCAGGGAAATGAGCTATTATTCTTCATCACAGCTGTTGTTCCAGGCTGGGTCAATGGATGGATGCACACACGGCCATTTTTATGATGAAAAAAGACCCTGTTCAATGGACAGTGCCCTGGAAGTGGAACTCCCACAAGCCATGGCAAAGGCCCAGTCACTCAGGCTACTCACAAAATCTATTTCTTTTCCTCCTCCACTTTCCCTGTGGTTTCACGGGAAATGTAGTCTTGTGTGAACTCAAACACCGAAACTAATGAGTTTTGAAATAGCCTGGACATTTTAAACCACACAACTCTTGGCGGTATCCCATGAACAAAACTGGGTTCAAAATTAGTTTTTTTTTTTTTTTTTTTTTAAATAGCCAGGCGTGATGGTGCATGCTTTTAATCACAGCACTCTGGAGGCAGAGGCAGGAGGATTGCTGTGAGTTCAAGGCAGCCTGGTCTACAAAGTGAGTCCAAGACAGCCAAGGCTACACAGAGAGATCTTGTTATGTTATTAAAATTATTTATATAACCAGGAAAAGAGGTCATTTAAGAAAGTTAATGGTCCAAACCTTAAGATCTAATCCAAGTTTGGTTCCAAAGCGCACATTCCTGACGCAGTAGGGGGACTGGCTCATGCTCTCTGTCCCCCCACACAAGACGACCTCTGCATCTTTCACACAGATTTCCTGTTGAAAAACAGACAGTAAAAGTCTATCTATTGTGTCCAGAGTAGGAGTTGGGAAATACAAAGACTTTATGAATTCATGGTGATTTTAACAAATACTGTGTCTTAATCTGCAGTAACATAAAAAGAAATGTCTGAAAAGCCGGTGTTAAAGAATCTGTTATTCAGATATTAGGGGCTAAAAGAATTCAGTTGTGTGCGCCTAAAAATAGTCTGCTTGTTTTCAGAGCTGGGGACCATTCTGTAGATTACCCTGGCCTGGGAGATGTGGCAAGCCTTTACCTCAGCCTCCTAAACTCTGAGATTATAGGTGCAAGCCACCCTTTAATCTAAATCCAATAATTCTTATTTCAGTATTAATCTGCAAAATCCATAGAGATACTAATCTCTGGCTTAAATATACAACATATAATAAAGGGCATGTTGATTTAAAAGTTACAAAAATTGGGGGAAAAGTCCTATTAATGGAACTGGTGAAGTAGGGGATTCATAAAGGGGCCCATTTCACTCTTCCAGCTCTTTGGTGGTTTCCATCTCTCAGAAAAGATGCACACAATGAGCTTCTAAGAGGCTGGCCCTGTGTTTACAGTTCATGCTGGGAGAGCAGGGACCACTGTGAAAATAGCTCAGCCATTACACTGGGTCTGTGTCTATTCCCTGGAGGGGGTGGGAAGTCAAAAGCTGCAGCGCCCTTTTGATGGGGTGCAGTTCTTCAAGTAGCCATCAGGCTGCTCAGAGAAGTAAGTAAGAAAGAGGGTACTCATACCTGACACCCACTCACAATGGACTGGAAACCGGAGCCACAGAGCCTGTTGATGGTGAGGGCTCCAGTCTCTGTGGGGACCCCCACTCGCAAACCCACATGCCTTGCCAGGTATGCCGCATCCGAAGAACTCTGGACACGAGGAAGAATTCACTTCATAAGAAAGGCAGTAACCACACCCAAAAAAAACAGGGAAATGCTGGCAATCTAGCAAAATGAGAAACTATATGGCTCTGGGGAGAAAGGGTATATGTACAAGCAACTATATATATGATCTTAACAAATGTTAACAAATACTATAATTTAGTCAATTAAATTTAGTCAATTAAAATTGATGAAATTACAATTATAATAAATACTGTACTTTAGTATTTTAATACATTTTGAAATTTTTAATAAATACCATAATTTAGTCAATAGTTGAAAATGCTATTGCTTTATTGTGGCAAAATATATAAAACAAATTTCATGATCTCTTTCATTCTTTTTTTTTTTTTTAAGATTTATTTATTATTTATACAATATTCTGCCTGCATGTGTGCCAGCAGGCCAGAAGAGGGCACCAGCTCACATTATAGATGGTTGTGAGCCACCATGTGGTTGATGGGAATGGACCTTTGAAAGAACACACAGTGCTCTTAACCGCTGAGCCATCTCTCCAGCCCAGATCTCATTCATTCTTAAGCATACAGTTCAAGGCCATCAGAAACATTTGTAACGTAATATTCTGCAATCATTTTTGTTTTTTTTAAAAAGACAACTGGATTTTAAACATACCAAGTTGTTCTTCTACTTCGGAAACTTACATATTAAGTCCTCCAGTGTAAGAAGAAAAATTGTAACAGTTTACAACAACTAGAGCTATTTATAAATAAGAGAGGCTATCTCAAGATACAGGAAGTATTCAGACTGTGCTTTCCAACCTTGGCTCTGGGCTAAGATGATCCCAGAAGCTTTGTCAGCACCGGTTGGTGTATGCAAGCTCTTGATCAGAGAGGCTAGCGGCAGTTATTTTTCAATGAGTCTAAAAAATTCTACTGTGAAACAAGTTGGGAAATGTAATTTAGGGCAGAGATATATGGACAGAGAGCTGGGACACCTGCAGCAACTTGTTCTAAGGCAGCATCTGAAGCAATGGTCCAGGACTGCCTTAGATTGTGGTTTCACACTGACATCGCTAGTCCACAGACCATATACTCAGAAAGAAAGGATAAAATGAAAAAAAAAAAAAGATAAAGTGAAATTTGAAAGAACAAGAGACTAGGAAGTCAGCTTAGTCAGTAAAATGTAACACACACACACACACACACACACACACACACACACACACACACACAGAGGCAATATTGTAGCCAGTGAGGTTTATAGGATACATGATTATTGCTAATTAAAAATAATACCTTTTATTACAGGAAAAGATCAAATAAATTCAATAAACCACGAAGAATGGTAGAATTTTTAGGGTGTTCATGACACTACTCTTTTGTTTCCAAGTTAAATTCAACAATTTTGGCACACTTGTGGTTTAGTGGCTTAGAATGTTGAGTGGACGGCGAAGGAAAACAGAAGAGCATCAGCCAATAAGCTGACTACTTCATCGCTCGGGGGAAATAATCTTATTTTATAAATCAATGCCATTGAAAAGATTTTAGTCAGTGGCTGTTCTTCTCCCCAGGTCTGTTTGTAATTATTTCTTTTAAAATATTTTACTGTGTGTCTTGACCAATTTGCCAGTAAAGAAGTGTTTCATTTGAATATGTATATTGTGTGGTGTACGTGCTCATGTGTACATGTCTTTTTCTGTGTGTGTAGGGGCACATGTGTGTGCGCACATGTGTACTTATGTAGGGGCCAGACGTTGACTAACGGTGTCTTTTGCAATCATTGTCTGCCTTACCTACTGAGGTAGCATTATTACCTGAGCCCAGAGCTCACAGGTTTGCCTCATCGAGGAGCCAGTTTGCTCCAGGGATCCCATTTCCGCTTCTCAGGCTCTGAGCAGGCTACCACACTCACCTAGCATTTCTATAGGTGCTGAGGATCCAAACTCTGGTAGGCACTTTACCCACTGAGCCATCTCTCCAGATCCTAAAATAGTTTTTTTTTTTTTTTTGAAGAAAAATACATGCAGTAATTTGAGACAATAAATAGAAAGATTATTGGGCTGGAGTGTGGACTCTGTGGTGGTAGATCTGGAGCTCCTATTATTCTAGTGTTAATTGCTTATCTTCTCTTCCCCCCCCCCCCCCCCCCCCCCCCCCCCCCAAGATCTTTACCATTCAATGAGCAAATGCTCACACACGCCAAGTGATGCTGTGTAATCTTGCCTGCCTCCCAAATTATCCCTGACTGGCCAATAAAATTTTCTATACCTGGGCTGGGCAGAAGAGAGGTAGGCGGAGCTGAGGTTTGAGGGCTTGGAAGGCAAAAGGATCACAGGAGAGAGAGAGAGAGAGAGAGAGAGAGAGAGAGAGAGAGAGAGAGAG
>OU015744.1:13693117-13736744 GCA_907169655.1 Acomys percivali
GAGAGAGAGAGAGAGAGAGAGAGAGAGAGAGAGAGAGAGAGAGAGAGAGAGAGAATCATCACCAGCAATGAAGGACAGAAGGAGGGAAGAAGAAAAGGTAGTTCACAGCAACCATAGCCACTGGAGAGTGAGAGGGAAAGGGAGGCAGAGAAAAGGAGCACCCCAGAAAGAAACCCAAGGGGGGGATGGCTGGTGAGATGGCCCAGAGGTTAAAGAGCACTGTCTGTTCTTCCAAAGGAACTGAGTTCAATTCCCAGCAACCACATGGTGGCTCACAACAATCTATAATGAGGTCTGGTGCCCTCTTCTGGCCTGCAGGCATGCATGTAGGCAGAATACAGTATAAATAATAAATACATCCTTTAAAAAAAAAGTTGTACAAACACACTCTACCTAGAGAGTTCCGCCTCAGTCATACACAAATGGGTGAGTTACATGCATATGAACCAAGGCTAGAATACTGCTCATGGGAGTGTGTCACTCCTTCTTATGGGGAAAGACAGTTTGCCTTCTGAGCTCAGACAAAGCATCAGCTTGCATGGAAACACTAGAGTCAACCTTTTCGTAGTCAATATTCTTTACAGGAGAAAGCAGACTCCAGCCTCCACACCATTTCATTTGCTGCATCCGAAATACAAGTAAAAGTCAGGGCCAGTGAGGTGCTTTACCGGGAAAAGGTGCTTGCCGACAAAGCTGACTACCTGAGTTCAATTCCTGGGACCCATATGGTAAGATGTGTCCATGGGTACAACAGTGGCCCATGTGTTTTAGGGGGTGACTAATGGCTATCTGACTGCATTTAAGGCCTACTGTTTGTGACAAAATGCATGTGTGATACTACACATACTATGCATGCCTGGCCAAGAGCCCATGGTGGGGAGCTTACAGGCCTGAGGGGTGAATCTGCTATTTGCTTAATGGACACAGTATCAAAGCTGCCCTCTAAATTCCTACCTCTACGCCTGTAAGTTAGTGCATCTCTCAGACCTTGTCAGAGAGCTTTCCCTGTGCAGCAGACGGTGGTTAATGCAGAAACTCCAAAGTGGCTCAAGTGCAGAGAAACTGTGTCAGTGGAGTACTTGACCACAAACCACTGTCTAAAGTAGCCCTTCCTCAAGGCTCGGGGACCACTTTGGAACGGGAGGCTGAAAAGGCTTTAAGAGCCAGGGGTTCTGGGGGACCAGAAGTGAAACACAGTGTCTTCTGGATATGAAAGGACCACTGACGGTAATGGAAGTTTTGGTTGCTTTGTAAACTCAGATATGTTATGTAACTATGCTCTTGTTTTAATCCCAAGTGCAGGACTTTAGTTTGGGCTTTAGTTTGTCCACAGCTGATAACTGTTTTGTGCGGGGCGTGGTCTTTGCCAGCTGGTAACAGTTTGCCTCCTGCAGCACGGAGAGAGGGGCGTGGTCTAGGACTCTGGGGAAGAAAAGTGGTTAAACAGGAGAGCACAGGGAGGCAAAGGTGGTCTGCAGTGGTGGCATGGGGCCTGTAGCAGTTTGGAGAGACCAGAGACCCGTACCACGGATGGAGGATGCGGACAAACGTTTCAGCACAGCGGCTTGGAGGAGACTGCTTGCTGCATTTGCTGTTGACAAGAGACTGGTATTCCTTCCAAAGAATCCAACTGACCCTAATCAGCCAGAGAAGTGAAGAGGTGTGTGTCCCCTCTCCCCACTAACCTTTCTCATACCCAGGGTTAAGGGGTTGGTGGAAGGGAGGTAGAGGCGTCAATACCCCATATGAAAAAGAGTTTAAAAAACAAGTGTCACCAACTGGCTTCATGAACTCACAGCAACTGAGACAGCCTTTCACAAGAACAAGCCAGGCAGCACTCTGGCCTTAGGAAGGGAGGGGCTCAGGAGCTCCCGCCCAGAGAAGCTGTTGACAGCTGAAGGCTTCTGAGTGAGGGAGAGTCAGCTTTCTTTCTTTCCTTTTTCTTTCTTTTGGTTTTTCCAGACAGGGTTTCTCTGTGTAGCTGAGGCTATCTTGAACTCACTTTATAGATCAGGCTGGCCTCGAACTCAGAGATCGCCTGCCTCTGCCTCCCTGGGATTACAGGCATGTGCCACCATACCTGGCTTACAGTCAGTTTTCTTTAAGGGAGTATGTAATATATATATATATATATTATATATGTTATTTTTCTTGTGTTATGATAAAATACCATGACTGATGACTGGGGAAACTTGTGGAAGAGTTTCTTTTGGTTTAAGGCTCTATAAGGATAAGAGCCCGTTGTGGTAGAGAGGAGAATATTTATTGGCAGCACAAATTGGATTCAGTAATTACTTAAAAAGTAAAGAGAAAATGAAAACGATATGAAATTGGGATAGGGTGGAGAAGTGGGGTGTGAGTCTGGGAGGAGCTTGAGGGAAGAGTGGAGGTGAAAATCATCCAAATACAATCGTAAGAAATTCTTACAGAATTAATAAAAATATATTTTAAAAAAATGAGCAAAAGATCTGAACAAACGGTCCATCAAAGAAAACACATAGATGGAAAACGTGCATACGTGGAAGTTTAGTGTAAGTTAAAACAATGAGTTACAACCACATTGAGTCCCACGGCTAAAACCCAAATATTGACAACACCAAATACCAGTGGGGTTGTGTAGCAACAGAAAGTCATGTGCTGCCAGTGGAAGACAAGATGAAACACTCTGGAAATCTGTTTAGCAATTTCATACAAAAACGTATCTTAACCACCTGCTCCAGCAATTGTAAGCCTTTGTATTTCCCCAAGTGATTTGAAAGCCTACACAAAACTGTCAGTCTGTGGTAAAGTGTCATATATGCAATGGAATTTTATTTGGCAATAAAAGGAATCTTTTGTACGTACTACTAAGGGAAAAGAAGTCAGTCTGAAAACACCACATCCTGAATGATCTTACTACACAATAGCGGGAAAAGGCAGAGCTACCGCGATAGTAAGATGAGCCCTTGGCAAAGTGCTCAGAGACAAGGGTGAACAGGTGGGACACAGGGTTTCTAGATCAGAAAATTCCCCTGGCACTCTACTGGTGATATATGTTACTTATACATTTGTCAAAACTCAAAGCATTGGATTGAAGAAAATGTGGACCCTGATGTAAATTATGGACTTTGGTAAATAACAGTGTGTCAAAATGAGATAATCATCACAACCGTGAAGGGGGCTCGGGTCTTTAAAGCCAGCACTTGGGAGGCAGAGGCAAGAGTATCTAAACTCTGTCTTGAAAAGAACCAAACCAACCCCAACTTAAATAACAACAACAACAACAAAAAATCTCACCCCCTAAATGTACCACAAAAATGTAGTAAAAAAAAAAATTAATTCTCACCCCCTAAATGTACCATAAAAATGTAGTAAAAAAACAAAACAAAACAAAAACCAACCAAAGAAACAAACAAAACAAACAAACAAACAAAACCACTTAAAACATGATTACTGAATCCAATCTGTGCTGCCAATAAATACACTTGTGGGCATAGGGGCCATGTGGCGAAGTGTGGCCAAGCTCCCGACAGCTGCACTGCGATGATCTGAGAGAAATGTCTTTCATAGGTTCTCACCTTTGAACAGTTGGGGCCAGGGAGACTGTGGGAGGGGTAGCCTTGCTGGAGGAAGCCTGCCACCGGGAAGCAGGCTTTGAAGAGGCTACAGCCGTGGTTCTCCCCTTCCCCACGCTGTGATCCTTCCCTAATGTTAACAACCACTGCCATGCGGCAATGCCCTCCCTGTACATTCTGGTCACTCTTGTAAATCCTGAACTGTTCCCCAAAAAAGTTTATTACGATAAAAAATGAGTGGGAGAAAAATATGAGCAGAACCTTCAGGGCCCATAGCAATGATGGTACCACAAAAAAAAAAAAAAAAAAAAAAAAAAAAAAGAGAGCAATTTGAAGAAATACTAAAGGCAAGTTCTCTAAATTTGGTAAGATTCAAATTTATAGGCTTGAGTTTAGTGAAGCCCAAACAATAGACATTACACATACCTCCCCGCCCCGACACCCTGGCACGTCACTGTGGAACTTCTGAAATCCCAAAAGAAGGCTTTTTTTTTTTTTTTTTTAGTTTTAGTTTTGTTTTGTTTTTTTGTGTGTGTGTGCGTTTAGGGCCTGCACACGTGGGAGCAGTGCCCTTGGAATCCAGAAGGGGAGTGGGATGAGCTGGAGTGCCAGGCAGCTGTGAACCACCTGAGGCTCTCCAAGGGTGGCACACGTAAGAGCAATGCACGCTCCTAACTGCTGAGCCATCTCTGCAGCCCCAGGAGGAAGTTTTAAACATCCAGAAAAAAAAAATTAATAAAATGGCACCTTAGGTACAAGGAAGACAGAGTAATGGCAGATGACTCTGCAGAAACAGCGAGGCTGATTTCACGTTTCTTCACGAGTCCCTTTGATTTGCCACAATCCAAAAAGAGTGAGCGTGAAGTATTAACAGTGAAATAAGTGGCATCAGCCTAAAAGCATTGTGGGAAAGTAAAAACAAACCACCCACAGACTTCCCTTTCACCTATATATAAACCCGCTCCTTATCTGATGCTCCCAGACTAGAAAGATAAGTCTAACTTGTATTAGCTCAATTATTTTGAAAATACCATGGGATGTGCACATACAAAGAAGGGACCTCGAGCCGGGCGTGGTGGGGAACACCTTTGCTATATAAGTACTCATTTGGTGGGAGTAACTATTAACAACAAGCAAGGAAGATGAAGGAGAACTGCTAGTCATCCAGATTTGTTTCCAGAGTAAGCTGGCAGCTCTACTGGCCTGCCTTCCTAACTAGTGCCTGCCTGCCATCTCCCCTTATAGATATCAAAAACCTCATCTAAAACGAATCCTCAATGTTCCAAGTGTGTTCTTCCCCAGTTTTCCCCCAAGTGGTATTAGCCATGGTCAAGACTTTCCACAAGGCCTAACTTCTTGTCATTTGACATTTCTTTTACATTTACCCACCACAGTCTGTCAACACCTCCATCCAAAGTCAAAGTTTCAGACCTGTGGGCCGCTATTTTAAAGGCAGTGCCAGAGCTAAGAGGAAATCAAGACTGACCAGACTGTGCCCTCACCGTTTGAAATAAGTGTATTTTCTTCCCCCAGGGTTATAACTCCTGCACGGAGTCCAAAATGGTTCCTAGATCACATGAAATCTTCTGTCTCAGGACTTTGATTTGTGTTCTTTCAATCTCATGGTCAACAGAGACTTTTGTCTTTAAATTAAAATTACATTTCTGGTGGTGAGTTACTATGAAAAAGGAGTGTGAAAAAATTTAAAGTAATAACCCTGCAGTTATCCACCCAAGGCCGGTATTTGCTTGCAGTTGCTTATACTAGAGGAACGGAAGAGAAAAAGGGAGAACAGCAGTTTCAAACAGAATACTACCAACTGTTTTGAGAGGATCAGGGCACCCCAGTGAAAATTCCCTGGAGCTTCTTGGGGAATGTTAACTTCCCTGCACACACACATGCGAGGCTGAGACCAGGCCTCTGGCTTCCGTGTGCACCTGCCCTGCCTCAGACCACCTCGAGGTTCTGGCACCGCCTCAGTTTCCTGAAAAGTTGAGTAACAATTCACTACCACTCTAGTGACCTCCAAGTTCAGGAGCATAGCCAGCCAGCCCTGGTCTCCAGTCTGTGCATTGGAAATTGCTGTAGTCCCTGCCTTCCACAGCGGTTCATTCTTTATGCAATCAATGCCCACCCGGACCCAGGGAGAAGGACCTGCATCAGACACCTCTGCCTGCCCGCAGAGCCCAGAAACCGAAACTCGACCCCGGGGGATCATCAAGGGAGCTAGGCTCACCTCGTAGCAGCGACATGGCGAAGCTTGGTTTTTCTGCTGGGCTCTCAGCGACTCGGCCACCCGTTCTAGCCCAGCCTTAAGACTGTGGGCGGCGCCCCACGAGGCCGCGCCCCTACCCTTTCCCCTACTTCCCCAGCTGCCGTCCCCAAGCGCCCAGAGTCAAGGTTACCCCCATGCACACCACGTGTGTCCGGCGCCCCTCCTGTGAGAATTCCGGGGACGACCTCGACCACGTAGCCCCATTTGTCCTAGAAGCCCCGCCCGCACTGCAGAACAGGACTGGTGCCAAGACCCCAGCATCAGAGGGCGGGGCCGGTGGGCAGGGGGCGGGGCGGGCTGCGGCCCAGTGATATTGGCTGCCCCTGCGCCTGCGCAGTCTTTTGGCGGAGGCCTGGGCTAGGTGTAAGGGGCACTATCCAAGTGGTGTGTCTGGAGAAGGGGGGCGGGGTTGGGGGCTCGGTAGAGCAGGGCTCGCCTGGGTCCCTAACGCAGCCTCAAATGAGCCTGAGGTATTTTCCTTATATGATCAGGCTTCGTAACCGGCGCCGCTGGTCTGGAGCCTGAGATGATTATGAAAACGTGGCAGGTGATGGGGGCCGGGGACCTGGCCGGGGGAGCTTAGGGGTGAGGGACCGAGAGGGAGGCGAGGCTTGGGGGAGGGAACAGGTTTAGCATGCCCACGCCGCTGGCTGTGAGCCCTGCCTATGATGATGAGACCACTGCGCAATCTGAGTTCTGGGAACCAGGTGATGGAGTGTGCTGCAAATACTGAGGCCAGGCGAGCAGGAGGCGGCCTGGGCAGAGAGGGGAGATCAGAGAGCGGGGGTGGAGGGGTGGGGGAGGGTGTCTCCCGAGGTGGCAGAGCAGCCTGGGCAGAGTGTTAGAACAGGGAGTAGGTAGGTGGTGCTGTCGTTTTCTGTTAACTCCTCAACTACTGCCCTTAATCCATCTTTGTGTATGTTTCACCAGGGTGCCCTTGTAGTGAGGACTGCCTTTTTAATCTAATCTTTTTTTTCTCTCCCGTTTTTTTAAAAATAGGGTTTCCTGCTGTTCAGGAAATCGCCCTGTAGACTAGGCTAGGAACTATGAAATGCGCCTAAATGCTGGGGATTAAAGGCGTGCTCTACCACGCCCAGCTTTAATCTAAATATTTTCAGTGAAAACTTTCAGGAATACAGAAATGTGGAAGGGCGCATGCAGGCAACATACCGTGTGCTGTCTCACATCTACTCATTAAAACCTGGTTTTAAAAAGTTGCTGTTTACTTAACCCGTGAAGAGTTCAGCACACACGCTTATTTACAGTTCTCAGAGAGAGGAATTTTCATGCAGTCACTTGAGCAAAGCTCACACTAGGTAAACAACTGTCTCTGCCCTTGCTTACCTTTCTCCATTTCATTTGCCCTCCAAGTCACCACCATGAGGGATTTCCACTATCACTGTTGTCTATAATTATTAATGTAGTGACTGGGCCCTGATAAAATCTAAGTGAAAAGTTAACACATATTCAAGCAGGTATGTGTAAGACTATCTGTAGTTTCATTATCAGAAAAGGAATTGAGATGTTCCCTTAACCAAATGATCAAACTTAGGATCACCAGTAAGGAGACCAGGGACCCCCTTTTTGCCTGAAGACATAACTCGCTTATGCAGGTTCCTCCCTCAAATGACCCGAAATCATCACAGCAAGACAAGCCCAAAATTAATTGGCATGTAGGAGACATGCCCAGTTTTTGGAGGGTTTTGTTTTGTTTGTAGTTGTGCACAGAAATGTTTAAAGGCGAAGAGTTGGTATCTGCCACTAAAGTCGTGCAGGGGGGAAAATACAGATAAACAGAGTAGCAAGGAGGAAAACAAACGGCAAAAATGTTACCATGGAGTGGAAAAGCGTGGTATGCTCTGTTTTTTTTCCCCATTTTCTTCTGGAGGCTTCATATTCTTCACGTACACACAGGAGGAGGAGGAAAAGTATCCTTCAAACTAAGCTACAAAGTTAAAGTATTCCTTAAAGTAATTAAATAGTTATTCAGGCAGGTACACCGCTAACACTAGGCCTTTCAGGATGTAACTTAGGGTCTAGACATGGGAATTCTGAGGTTGTGATAGTTCTTAAAAGGTTTAGCCTTCAGTGTTTTTAGAAATGCAGTGTTATCTTTTTCTGTAGCTAATTCCAGAGGGAAAGATGTAGTGTTAATGTAAAATTGGAAATTAGTGAATCAATTGCAAATCTGTAAGGTCAACTGTTTAAGATTCTATCAGGGTCTCAGAATTGTCCAGCTGCTACCCTTTCCCACACTTTGAGTCATTTGTCAATGCGTAACACAATGTTCCCTCTTTTCCTATACTATTCAACATTGATAGATAGAAATTACAGTGCTGGCAGCTGAGGAAAGCAAGTGAAATCATGGGAGCTGCAATAGTTACATAACAAGTATATGACGCTGAATATGCAGTGCATGCCTATAGTCACAGCACCTGAGGAGCTGAAGACAATGGTCAGTCCATGTTAGAGTGGGCTGCATAATAATACCCTGTGTCCAAAAAAATAAAAAAGTGACAGTACAAGTCAAAAGTTACGCACATCTGTGCAGTTATTCTGCTTTGGCGTGAATGTATAAGGCTAATAGTAGCTTGACTGTGGTTTTTTTCCTTTTGAAATTTTATTTTACCTTTACATATATATTTATATTATTAGACATGTATATAATAAACTACACACAGCAAGAAGGACCACAAAACAATTAGGAATTGTATAAATGTTACATTCATAGTGTTTTGCCTATTTATATTTGGCAACCTTTGAGAAAACTTTTTATTTTGGAAAATCTACAACTCTAAATGTAAATCAATATCATATCTCTGTCAACCTAAAAACTTCTATCTAGGCCTAAAAACATCTTAACCCCTAAACAACTAAGCTTAATTGTAAAACTAAACTATCTGGTCTTCAACCCCATCAGAGACTTGAAAAGGAGTAAAATTAATTTCCCGAGTAAACAGGAAGTGCAGGTAGCAGCTTCCAAAATGAGAAAATGACAGAGACAGTTCGCTGCCTGAACAGTTACCCCAAACTCTCTATAATATTAGAGCATTGTCTTCAGCCTTCTGGCCCATTATATCTGATAGACATATTTTTGAGACAGGAACACTATTGAGGACTTGCTTACTTGCCTTGGCAGAGTTTGGTCATCAACTCTGCCTGCATACAAGGTTGCCCACTTTTAGGCAGAATTCTGTCTGTAGCAGAAAAGAGGCATTTTACCCAGTGGCTGATTTGCCACATTTGAAGCCATCTCCATAAGGAGGTTCTTTGATGCTCATCATTATCTCTGAGGTAGGCTGGGTGTTGCTAGGAGTTAACCTGTCTTATTGTGAAAGGATCCTTAAATTCATAAAAACACCTTTAAGTCTCATTCTGTAGGTCTCTGAGGTTTTTGAAGACCTTATCTATTTTACCTTATCTATCAATAGACTCATATCTACCTATTAAACCTAGTGGTATATTCTTGTGATGAAAATAGACTAGTAATTAACATGACCATGAGTTGATCAACTAACAATTAACTTGTATTACTTAATTATCCTAAACAGCCTGCAGTAGCACCTTCAAAGTATTGAAAGAAAACCTTGTATTATAATTGAGTTATGTGGGTGTACTACCTCCTAATAGATAGCAATATATTTAATGTCTGTGAAGAATAAACTTGAACTTATTTTGCATAAATATACAAAATTCTATACCAGTGAATTAAAAATAACCTTGTTTGTAAGTAACAGTTAAGGCCTTAAGTTGAGGATTAGGTTCTACTTTCTGTCTTGTTATCCCTATATATTTCTATATTCCACCCCTCTTTCTTTTCGACCCCTATCTCCATACCTAAGAAAGAAAGATTAAGGAAAAGAGAAATGCTTGACTCCAACCTTGTATTCTTTCTGAAAAAGATAAATGATAACTTATAACCAATTCCCAATGAAAATAAACATCTATATCCCAAGAAAACAGCCAAAAACTGTCCCCAAACCCCCTTAAGGGGGACGGGCCATTGTTCTCTCTTTAAGACTTCTTCCAGCTGATTGGCGACAAATAATACTTTTGTAGAGGCCCAGCTACAATTGGGGAAAATGATTAAGCAAGGTAGGAATAGCATTTGTGGTCCAGTTTCTAAATGTTGAGAAATTCCATGCTTAATAGAAGTTCTGTGTGGGACAGTATGAAATACTGGACCAGTTGACATCAGAAGCTTTCTTTGAAGGTTCGAACAGCACTTGGGGCTGGAGCATGGAGGATGCAGGATGTCAGTGTCCAGCATGCTGAGAGGAATGAATCCTATCACGTCTGATCCAGCATCTGTGTCTAGTTCTTTTGTTCTGGCAACATATAGTTTCTCACGAGCATTATACAATCCTAACAATAAAAGTATGAGGTACGCAGGATGCGCAGAACAAGCAAGGCTGGTTCTCTGCTCTTTGTATGAGCAGAAGAAATACATCTGTAAATCTTCATTCATACCATGTGAAGAATGGCATAAAAAAATAAGTCACAAGGATTCTGTAACCAATAAAAAGCATTGTCTATGCATAGACATTCAGGTCTCAGCCAGTCTCAGAGCTATTCCCATTTGGTGGGATCACCAATATTAGTTACATGCTTGTTTGAATTCATATAGACTGACTTGAGTTAGGAGCCTCTCTTTCATCTACGTCTGTTTCATTTTGATCTTTTAAATGTATATTTCATTTTTTTATAACCTCTTCACACTACATCTCGACTGCCATCCCTTCCCTCCTATCTTCCCATTCGCACCCCCTTTCCCTCCTCCATCCATTCCCCTCCCCCAGACCTCTGAGAGGGGGTCCCTCCTGCCCCAAATATCTGGTGACAGTCTATTAAGTCTCATCAGGATAGCCTGCATGCTCCTCCTCCTCTGTTTGCCTGCTAGGCTGTCTTGTCTTGAGGCAGGGACCCAATCATGGGCACCAGAGTGCAGAGGTTCAGCAGCAGTCCATGTAGGTACCCTGCCTCTGTCCAGATCCATAGACCCCAGTGGTCTTCCTGTGGGGCTCTTACTCCCTCCTGGACCCTCCATATCCCAACTCTTGCATACAATTCACAGCTCTTCTCCCATAGTCCTGCTGCAAGACCCAGCAGCTGTCCCAGTCCTTCACTGGGTGGAGTCTCTCAGAGAACATCTATGTTGAGCTAATATCCACTTATAAATGAATATATACTATACATATCTTTTTGAGTCTGGGTTACCTCACTCAGTTTGATTGTTTCTAGTTCCATCCATTTGCCTGCACATTTCAAGAGTTCCTTGTTTTTGATAGCTGAATAGTATTCCATTGTGTAAATGTAAATGTACCAGGGTTGTTGTTTCGTTTTGTTTTTTAAATCCATTCTTTGGTTGAGGGACATCTAGGTTGTTTCCAGATTCTGGCTATTACAATTAAGGCTGCTATAACATCATTGAGCAAATGTCCTTGTATAGTGGAGCATCTTTCGAGTATATGCCCAGAAGTGGAAAGCAGGGTCTTTAGGTAGTACTATTCCCAATTTTCTGAGAAAGTTCCAGATTGATTTCCAAAGTGGTTGTACAAGTTTGCACTCCCACCAACAATGAATGAGTGTTTCTCTTTCTCCATATCCTTGCCAGAATGTGTTATCACTTGAGGTTTTGATCTTAGCCATTCAGAGAGGTGTAAGATGGAATCTCAGAGTCATTTTGATTTGCATTTCCCTGATGACTAGAAACGTGTTGAGCATTTCTTTAAGTGTTTTCTCAGCCATTCGATATTCCTCTGTTAAGAAGTCTCTCTTTAGCTCTGTACCCCATTTTTAAATTGGGTTATTTGGTTTAGTAGTATTTAATTTCTTGAGTTCTTTATATATTTTGGATAGTAGCTCTTTGTTGGATGTAGGGTTGGCGAAGATCTTTTCCCAGTCTGTAGGCTGTCATTTTGTTTTGTTGACAGTGTCCTTTGCCTTATAGAAGCTTTTCAGTTTCATGAGGTTCCATTTATTAATTGTTGATCTTAGAGCCTAAGCTCTTGGTGTTCTGTTCAGGTAACCATCTCCTTTGCCAATGAGTTCGAGGCTCTTCCCCACTTTTTATCCCAACAGATTCAGTGTGTCTGGTTTTATGTTGAGGTCTTTAATCCATCTGGACTTTAGTTTTGTGCAGGGTGATAAATATGGGTCTATTTGTGTTTTTCTACATGTAGACATCCAGTTAGACCAGCACCATTTGTTGAAGATGCTATCTTTTCCCCACTGTATGGATTTGGCTTCTTTATAAAAAATCAAGTGTCATACGTATGTGGGTACCATGCTGTTTTTATTATTGTTGCTCTATAGTACAGCTTGAGATCTGGGATGGAGATTCCTCTGTAAATTCTTTTATTCTACAGAATTGCTTTAGCTTTTCTGGGTTTTTGTTTTTTCCATATGAAGTTGAGAATTGATCTTTCAAGCTCTGCAAAGAATTGTGTTGAGATTTTTATGGTAATTGCATTGAATTTGTAGATTGATTTTGGTAAGATGGCCATTTTTACTATGTTGATTTTCCTGATCCATGAGCATGGGAGATCTTTCCATCTTCTGATATGTTCTTCAGTTTCTTTCTTCAGAGACTTGAAGTTTTTTTTTTCATACAAGTCTTTCACTTAGTTGGTTAAAGTTACACCAAGATACTTTATATTATTTGTAGCTATTGAGAAGGGTGTAGTTTTCCCAATTTCTTTCTCAGCCCATTTGTCATTTGTACATAGCAGGGCTACTGTTTTTTGAGTTGATTTTGTACCTACCTACTTTGCTGAAGGTGTTTATTAGCTGTAGGAGTTCCCTGGTAGAATTTTTTGGGTCATTAATATATACTACCATATCATCCATGATTAGTGATAATTTGACTTCTTTCCAATTTATTTCCCCTTGATCTCCTTTAGTTGTCTTATTGCTCTAGCTAGGACTTCAAGTACAATATTGAAGAGATACGGAGATAGTAGACAGCCTTGTCTTGCCCCTAATTTCAGTGGGATTGATTTAAGTTTCTCTCCATTTAGTTTGATGTTTGCAATTAGATTGCTGCATATTGTCCTTATTATGTTTAGGTATGTGCCTTGCCTGATTTCTCCAAGACTTTAAACATGAATGGGTGTTGTATTTTGTCAAATGCTTTTTTGGCATCTAAAGAGATGATCATGTGTGTTTTTTTCTTTCAGTTTGTTTATATGATAGATTACATCGGTGGATTTCCATATATTGAACCACTTCTACATGCTTGGTATGAAGCCTATTTGGTCATGGTGAATGATATTTTTGATGTTTTATTGGGTTTGGTTTGCTAGTATTTTTGCATCTATGTTCATAAGAGATATTAGTCTAAAATTCTCTTTCTTTGTTGGATCTTTGTGTGGCTTAGGTATTAAGGTGACTGTGGCCTCATAGAATGAGTTTGGTAATGTTCCTTCTGATTCTGTTTTGTGGAATAGTTTGGATAAAATTGGTATTAGGTCTTCTTTGAAGGTCTAATAGAATTATGTGCTGAATCTATCTGGCCCTGGGTTTTGTTTTTTGTTTTTTGTTTTAAATGGGAGACTTTTGATGAATGCTTCTATTTCTCTAGGAGATATAGAACTATTTAACTTGTTTACCTGATTTTGATTCAGTTTTGGTAGCTGGTATTAAGAAAATTGTCCATTTCATTTAGATTTTCAAATTTTGTGGCCTATTGTCCTTTGAAATAAGACCTAATGATTCATTGGATTTCCTCAGTGTCTGTTGTTATGTCTCTTTTTTTCATTTCTCATTTTGTTGATTTGAAAACTCTCCCTCAGCCTTTTCGTTAGTTTGGCTAAGGGTTTGTCTATCTTGTTGCTTTTCTCAAAGAACCAGCTCTTGGTTTCATTGATTCTTTGAATTGGCCTTTTTGTTTCTAATGTATTGATTTCAGTGCTGAGTTTGATGATTTCCAGCCATCTACTCTTTGGTGTGTTTGTTTCTTTTTCTTCTAGAGCTTTCAGGTGTGCTGTTAAGTTTCTAGTATAGGATCTCTCCAATTTCTTTATTAAGGCACTTAATGCTATGAGCTTTCCTCTTAGCACTGCTTTCAATGTGTCCCATATGTTTGGGTATGTTGTGCCTTCATTATCATTGAATTCTAGGAAATTTTTAATTTCTTTTTTTATTTTGTCCCTTACCCAGAGGTCATTGAGTAAGGAATGGCTTAGTTTCCATGAGCTTGTAGGCTTTCTGTTCTTTCTGTTGTTGTTGAGTTCCAGCTTTAATATATAGTGGTCTGATAAAATGCAAGGGATTATTTCAATCTTCTTGTATGTGTTGAGGTTTGCTTTGTGACCAATTATATGGTTAATTTTGGAGAAGGTTTCATAAGGTGCTGAAAAGAAAGTATGTTCTTTTTTGTTTGAGTGGAATGTTCTGTAGATATGTGTTAGGTCCATTTGATTCATGACATTTATTAGTTTCATTATTTCTCCATTTAGTTTCTGTCATGATGATCTGTCTATTGGGGAAGGTGGGGTGTTGATGTCTCCCACTATTAATGTGTAGAGTTCGATGTGTGATTTAAGCTTTAGTAATGTTTCTTTAACGAATGTGGTTGCTGCTGTATTGGGGTACAGATGTTCAAAATTGAGACATCCTCTTGGTATTTTTTCCTTTTGATGAGTATGAAGTGTCCTTCCCCATCTCTTTTGATTAGTTTTGGTTGAAAGCCTGTTTCATTAGATACTAGAATGGCTACTCTAGCTTACTTCTTGGGTCTGTTTGCTTGGAATACCATTTTCCAGCCCTTTACTCTAAGGTAATGTTTCTCTTTATTGCTGCGGTATGTTTCTTGTATACATCAGAATCATGGGTCCCATTTTCCCATCCTTCTGTCAGTCTGTGTCTTTTTACTGGGGAGTTGAGGCCACTGATGTTGAGAGATATTAGTGACTAGTGGTTGTTGGTTCCTATTTTTTAAATGTTGGTAGTGTGTGTGTGTGCGTGCGCATGTGCTTCCTTTCTTTTGGTTTTGTGGGTGTAAGATTATTTATTTCCTGGATAAAGTTACTTTCCTTGGAGTTTTCCTTCTAGTATCTTCTGAAGGGCTGGATTTGTGGCTAAGTACTGTTTAAACTTGATTTTGTCATGGAATATCTTGTTTTCTCCATCTATGATGATTGGAAGTTTTGCTGGGTATAGTAGTCTAGGTTGGCATCTATGGTCTCTTAGTGTATGCATGACAACCATCCAGGCCCTTCTGTCTTTCATAGTCTCTATTGTGAAGTCAGGTGTAATTCTGATAGGTTTGCCTTTATATGTGAGTTGGCTTTTTTCTCTTGCATCTTTTAATAGTCTTTCTTTGTTCTGTATGTTTAGTGTTTTGATTATAGATGACAGGAGGATTTTCTTTTCTGGTCCAATCTATTTGGAGTTCTGTAAGCTTCTTGTATACTTATGGGCATTTCTTTCTTTAGGTTAGGGAAGTATTCTTCTATGATTTTGTTGAAAATATTTTCTGGGAGTCTTGCAGCTGGGAGTCATCTTTTTCTTCTATCCTTATGATTCTTAGGTTTGGTCTTTTCATAGTGTCCCAGATTTTTTGGATGTTCTGTGTCAGGAGCTTTTTAGATTTAACATTTTCTTTGACTGTTGTATCATTTCTTCGGTCATCTTCTATCCCTGATATTCTTTCTTCCACATCTTGAATTCTGTTGATGATCCTTCTGTCTTTATTTCCCATCCTTTTCTCTAGGTTTTTCATTTCTAGGATCATCTCTGATTGTGTTTTCTTCATTGCCTCTATCTCCATTTTTAGGTCTTGAAACCTTTTATTCATTTCCTTCTCCTGTTTGATTGTAGTTTCTTGTCTTTCACTAATTTCTTTAAGCATTTTGTTCAATTGTTTCATCTCTTTGTGTATTCCTGTTTTAGTTTCAGCAATTTATTTTCCTCCTTCCTCCTTTAAGGCCTCTGTCCTTTTTAAAACTTTAGATTTGAAATCTTCTCTTGTGTGTCAGGTATGATAATATCTCCTGGCCTTGTTGAGGTGGGACTGCTAGTTTCTGGTGGTATCAAATGGTCCTGGGAATTGTTGCTTGTATTCTTATGCTGATGTCTTTCCATTGCAATGTCTCTAATGTTAGCAGGTTGGGTGGTCTCTGATGGTCTGTGAGTTTAGGGGTAGATATTGACAATGGGGCTTTGGTCTGCACCCAAGTTACCACCTGTGGGTTCAGTCTCTGCTTGCCTGCTGTTTCTGACTCAGGACAGTCTGGCTGCTGAGGAGCAGGCAGAAAATATTTGGGCAGTGATCTGTACCCAGTAGGCTTCTCTAGGGTGGAGGACAATGGGAATTTGGTCCCATGGGTGGCCTCCTGGCAGAGGGCAATGGGAATTTCGTCCTGCGTACTAGTCCCCTCCTCTGTGTTGGCTCTCTGCTTGCTGGCTGTTTCTGTCCTAGGAGGGTCTGGCTGTTGGCAAGCAGGTGGAAAGATATCCAAGAGTAGGAAGCTACTCCAGCAGCCTGGCCAGCCTCCTCCTTGTGGGGCATGGGGATGGGGTAGAAGACTGGCAATGGTACTTTGGACTCACCCCCAATTCACCTCCTCTAGGCTCAGTCTCTGCTTGTTCCTCTGTTTCTGACTTAGGTAGGTCTGGCTGCTGGCAAGCAGGCAGAAAGTTATTGGAGAAGAGAGCTGCTCTGGTGGCCCTGTCAGTTTACTCAGGTGGATGACAGTGGACACTGGTGTTTTTTAGTTTCCAGTTTAGTTGGATACCCAGAGAGCACAGGTACTGAACGCTTGCAGGAGGAGTGGCTAGACTTAGGAAACTGCATTCACTTGCAGAGACCCAGGTACTTTTCTGTGAATTATCCAGGTGGTCCAGGGGTTGGACCCACCCGTGCTCCTCACAGTATAGACCCCTCTCACCTGGGAAACACCAACATTTGTGTTTTGTAGTTCTCATTTTGGTCCTTAGGTCACTGTGCAGTCACTGCTGTCCAGTGATCAGACATGGTGTGAGATTGGCACTGCCATCTTGGAACCTTTGGCTTTGGTTTTTACTAATAACAAATATCTGTTCTTCAGAAAGCTCAAGTTGCCAAACGAGGGTAAAGAAATAAACCATAAACATGAAGTGATAGACATTGATTTGAGAGCTTACTTAAGTCTACCCTGTTTTAGTGCGTTCTAGTAGCTCTGAGGCATTGTTTTAGATTTGAGTTGAAAGCATTTTTCTTCTCTATTTGTTTGCAAGCTATTTGCAGTTTCTGACGAGACTTTGTTAAAATGTCATGTAGCAATACAGCTTTGAGCAAATCTTGATACATCCTGAATACATGTTTATCCTATAAAGCAGTAATGTTGGTGGACAAAGAAGACAACATTGTTTAGATGTTGTTCAGTCAGACAGATCTGGAAACTTGTAGTTAATGCTCATGCTAGGAGGGAAACTGCACACCAGTGTCTATATACCTCAGGGAATTGATTGGTGTCTCAGCAAAGCGTTAGGGTTTTGTGTTACATCATGGACTGTTTCTTTGTATTCAGATGTTAATTGCTTTTTTGCCCCCAACCTCACCTCAAGATTCTTACTGTTCTACCAGCTAACTCTTATGTGACCAAAAATGGCATTTGTAACCTTGCTTCCAAATTATCCCTGATTGGTTAAAAGAAATGCCTACACCTTGGCAGGGCAGAAGTGAGGTAAGAGGCGCTAAGGTTTGTGGGCCTGGAAGACTGAGGAGCTCAGGGGAGAGAGAGAAAAGACGAGTAGAGGAGAGAAGAGGCAGAGCTGCCACGGGTTAGCGTAAAGAGGAACCCCATGTGCAAGTATTTATGGGAATTCTATAGATCTAGAGTAATTAGTTGCTCAATAAACTTTGTTATCCAGGGAAAGTCCTCTCCTACCTCCAGCTTACAAGTGGCTGTGTGCTGGCCCCTAGCTTAAACGATCATGCAGAACTGAATTTATGCCCCAGAATAGTTTCTCAAGGAAACATTAAAAGTAGAGGCTAGAAGGTAGCTCTGGCTATGATCATATGCTGTGAAAATAAGATAGGAGGACCTGAGTTCAAACCCACATTACATACAGAGAAGCTGGATGCTCAGGGGTACATGCCTGTAACCCCAGCATTTGGGGTGTGGCAGAGATGAGTAGATACTGAAAGCTTGCTGCCTAGCCCCGGAGGTGAGCTTCTGATCCAATGTGGGACCTTGCCTCAGTGGAGTAGGGTAGAGCGTGAGGAAGACCCTGAGCATCCTCCCCTGAGCACATGAACTGGCTTGGGCAGAGGTGCTCTGGATGGCTCAGGTTAGAAGTGCTTGCCCCCAAATCACTAGAACCAGAGTTCAGCTTCCAGCTCACACTTAACAAGCCAAGGGACAGCAGACCCAAGCTGGAAGAGTCACCAGGGCTTGTGGTCTTCCAGGCCCCAGGCTCAGGGATGAGACTGCTTCAAAGAATAGGCAGTGTGATGGAGAACACAATCTTTTGGATGCCTCATGTTCACACAAGTGCATGCACCCCACATACCTGTGCATACTCATACTTTACATACATGTACTCAGAGATAATTGTAAAAACTAAAAACATGTAAACTTTAGCCAAGACTCCTTTTTATCAAGCTGTTATTTTAAATTTTGCTTCAGATTTAGCACACTACGTTATTCAAAAGTATTTATTTCCACAATTTTTTTTATCCACAGCCAAATAATTACAGTAACCATTACAAGTGTTTTCCTATAACAAAGCTGTAGTTTGCAGAGTTGTCTAAAGTGAGAAAATATTTCTCAGTAGCATTTCCCCCCTAGTGTTAGGTTTATCCCTGAATATTTTGTGAACTTCCTCAGAGAGGCAGGCTTTTACTCTAAATGACAGTTGATTGCAAAATGTTAATCCAAATCTGGGTTCTCCTTCAACAGTATGACTTCAGACAGTCCTGGCTCCACGGGTTGACTCCCTTTGCTACAATGTATTTAGTTACAGTGTGTGTAAGTGCGGACACATGTGCCATGGACACTAGAAGTCAAAAGACTTTCCACTGTGGGCCCTGGGGATTGAACTCAGGCTGGCAAGCACTTTTACCCACTGACCCATCTTGCCTGCCCATGCCCCAAATCTTATTTTAGAAAAATGATTTTTAGTTCTCAATGATATTTGTAAGAAAAAAACCCAAACTTGTTTGCCATTGGCATTAACCTCTAATTTCCTAGACTCTTTTTAACTCTGTGATTATGGCACCAATATGTAAAAAAGGAAATTTTGGTAATTTGACTCATAGAGCAAGCTAACTTTAAAACGCCATCTCATTTAGCAGCCACTTACTCATGGTGGTCAAGTGTTTGAGAAGTATTCAGTTTTTGCAAAAGAACTGGATTCCAGTTTGTTGTCATAATCCTCTAGGCCTTCATTAGGGACTTACACTAAAGTTCCTAGTTTTTTGTTTGTTTGTTTGTTTTTTGCTGCTGTTTGTTTTACAAAAGCTTTTTTTTTTTTTTTTGTCCTAAGGAAAATCAGGGAAAGGACTCCTATGACACATTCCACAGGAAGCAGGGAAAGCCGCCCATTGGGGCTCATCTGCCAGGTGAGCCTAGAGGTACCGCCCCTCTGACTGTGGCTAGGGTGGCCCAGAGAGATTGTCTGCTTCACTGACAACTAGTTTATGTGGAGCTGCCCATGACTCTAGGGAGGTGGCCAGAGCCTGTGTGATAATTGCTAGACCACAAACGTTAGATTTATGACTATTTGATTAGTCTTTAAGGCGCTTGTTTTGTGAGATGAATCAGAAGCCCAGAGGATGCGACACTGGACATGAAGTTCTTCCCCATGGCGGCTTTTCTAGGGGGTAATCCATAATCCATGGCCAGTTAGTTCAGCAAATGGCTAAAGGCACGTGAAGAACCTGTAACTACTCAGAAGCAAAGCTGTGAGGAGTTCAAACTTGTGTTGCGTTTATTTAAAAGACATTGATTTCATGAAGCTGGGAAGTGTTTAAAATTAGCTTTAAATGGACCAGGGGACCTATTGCTGAGGGAGGCTCAAGGGTAGAGTAGTGCCCTCTTAGTATGCCTGGGGATCTGGGTTCAATCCCCAGCACTGGGTTGGGGGGAAAGGTGCACTTTCAGCCTCCTTGTATGGAGTGAAATAGGGAGGATGTAGGCTCCCCAGCCACTGTATTGCTCCAGTGGGTGCCCTTCTGGAAGAGACTGACACTGTTACTTCTTAGTTACCACCCCACCCCCCACCCCCGCTGCCAGTGACAGAAGAGTCCTACCCTACATGGGAGTTGGGAGGAGATGGTTTCAAACTATGTGTAAGGACAGAGCCATATTTGGGAAGTCACTTCTTAAAAATGCTTAACAAGAAGGCATTTTTGGTGTTCTCAAGGGTTAAAGATAGACTTTACAGGGGTCAATTTTGACCACTAAAGTGCACTAGCAGCAAATTATATTCATAAACAGCTTTAGAGAAGCCACAGATCCAGTTGTTTTTAACAGGCTTTCTAAAAAGTTTGCATTTGGGGTTGAAAGTTTGATACATTTGTCAGGGGCTGTAACTGAGAGTGGTGAGAGGGGCTGTTCTGAGAGACAAGAGCAGCTGGGGGCTTGCTGTGGCCACAGAGGGGATGACACAGATAACTGTGCATCCCAGCAGGCAAGGAGGACTGGGAACAGAGATCTGTAATAGCACAGGGCTGTAGTGCTTCGAGTGTGCTGTATTCCCAAGGACCTGCTAAAGTGGGTGACACTGGGGAAAGTGAAGAAACCCCAGTGTAATGAAGAGGCTCCTGTATGATTTGCAAGACCACTTTGTAACTGTCATAGGAACATCATACTTTTAATAGATGTGGATTATAAAAATGGATAGAAAGACTATTTAGGTTTGTCTAAGCAAGCCTTTGTTCTTGAGTCAGAAAAAGTCCCCCAAAGCAAAACAATATTCTAAGAGCAGCAAACACATAAGCCTGTTACATTACTAAACATTCTTTTAAATATTTATTTCATAGCAGAGTATTTACATCGATTTTAAAGTTTGAAAAAATGTTGAAGGGAAAGTTGGCCTAAGGTATTGCAGTCTCTCAAAGCAGTTTTTTTTTTTTTAAAGAGATTTATTATTTATACAGTATTCTGCCCACACGTGTGCCTGCCCACCACAAGAAGGCATCAGATCTCATTACAGGTGGCTGTGAGCCACCATGTGGCTGCTGGGAATTGAACTCAGGATATTTGGAAAAGCAGACAGTGCTCTTAACCTCTGAGCCATCTCTCCAGCCCTCAAAGAAGTTTTTTAAAAGCCATAAATCTTTGGGTAACTTAATGATCGTGCATTCTCCTTCTTTCAGGCTCTTGAGACAATTGGATTCTCAAACTGGAGTCTGTTTCCCTTGTGATCTTGGGGCCAGAATCAGCAACACGCTGTGTGAGGCCCGTTTTGAAGGTTTAATGACATTAAGGAAGTCAGAAGTTTTCACACTGGTTTTTATACTTACAAATAAAAGTTAGCCGTTCTCACCTACTATTTTTTGTACTTATATTGTTGTGGAATTTTTGCTGGTCTCGGGGCACTGACCAACACCGGAGACTGCATTTTCTCATCTTTCCCACACGTGACACCTGTAACCCTCCTATAAACCTGAGACTATTGCAGGAGCGCGAGCATAGCAAGGGTCTGGGTCATCCAATTTACTCAGAAACTATATTCAACATGCTTGGCCTGGAGGCCATCACACCAATGTCCCTTATTCACCAGCCATTAATGAATGCTTGGGGAAGATCCTCTAGAGGCCCAGACCCATAGTTTTGTTCTTAAAACATCTCACCACAAACTCCTCCACACCTTTGGTTTATCAGTATATGTCATTTTTATGTAGTAGTAGTATTTTCTGAAGGACCCACGAAGGCAATTTATATCATGTATTTTTAATATTATCTTAGTTTGAATATTCTCCAGTTATATACAAAGATCAAAGCTAGGCACTTCCACTCTGTAGAATTGGCATTTTTATATGGCGACTGGTGCTAAGTGGTAAGCTATTATGACGTGTCTTTGTTTAACCTGAAACCAAAGCTTTAACAATATTCTACATTTCAAGTGTTTTCTGAGCAGCATGTACAAAAACTAATGACAAATGTGCATCGCTTTGCTTTAGTTCCGTTCTCTCTCCACGGGTTCTCTAACTGTGGTTTGATCTACGTTGGGCATATTTCACAGTTCTAGAATTCTCTCCGCTGACAGCACGCGCTTCCCTCTTCCTCGCCTTGGAAGCACGCAGCCTCAGACTTCACTGAGAAACTCCAGGTTGAGACATGCTGGGATGTGGATTGAGTCCATGGTCAGAGCAGATGGATTAAAGGGGAACAGGACGGGAAACATGTGTTTGGAGTCCAGCAGCAGCTGCTGGGGGTCATTCCGCTCTTGTAGCTGGGCCTGCGGAGGGAGAGTAAGATCATATAAGTATTTAGTACAACCTAGAAAGAGCCAGTTTCGGTAACTTCACAGAAGTGAGCGAGTGTATGGCATGGCAAGACGCCCAGGAATGAGGCGGGACGAGTGCAGGGTTAGGAGAATGTGGGCTCCCTCTGTCCCTGAGACATGGAGTGGAGACAAGGCCTGATTCAGATTGTTGGAGTCCAGCAGATCAAGCACTTTCCCTATTCTAACACTGTTTAATGCGTCCGTCTAAAGGAGAAGGCTAACTATATCTTAGGTGCAAATTCCATAGGAAGACTGCCATGGCACGGTTAATGGACCAGATTCTAGAGCAGTGGCTCTCAACCTTCCTAATGCTGCCACCTTTTAATGCAGTTCCTCATGTTGTGGCGACCCCCACCCCCAACCATAAAATTATTTTTGTTGCTACTTTGTAACTTTAATTTTGCTACTGCTATGAACTGTGATGTAGATATCTGTGTTTTCTGATGGTCTTAGCGACTCCTGTGAAGGGGTTGTTTCTGCCTCCCAGAACGGGGTCTCCACCCACAGGCTGGAAACCACTGATCTGGAGGCAGGCTCCCTTGCCCTGGACAATGTCCAAACTGTCCCATGCCTTAGCTTTGTCATCTTCAGAATGGAATATCATGGAAAGTGCGGAGGCAGGCAGCTAGGGTCATCAGCCCCTCCACTGAAGCAGTCACTGAGTTTGAGAGAGTGATGTTAACTATTTCACAACTCCTGCTTAGAGGCTCATAATATCCATCCTTCAATGGACAGAGAGGCTGATCTTCGTGAGCATGTGGCTGAACCTGCTTCTGTGCCCCATTCTTCAGCCTCAAGCGACACAGCTCGCAATCCTGGAGTAGCTGGGTAAGTGCCAGGGAACGCAAAAAATCTGAGACTGTGCCCTTTGGTTCACATGCTGGATCCAGCATGGGTACCTGTCTCAGGGTCTAGTGGTTTGTCTCAGTGGCATCAGTTACAATACTTAAAAGGACAGAGCCTCTTCCCCTCTATCTGAAGCCACATGTTTTAAGAAATATACAATAACCAAAATGAAATTCACTAAAAGAGTTCTACAGCAGACTTGGGCAGGTAGAAGGGAGACTCGGTGAATTAGACGTGAAAAAGCCTAAGAAGGAAAGTGGGTGAGTATGAACGAGTAGCTCCAGGTGTGCAGCTGCATACCCTGTGACTTGGGAACTGGAGGCAAGAGGATCCGGGTTCAAAGTCATTCTCAGCTACATAGCAAGGTGGAGGTCAACTTGGGCTATGTAAGACCCTGACTGAAAACAGGTGGACAGACAAGTGAACTCCTGCATCCTCAAGCTCTGTTTAAGTTTCAGTATGCACACGATGGATGTCTCAAAAAGAACTGAGGGGAAGAGGCAGAAGAACATTTAAATAAAACTAAACTGTGCCAAATCCAATTGGCAGCAGGTATGAGCACATCCAAGCTCACTGAATTTTAGGCAGAATAAACTCACACACCGAGACATGAAAATTGTCAAAACTCCAAAATGAGGAATCTTAAAAACAGCACAGAGAAATGCATTCCCCCCCCCCAACAGAGTATCCTAAAATGAGGGCTAACAATTGATTTTTCATCAGATGCAATGGACATTAGGAAGTGGTAGGCTGACACATCACAAAGGAAATTTTATGTCATCTCTGGAGACGACATTTTGATATTTAAGTTTTAATTCATCATGAAGAACTGTAGACAGAAGCACAATTAGAAATGCTACAGAATACATGATGCCCAAGTTGACAGAACTGAAGTGGGAAATAGTTCTCCATCAACAGCAGGACACTTTAATTTCCCACTTCTGATGAGATCAATAGACAGACACGATAGACTCTTTAGGTTGGAAGTTAGAGCACTGGGACCACACCCTTGTGTCTCTTGCCTCCGGACTATTGGTGTCAACAGGTATCCTCTGCCTAAAGCCCCGTTACACACTGTGGGGCTCCAGACCCCAAGAGCAAGGCTGAGCCAACATGAGTAGTGAAACATCTGAACATGAACTTTTTCCCTTGCAAGTTGATTATCTCAGATACTGTGCGGCAATGGTAGAAAGCTAAATTGCACACATACAGATTTCCCCTAGGGGGAGATGGAGATGGAGAGCTGCTTAAGGCTGTGTGTGTGTGGACGGAGAGTTGATGATTCCATACACTGAGTTCACCTGCTGGCACCTGAAGTGCTGTATCTGTTGCTGGTATAACTTGGCAGTACCCCGCTTTGTTCTTCCTACCTGGGAATTAACCATTAACTATTGAACCATGAACTCTAAGGCAGGAGCTGTACTTTTACCTAAGGTCTCTGAACTTTAGGAGCGTGGCCAAGGAGATTCATAAATCCGCATCAGGAAAACACAGGTCAGGCCATATTGAGGCTTCAGGCACAAAAATAGGTTGGTTGTTTTGGTTTACCTCTTTGGGACAAGACACTAGTGTTTCAAATAGTGACACTATCTCGACATAGCATAACTTTCTATCATCTCGCTGTTACCCAACGCTAGAGTGGGAAGACCATAGGCTATTATTTGCCCAATACCCACAGCAGCTGGCTTCCACCTCCTGAGCACTCAGGGCATCTCGATTGTTTCTTTTAAACCTTGAAACAGGCTGAGACCTGCACATACCAGCAGCTCTTTCCTATGCCGTAGAGGGCGAGCCGCTTGAGTGCAGGGCTGTGAAGCAATGACTTCCCAGGGACTCTGGAACCTCAAATTGCTCACAGTTTGTTCAGTTGTCTGGATGGTGACAGAAAGCACAGTCTAAGCCTCCAGATACTTTCGCATTGGCATCTGAAGGGGAGGGCGGGGGGCTATGAATTATGATCGGTTGACAGGATGGTTGGCCTTGAGAGGGAGAGAAGCTTGGCGTGGAGGTAAGGCTGTTTAAGGAGGAAGGAGCAACGAGCTTCACTAATCCAGAGCACCTTGGTGGCTCTGGTGGGACCTGGCATGGTCTCTCACGGATGGCTGCACTTGGCCATGCTGCATTGGTTCTTACAGAGTAGCCACTGAGTCACAAAAGTGGAGAGCAGGAGGCTCGGCAAGAAAGCTTCTCAGGGTGCTTCGGTCCCTCACATTTCAGTTTACTAACGATACTGTGGGCTCTGCCTTTGAAAGGCCCTGAGAATGCACTTATTTTTTGACAAAGGAGGCAAAAACATTCTTTTGGAAAAAAAAAAAAAAAAGACCATTTAACAAATGGTGCTGAGAAAGCTGGATTTCTTATCTGCAGAAAATGAAATTAGGTTTCTAACTTTCACCTTATACAAAATCAGTTTAAAATGGATCAAAAACCTTAATTTATTTAAACCTCAAACCCTGCAACGTTTAGAAGAAAACAAACTATTGGCAGAGGCAAGACATGTTCAAATAGAACACTAGCAGCATGGGAGCGGATCCCAGTACCAGCAGATAGACCACATGGAAAAAAAACCTTTCTGTGCAGCAAAGGAAAACAGCCAACAGAATTAACAGTGTATGGAATGAGAGCGATGCTTTACCAGACACACTTCAACAAGGAGCAAATATCCAACAGTTACAAAGAACTGCAGAAACCAAACACCAAGGAAATAAAACTGTCAACAATAAATGAACACACAGCTGCCCCCCCTCCAAAAGTCAATAGCTATTTTAAAAAGTGTTTAATGCCTCTAGTCACCAGGGAAATGCAAATTAAAACTGCTTTGAGATATTATCTTACCCCAGTCAGAATGGCTGTCATCAAGAAATCGGAAAAAAGATTGAGTGTTGAGAGGATGTGGAGGGGAGTGCAAATCAATAAAGACATTATTGGAAATCAGTTTAAATATTTCTCAAAAAAATTAAAAATTGAGCTACCATATGACCCAGCCATTTCACTCCTGGGTATATACCCAGAGAGACTCCATACCCTACTATAGGGCTATTTGCACCCCATTTTTATTGTTAATTTATTCACTATAGCAGAGAATTGGACCTAGTTGTCTACAAACAGAAAAATGGATAATGAAATTTTGATATATATATATATTTATATGTATGTATGTATGTGTGTATATATATATATATATATATATATATATATATATATATATATATTCAGCACTAAATACTACTCAGTACTAAAGAAAAGAATGAAATTTAAAAGTTTCAGAAAACACTTAGAATTTACAGTGTTAATCAAGGTCACACAATCTCAGAAAGACGCAAACCACACATTCTTTCTAGATGCAGAACCCAGCCAACAGTACCTGCATATATGTAAACAGATGCACCCACCTATACAGCATTACATGAAGACAAGAAAGGGGATGAGGGAGGACTGAATGCAGGTGATGGGTACGAGTAAGAAAGAGAAAACGAAGCTAATTGTTTTCAGGTTCTAATTCTGTCATGGAATTTTTTGTTTGGGGTGGTATATAAAGGCTTAAAATATACTCAATACGCAGAGAGTAAAATTTAACGTGAAGATTCAGCTTTCACTTCGAATGCCAATTCTAACTATATATAAGCTCACTAAGTTGTATAAACTTTGAATATGGTTAATTTTGGCATATAATATAATATTTATTTTTACACTTTTCAAGTAATAAAAGTCATTAAAAAAAAAAAAAGCCTTGAGGAAAATGTAAAAGACTTAGGGTCGAACATGAAACAAGGCAGAAAAGACATGGCTGGATGACAGCAGGTTCAGCTGGGGCTCCAGGCACACAGAGTTACTGGAAACTCAGACAGCAGCATGTGGCCTCCCAGAGATCCCCCTTGCCCCCCACCTCCACCCCCGTGAACCACGAGGCGGGCTTATCAGCTCTCAAGCTTATATCATACAAGCTTTAATATTTAGATGTTTTCATGGATGTGTGAAAGTCACACATGTCCGTGAGTCACTATGAAATGCTTTGGTAATTCAGGTGTGGGTTTAAACATGCATGTAGGCAGTGGGATGCCTAGCAAGCTGCTTTCACTGCTCAACATGAGCTCAAGGGGGGTGGGGTGCGGGTTCTTTGGGCAAGGTCCTAACTGCTCACTAGTACTGCTGAACCCTGCATAGGAAAAAACAAGCTACAGCTGGCAAAACCCAGCTTTTGGCAGGATTGCCCTATTTCCTGACAAGGCCTAACCCAATGCTTTCTCTCTGTCCTTCATCCCTTAGGCCTGCCGCCCCCATGCCATATGTCAGTCCACTTAGGTCTGGTCTCTCTTCTTGCAAATGGTGCTGCTGCCCGTTTATAGTGAGTTATGGTTCTCCCTCCTGCACGGCTGAGGTTCAAATCCAAGAATGATTTCCTAAACCTGTTGTTTTGCTTGAGTTGCTTTTCAGCCGTCTGCAGAGATCAGCAGTGGGTGGGGTAGCCCTGGCTGCCTCCTGCTCTCAGTCCTCCTCTGCGTTTAGAGCTGGCCCTGTGCTCATCCTGACCTTCGATCCCACGCAGTGCCTTCCTTCCCCGCCTTTGATGATTCCTGTGTGTGGGTGAGCTGGCCAGCTCGCCTGGGAGGGCTGTGTGCTTAGCGGGCCCTGGCATTTCCCACTGCCCTTGAGACAACAGTCACCTTTAGTCTGATTTGGCATCTGTCTCTTGACCTCTGGCTTCATCACCACTCAAATACCAGGCTGAAGTTCATTTTATTCTTTTCCACGGGGTCTTTTCAGAGCCAGGACACTCTTTCTCAATCTGTAGATCGCTTTCAAACCTTGGAACAAGACCCCCCCCCTTGCAAAGGAGAGCAACATTCTATACCAACGCTTCTGTTTGCTCGGGGCTTCAGCTTGAGGAAGCTCACGTTTAAGTTAAAAAGTCACATCTCAAGGTGCATCTAAATTCACATCTGCGTGATATGTTTCTTCCTACCACATCCCCAAGGGCTAATACTGTAAGTTATCAGAGACAAGGCGTACGAGTTTGGGTTGCGTTCTAAGAGAACATTTCTTAGCTCCGCATGCTTGGAGTTGATGTTAAGCCCCGTTGGCAATCCCACCTGCTGCCTTGATTTAGCAAGGTGTCCCTGGCAAGAGTCTAAAAGCTGAGAAGCAAGACAAGTCCATTGTCTGCCTGTGCGTGTTACGGTTCCCCTACGATTGCAAGGTTCCTGGCAGAGTGCTGTCAGAGGTAGTAGAGGGTTAAACCCTGCATTTTCCATGTCCTTTTTGGCTTTTGACTAGGAATTTCTTTTATTTATTCACTTTACATCCCTATTGCAGCCCCCTCCCTCCTTTTCTCCCGGTCCCACCCTCCCACCCTCTTCCTCTTTTCCCTGACCCCCTTTTCCTCAGAAAAGAGGAGTTCCTCAACCAACCTTTGACCAGGACTTTATACAACTAATACTCGAAGACTCACCTGGATTGTTCGTATAAAGGACACTGTCACCCGCTCTTCAAATTCATTCAAGGGAGTGTAAAGGTTTAAAATTTTGACAATCTGTCGGAATGAAAACATGGTTTAGCACAGAACTAGACAAACTGAAGACAACTTTGAAGTTTATGACTCTGACAGTGGTGGCACACAAGTGTACAGCTCTCTGGACAGACCCCACAGGTCTCTACCTGTGGCTGCCCCTGTGAGGCTTGAGCTCCTTCCTGTAGGGCATCGCATCTTCGATGCCCACCCTTCCCCTGTGCTTGGTGTCTTATGCATGAGTTCAGAAAGCTGCTGTCTGGAACCCCTAGCCTCTTTTCTGAGGGTAACTTAAGGCTCCTCAGGAGAGTGGCGCCAGGGATCTTAGATAGGAGCGGGCTTACTTAACTATGTGTAGCCACTCTCCTGCCGTGTCCTTAAGAAAGTTCATTTACAAGTGAGATTTTTCTTAACTGGACACAGTCTTTTGTCTGCCTATCAGTTGTTTTGGTGTGAGTACCCTGGCTGTGTGCAAGGCCAGCTGCAGGTAATAAGTAAACTCAGGGGACTAAAACATTTCCTTGGGGGTGGGGAGCTGGGAAACACAGCGGACTTGCAGTTCTTAAGAGTTCACAGGTTCATTTCAGAAGACTGTGGAGTAGGGAGAGAAAGAAGCCTGTGCTCTTTCACCTTACTGAGTTTGGATCAGCTGGGAAGAGTAGGTATTTGACTGGTAGAGTCTGGTTTCCATATACTGGTGTCTGTGGCCCATTTTTGAGAAGCCATGATCAAAGGCAAGATCTGGCACGTATCTCTTTATAGACTAGTCATATCTCTACAACCAAATTATGGTATAAATACAATTTGGGGGAAAAGGAATTTAAAATAATATTTAAGTGCCTTTAGATCGCCAAGGCTTCATTTAAAGTGATATAAATGGAGTCTCAAAATATGACCATATGAAAATTAAAGTTGTAAAGAAAATATATAAAGAAAGCAAACAGCTTTATGTTGACAGATTCAGGAAAAAAATATCTCTCGGTAAGAAACTATCTGGAATTGTTTTATAAAAGTTATGACATGAGGCCAGCAAGATGGCTCAGTGGGTGAAGGCTCTTGCCACCAAGTCTGATTCCCTGAGTTCAATTCCCCAGAGCCCACGTGGTGGCGGAGAGAACCAACTCCTCCCTGCCAACCTCTGGCCCCCACACGCCCCGTATCACAGCACGTGTGCACAGGTCTGAGGTTTGCCACCTTGTCTTGTAAGCTAGCAAACAAGAAGGACCAGAGAGTTAAAGGGAAACGGCATCGGGTTTTACAGACCAAAGCAATCCTCTTGTTCACCAGTGGCAAGTCTGAATTGTGTCCATGAGGCGGGAGCACAGCCTTAGAAAGACTGGCCAGAACAGCCTGGAGAGGCCAGCAGTGGGCTTGAGTGGCTGTACCTGCTGGGTGCTGAGGGAGGTACACAGAGAGCAGATGGCTTCAGCATCCTCCTGGGTTTTCTTCTTCAGCTGGAGGAGCTGGGCCGCCTGGATCAGAGGCTCCATGGTCTGAACTGCCCCACTCTGCTGGAGGTTTTTCCCGCGAAGCCACTCTTCAAGTTGACTTATGTTGTACCTTAGCCATAAGGAAAAAGGAAACCGCGTTAAGCCTTCATTCACGGGGGAGGGAGGGCACCCGCTGTGTTCCGCAGGTGAGGCGTAACTAATTGTCATCCTTGTCCTCGCTTTAATTATCTCACGTGGTTAAAACCCTGCAAAGTGGCGGCAGGGAGATAGCTTAGTTTGTAAAATGTTTGCCACGTTAAACAATAAAAACAAACCCCAAGATGGGTGAGGTGGCACACCGCTGTAATCCTGGTGCTGGGGAGGTGGAGACAGGCTTTGCTCACCAGACAGCCTAGACAACATTGGAAGTTCCAGGCCAGTGAGACCTTGTATTTTAAACTAGGCGGACATTTGAGTTGCCCTCCAGCTTCCACAGGTTCACACACACATGTATGTACCACTCCTACATGTACACACATGTTTTTTTAAAAAAAACCCTCTGCAAAGTGCCTCGCACTTGGTAACCACATGTTGAGCGAAGAATGAGTAGATGAGTGCGTGCCTGGAATACCTAAATAACAGGGAGGGAAGCATTCGATATACTAAATTAAAATTTGTATTTAACATTTACAAGCGTTTATACTTCTTTGACAGCCTTGACTTCCTTGCTGACCTGGCCGACCTTTAAGCTAAGGAGTGTTTGAGCATCTCTAAGCTAGTTTGAACATCTTCATACTAGTTTGTCAGGTCACTATCTCAGATGGGTGAACTTCACCAATCAATAAAAAGCTGATGGATCTGGGTCACGTACCAACTAGGAGACAACTGTTTTGCGTTCTGACCCCAGCCCGTGTTGGGGCCCTCGGTCTCCACGCGCTGGCGCGAGCGCCTCTCTCACCTGAGTTGCATGCCTGTGCTCCAAGAGCAGGCGTCTTTCCGCAGGAGTAGGTTGTTAAGAGTCACTGCGTTGATCATGTAGAAGAGCTGCTTGAACACCTGCAGGATAATCTCGGGGTCCAGGCCCTGGTCACACATGACTGTGTGGAAAGAGTTCATCTGGCGGACGATGGCCTCCAGGCAGTATGAGTTCTCTCCATCCACCATGCTGGAGGAGCGCTTCCGGTAGCCAGTTGGCCTCACACCAGATAGCCCCTGGATACTCTCATTCTCCAACATGGCAGACACTGAAAGGAAGGCATGGTTAGAAGTGTGTGTGTTCCCCTCAAAACTCCGCTGTAGGACCAGGCAGATATGCACGGTGACAACATATGCGGGAACCTAATACATCTGGCAAAGAATTTTCAAGTCTAGTGGATCTCCATCTTACATTAAATAATTATGGATCATACTGTCACTTAAATTCACTGGTGAGCGGACAAAAATCCAAGGTATGTTCTAGCTGGATTCTGTACTACCTCTGTCAAGAGTCCAGCGTTTAAGAACTGAGCCAGCTCCCATAGAGTTTTGGCCCAGGCACTGACTGTGTAACTGCCATTCGGTGAGCTGCTTCAACATCCTTACTGAACAGCATTTAGCTGCGTACCAGGTGGTGCTTCAGGGACAGGACCTCGTCCAGTCATCCAGCAGCCCTACGAGGCACTACCCACTTTACCAATGAGCAAAACTGAAGCATAAAGAGGTTAGGAAATGTGGCTACAGGAATGCTGCTAGGAAGTGGCAGCACCAGGATTTGAACCCGGGTCTTACTCAAGAACTGGTACAATATTATTCCAAGTTCTGAAACCTCTCCAGCTTGATCTGTTAGTTCTTCCTCTACATGGGAAAGGCCTTAAAACAAAACTAGATAGAAGGGAAGATTTGATATGAAATGTATCCCGAGAGATACTCTTTGGGATTGGCCCTTCGGGAATTCACTCAACCTGTCTGTGTTGTGAGGACCTAGAGAAGCCATTCCACAGGTCCAGGGTTAACTTCCTTCTTAGCTTTCATGGAGCAGTGAGTGGCAAATATATGTCATTCTCCTTTTAAAGCACAGTTGCTCTTTCAATTCTGATTTGATGTTCAGCACGCAAGTGCACCCCATTGCTTTAAGCAAAGTCAGTAAATACGATTGCTGTGTGCGTCCTGAAGGCTTGACTCACAAGTGCCCATGACTCTTAAGTGAATCTGGCACACCATCAGCAAGAAGAGATTGTCTTCCCTTGTATTTGCATCCACACCATTATATCGCTTGTGGAAATTGGTTTGTTGTGGGAAAATACTACAGGAAAGAGATTAAGGAAAGACATCTTGCGATGCTGGCCTCACATTTTTATAGCATGCTGTTGGACGTTTCCAGGTCTTACACACAGTGTGCACTACCCTCATGCTTGCCCCAGGATGGCCCTGGCTTTGTGGAGGCCACAGCTGGTAACAGCTGGTTCCCAGAAGACAAGGCAAGCCTGCCACAATCCTCCTCCGGGCCCGCAGACGCACTAGGCACCAGCTTACCAATCATGGGTTGTAACAAGCCCTCGGCGATCTTAATGAGCTGCTGATAGATCTGAATGGAAAGGTCGCTTAGCACCTGGCGGTACTCAGTGAGGTCAAAGTTCTTGAGACAGTGCTCATTCTGCTTTGCAGTGTTCTGTGTCATGAAACCCTGGAGAGGAAAAGTGTGTGTCAACGAGCTGCTGGCGTCTCCTGGGCTCCGTACACCTTCTTAGGCCACTTTAACAACTTCCTATTTGCAGGGCTCCGCTCAGTCCTTCCCTGTGTGTGCAATGCTCTAGAAAACAGGATGGCCCTGGCCTTGAAGGTAGTGGAAATCTCGTGACAGACAAGTCAAGCTGTGTATACACAAAGGCCTAAGTCATTTAGATCATTGAAATAAAGTAAGGACAGAAAAAAGTTTAATAAAGAGGGTAGTCACACTTTCTCAATGTTATCTGCTGTTATCTGCATTCAGATTTCCCTGAGACCTTAGGCCCCACGAGGCCCCACAGGACTACCGGCATAGGCCAGGTTCTGTTTGTAGGAGACATCTATGGACTCTTGTCATTTTTTCCAGAATTAACCCAGATGGGCAGAAATGGCAACGGCAGCCCCATCCTCCCTCCTAGCTTGCTGTACTATATGAACATGTAATCTGGACTAAGTATTCATCGAAAGAGCCCTGTGGCCAAGGTCTTTCTACTTTTACCCTTTTTTTGATATATCATTTAGGCCGTCCTCAAACTTGGGGCTTTCTTACCACAGCCTCCCAACTGCTGGGATTAAAGGCCTGTGCCACTGAGCCTAGCTCCAGTGTCCTCTTTATTCAGGCCAAGAGCAATCAACAGCAGCCGAAAAGACCAGTACTGTCAAAAAGGCAGCTATCCCCTCAATCTGTTCCCCTCCCTTCAAATTACAAAGCAATTTTAAATAAGGAAATGGGCAGAAGTGGGAGCGGCCGTGCCTGCTAAGCGATGAGGCCATTCACTCATCCTTGCTGTTTAGACTACACAGAGCTAGTTACAATGTGGTTCAAATCTTGTCCCCAAGACCAGAAGCACGAGGAGCCCAGGCCATGGGGCCTTGGTCCTGCCCTTTCATGACACGGAATACATGGTGACACTGCTTACTGCTAACTGCTAGCCTGACGGAAGTCTAGAATCCTCTGGGAGTCAGGCCTCTGGGGTGTGCCTGTGAGGGATCTTCCTCACGGTTGAGGTGAGGAGGCACACCCTGAATGTGGAGATGGCCGGGCCCTGGATTGAGTGAAGGGGAGCTGATCGCTGGCCTGCGCTTCTAACCTTGCTCTCTGCTTCTCTATTGCAGATGCTGTGTGACTAGTGGTTTCAAGTTTCTGCCGCTTTGATTTCTTACAACAGATGGTCAGTATCCGGAATTGTGAGCCCAATAAACCGTTTCTCAGTTAATTTGTTTTTGTCAGGGCATTTTATCACAAATAGAGATGGAGACACTGTATAAAATGAGGCACCTTGATGAAACAGTGAGAGCTCCTGTATGTCACTGTGGGAGAGGACCAGAAGGCATCTGGTTTGAAGCAAAGGACATTTCTTCCACCTTTATCCTCTCTTTCATAGTAAAAGCCAGTGCCCAAATCCAAGTTCTATTTCTTAAAGGGAGGCGGGGGTCCAACTACAGTGCAAAAATGACTGACGGGGCAGAGATGAGTTCATTACCCCCGGGAGAAGAGCATCTCTAGTTGTTATGGCATAAAAGATAAAGCTTAAAAAATATATTGCTGCACCATTTTAACATTTGCTATGCCTTGACTTTGGGCAGGGTGAGGGTGAAAGGCGGGGAGGGCGGGGAGTTGATGTGGGAGGCAGAAGGTCTGGATCCAGTGAGATCCTCACTGGGGAAACTGGAAAGTGTACGTTCTATGGCACAGAGCTGAAGGCACCGCACGGCAATGGGCAATCCCACCAATGGTAGGTAGGAAGCGAGAGTCCTAGGTAAGGCTGGACTCAAGTGGTCCAGAGTGGAACATGCAATGATATCATTAGTGGGCCTCAGGTCAGTGACGCAGATCAAGCCGGATGCATGAAGCTGGGCTTCAGCATCAGCCTGTACTGTGTGGTTCTGTATAGGGCACCCCCTTCTTGTGGCACTTTATTCAGAAGTGGACAGAGCCCAGGAGACAGCCTAACACACCAGACACATGACCTTCTTCCTGGGACAGCCTTAGAGATGCAAGGTTACAATGGTCCCCTAGAGAATCAAGGGGCTTTCTGGCACTGTATGGTTAAGCAAACTCATTTCCATGCCCGTTCTGCTCTCTTGATTAAGGGGTGACTTTTCATGGGTTCTTGAGCATACTGAACCCCCAAAGTCTCCTGGGTCCCGACCCAGTCCCACTAAGGTATTCCCACAATCTGAGGCCCTAGCAGGTGCCTCGGAGACCTTTACACCCAACACCTAATGGGGGGGGGATGCAAAGCACCCTAAGCTGCAAGTGGATAAAGTGGGGCCCGTATTGGGGCACTTCGCTCTCTACTCACCTCATCCCCACTGTACTGCTTCAAACAGTGAAGGAAGCGGCAGGTGTTGGATAACCAGAATGACGTCATCTCAAAGTCATCATTATGCTTCTGTGAAAAGAAAAGCACACCGTTGGCTCTGAGTAAGTCTCCCATTGGCTGACATATAGCCCTGGTGCCTCTCTCTTTGCATGTTTCCTGTGTTACCCAGCATTTCTGGGAAGTCCTGATGTATACAGTCTACTTTCCAGTCACAGAAAAGACACCCTTCACTGAGGCCGAAGAGCAAGCTGTCTCCCACAGCTGTAGCCTGTCAAGCTGAGTGACAAGATGAAGCTTAGGCCCAATGGCCCCAGCTCTAGTCTAGTCTAAACCTTTCACTGGCCAACTGAGCTACCAGCTGTCCAACACAAGGCATGCTAGAGAGCACAGCAGTGACGTATGCTGCCATCCCATCAACCTAGAAGTCAGATGCTCAGTGGCAATAAACTAAGTGACCAAGGCCCATAGACAACTTGGTCCATCCAGTTTCTGCATGATAGCTATTGACTTCTCAGAGCCCATTCTGTAAAATTCTTCAGCACACCCATTATTTAAATAGCAATGGGTATGAACTATGACAATAAAATGAAGCTGACCACACAGGCTCTGGGCTGCAGCACACTAGTCTAGCTTAGAGCTATGGAGGCCTCCCTGCAGAAGTGACATCAGCAGTCCTAGGCTCCTGACCACACAGGCCTTAGGCTCCAGCTGGAGCTTGTAAACAAGGTCAAGGCCAGAGACACAAATTTGAGACTGACCAATATCTACATATGCATGATATACACGTCAGGGCAATTGGTAGGTAAGACAGTGCAAGGAGCCTGTGTCAGGGAAGGCAGGGCAGCTGCCAAGGGCACGCAGCCAGCAGCCAAAGGCTAGCTTGTTCTCAAATCAGCGATCACAGGCTCATTGGAGGAGACCAGGGCTCTTGAGGATGGCTTGCCTCCTTGAAGCAGCAGTGTCACGGAGAATCTGAGTCAGTCACTGACATAAGACTGTTACTGTCACTGAAGTCTAATCTCCCTCACAAACCCCCCTCTTACCACTTGACTCCAGCTCCTTTGTGAAAATGCCTCACCCCCAAATAGCCTAGCCAATGATGCAAACAGCGACTACTACTATGTCCCTTAAGAGTCTTGTGCCTTAAGAGCAGCCCTGTTCTGGCCCAGGCTGCCTCACCTTATAAACTGATGAACAACCGTAGCTCTGCTGTGCCACCAACCAGGATAGTGTGTCTTAGCTCCTTTGGCGAGAGAGGGAGTATGGGTTCCTGAACTTGGTCCAGAAGCATCCCACCTCCCTAGCATCTATGCTAGTGGGCATCCAGGCTTTCCCACAAATACAGACCCAGCAGGGAGGTTGCTGGAGGCCCACACTGGAATTCTGTGCTTCCTGACGTTTGCAGACCTGAGCTTGCCCTGAGAACTGCTAGGCATCCCCGATGGTGTAATTGGTGCACTGGCAGAACACAGGCACAGAGAAGCCATGGAGGTGCTACTTTTGCCAGGGCTGCTGGGAACTGCACCTGTCTCCTCAGGCCCCTTCCTTACCTTGAGGACTTTCTTAACGCCATTGATGGTGGAGCTCAGCAGCGAGTGCACCTTAAGGTCGTCGTTGGTGTAATCCGCATGCCGGACGCACATGTAGAGTATGTACGCAGGCAGACAGGGCACGGTGCCCGACAGCATCTGGGGCTTCAGGTCTAACAGCAATAACATGCGTGTTAGCTCTATTAGCGGAGCACTTTGAGTGTCAGAATCCTTGCCCCAAAGAGAAGCATCTGATTATTTCCCTGTAGCCCACCTAGGAATCCACTTTTCACCGGGCTGTAATGGGCTCCTGTTTCTGAACCCTTAGTCCCTAGTTGATGACGCTGTTTGGAGAATTCATGGAACCTTTAGGAGGAGGAGCTTTGCTAGAGGAAGTGCATCACTGGGGGAGTGGTCTTTGAGGGTTTATAGCCTTCCCTACTTCCTGCCTGCTCTCTCTCTCTCTCTCTCTCTCTCTCTCTCTCTCTCTCTCTCTCTCCCCTTCTGGGGTGCAGCTGGAATGCAGCCAGCTAGCTTCCTGTTCAGGTGCCTGCAGCCATGCCTCTCTTGCTTTGACGGACTCTATCCCTCTGGGCCTGTAAGCCAAACAGACTCTTCCCTGAGTTGCTCTGGGTCACAGTGTCTTATCACAGCAACAGATGTACACACTCAGCCATCCAGGCACCAGCAGTGGCAGACACTGGTCAAAAGGCAAAAGCATGGCCTGGCCAGGTGTAACCTTAGCACTCAGAAGGCAGGGGCAGGCACATCTCTGTGCATTTCAGGTTTACATAGAGAGTTCCCAGTCAGTCAGGGCTACATAGAGAAAACCTGTCCAAAAACAGATAAAACCAAACAACTCCTCCCCACACTCCTAGGTGCTTGTATTGCAGCAGTGAAACAAACAGGCCTCCAGGGAGTTCTCTGCCACATGCATAAAAGGGCCACAAGTTACAATTCACGCCATGGTTGCCAGGAAGGAGCTTACAGCTAGAGGCAGGCTGTAAGTGGAACCTGGCTCATGCAGTCGGGTGAGAACACCTCCATTTCTTGGCACCTGACCTTCTGGCTGAGCACAGTGGATTCTTTGATTGTGAAGATTGGTATCTGGAGAATTTAGCTTGTATGTTCCCAATGATTGCCAGTTGGCCAATGGCTGGGAAGGTTGGAACAACCTCTGGTCCATGGGTGTGCTGTTATTGTTTAGTTTAGTTTAGTTTTAGTTTTGTTTTTCCAACTTGACACAAGCTAGGGTCATCTGGGAAGAGAAAACTTCAACTGGGAAACTCTCTCCTGGAGAGTAGCCTGTGGAGCATTTCCTTGATCAGTGACCTATGGAAAAGGGCCCGTCACGCTGCAAGTGTTCCTATGTGGCATAACATAGCAGGCTGAGTGAGCAACAGGGAGCGAGCCAGTGAGCAGCTCTCCTCCACGCTCTAGTTCAGCTCCGGTCTCCAGGCTTTTGTGTTGATCTCCTGCCTTGACTCATCTCCATAATGGAGTGTAACTACAAGGGCTGTGGTGTTTACAGCACTGGAAGGTACTCTCTGACACTAGAGCTGTCCTTTTGGAATGATTACTTGGCAGCGCTTGCCCTGGATGTCTCACAGTTGAGCTGGCCCAGCAGCCCACTGCCACTGCCTTCAACTCAACATGTCACCTTTTCCAGCTGCTCTCTTCTACCCTTCCTCCTGACTTGGACTGTGACTGTGACCTTCATGCTGATACTCAGGCTCTTTGCCCCTCCCTCCCAACACCCTGGGGAACTGTCAGATGGAGTCTAGTGTCCTGGGGAGCTACAAAGCCAGGTTTAAAGCAGTGAGTAATGGCAAGAGACCATAACAATGGGAAGAAAGGCTCCGTGCCAGGTTTATATGATGGGTGAGAAAGGGGCCAGCACTTCACTGTGGCTCTGGCTGTATCCCAGCTCTCAGCCTCCAGTCTCATTACCTTGACCAAACCAAGCCCTGAAAAACCCCTGGGCTTGGAACCCACAAATGGGGAGGCTTCCCACCCACTCCCTGGGCCAATAGCATCCTTAAGTCTTCTGCCAAGGCTGGTAAGAGTTGGGGTGCGCTGGCATGCACGTATCTTCAACTGATACCCAGATTACATCATTCTCGCTCATGTGTCCTTCCAGTTAGTGGTAACTACAGGCCATAACACTCTGGATGCATGGTCAATGTTCTGGAATTTTCTAGGTTCAATAAATGGCTATGGATTGGCTCTTGGCTCTATATAGAATGCCAGGAATATTCATCGAGGGGAAATATGCTGAGTCCTGTGCCAAGCACAGGAAGAGCACAGGAGGAACAATCTGTGGCTTCTGCCAAGCACCCTTTGCCCTTTGGCTGTTGCTTTGGACATTTTTAGTAACTTGATGATGACTGTTAGGCTCCAACAGTGACCTATGACAAGCAGCCCTTCACTCTGTTGTGGACATGAAACATGGCATTACAATGTCAGAGTTAACTGAACATGTAAACAGGGCTCTATGTTTTATAACTTAAATAGGTGTGAGTCAAGGGCTCCCTTCCCACTCTCATCGCTTAGATGATTGTACGTGATGACCTAGATACCAAGAAAGAGCACCTCATCATCTGCCCTTCAGGCGATGCCCACATACGCAGATGGACCTCCTCTTAGGAACCTTTCGCTGACTAGTTGCTTCAGAGAGGAGAAGCAAGCTGAGTCATAGTCCCCACCCTATAAGGTGCTAATATCTGCTCGGAAACAGAAGTGAGCCTGTTCTGTCACAACAGACTGTTCCAAGGCGAGCTGCTTAAAATCCACATATGGATAAAGCTTGAAGCAAGATGTTAGAGATTGAAAGTGTGGGCCTATGAAATGCATTTTTTCCCCTGGACGAGCTCTGACTCCTCCCCTGAGTTTCTAGAAAGTTACTAGAATGAGGTCAGTACCCTCCAACATGAAGTCAGGTTTGTGTACTGATAAAGACACTGGGAGAATTAAACGTTCCGGGGGTACGGTGTTTGGAATGGTTGCTGACAAGCCTGCACTGCTATTGCCAAAGTGTCGCTGCCCACCATGATCTCCCCCCCCCACCCAGAGAAAGAAGAATTGCAGCTGCCACTGAAGATAGGCCATGTGGCAAGCAGGAGCCATGTGGACCCCCTTTCCTGCACTGATGCGAGGCTATAGGGGTGGGGTGTGGAAAAGCGGCAAGGTGCATAGGAACAGTTGGAGATGGTGGACATGATGTGGAGGAGGGCACTAAGATATCCATAGGGGAGATGGGAGGGTTGGGGCTGACCAGGAACGGGAGAGGAAAGAGCTGGCAGGTGGCATGCCACTATGGGTTCTGACCTGTCACCAGGTTCCGGATGAGGAGGGCCTCGTCCTCTTTGTGGTACTCCAGCATGCCTTGGAAGTCCTTCTCTTTTCGCTGGACGGTGACCTGCCTTGTGAGTTCATAGTGCGTCCTGTCATTCTGTGCCAGAGCCTGGGCAGCTGAATGGAAAAGGGATGCCAGCAACGTGGTGAGAACATGCACCTCAAGGCCTACAGGAGGGGTGTCCCCGCTCGGGGATCGCGCGCAGGGTACTGGAGCACCCATACTCCATGTAACTGTTCCTGTGTCCGGAACCCTCCCTAGCTGCGTGTGAGGACTTCAGCACTTGTGCTGAGGCCCACTGTGTATGGGGGGTGGGGGAGGTCCCTGGAAGGGAAATAGACCAGAGAAACTATGAGTGGCAGCCATGTTCAGCCTGCCTTGCTGGCAAGTGCTTCTCTCCTCCCACCAAGCTGTAAGGAAAGCCCCTGAGTCTGGGAGGAGAGCTGGCCAGGCCTGTTCTACTCAGTTAGCTCCCTGTGTGTACCAGAGCACTGGCCGTCATGACACTGTGATGGTGTGGTTGTGGGCTGGCCAGGGGACCCGGTGGTGCCAGTGGGGCAGAATCACTATTCCTAGAATCCAAATGGAGTGTGGGGCTGGGGGCACTCTAAGTGCAGCCCACGTGGAGCACAGTCATCCAGGAGATATCTTAGTGGTGCCAACTGGGGTATCAAGGACTTGTCAAACGTCACTCAGACCTTTCCTCAGCCCGGAGGATGGTAGTAGACTCCAGACATTTATGCACTGCACACCTGGGTACTGTCATTAGCTCAGGACAGATAGGAAGTCCCCAGTCTTGTTCCTTCCAGTTCAGCTGAGTAGATGTACTCATATGCTTACACAGAGACACACTTGACAGTGTGGCTTGGCCAGGTGCCAGGCCAGTAGTGTGATTTAGGTGCTGGGGCGGGGGGCGGGGGGAGACTGAACACTGAGAAAGCCAAGCAGGAGGGAAGGAGGTAGGCAAAACCAGGCATGATCCACCAATGCACCCACGAGAGCAGTGGTTCTCAACCTTCCTAACGCTGTGACCCTTTAACATGGGTGTGGTGACCCCAACCATAAAAATTATTTCAACGATTACTTCATAACTGATTTTGCTACTGTTATGAGTCATAATGCAAATATCTGTGTTTTCCAATGGTCCTAGGCAACCCCTGTGAAAGGGTCATATGACCCTCGGAAGAGTTCATTACTCACAGGTTGAGAACCACTGCCTTAGATGAACGGGACAAGAGCAGGGCAAGCGATCACCCACGGTGGGTGTTTGTAAACTGGCCAGAGGTGTGTTTTTGTGTGTGTGCACAGACATATGAACATATGCAGAGGAGCATCTGGTGAGAGCTGGGGTTTCACTCTGCTGGCTGTGGGGAGGCAAGAGGACAGACATTGCTTTGAGCCGAGGTATCCCCTGGGAGCAGAAGATAAAGACTGATCACAGGGGAGTGGGGGGCGCAGAGAGTGGAGCAGTGGGGGACGGGGAGACAGGTCTTCTGGACTGAGCAAAATGGAGAGGTTGGAGGGAGGCCAAGAGACTTGGAGAATGACAACCTGAGGATCAGAGATGAAAAACCCCGTAGATGGAGGGTGCACGGGCCCATGCAGGGAGACCATCAACTGAGGAAAGGTCACAAGTTGCCTGATGTGGGCAGAGACGTGCCTGACAGTATATAAACACTGGGTATACACCCTGTGATCAGTGATGTGCCCAGAAGGCTGTGGCCTCAGGACAGCACAGGACATGGTTCCAAGCAGACAGCAGAAGGATGAAGAGGGTTATCTGTGACATGAGGCTCCTGAGGGCTACAAGCAGTTAGCACCTGCTTAGAGGGCACAACAGTCACAGGAATGGACATTCCGAGGGCTTTAGGAAAGCGATTTAGATATCTGTCCGCCCCTCCCTCTGGGCCAGACTCCAAATTGGAAGTGTACTTGTGACATCCCAAAGGCAAGGGCTGAGGACTCCAGGTCTCTGTGTCACAGTGTTCTTTCGCTCCAGGAAGCCTCACCTCTGACTCTATGCCCTTTGAAGGCAGGTACCACTATGGACCTATGCGGCTCACTCCTCCTCCAGCCTGCAGCGCCTGGCTGCTCTGCTCAAGCTGGTCTCTTCCCTAGGCTCTACCTGCTGAGGACGTGTGAGCTCCTGGTGGCTGAATTTGTCCATGACATGGCTGGTACAGGCACAGCTGCCAGGAAACGGATGAAGTGGACAGAAGGGCCAATGGGCAGGCAGCTGCATCGCACAGGCTGGCAAGGCCACCTCTGCCTCATGCACACACTCAGGTGTGGACACAGGCCACACCCAGGCACACTACCTTCTAAGTCCTGGACCTTCTTCATGTAAATCTTCAGTTGCTTTTTCAGCTTCCTCTCATTTTTCTCCAGCTTTTCCACCAGTTCCTTGAAATCCTGAAAGCGTAAGGGAGCTGTGTGAGAACAGGATGTTGGCCTCACCCTGAAGGGAAGGTAAAATCCTAGCTAGGAGCAGAGGGGGCCTGGGAGGCTAAGGAGCTTGCTCAGGTAGGAGCCGAAGGGCCTCCTCACACAGGCTTAGTACCTGCTCAGAGCCCAGGTGTGAGTCAGAGTTCATTCTACCAGCAACAACAGGGTGAACTCCCAGGGCGAATTCCTCCCACTGGGGCACTCTGGCAGTTGTAGACTCCTGGGGCTCCCTGAGCCAAGCCTCCTCAGGGTTCACCCAGCTTAGGTATCCAGGGGAGTAGTGGGCAGCACCCTGGGTGGAGGTGTGGGAGTGCAGCCACACAGCTGGAAGAGTCAGCAAGCCAGACAGGCTTCTGGGATGAGAAGCTAAACAGGACAAGGGCTGTGGCCCCAGTCCCTAGCAACCGCTGCCACTGGAAGTGAGTCAGCCCACAGGGACCTGGGACAGCAGACTGTCCAGGGGAGGACTTTGCTATCGTTACTGCCCTCATCCAGCTGGGCAGAGGTTCTTTGTGGGAGGGAATGGAGAGAGGAAAAGAGCTCTGCTCTTTCACCATGAAACCCAAGCCTAGGTTATCAGAGCGATGGAGAAGAGGGAAGCAAATAGTCATTCCTGGGACCCCTGAAACATCTCTGGTGTGTACTCTCATCTGCCCCTGGCCCCGCCTCTGTGTGGGTAACAGGGTATAGACCCCAGGGCATTGTGGGTACTAGGCAAATGCTCTACCACTGAGACATAACCTTTGCCCTAGATGACATTGTTTTAAAGGACTTATTTTATTTTCATGTATATGTGTGTGCTGTGTGGGGCTTCTGTGCCTGTGTGCAGGGGAGTGCAGGTGCCTGTGGGGGCAGAGAGAGGATGCAGAAGGCCTTCAAGGTAGGCCTGCCGAAGAGGGTCAGTTACAAGACCGACCCCTGCGCTATAGGCTTTGCAGGTAAGTCTAATTATAGGCGTTTTGAGGGACTTTATCTTCCTTCAAAAGAGGCAGAGCTGGGCACTGCCACTGCTGCCAAACCAATGACTTGAGTTTGATCCCCAGGACTTCCATGGGAGAGAGAACTGGCTACTGCATTTTCCTCTAATTCCCATACATGGGTGGTAGACTTCCCCATTAATAAATAGAAAAACAGATAAGCAAACAAACAGTAAAGATCACACACACACACACACACACACACACACACACACACACACACACACACACACACACACA
>OU015744.1:13741463-13758204 GCA_907169655.1 Acomys percivali
TGTGTGTGTGTGTGTGTGTGTGTGTGTGTGTGTGTGTGTGTGTGTGTATACGTGTGTGTGGGGTTAAAGTTATACAACAAACGTACAGGCTGAGTACTGAACAATATCTTCTCTTGACTCAGGCCACACACCTGGGAAAGCAGGTCCCTGGTACCTTCTGGTGTCAGCCAAGGTGGCTCCTGAAGGTCACTGTGTCCAGTGCTCTTCTCACCCACCCCACAAAGTCCTGGGCACAGGAGCATCCTTAAGTCCAGTCAGAGAGTTGGTGGAGGGCGAGAATCAGGGAGCCTAATAGAAAGGCCACTCAGCCCGTGCCAGAACCCAGATGGAAAGCTGCTATCTTGCCCTGCCATGTTTTGGGTAAAATCCAGGGGCTGAAAATATCCATTTGGGATCCTTGCAGAGCTAGCCTCTAATGGAAGGTCCCCAGAGCTGCAGTGATTACACATTCTGCTTCTTGGGATGGGTGTCTACATCTGTATCAACCCCTCCCCACCAAAGTCCAGAGAGGGTTACTTAATACACTTCTGGGACCTTTGCATAGCTTCTGTTCCTAGTCTGAGAACTAGTCCCTTATGTGTTAGAAGCTCCTTGTGCTGTGGCAGGGCAGCGAGGAGGACCACTGCTGACAGTTTGATGCTGATTTTGACTGCTGATTATTTTGATGAATACCCCTATCCAGGTGTCTGCCTGGTAAATGCCTGGAACTTCACTAGTGTGCTGGTTTGGATGGGAATGGTCCCCATAGGCTCTTATGCTTGAATACTTGGTCCCCAGTAGGTGACACTGTTAGGGAAGGGCCAGGATGGGGTGGGGCTTTGCTGGAGGAGGTGTGCTATTGAGAATGGGCTTTGAGGTTTCAAAGAACTTCACCATTCTCAGAATCTCTCTCTGCCTGTGCTTCTAGATCAAGATGTAGGCTCCCAGCTACTGCTCCAGCACCACGCTGCCAGGTACCCCACCATGATGGTCATGAACTCTTAACTCTTTGAAACTGTAAGCCTCAAATAAAATCTTTCCCCCCCCATTAATGGTCTTGGTCGGTCACTCATGGTGTCTCGCCATAGCAATAGAAAAGTAACTAAGACAACCAGATACTGCTTTTTCTTCCTATGCCCAGCAGCAAGGTGTCCTGGGTAATCCATATGTCCCAGGAAAATCCCTAAGGACCTAAAGCTGTGTTGAGCAGGCTCTGTTATCTGCATCCCCATGTTCTCGGATGTTAAGGCTTGCAATCTACCTAGCGTTCTTTGTAGCAACAATTTACCCCAAAGGAGACCCCAGTGCTACAGAAGGTTTTGGAAGTATTCAGTAAGTGTGCATCAGGGCGGAAGCAGGATAAAAGCCAGCATGCTATACTCTGCCCGCCAGCTATGCTACAAATGTAGAGATGCTGGCACCCGGCTGGACCTCCAAGGATCTCCCAGTCTTCTTTTGGAGGCTCCTCAGCCTTACTAGCTGAGCTTTAGAGTCTGTGATGGACTGCTGGGTCTCTGAGAACATTACCCCGCTTCTGTAGTTCTCATACTTTCCAGAGTGGCACACGGGCGATGCCTAGACAATCTTTTTGGGAGTTAGCTTCATAGGGAAATAGAGTTCTGAATCCTGTTGCATGCTGGGTACCATGGAGACAGGTAAAAGATGACAAATGTACAGCTCAGACACTCCACATTTCAAAACATGAAAACTGGCTCATGGGTAAACAGGAAAACTTGTGAACCAACTCAGCAGAGACCTTTGCTCCCTGGTGAAAGAGACTCAAAGGGCCACAGACCCAAACCCCTTCATCCCTGTGCTTAGGAGAGTAGCTGGGGAGGCAGTGACATCTGCTGGTGAAAGGAGGAAAGCCCAAACAGCTCAGCTTCAGGAAGTCAACAGATCTTCACAGGGCCTTTTGCATAGACCACTGTGCTGTGCTAGGAATATACAGCAAGGCCCTCTGGTCAGTGTGGAGCCAGAAGTCCTGCTGGGGATGCTCATCTGCATCCCCTGGCCTGACTCTCCATGTGTTAGGGTGACACTGTGAGCTGCATGACCTCAGAAATATCTTTTACTAGCTGTAGAGGTGACGCAGCAGTGATGGCTTCAGAGAGGATATACTTTCCCTCTGCAGACTCTGCAACCATACCCTGTCATATGTCCAGCCATCTTGGGTCTGGTCAGTTCCTTGTGTGTAGGATGATCCCTGTGTGCTCTGAGACTTCTTTAGCTCACACTGGATATTTTCTCAGCAGCCCAGGCTCTTTGCTGGGGCCTCTGAGAAGCAGAGACATAGGGAGAAAGAGGAGCTGCCTTCAGGGCAAGGCTAGGCACTGAGCAGGTGTGTGGGGAGAGAAGCCCAGGTGCACTTGTCTCTCTGAGAACTGGTACTTTCCATGGACCTGGTTCCAGCCAAAGGCGGTAACAAAGCTTTTCTGTGCTGTGGCCTCCTGTTCTTTCCTGAGTCCCAAGGAAAGACCCAAGAACTTTCGCTGACTCACTGTGGAAGAGTGCTGAGTCTTGGTAGGGCTTTGGTGGAAGCATACAGGGGATTCAGTGGAGTGCTGCTTGAAGCCAGATTTATCCTGAGCCTCAGCCACACTCACTGCCCAAGTCCTAACACAGCTCTGTGACCTGGAGGGCCTACTTAGGTGAGGCTGGCCTGAGTAGTGAAGGCAGTAGCCTCTCTCCCAGTCCGCATGCCATCATCCCCTCAGAGCCAGCTGGAAGAGGATGACAGACTTCTGGCTCTAAGCTTGGCTCCCACGGCTGTCTCCGTAGGTAAAGCGGTCAGAGCAGTGCTGGCTGTCCTAGCTCCCAAGATGGCAGCATGAGCTTGCAGAAGCAGAAGAGGATGCTCCCACACGCCAGAAGCGCAGGCCAGAGCAGGCCTCGGTAGTGCTTGCCTGTATGCTCACAGTGCAGGGTGGGGACACGGAACAGGTGGAATCTCTCTGCAGATATCTACAGGCGAAGACACTCAGCAAGTGCAAAGAGTGCTGAACCCGAGGGACCACAGATGCTTGGAGGGACTATACATGAGACTGAAGTGTATCTGGAATCTTCTCAGAATTCCAGCCTGAACTCAGGATATGTAAGCATTTTCTAGGTATAGATTTCATCAACATTCTAAAGGGACCCCGACTCAACCGCACATGCAAGACACCACTTTGTATGTATGTATGTATGTATGTATGTATGTGTGTGTGTGTATGTATGTATGTATGTATGTATGTATGTATGTATGTATATAAAGCTCTCCATTACAGGCCAAACACAAGAAAGAAACTGAGGGTTTCTGTCTTCACAGCATCCTTGTCGTAAGGGGGTGCCTGTCTGGGCTCCCCAGAACCACAGCCTGACTCCTCTTCCCTGCCAGTCAGTCCAGCCTCTTTCTCACTTAGTGCTTGGATTTGTAGTGATTGCAAAAAAATTTCTCAAAGCTGAGGCTGGGACAAAGCTGAAAAAGGCAAACTTCTATGGTGCCTAATGTGGCAGATATTGGGGACCTGGGTCCCCCCCTGCACCCTCCCCCGACCTCTCCTCCTCTAAGTAGCTACTCTTTCCTTAAGCCAGGTTCTGGGCTATTAGTTCACTACGGCTGGATGAGCTTTCTGAGCACGGAATCATTTTAAGATATAGTCAAGACTTTTTTTGTTTTATCACCTCCATTGTTGCTGCAGGAAGAAGACAAAATCTGGGGCGTTAAGCAGCCCCTGGAAAGACCTAGCTGGAGGACTAGTCTCCTGACAGCTGAAGGGAGGAACAGAAAGAGCACTGCAAGCAATCTCGGCTCTGAAGATCAGAGCGATAAGGCAGGCCCTCGGCTGCCGGCTTGCTTTCTAATTTAATACTACCTGTGCTCTTTCCTCATATTCCTCTCATTCCTTATCTCCCACCCGAGATCATTTAAGATGACTGGATCTTGACTCCAGCTTTAGCGCACGCACGGAGTCACCTTCATTCCTTCTCTTTCTTCTTTAGGGACAAGCGGGCCCGGCTACGTCTTCCCCCTCTTGTTTCCCACGCGTGGGGGAGGGGAGGGCTGGGCAGGAGCAGAGCAGCCTGGAAGCCAGCCTTCCTGTACTCTACCTTGGTTTGGCTATAAATAGACCGGCTGTGCGCCTGAAACTGCTCAATCCTTCTGGGCCTCAGTTCCCTCATCTGCAGAAGACCTAGAGATCCTAAGCACGTACGTCCTCAGAGGAAGCAAACTCAGGTTGTGTTGGCAGCATCACCCTCTGGTGCTTTTCTGAAGGCTCACTGCTTCCAGCAACCTTAAACAAGTGCTTTCCACTGGCAGGCTTCCTGGGGACCTTCTTTTCCAACAAATAATTCTCTAGTGTTGGGCAGATGGCCAATACCTACAGAACAGGTTGTAACATGCTAGCTGGACAACAGCGCCCCCTGTCGCCAGACCTCCTGTCCCGGGCACAGCTCTCAGACGTGGGCCCTACCTGTTTGTCTGGCAGACCCCATGGTAGGCCTCAATGGCATCTTCTTGGTCCACATGTTTTTCACTGTTGGGCCAACTTGTTCTGGCATTGATGTTCGGCTCCTAGAAGACCCCAAAGTAAAAAACAAAAATAACCCTGGTTGCACAAACAACTTCTGAGAAGTGGCTTTCTAATATGGAGGTATGTAATGTGCTTTTGGGGAAAAGACTAAGATCCGGAGAGACAAATAACTGCTGTTAAATGCAGGCGGAAGCATGACTGCAAAAGGCCACCATGGGTGGAAGGACATGGCTTTAAGGCACTGAGTGCAAGTAGTGTGCATGTGCATGTATGAGTATATGTGTGTGTGCGCACATGTGCGTGTGCAGATGTATGCATACGTGTGTGCACGTGCATGTGTATGTGTATGTGTGTATGTGTGTGCACGCATGTGTATGTGTGTGTGCATGTGTGTGCATGTGTGTGAGTGAGGGATCCTGGCAGGAACAAGCATTTACATCAGAGGACACCACTCAAGCCTTATTGCTGAAGTACTTTATCCCCTAAGCCACCCAGGGCCCATGCCCAGAATGGCCCAGCTTATTCGAGCCCATTGGATGGCCCAAACAACCTCGAATCCCTCCCTTCCACTGTACAATCTGTCTTAGAAGGTGAGACCATCAGAACCACACACGAAGGGGACCCACCACTCTGTGAAGGCTGATAGAGAAATCTCCCCACAGACAGACGAACAGTAAGGGAGATGACATGAAAAGCAGCCACTGAGATTATCTATCTGTGCCTTGTTTCTTTTGAACATTTTCTTTTAAAAAAATCAAAGAATACATACGCTGGTGCATGTGAGTGCAGTACCTGTGGAGGCCAGAAGAGGGCAACAGATCCCCATGGGGCTGGATTTATAGGCAGTGGTGAGTTGCCTGACATGGGTCCAGGAACTGAACTCAGGTCCTCTGCCAGACCAGTAAAGTATTATTAACTGCTGAGCCATCACTCCAGCCCCCTTGATCACTTTCTTAAATTCAGTAGACTCTAGAAATTTCTAGTGTCACCTCTTGGAAAAGGTCATAAAGAAGGGCATCAAACCCTTTTGATGCTTTCAGAGACCCCGAAGCCAGGGACTGCTCTTCACGTTTACTCCATGAGTAAAGACACAGGACCATGCCAACGAGCCAAGCCACTGCTGCCATCTGATTACCATGCTCTTGCCAGCCAGCCGGCGCTGGTCAGCGTTCACGATCTGGGTCCTGAGGATCAGCACCTCCTCTTTGCGGACCTCAAGCTCCTCGTTGGCCAGCTTGAGCTGGTTCAGCAGGAGGCTGTAGCCATCCGGGGAGCTGTGGGTGGAGTTGTCCTGCATGGCTTGGTCAGCCACAGCTTTCCTCAGCTCATTTAGGTCGTTCTTCAGCTTCTTGTTCTCCGACTCAAGCTCTTGTCTCTGCAAGACAGCCGAGAGCATGCTTTAGCTAGCCCGTCTCTTCCCTGTCTACCAGAGGAGCACAGTGACTTTTTTTTTTTTTTTTAAAATGAAGACATACACGGCTCAGGTTCTGATGACATTAGTGTTCAGTCAGAGCTAGGGACTGAACTCATTATTCCAAGTTCTCAGGGAAGCGCATCTGATACAATGGCTGTGCACTATTCACCAGTGAGGTAATCTATCTCTTGAGCACATTTGGCCATGAAATTCTTCTTTGTGGAAATGCTAGGCTGATAGCTCTCTCTCTCTCTCTCTCTCTCTCTCTCTCTCTCTCTCTCTCTCGCTCTCTCTCTCTCTCTGTGATGTTTGCATGCATATACATATGTAGTGCTGGAGAGCAACGCTATGCCCGGCTTTAAGCTGACAGTTGTAAATGACATGCTGTTAATAGAACTTCCTGAAGCTTTTGTGTGCTCACGTGCTTTGTGACTTTCTAAAATCTTTTAAGAAAGAGATATACTTTTCAGAGTCACAAGATGACTGAGCCAAACCCCACTGGGCAGAATCTTTTTTATCTGAGTGAGGAAGCCAAGGCCGAGTCCACAGAAGTGCAGGATTATAGCAAGCTAAGTGCCCGAGGCAGGACGACCACACATAGGACATGACTGACTCTTGAAGGCGTTAAGCTAAGTGATATAAACGGTCCCAAGAAGACAGAGCCCATGAGTGAGCCCATGCATGAGGCATGTAGAGCAGGTGCAGAGAGACAGGAAAACAGTGGTGTCTGTCGGGCTGTGCGGAGGGAGGAGCAGAAGAAAGTTTTTAGTGGAGACAGGTTTTGCAAGATGGACAGACTTACAGGGAAAGACAGCACTGAGATGCTTACACAGTATGAATGTGTCCTCCATGACTGATCCTTATAGTCATTTAAAATAGTTAATATGGTAAATTTTATGCTATATACAGTTTACCACAGGGAAAAAAGAAAGTTGGGAGGATGAAGCCACAGAAATGACCTAAGGCAGTTTTTCTGGGCAATGATCATTAATAAATTAGTAAGAGCTGTTCTCTTAGTGACTAACAGACTGTTGAAACTGCCTCATTTTGAAGTCTTTGGTAAGGAGGGGTCTGGTCTGATATCCCTTCCCTCCACCTGGGTCCCAAAGTCTCCACTGTCCTGATATGACACAGGGAAACCCTCTGCCTCATATCTGGATATTGTTCAAAGTGATTTCATTCCTGAGGCCACATTCTATTTTAACTGGAGCTGTTTCAGGTAGGAAAGGCACATGTTTCTTGGCATAAACACGAACTCCCCTTCGTTTCAAAGAGGAAGATGTCAAAGTGTAGTAATGAAATCACTTGCTGACTGCTCTACTGATTGATGAGCAGGCTGGAAGCTTAGGGCCCGGTCTACCGAAGCCCAGCCGTGTGACTTGTCTTCTGCTAGAGGACAGACAGCCTTACCTTCAGACTATTGTAGGCTAGATCCGTGTCCTGGTCCACATCTATGCCGTTGTTCTGTTGGTCCACCTGCGCAGGGCAACAGAAAGGTAAGCACAGACTACAGGGAGCATGCGCCGCAGAAATTTCTGACGACCACCAAACTTTCTCATTCTGCTTTTGCATGGCAACCTCACCCTCCACACATGGATTTCCCACTTCCTCCAAAGGGTAGCCTCACCCTCCTGCTACCGAGAATCCCTCCATAAACAACTCCTGCAACCTCTTCCGGATGAAGGCCATGTGTGCTTGCTGCACTGTTAAACCCTGCCGAGGTTTTCCCAGCTTTTGCCTTGCCTCCCTCCATCACCAGTGACGAAGGGTTTGTCAGTGACCCGAGTCAGCAGGTAAGCTGCCCGTGCTTGCGTTCTGTGTAGCATAGGCTTTCTACACAGGCCCTCTAAAGGTTGAACACTAGACTCACAGAGAAAGAGGATGACATATTCATACTCAAAGGGCCGTGCAAGGCATGGCAGGGGAAAAGGGACTGGATAGAGGGAGCAGTCTGAGGAGCAGACACAGATGCCCCATTCTCACAGTGACTTAGTCACTCCACATGGGTGACACTCATAGGCACCCCAGCCAGGCTATATTGAGTGTGTGGCCTCTAGGTAAAGGGACCTGGGGCTACATCACTCTTGGTGGCTTAGGTTTCTCTGTATAGCCTGGCTGTCCTGAAACTTGCACTGTAGACCAGATTAGCCTTGAACTCACAGAAATCCTCCTGCCTGTACCTCATAAGTACTGGGATTAAAGGTGTGTGCCACCACTTCCCAGTAAGCCTACTAAGCCTGCTTGGTGCTCTATGTTTTGAGATATTCCTCTCTTTGCTTGGTGTCCAGGCAAGAAAATCCTGAAGCCAAGCTTCCAAAGCAACTTGGCATCTCTGAAATCATGTCTTCAGGTACAGAAGAGTTTGTGGGAACTTCTTTGATGGGCACATCAATGCCATCTGTTTCATACATGCAGACTGTACATGACTTAGGATGGCTGACTTAAGATCCCTTGACTTTAGATGGCACAAGAACAATTCACTAGAGATTGTCCTTCATTTTGAACTTTGACCTTTGCCATATGAGCCACACCAGTGCCACCGAGCCTCATCCCATTGATCATGAGGTGAACTGGTAACACCTTATGGGTGTACTGTTGCTGAGTTAGGGTGTCTGGAAGGTTGGAGGACTAAAGGATATTTTAATTATGTGCATTTTCAACATACAATGGGTTTTTTTGGGGGGGGGGAATACAACTCTTAAGATTATCAGTATAGTATTTGATTAGTGTTTGTCAGGGTAGTTTTTCCTTATAATTGGAAGCCATTTATATATCTAACGCCTTCACTCCACACTCTTAATCTAATCCACCTAGAGACTTAATGTCCCCACCAACATTTATCTCTTCACTAAGTGCTTATTAAACAAGACCAAAACGAAACAAACAACAAAAATCCCCGAGACTCCGACAGCAAGCCACCTCAGAATCTGCAGCACAACTGACTGGAAAGGGAAGAAAAGGAAAGTCTGGGTCCAGGTTGGGGGTGAGGTGGGGGTGGGGTCAAGGAGGTAGGAACAGCGTCAATTCCCATGGTTTTCAGCTTATGATTGAGAAGAGATCTGCTGGAGATATGACCCGGAACTAGACTTAAATCCCCTGAGAGGTGTCCCTCACAACTTCAAAGTAAGAAAAAGTGGTTCTTATCGCCAAGCTGCTGGAGCTGACAGCTCTCTGCTGTGGCTGCACAGACAAGTTTGTAATCAATTCTGCAACAGCCTCACTATGGCAGCATTTTTTTTTTTTTTTTTTTAATACACCAGGGCTACATTTGTTATTCCCAAACCTGATTCAGATTCCCCAGTGGCTATGTTTGTCTCCTGCATTTTTACCTGCCTTAAAAAAAGAAACCGTATTAGTGAGTATGTGCATATACGTATGTGTGTGTCTGCCACAGCTTGCATGTGCCATGGCATCTGTGTGGAAGCCAGAGGACAGCTTGCAGGAATCAGTTTTCTCCTTCCATTATGTGTGTCCCTTGGATCAAACTCAGGCCCTCATGCTTGGCAGCAAGCACCTTCATGCACACTGAGCCATCTTGCTGGCTCTAAACTCTCTTTTGTTTATACCCACTATACACTTGCTATGAGCCTGATACTGGCATAGTTCCATGTGTATAGCTTAGGTGCCCCAAAGTCCCTGAGGCAGAGCAACTACATTTTGGTGTAGTCTCACACAGTATTCTTTCAAGACTCAGGAAGATGATGACATAGCCATGGCTAAGAAGGGTCTCCTCTGACTCTGAGCCGGGGGTGGGGGTAGGGGTAGGGGGTGGGCTGAGCTCACGTTAGATTACAGGCATGAAAAGGTGGTAGACTTTCTCTGCTAAGTTTGACTTCAGCTATTTTATTTGCCAGTCCTCCGGATTCTAGTTTTCACAGACTCCCTACAGCTCCCCAGTGGGAATCCTTTGGCCTGGAGCACTTAGGGGCCACACCCTGAATGGGGCAGTGGTGTGGGACACTCACAGAGGAGTGGCCAGTTTGACTTGACAAGGGGAAGGTCCTGAAAGGGCTCACACATCTGTCACGCACCTGCACTTTCTTGCCACATATCTGTCACGCACCTGCACTTTCTTGCTGTCCTGTTGCTCCTTCTCCAGCTGCACCTGCAGCTTCTTCCTCTCCTGCTCAAGTTCCCGCACCCTCTTCTGCAGCTTCAGGAAGACTGTCATGTCCATGGCTGCCTTCTCTGTGCCAATCTCCTGCAAGGGAAGAGGGTGCGCACAAAATGGTCTTCACAGCGCGAATGCTGCGGGGGACACACAATGCCTGGCTGCCCACCTCTATATCAGCCATCTGTCTCCTTGCTCCTCCCCAACACCAGTCCTTGCGTCCAACACAAAGCCAGTGCCAGACCACTACTAGTGTTTCTCATAGGAAAGCTGGTGCTGCAGCCTTACTCTCTTCGAGATCATATCTCTGTGCCCCCAGCCATTTGCATTCTCCCTGTGTGAGCCACTGAAAACGACCAATCACATATCCTAAGAACAAACGGATACAGGCACAACTGTTTTCTTTGGAAGCTAAACAGGGAATTCATTTCTGGGAAGTGGCGTTCCATGAGAGGAACTAAATCTCAGGATACAGTGCTTCCTTCCTAACAAGGGATCCCTGAGGCCACCGGTCGCTGTCAATGTGATACCGAGGACTGCTAGATTGCAACTCGAAACAATCAAGACTTGCCCTGCTGGGGAGCCCATTTCTCCAACAGACCTTAACACGCTGATTCCCAGTGTATTTCTGTCCTTTCAGATTGATGTCTGGATTATGTGCATGCACGAACATGTGTCTGCCTGTCAGTATGGGCACATATGTGGCCTGTCTTTAACAATGCTGTGTACATGTATGGCAGCACAGTCTCGTTCTACCTCATGTACTGAGCCTTGGGGGTGGCAGTGCTCATATCTACACAGAAACAGCATCCACACAAATGCTGGGCTGCACATCCAGCGTGTGGCTGGCACAGGCAACGCTAGCTCCAGCCTCAAAGTCCACTGCACTCTAGCGATCCTGTTCTCAATGTCTGTCCCCAGGGCCCTCTGAGCCACCACCAACAGAGCAGTATTATCTCTCTGTTGGGTAGTTCCGTGCAGGTAATTACCTTGTCCTGGGCAGGACAGCTGCAAACAGTGCCCCAGACTTACCTCCACCTGCTGCAGGGCATCCTCAGTGTCTCCAATCTCTGACGTGGAAATGGAGGGGTAATTGGAGTCAGATTCTAAGCTGCTTTGATTTGACGGGTTCTTCCTATGGCCTGGAGTTTGCTGCTCAGGGAGGAGAAACATGTGACAATTCACAACCAGCTCGTATTAATGAGAAGTAACTTCTCAAGCAGCAGCAGGCCCTGGACAGCGGCCAACTGCTTCGTTTGTCAACCGCGGGCAGTGCTGCTCCTCGGAACAGTGCACAGTAGCTATTCCCACATGCCCGGCCCTTCCCTTGTCGCTTATTGCTTTATAACCCATAACACCCAGAAAGCGAGGAGGGAAGAGCCCTTCCCTCCCAGCCGTGCCCTTAGAATGCCCACAGTGTACCCTTCTCCGTGTTCTTGAAGGGGCCCCTACCCCTCACAGCCTCTCCTTCCTTCCTGTTCTGCTCATGGAGATGGTAGTAACTGCAAGTACAACATAGCTTCTGTGCTACTCATTAAAAAAAAAAAAAAAAGAAAGAAAAAGAAAAACCTTTCAGGTTTTTTTTTCCCCAGCTAGTTTGTCTTTAAGAGTGAAAACTGAGTGTGGTGGAATTTTTAGATTTCTATTTCAGTCCCTATTCAGCTCCCTTTCCTGGTTTCCATGCAACTAACTTACTGGTGTTGAATATGTATGTGTGGAGAGAGTATTCATATGGGTAAAGAATGCCAAGTCCTGAAATGTCACAAAAATATCTTGTATTTTGTCAGACAGTAGGAGACCCAGTTAGGTGCCAAGGGTCTCTCGGCACATGTACCAATGCAGCTGAGGTCACAGCCTACCACACCTGTCTCAATGCTGGGGTTTTCTAGAACAAGGACAACATACACATACAGGAAAAGAATTCTTAACCTCCTAAGATCTCAATAAGACCCCAGCATTGGGGGGAAGGACATCCTCAGAAAGGGACCACCGGCTGGCAGCATCCTAACCAGAGCTCCCACAGGAATGAAAGAACAGGTGGTCCTTGCACACAGCCATGTTCGCTGAGCAGGGCAGTGCCAGAGGGCAAGGGCTACACAGACAGCTCTAGAAGGCCAGAAAAGGAAGCCATTGCCCCAGGTGGCAGAACTGTACCCCCCTGCCTTTAGGATGGTCACCTCGTCACGAAGGCTCTCGTATCGCTGCTCCAGCCGGGAGTATTCCTTCACAAGGTTCTGGTACCGGGACCGCTCCTCCTCTAGCTCCTTTCTCATCAGGAGGCTCTCCTCTACAGAGCTCTGTGAAGATTCAGCTGGAAGGCAGGCACAGCAAGCTGAGTTTCAGCGTCTGAGGAGACCCTCAAATGCGCATGCCCTGCTAGGAGCACTCTGACTAATATGTTGTTAAGAGGCTACCCACGGCAGGCTCACCCCAGAAGCCGTGGATGTCTCTCATCATGTTCCTCACTGACCATGGAGTTCAGGAGGGGCTCATTATTCTGAATCAAGAGTTCCGACCGAAGTAGGGTGACCCCCTCCCTGCTCTCAGGGAGGAGGGGAGAGAAACTCCCAGTGCACACGAGCACACCCACCCACTCCCGGCGCCCGCCTCGCCTGTGACACTGGCATGAGACCTACTGGCAGCATTTCCAGCAGAACCTTCTGAACTCTCATTGTAATCCTGATCTTTCAGGTCCTTGGAGACCAAACCAGAGGTGATACAGGGTGAAGCCAGAAAGGAACCTAAGAAATTCTGATGGGCTTTTTTCTCTTGCCAACCTTGTATCCATAGCAACAGAAAGCAATTTTTTTTAAGGGCAATTTAAAAGCAGCTTATATTTTCACAAGATCTCAGGCTGGTGGGGGCTGTGAGGTTATACTGTTTGGCTGCCCCATGAGATGAGTTAGGACCATAAAGGTTGAGGGAGATCTGGTTCCACTGAGCAGACAAGAGCTGGATTTATGTGTGCCTCCGTTCCCCCTCAGTCAAGTAAGCCACAGGAGTGTGTGGCAGCCTGGGAGCTGATGGGCGCTGAGAGCAGCTCATCTAGGCCTAAACAGAGACCCTGTCTCTCAGAAAACACTACAGTGACCATCTGGAAAGAGACACAGATGGTAAGGATGAGCAAGACAAATGGAAAGCCAGCACCTGGGTGCTACTGTGCTGAGCACCAGCTTAGGCACTTGACCTGTGTGTGTCTCCTGCTTGCTCCTCCCACAAGCCCTTCCAGGTCTGTCTTTCCTGCCCATTTCCAGATGGGTACCAGCACAAGGCTACACACCTGCACACAGCAGTGCCATGCTTTGACTACTCGTCTCCAGATGCCAAGTCCCCTGCGTGGTTTTGCACATTAAGTAAGTGCTTCCCTTTCAATAGACTCTTCAAACAAATGTGGCAGAAGAATGCTAAGATTCACCGTCCTTTTCCTCAGCGCTCTCTTACTAAGCCCCGCCCCCTCTGCAGCATCCATTGGGCCAGGTGGACTGCTGTAAAAGCTGGTTTGGAGCTTACCTTTTGACTGGCTCAGGATTTGGTTGTTAAGGTATTCTTTCTCATCCTTCAAGAGAGCATTTTCATGTTCCAGGTCTGCAACTCGCTGAAAGAGATGAACAGGTGAAACAAAAGAAAACATTTGCCTGGCTCATCCTATCGCCTGTGTCTCACTTGCTGACTCTTGCTGAGCTCTAAAACCTGAGTCTTGGGAAAGCCAGAAGCTCAATGGACGCATCATCTCTGGTCTTTGTCCTGCTGGTTCCTTCCTGTCTCACTGGACCAGTGTTAAAGATTTTTCTCGAGAGAGGGAAACACAATTAGGGCTGATATTTTGATATCTAACCTCAATTAGTGTCTCCTGACAACACTGCCAATGGAGACATGTGGTGATGGAATTCCAGCAGGACATTGGAAAAATGCTCTGCTTAAAAAATGGATTCAACCGAAGGTGAATATGACTGAAATAAATAAATAAATAGCTAGCTAAACAAGGAAGAGAGGCAATATTAAAGAAAAACCTAGGACTTCTGAAGAGAATGTGTGTGTGTGTGTGTGTTTACAGAAATAAATATTTGTATTTTAAGTAACAATTCAGACTAATGTTCTAAGGGACTTTGAAAGCGTTAGTTGATATTAAGCATGAGATAATGGCCAAGTTACCCAGAAATCCCACTCCTAATTAAATACCTACTCTCCCTAAAAACTCATACAAAGGTGACTATAGCAACAGGTCTCATGATAGTCAAAGAGTAGAAGCAACTAAATGTTTATCAGCAAATGGCTCAATTGCATGGCCATAGGATGACATTTTTTTTTTTTAGTAATGATAACTGAGATACTAGGGTCAGTGATATGGCTCAGAGGGTAAAGATGCTTGTTACTAAGACTTATGATCTGTGTGCAGTTCCTCAGACCTACATGGCAGAGGGAGCAGACTTGTAAGCTGTCTTCTGACCTCTACACACGGGCTATGGCATGTATGTACCCCTCAAAGATAAACACAATAAAAATTCAAAAACAAAATTAGATTCATGACAAACATAATTCTGGGTAACAGAAGCTAGCCACAAGAAATGGCGTCTGTGGTGTGAATTGGTAAGGGCTGTCTCTATTGGAATCACACCTCCACCTTCTAACAGTTTACACTGAATTCACTCTTCAGTGGTTGCTTTCCCCCATTATTTGGCTCTCATCTATCACTTTCCAAAGAAGCCTTCTTATCCTCCAGGGATGAAGCACTCCCTGTCTTGCTCTTATTGACCCTGTTGTCCCTCTACAGACCCTGTGAGATCACAGTGACACTTGGCTTTCACACTTTCAGCCTATGGACCATCAAACCAATCTGCAGTGGGCTGGGTTCTGAGGATGTAACAACTTGGCAGTATAGTCTGAATGAGAAATGTCTCCAATATGCTCATCATATATGTAAACGCCTGGTACCCACTGTTTGTAGAAATGCTTTGGGCCAGTGTCACGGTACCTTTAGGAGGTGGAGTCTTGGTGGAAGAAGTGTGCTGGGAGAAGGTGCAGGACTTAAGTGTTTATACCTTTGTTCTACTTCCTGCTCTCTTTCTCTCTGTGTGGATGAAAATGTGATTGGCTTCCTTCTCTTGCTATTATATTTCCCCTGACTGTTGCCATGCCTTTCCTCCCATAATGGGCTGTCCTTCCAGAACCATAAGGCAAAACAAACCCTTACTTTCGTAAGTTGCTTTTAGTCATGATATTTTATCACAGCAACAGAAAAATAACTAATATACTTGGAATGGGTCCATGAGCTATTGGTCAGGGAGGTCACAGAAGCCACCAAAACAACATAGGTTAATGTTGCTGCTCTTAGTTGCCCTCAATGACAAGATGTTAAGACCCCATTGCTGAGGATAACACTCACTTTGGATGCACAGACATAGAGAAACTGACCTTTAACTAGTAAGAAAACTTCCCTGCTGGCTAGGTTACATAATGCTAGAAGGTACTAAGGAGCCTGTTCAGAGGATGGGAGGAAGGCATCCACAGTCTTATCCAGTGCTAGGACTCAGCATGCTAAAATACTGACCTGCCTGAAAAGATGTAACAGTGGCATGAAGCTTATTGGGTAACCAACCACTTTCTGATGCCAAATGAGGTCTATTCCTTAGGAGAGATTTCAAGCTGGTATTATAAATCTGTGACTGAGATCATAGGCTACAGGGGGCAGTGGTGTCTTATTGTTGCTTTGCTAAGTGGTCCTGCTGTCAAACTACCTTTTAAATATGCTAATACCCATTAATTTTTGCTTCATATAACTTCAGTCGAGAGACTGCTTTTTGCATGGGTAGTGGTGGATGCAGATTCATAACTGGTCAAAACGGCAAGTTTAAGAAGCTGTCAGGGGTTAGAGAGATGACTCAGAGGTTAACAGCACTGGCTGCTCTTCCAAAGGGCCTGAGTTCAATTCCCAGCAACCACATGGTGGGTCACAACCATCTATAATGAGATCTTCTGGTGTGCAGGTGTACATGCAGCCAAAACACTGTATACATAATAAATAAATAAATACATTTTTTTAAAAAAAGAAACTGTCAGTACTCTTTATAGGTGGGTCATCCATATCAAATGCTCCACCCTCTGTGCATCCAAGGCTCAGGGAATACCGTAGAAGAATGGGCAGGAAGGATGCAAAAGCTGAAGGATGAGGTGCAGTCTGTAAGATTCTGACTTCTAGACATGACGTGACTTATTTACATTAACCCACAGCAGTTGTGTTTACTTGCTCAAGATCAAGGCAGTCACAATCCCAGCAATGATGGGGCAGGAACTCTGAGGTCCCACACCATTGGCAGTTGATGTCTACTCAGCGAAGAAGAGTTACTTTTCTTTGAGAACATGGCCACTGGTAGGTTGCCCACGCCTCAGTGGATGGCTGCACACCCACATGTATATGGGCTCAAGGAGTTATTAAATCCAAGAAAAAAGGAAGATATAAAGCGTTGGCGTGTGGGGCACCAGGAGGAGTTGGGAAGGAATAGTAGTAAATGCATTTAAACAATAAATTTGAAATATTTTAAAATCTAAGGGGTGAGAGGCCAGTGAGATGGTGTGTCAGAGAGAAGGATGACTGCCACCAAGCCTGATGACCTGAGCTTAATTTACAGGACTCAGATGGTAGAAAGACTGACTCCTAAAAGTTATCCTCTGACCTACACACACACACACACACACACACACACACACACACACACACACACA
>OU015744.1:13758214-13787589 GCA_907169655.1 Acomys percivali
ACACACACACACACACACACACACACACACACACACACACACACACACTGATGATAGTGTTGTTAAATATTTAGGTACGTAGTGGAATTTTAAAAGTAGAAATTAACATCCTTTGGATACTTAAGCAAATTTGAAATAATGACTAAATTCACATCTCCAAGATAGCCCAGGAGACGTGTTTCAGCATTCCCAAGCTTACAGAGCCCCCATGCTATTTGCTTATCTCTAGTAGTTTCACTGGCTGTAGCTGTTTCTGAGGTCAGCAAGTGCTTCCCAGTCTGATCCTCATCTCTCTGCCGAGTCATTTGTCCACTTTTCCTCCTGGCTGATCACTATGGAAGTCCCTGTGGCTCACTCTCCTTAGAGAGGCACCTCTGTCTGTCACACATGCCCCATGCCTACCACCCCTCTGCTTTCTTTCACAGCGTGTGATCGATAATGTCAGAAGGAACTCCTATCCCTGCTTTCTGTCTCCTAAGAATGAAAAGGACCCCTGTGTAGATTATTTTTGTCCCACTGTGTAGAATGATCTCTCACATACAACACAGGACACCCAATAAACGCCTGCTGAGTGAAGGGCAGTGGCTTCTATCATTTTGTGGCAAGACCTGTCACCCACAGAGGTGAGTTAAAGCCCATTCTAATAGCGGCCAGCCTTTTCATGAAACCACAAATCCTGAGCTGAGTGCAACCCTGAGTATAGCAGGTCCAAAAGAGAAGACTTAGCACACAAGAGCCCTGCACTCTCTCCAGACAGGAACCCCTGTTTCCACTCAGCAAAACCCCAAACATAAGGCCATACCCTGGAATCAGCCAGGGAACCCATCAGCAGAGGGTTTCAGAGGTGACTGATGAGTGAACCAACATACAGCCTGATGCACCAGCCCAAGCACTCAGGGCCTAGGACAATTAGGCACCTGAACATGCCAAGGACTCCTCAAGGCCAAACAGCTGGTTGCGGGTCACTTCCCCCCCCCCCCGCCCCCAGTGCAACCTTGCACCAAGCTGGGCTCTGTGTCAGCGGCAGAGCACACAATCTGAATTAGGAGCTTTTGCTGAGGGCAGCCTGAAACAGCCCCCTCCCGAGAGCAAGGTCACACAAAACAGCACAGCTGCACCAAGGCGGCTGGGGAGGGATGCTGAGGCTTTACGAAGGGACTAAGTTAGGAGCCTTAGCGAGGCTTCTCTATGGAGAGGGCATAGTAATGTTCCTTTAGTATAAAATGATAGGCTGGGGTGTGACAGGGGCAGCTCTATGCCCTGTGGACACAGAGATGAACTTCTGACTCCTAAGGGCTAAGGCTGCACCACCAGGTGGCCTGCTAGGTAAAAACCATCGGAGAGGGCAGCCAAGTGTTCCGCGACGCCAGTTCCAATACAGCACTTGCAGTTTCTGCTGACAGAAACATCACACCCATTAATTAAACATCTACCAGCCGCCGGCTCCATCCCTGTGCTTTGCTGGTTTCATCAATCTCACTCAACACAGAGAAAGCCCCCGGACACGACCAGAAGCAAGCCAACTGTCTTATTATTCAGCATTTGTGCAGGCTGGGTACCGCCTCTGCTAAATATTAAATACCAGCTAGGCAGATACCAGAATAGAAACCAGGAGCCAGCTGTCCCTTGACCATCCTCCAACCACTGGAATAAAAGATTTCACAGACCCTAGAGAAAGGAGAATGCCTGCCTCTCATTTCCTAGAAAGGGTGGATCGTCCCATGTAATGGCTCATTTTATGCCAGTGTCTTTTGAGGGATGCTAACACAGGCCTGTATTTGTTTGGAGTTAGAGAAGAGGAGCCAGGTACAGTGGCGCATGCTTTTTATCCTAGCACTCAGGAGGCAAAGGCCGGTAGATCTCTGTGAGTTTGAGGACAGCCTGGTCTCCATAGCAAGTTCGAGGCCGGCCAGGGGTAGATAGCGAAACCTCATCTCAAACAATGGTGTGGGGAGCAGGCGTCTTCGCTCCTACTATCCCTTTCTTGTAGTGTCCTCGATTTTGTTCTTGCTGGTTCCAAGCTCCAGTTTTTTTTAAAATTAATTTATTCTTGTTACATCTCAATGGTTATCCCATCCATCGTATCCTCCCATTCTTCCCTCCCTCCCAGTTTCCCCTTATTCCCTTCCCCTATGACTGTTCCTGAGGGGGATTACCTCCCCCTGTATATGCTCATAGGGTATCAAGTCTCTTCTTGGTAATCTGCTGTCCTTCCTCTGAGTGCCACCAGGTCTCCCCCTCCAGGGGACATGGTCAAATGTGAGGCACCAGAGTACGTGAGAAAGTCATATCCCACTCTCCACTCAAGTGTGGAAAATGTTCTGTCCATTGGCTAGATCTGGGTAGGGGTTTAAAGTTTACTGCCTGTATTGTCCTTGGCTGGTGCCTTAGTTTGAGCGGGACCCCTGGGCCCAAATCTGCCTAACATAATGTTCTACTTGTAGGTTTCTAGGACCCTCTGGATCCTTCTACTTTGCTATTCTCCCATGCTTCTCTCATCTAGAGTCCCAATAGGATGTCCTCCCCTCTGTCCCAGTTTCCTGGTAAGTGAAGGCTTTCATGGGACATGCCCCTTGGGCTAGTATGCAGATATAAGTGAGTATATACCATTTGAGTCTTTCTGCTTCTGGGTTAACTCACTCATTATGATCATTTCTAGCTCAATCCATTTATCCACAAATTTTGGGAATTCCTTGTTTTTAATAGCTGAGTAGTATTCCATAGTGTATATGTACCACAGTTTCTTTATCCATTCTTCTACTGAGGGACATTTAGGCTGTTTCCATGTTCTGGCTATTATGAATAAGGCTGCTATAAACATGGCTGAGCAAATTTTCTTGTTGTGTGCTGGAGCATCTTCTGGGTATATTCCAAGGAGTGGAATAGCTGGGTCTTGAGGAAGCCCTATTCCCAGTTTTCTGAGATAGCAACAGATAGATTTCCAAAGTGGCTGTACTAGTTTGCCTTCCCACCAGCAATGAAGGAGTGTTCCTCTCTCCCCACATCCTCGCCAGCATGTGGTGTCACTTGAATTTTTGATCTTAGCCATTCTGATGGGTGTAAGATGGAATCTCAGAGTTGTTTTGATTTGCATTTCCCTGATGACTAAGGAGGTTGAACATTTCTTTAAGTGTTTCTCAGCCATTTGATATTCCTCTGTTGAGAATTCTCTGTTTAGTTCCAAGCCCCATTTCTCAATTGGGTTATTTGGTTTGATGGTGTTTAATTTCTTGAGTTCTTTATATATTTTGGATATTAGACCTTTGTCAGATGTAGGGTTGGTGAAGATCTGTTCCCAGTCTATAGGCTGTCGCTTTGTTCTCTTGACAGTGTCTCCAGCCTTACAGAAGCTTCTCAGCCTCATGAGGTCCCATTTATTAATTGTTGACATTAAGGCCTGGGCTGTTCAGGAAGTTGTCTCCTGTGCCAATATGCTCCAGGCTCTTCCCCACTTTTTCTTCTAAGTGACTTAGTGTCTCTGGTTTTATGTTGAGGTCTTTAATCCACGTGGATTTGAGTTTTGAGCAAGGTGACAAATATGGGTCCAGTTGCATTTTTTTACACATAGACCTCCAGTTAGACCAGCACCATTTGTTGAAGATGCTATCCTTTTTCCATTGAATGGATTTGGCTTCTTTGTCAAAAATCAAGTGACTGTATGTGTGTGGATTCATATCTGGGTCTTCGATTAGATTCCACTGATCAACCAGCCTGTTGCTGTGCCAGTACCATGCTGTTTTGATTACTATTGCTTTATAGTACAGTTTGAGATCAGGTACAGAGATTCCTCTGGAGCACCTTTTATTGTACAAGATTGTTTTAGCTATTCTGGGTTTTTTGTTTTCCATATGAAGTTCAGAACTGAACTTTCAATGTCTTTAAAAAATTGTGTAGGTATTTTGATAGGGATTGCATTGAATCTGTAGATTGCTTTTGGTAGGATGGCCATTTTTACTATGTTAATTCTCCCGATCCATGAGCAAGGAAGATATTCCATCTTCTCATGTCATCTTCAATCTCTTTCTTCAGAGTTTTGAATTTTTTTTCAAACAAGTCCTTCACTTGCTTAGAGTAACTCCTAGATATTTTATATTGCTTGCGGCTAATGTGGGTGGAGAGAGCAAGCCTTACAAACTAGAGTGAGGAAGTTGGGCTATAACCAGCAAAGCAGACACCTCCCCCACAACAACAGGGTTTCCTGGTGGGAAAGAGAGAGGTGGATATCGGCTGCTGAAGCCCTGGGGGCACTTAGCACCTGTCACCTCTCTCACTAAGGACTATACCTGTGGAGCTGACCTGGGAACTGACTCTACTAGGTTTTAAGAAAGATGAGCAAGGACAGTCACAATTTACTCTCCCAAGGGACGTCACAATGCTTAGCTACCGGCAGCTGCTCGCTCAATCAAAACTTGCTCAGGGATCAGACACGTGTTGTGAGACCCAGAAGCATGGCCATTTTATGAAGCGAAGCAGGGTGGCAGTAGACCATTCTGTGGACACAAGCCCTGGAAATAGGGGAAGCTTGGCAGCGGGAGGGCGTTTCTGACAGGCACTCCACCTACCACCTTCAGCAGCCCCGCCCCTCCAGCCCTCCAGGCCCTTCAAGCTTACCTTTCTCAGCTTGACATTCTCCCTGTGGTGAGCATCCTCCAGGACCTTGCGCTCTGACTGAGCCTTCTGCAGTTCGGTGCGCAGGCTCTGTACCTCCTCCTGCAGCTGCAGGCTGCTCTCAGCCTCCTGGTGCTGCTGGTAGTGGGCCAGCTCCCTCTTCAGCTTCTCCACCTCCATGGCATGTGTGGAGGTGACCACAGACAACTGCTCGGACAGAGTCTTGAACTCCTTGTTCTGTAGAGAGTGCCAGCAGATGGGGAGTGGAGGAATAAAGAAAAAGAGACGGTTGTCAAGCCAGGAAAAAGCATGAAAGCCACCAGAAAAAGACATCTAGGACAGAATTAAACCTCAGCCATCACCCCATGTGCCATTTCCCTAACACTTTAGTCATCTGACATGAAGTACAGGGAGACACAAACAGCAGTGCGGACACTGAAACAGTCCAAGGAAAGCATGTCAGTACTCAGAGTAGGTGGGCTGGCTGCAGGAACAATGGCGCCAGCTCCTCGCATCTGCAGTTTTGGCCTCTCAGGATTGCCCACCTGTTCACTTCAAGCCCTCCTAGCTGTAGGCTTACTGGCACAAAGAGCTGTAACCCAACCCCTTCCTTTGAGACAAAGGAGCCCTTCAGCACCGTTTCAAGGAGGCCATCCAAGGGGGTCCCAGGGTCTCTCTTACCACCTGTCAGCATGGCGCACAGCACACAATTCTTACCGGAGTCTGACAACAGCTACAGACTGTGTACCCAATCATCAGCCGACTCATGTGTGCACCAGGCCCTGAGAACCCACTTCAGGACCAAGGTCAGTGTCAATGATGGGCAGAAGTAAAGGCCGGGGAGAAATGAGAGGGTGTGAGGCAGAGTGGCCAGCAGGGAGAAGAGGAGCAGGGGAAGGAGAGCTCTCCGAGTCGGCAGGCATGCTGCACTCACTGATGGTTCCTGCTGTGTTCCACAGGGACTCCAAGCAGAACAGAGCCATCAGCTAAAATGCCAGTAAGCCAGGGAACCAGGAATCGATGACTAATTCACAAACTCAACCTCACAGGAACTCTCAAAGAAAAAGCTGTTGGCCACCCACATAGCAGCACACAGCTCATGGTGCCATGTTTGAGCACGCAATCAGTGCATTCCTTGTGTGCAAGATTCCCCATACTCTCTGCAAGCCCTAGGTACAGCCGGCTTCTCTCTACATGTGGTCTTGCTGTCAGCCTCACCTGGAGCATGAAGAAATCCAATGGCTCAGCATCTATTTAGAAAGACCAACATGCGTGAAAATCATTCATCAGAGTCTGGGCCTACATTGGAGGCAGAGGGCCTCTCCACATGTGGAAGGCAGGCTTGGCTAGCTGCCCTCTTTTCCTAATCTCTGCTCTGGGATGTGAGTAAGCTGAGATCAGTTGTCAGCTCTCAATGGTATGGCCTTAGCCATACTGACAATGGTAGGGAGGTGGCTGAGGAGGTCCCTAGATGGGGCTGGTTGCAATTTGAGGAGAGGCACACAAAGCGGCGGAGGCAGGGGATGCAGGTACACCTCTCACCCTGCTATGGTCAGATACAACAGTCAGGGATGCTGATATTTCCAGAAGGACCAGCTTTCCAGATCCTGACGCTAACAGAGAGCAGACTCACACACTGGAGAGAAGGTGCCTGAAGCTGACAGACCTGTGCCTGAGCTCACCTCATCCTTGGCTCTCTGTGTGTTTGATTCTGCCACCCTCACTTTTCTGTGGCCCACTCCTTCACATAGAAACTAGAGATAAGAGAGATTCCCATCCTAGGTCATTACTGAGAGGTAGGGAACAAAGTTCTTATCTGGTACATCCCACACAGTCAGGAAGTCTCCCTGGCCTGGGCTCTCCTCAGAGTCCCTCAGGCTACTCCACAGAAGTCTCTGCTTCTGCCAGCCCCAACTCCCACTCATCACTCTTGTCAAACAACCCCTGCATCTGGCATCCTGTGGATGTATGTTTTGTATCTTAGTCATAGGAGCTACACAACCAGACTTAATTGTGGTTCCAGTCAGACTTAAGCTGGTGTGGGAAGAAGAAGAATCACTGTAAGAATCGTGATGAAGTCAACACAGCCCATGGCACATGAGTGCTCACCTTGGCCAAGCCCGGCACCTCATTCATGCCTATCAGACATCACCTGCAGTGAGGGAGAAGGATAGGCCCCTGCATAGTTCACGGCAGTGAAGAAAACTGGGGCACGGAGCGGTCCCAAAGCTGTAACTGTTTGCAGGCTGTTTTTCTAACATATATGGCTGCCCCTGAGAGTCACACATTATGGGCTAATATAACACTTACTGAGTGGCTATTCACTATGCCGAATCAAACTGATGTAAAGACCACCAACTGAACTATTGACTTGGACTATATATATTTTTTTCAGATAAAAATAGTTAAACACAGCCTTATATTTACAAGGGCCTAAGAACCTTGACTTCCATTACAAGTAACTGAAAATCTGGCCCTGTCAGTCTACCATACTGGCCAAGTTCATGGACTCCATCAGTTTGGTTGAACTATGTCATACTAGAGGCTAACACGAGGGACACTGTAGGACAGTTTCTTGGATTGTCTCTGTTTCTGCTGCTGAAGGGTACTATGAAGGACATCATGAAGGAGGTGGTTTATGACATCAAAGACCAAAATCAAACAAACAAAACGAGAGAGAGAGAGAGAGAGAGAGAGAGAGAGAGAGAGAGAGAGAGAGAGAGAGAGAGAGAGAGAGAGAGAAGTGTGTTAGCACCAAGGACAGCTCTGCTTCCTGATCACCCAGTTTCTGAGGGACTCCCATGTGACCCAGTAGTCTGTTGATTACACACAAGCTTGGTGTCAAATGGAGTCTGTCCTCTGCAGCTGGGGGTCCTCAAGCCTTAAGACATGAACTTGGGGTGCTCATCTCCCCTGGTTTTGTCTATTAGTGTGAATACTCTCTCTTGCCTCCTGTGTCACGCTACTACTCTGACAAGTGACTTGGGACACTTTGTGGCTCATGTCTCTGGCAATGTACATCATTTCCTTCTGGCTTAAAGTCTCTGAAGAGAGCAGCTGTCTAGATTAGCTCCAGGAATTGCAGAGGAAAGACACCCAGCTCACTCCCCGAGAGCTGGTCTGCTTACTGAGAGATCTCTAGTGCCCATGGTGATGTGGGCTCATGCTCCTCCCACCACAGCTGCCACACGTTGCTCACCAGTCCCAAGGGCATGATGTTTGTATGAGCATGACCCGAAACCGATGCTAGAGAATCTGGACTGAAGAGCACTCCTCACCTGTCCCAAGAGCATCCTACCGGGCGATGATGTAGAAACTGAGATGGCAAAACCTGCCTGAAAGCAGCCTGTCGTGCCTCCATCTCAGCCAGGCTACTTAGTGGCTGTGTGCTGTGGTTCTCAGCTTCCTTTGAGGGGCTGCTGGACATCAGCCGACCAAGGCAGGAGGAGCAGAAGAGGCCCAGGGCTTGGAAGGCCGTAAGCACGAAGGAGATCAAATACTCCGGGAACCATTTCAGGAGCTAGTTCACCTTTACTCAAGGAGAACAAAGGCTACACAGCCCTTGGGGAGTGGGCGGGGCTTCCAGGACAGGTGCTCATAATAGGTTGGAACCAGGCACTTTAAGGATACTTGTCTTACATCTGGCAGCTCGCTCCTATAGGCACAGGGAGGAGAGAGCTAACAGGGAACTGGGTCAGGGGCCATATATCAAATGTGGTTACGGGCATCTATGTCTAAAGACACTCTCCAGATGGAGTCAGGCAGAGAGCCTGAGGTCCTGCTGGGGAGCGGGGGTCCTATACCTAATGCCAAGCTCAGAACAGCTCTCCAGACAGGGAGGACTGCAACCTCTAACAGCAGGGTCCTTCCAACAGCATGCCTTTCGGTAGGTTACCTACCCCTCTGTGCCCTTAGTGTACACATTTTGAAAATGGGGATGACAGTAATACTCATCCTATGGTGTGGTGAAGAGCAAGGGGTTAATGTATGGGAATAGTGCCTGGCGGGAGAACCACACGGGAAACAGTGTGGGAACGATCTCATGTGTCCCCTGATTGCCCGCTGAGTACAGGGAGCCTTGCCCAGGCTGACAACATCTGCCACTGCCCACAGATGTTTGCCAAGCAGGAAGCTTAAGGCAAAGGCTTCATTTAAAAATAGGCCTTTCCAATCTGCTTCTCTCTCCAGTTCAAGCACGTGGAGTGTGAAATACTATATTATTTTTATCCTCTGGAGTTGACTTCACACAGCAACAAGGCCAGTGCTGAGCCTTATCTGAAGCCAGGGCTGGAGCGCTCCACCCTAGGAGGGACAGCGGTTTCAGTACCCTTGTCCTTCTGGCCACACCGTGTCTGGAACACTGACTGTGAAATGGTCACTGGCACTGACAGTCCTGACAGTGGACACTGTGGGGCTCTGTGTTTTAGCACACCTCTTCTGCCCTGCCTCCTTGACTTGCTGTGTCACCTCAGGCTCACCACGGTAGGGATTAAACATCCCCAGTATGTGGGAGTGCTGTCTTTTCACACTGAGCATCACTGTATCGGCTTGTTTTGTGTACAAACTTGACACAAGAGCCATCAGAGAGGAAGGAGCCTCAGCTGAGGAAATGCCTCCATGAAACCCAGCTGTAAGGCATTTTCTCAATTAGGAGAACCCAGTCCATCATGGATGGTGCCATCCCTGGGCTGGTGGTCCTGGGTTCTATAAGAAAGCAGGCTGAGCAAGCCGTGGGGAGCAAGCCAGTAAGCAGCTCTCCTCCATGGCCTCTGCATCAGCTCCTGCCTCCAGGTTCCTGCCCTGATGGAGTTCCTGTCCCGACTTCCTTCAGTGATGAACAGTGATGTGGAAGTATAAGCCAGATTAACCCTTTCTTCCTCAATCTGCTTTTTGGTCATGGTGTTTCACTACAGCAATAGAGACCCTGACTGAGACAGCATCTTAGCCAGCACTCCCAGAGCGCTGGTCAACTCCCAGAGAGCACATACCCCGGGGCACTGGCTCTTCCCAGAAGTTTGGCCTCTGCCCAGGGCAGGAAAGCAAAGGGTCCCATTGCCAGCTGTTTCCATATTGGGGCTCACGTGTAGGACAGTTACTTAGCTTAAAACATGGTTCATTTTACTGGGATGAGACTCAGTTGGCAGAGTGTTTGTCTTTCAGCAGGAACCGAGGGAGCCTGGTAGCTTACCACTTGGGCGGGAGAGACAGAAAGATCACAGGTTCCGGTTTGTTCCTGGCTGCAAACAGCACTGCAGGCTAGCCTGGACTACATGAGAATCTATCTTTAAAAAATACTGCTACTGCTACAAAGAAAAAAAAAAAACTAAACAAAACACCAAACCAAACCAAACAAAACAACTCACCTATTTTCCTGCCCTGAGGTTATGAGAAGCACTGAAAATGCCTAGTATAGAATGGATGCATTAAGATCAAGTGACCTCCACAGCCACGGCTGGTGGCCCTAGTGCCAAGTTTTTCTTTTCCTCAAACCCACACAGTATGCTCCTTGTATCCTTCCTCTTCTTGCTTTTTGGAAGCCTGGTCCTGTGGTCACTTTGACACAACCAGAGCCCTGTTGCAGTGAGTCTCCTTTCGTCTCTGGGAGCCCAACTCAGTAGTTACAGCACACACACAGGACAGGACCAGCTCACAGGGAGCACAGCTCACTAGTAACAGCACACAGGACAGAACCAGCTCACAGGGAGCACAGCTCAGTAGTTACAGCACACAGGACAGGACCAGCTCACAGGGAGCCCAACTCAGTAGTTACAGCACACAGGACAGGACCGGCTCACAGGGAGCCCAACTCAGTAGTAACAGCACACAGGACAGGACCAGCTCACTGGTGACATTTGGGGCTAAAATGCCAGCACCTTCTTCATGCTAGCTGTGGGATGGGACCTATGGTGCAATTCAGATTTTAACACTGCGCCAAGATGTCCCCAACCCACCATCCTTCAAAATGACTCACCAAGTCACGTGAGGACCATCTACTGTATGGCTCATAAATGAGTGAACATTATACACCCAGCACAAGCTTTGGAGTGCTTAAAAAAAAATCACAGTAGTATAAATGGAGCTGTAGTCTGCACTATATGAGGATATCTTAAAAACAAGCAAGCAAACAAACAAACAAACCCAAAACAACAAAATGACTTGCCTATTTTCCTGCTGTGAGGTTATGAGAAGCCTCAAAACCTCCCTGGTACTAAGATTTATTTCTGTCATGCAGCATCCAACCCAGGCCATGGTCCCTCCTATCTGGAACATAATAGAATATCTGACATAATCCAGCACCAAACACAGCTCTACTGGGGGTATGGAGTAAGGGATACTTGCACCATCTGACTGGTGTGAACCTATTTCCAACTTGTACTCGACCTCAAATAAGGAGCCAGTATCCTTTGCTTGTCTTAGATCCCTTTCACAGAACTCCACCCACAGAGGGCTTTATCATTAAATCAACTCATTGCTTAGCTCACTGGTTGATGTGTGAAGATGGCTATGGAGGGAACACAGAGTTATAAGCTTAAACAATGCAATACCAATGTCATACCAGGCAGGATGCTAACATTTACCTCATGGGGACTGTCATACACAAGCCACAGGGAGCACAATGTGGTTGGGTGCACAGGGAGACTTCTGAAACACTGGGCATGGCTTTAGCTGTACCAAGCAGCCTCTGCAGGGGCAGGGCCGCAGGACTCTGGACTATCAAGTACCTATTGCCGTCAGAAAAAGTTCCACGGACTTGGTGGCTCAGAACAACATAAGCTACTATTCTACAGTTCTGGGGTGGGGGGTTGGGGGGTGGAAAGTTCTAAAAGTGGCCAGTAGGACTCTGGTCCTTTGGACACTCTAGGGGAGAAGCTCCCACTGTTACCTGTAGCTCCTAAAGGTGGCTTGAATCTCTAGCCTGTGGATCTGCCATCCTGCCACTTGATCTGTCTGCAGCTTTCCTCTTATGAGCACCCTATGTTCTCACGGGGGCCTCCCTGGCCAGCCAAGGTCATCTTCCCATCCAGGCACCCTTAACTCATGCATTCTTGCAAAACCTCTTTTGGTGCAAATCTACAGATCCTGGAGATTAGGGTCTGGCATCTTTGTTGGGGAGTGACACTATCTGACTCCTACCGACTGGGCAATGCTTCCCGAGGTCTCTGGGTAACTGCAGCTCCCTGAGAAAGCTTGGGGGTCCCCCTCAAGCATTTCCCAGTATTCCATAAGCCTTAATACCTGGGTTGGACTCTCCCACCACTGACCTGGTCATCAATCTTCCGCTGCAGCTGGACAACTTTATTCTCCATGCCCACATTGAGGCGTTTCAGATGCTCAGCGGAGCGGGCCTCAATTTTGAGGGCCTTCAGCTCCCGTTTGGCCTTTAGCCTCCGGAAGGCACACTGGATGACAATGGCCGCCTCCCGCTGCTGCTGGAAATGTCTACGTGCCATCCAGCCCCGGGCGTACTTCTGGATGATGGTGGCTTTGTGCTCCTTGAGGACCTGTGAGGACAAGCACAAACAGCCTGTTGGTTTGCTCTGCAGGGTGAGGACAGGTGCAGCTTCTGCAATCAACTGGAAGAAAGCTGGGCTGGCCTTGGGTTTAGGAGACAGAACACTGAGGGTTTGATGGAAAGTTTTAGCTAGGTTCTGTAGATGACGTGTCCACAGGGGATCGGCTACCAACTGCTTGATTCTACCTTTATTCTACTAGATAGTTGTGGTGGTTTGAGTAGGCCCCTATAGACTCATGTGTGTGTGAATGCTTGGCCCATAGGGAGTGGCAGTATTAGGAGATGTGGCCTTGTTGGAGGAAATGTGTCATTGTGGGGGCAGGCTTTGAGCTCTCTTATATGCTCAAGCTACGCCCAGTGTGGAACACAGTCTCCTTGCTGCCTGCAGATCGAGATGCACAACTCTAGGCTCCTCCGGCTCCGTCTGCCTGCATGCCACCATGCTTCCCGCAGTGATAGCGGACTAAACTTTTGAGCCAGCCCCAATGAAATGTTTTTCTTTTTAACAACAAAACACTGACTAAGACAAAAGGAACCACAGCTTAAGAAGCTTAACATTTTGGGACACTTAAGAATTATTCCACTAGAAAGAGGCAGTGTGGCCCTGATACAGGGGAGCCAGGAGGTGAAGTGAGATGCTCACCTGGCGGTACTTTCTGCGCACAAACATGGCCCGCGTGAAGGACTGGATGATGACCGCGGCCCGGCAGGCCCTGCGGTAGGCCAGGCGGGCCCTCTGCATGCGGTACTGTTTCTGGAACACTATGGCGGCACGGGTTCTCCGCAGGTGCTCTGCCAGCCTGCGAGGTAACAATGCAAGAGCACAGGAGGTTTCAGGAAATGTGAGCTGGCCAGCTGAGCTATTCATGAAGCCCTTCCCTCTGTGGCCCTAGCTGGGCCCTCTTAGACTGACCCATGTCACCTTCTCCAAGTGCAGCAATGCCTTAGGAACTGGGCACAGGGCTCTAAGCAGCAGAGTCATATTCCCCTTTGTGGTCTGTCAGGTCTTTCCACCAGTGTCAGACCCTCACACCAGACTGTTTCTCTCATCAGGCATCCTTTGGTTGCACCCTCAGCATCTCCCTCCCTCCCTTCTTTTTACATTTTATGTTCATTGGTGTTTGGCTGCATTTATGTCTGCATGAGGGTATCAGATGCCCTGAAACTGGAGTTACAGATAAGTGTGAGTTGCCCAGTGGGTGCTGGGAATTGAACCCAGGTCCTCTGGAAGACAAGGCAGTGTGCTTAACCGCCGAGCCATCTCTCTAGCTCAGTGTCTCCCATTCTTATGGGATCGCATTGCTGTCTGTCCCTCTGTGTCTCCACAAGCTCAGAGATACTTCAAACACTGGGCAATCCTGCATCTAGTTCAGAAGCTGGCAGTGCTGGAATAGAGCAAGTGTTTGCTGAATGAAAATAAAAACAAAAACAAAAACAAACCAGACCAAAACAAAACAAAAAACCCCCAAAACCTCCCCAGGCAGCAATGATCCTTCCCAGTTTTCTTACTTCCCCTAAACTTCCCACTCTCTCCTTTTTTCCACTCCGCCCATTCAGCAAGAGCGCGCCAGATGGGTACTTCCTACCCTTCTTGGCAACTTGCCAAGTTCACTGCAAAGGCTCACGGAGGAGCACACTGCTGGGGAGGACCTAAGAATCCACTCAGCACCGTCCTGGGGAAGGAAGTTCTCTCCAGCCAGAATCTATGTGCTGAGGTTCAGGGTTCCCTAGTCTGTCTCTCTGCCTTTTCTTCATACAAGGCCTATGCCCACGGATCACACGCCCCCTGTTGGGAGAATGTAGCAGGCTGTTGCATTGTCACCACCAGGAAAGCCAAGTTGGTACCCTCTCTAGTGAGGGACAAGGAATGATGATGGAATTAGTGGGCAGGTATTGAGAGGACCCGCTCGGAGTTGATCCTGCCATCCTTTCATCCCCACAGCTTCTGTACTGAAGTGTGTGTTGACCGTACAGAGGTGACGCAGCATGAGTCACCCCTGCCTGTGTGAGTAAGTAGCCTATGGTGAGCTCCTTTCTAGCTCCAATGGAAATTCAAGGGATTTTTAAACAAGGAGGCTACATGCAAGTTAACTAGCTTCACCTCTTTCTTTCTAAAAGACATTATTTTAACTTTGGGGTTCAGGCCAAAGACAAATGGTTGACTTATACCCAAATCAGATGGTACTAGGTTAGTGTTGGTGGCCTGGGGTTAGGGTGGGATATCAGGAGACGCATGAACTAGGTCTGCTCCCTGAAGCAAGGAGAACATCACAGGGATGCAGGAAGCAGATGGCCAAAGAGGAAGCACTGTAATTCCAGACAAAGAGGCCCTCCCCTTCCTGCTGGCTCGGATGTCTCCGTCATGGCTCACCTGCGGGCTAGGTACCCTCTGTAGAACCTCTGCAGGGTTAAAGTCGCTGCCTTCAGCCGACGATACTTCACTTTCTGCAGCCAGCCCCTGACTGTCTTCTGGATCATGATGGTCGCTTCCCGGAACTTGTCTGCCCGAAGCTTCTCCAGGTATGCCACCTGGCCTGCTCGGAAGAAGATCTTGGTGCGACCAAACTGGAACTTGTCTGGATCCTTTACAAGGTTGGGAGGGAGACTGCCTGGTTAGTGAACTATGCATGGAACACATTTTCCCTTGCCAGATTGCATGGGTACCCTCTGCCCTTGCCCCAGTAGATGCTCCTAGATTCTCAGTGTCCATTAAATAGACTTGAGTCTTCACGATGGGACAGACCCAGGATGTGGCCATTAAAGAGATACCTGCTCTCAAATACCCACCACCATGGGGGAAGGCAGATAGAAAAGTAAACCGGAGACTTTGTTTTAAGGAGTTGGGAGGATTAGCAAGAAAACCTGGCAATATTCAAAAACTTTGTTCTAGGCCAGTGGTTTTCACCCTTCCTAATGCTGTGACCCTTTACTATAGTTCCTCATGCTGTTGTGGATCCCTAACAGGTAAATTATCTTCATTGTTACTTTATAATTGCAGTATTGCTATGGTATGATCCGCAATGTAAATATCTGATATTCAGTATATCAGTATGTGACCTCAAAGGGTCGCGACCCACAGGTTGAGAACCACTAGTTCAGGCAATTATGCCTGTGGAGGTGGGTAAAGGTCTGTGTGAGCCAAAGAAGGCAGCCATGGAAACTGTGAGAATACAGGAGAATTCTAGAACAGTGGAGCAGATGTCACTGTCATGTGGTGCCAAGAGGCAGAAGGGGTCTACATACAAGGAACTGAAGGTGAGTTTCGGAGGGAACTGGCCACCAAAGGCTTTATGGGATATGATACAAAATTGGGATGGCAGCCACAGATGGGTTCAGGGCTTTTGTGGAAGCTGTGACCTGGTCTGACAAACATTTGGCAATAACTTAAATGATCACGGACATGTACACAAAATTATAGATTGCAAATAACACTCAAATAAAACTCTACTATGAACTTTTTTCAAATATGTAATTGCTGTCTTAATTATACTTCTGAGATTAAAATTAGTTGCCCTTCCTTGTGTTCACCCCAATGAATAGGGAGAGATGACCCAGGAGGGCACTGGGCAAGAGCCAGGATGAGCAGACCAGTGATGGCCGAGACTTCTCTGCAAATAACTCTCAGTGTGTGTGCTGGCATGAAGACCATAGGCAGGGAGAAGCCAAGTCCCATCATACACCATGGTGGCCAGTTTCTGTCAACTTGACACAAGCTAGGATTATCTGGAGGGAGGAACCTTGGTTGAGAAAGTGCCTCTTGCGGGCAGGTCTGTGGGGCATTTTATACCCTTCCATCTGGACACCCTAACTGGAGCAAAGAAGCAACTCAGTGAATACTTAGCACAGGATGAGCCATGTGGGGTAGGATGAGAAGGCATTCTGAGAGACCTCAAGGGGGCGAATCCACCAGAATACCCATCTCCCCTCTTACTAGCCTCAGAAGTGGCCTAATGGGGCATCTGCCCACAAACAGCCTGTCCCCACAGAAGTGGGCCTGTAAGGCCCGCTGCCCAGCCTACAGTTGTCTTCATGCCTGCCTCTCCTCTGACCTAAGTACACAGAGCACTCTGGTGAGGGAAGGACCAGGCATATGGTCTTCAAGGCTAATGTGTGGCTCAGCCAAAGCCCTACTCAGTGGGAATGCTGTATCTGGAAGACATGGCTTGAGGAATGGAGGGGGGGCGGGAAATGAGGAAGAAATTCAATACCTCCAGGGAAATCTTGAAACACAAGTGAGCAATCTATCTCCAAGACAGACAACTGTGCACAGTGGCCCTAACCAGCCACCCCAAATAAGGGGACACCACACATTAGACTGCCTGTGAAACCCTAGGCAGTTCACTGACACTTCCTACGCTTCATTTTCCTCATCTGTGCATGGAAGTTTCTGCTAATAACCGTGGAGGCATTCAGGTATGTGTGAACTATGACCTTGGACAAAGTGAAAGGTGGTCATGTGGTCACAGAAGCTACTCACAGGCTTGGGGCACACACAGCATGAGGCAAGTCCTTGACACCAGCAAGGCACTCCCGGTGCTATACATTAACTGAACTCAACTAACCTTGAACACATTTTCCTAACCCATGAAAAATGAGATATTGAAACATGTACAGGGTTGGATGGACCACCTCAAAATCATAGGTAACTAGAGTCCTATCAAGCAAGCACAACCTTCAGTTAACCACACTGCCAACCCTCTAAGCACCATCCTAGTGTCAGTTAGTTTGCAAATACATGTTTAATTTTTATCCACCTCCCGAAAGATATTTTCTATGATTTAATATTTTATGGAGACCCAGAACGTTAGATTCTGCTGTATCTCTGGAATGCTCTGGAACTACTGAAATATTTAAGGGCTCGCTCCTCATGGTTCTGGCTTTCCAGTTTTTCCAGTCTCAAAATGTGATTTTTGGGGTTGTTTCACTTAAAACAACTTTTCAAAGGCCTGAGAATCCGTTGCTTTATTTATAACAAGCTGAGGCTGGCTAAAGATCAGAACTCCACTGGGTTCCTCAGTTTGGAGAGGCCAGAGATGCTGGGATAACAACAGCAGTAGCCAGGAGCCACCTCCATATGTACCCTAGTGATCTGCGCTCCCTGTGTGCTGAGATGTGGGAAGCCAGGGGGCACTCTAGGTGGGGGAGGGGACTCTCAGGCCAGTCACTGTTGCAGGAAATGGCTTAATATTTTAGGTAGTTTTACAGGGAAGACGACAATGCTGTAAGTAGCCCCACCCTTGCCCTCCACTATTGGGGCTTTTGGTCCACGCACTCCTATGACTGGCTCACCTTGATGAGACTTTCCAGGACAGACTTGCAGATACTCTTCTTGTCGGTGTTGGCAAGCTCTCGCTTCTTCATCAACACCCGATACCGGTTGAAGAAGTCAGGGTAGGTCCACCTGGAGGGAAAGCCAAGGAGGATCAGAAAGTGACCTCGGGTCCTGTCTGATGGAGTCAGGGCTACTGTACAAAGTTATTGTGACAGCTTCAGACCAGCCCCAGGGGAGCTCTGTCCTTTCCATACCCTACTAGGGATGCCAGCGCATCGGGATTCCTGAAGCTGGGTAAACTGTGTGTCCGAGAGGTATCTCCCACAGAGTCAGGGCCTCCACCTGTTCACAGCCACGGAGCCCTCTCTCCTGCTGCCACCACTGAAGAACTTGGGTACCTCACCTAGACCAAGCTTTGTCCATGAGGTTTAGTTTTTGTCTTTGAGAACTCACAATAGGTCTTTGTAAACACATTTTTAAATGCTGAAAAGGATGCAAGAATATAAGTGTCCCCACCATGATGCAAGAATATAAGGATATCCACCTTGATCCCTTAGACCACTGCTCTTGGTTTGAGACAGAAGAAAAGGTCATCTTACATATGCCCCACTCCAGACTCCTTCTCACATGATAAGTGTTTACTGGTCCCAAGGACATGGGTATGTAAAACAGGTACACAAGCCAAACATTTGCTGATAAAAAGTCATAAAGAAATACAATGTGCCCGCAGGTATAATAGTGGCACGAATGTCAATGGGGCTGAGTAATTGCTTTCTGATTGGATTTAAGGCCTCTTCTACCAAAGGAAACACATGCCCACTACTGGAAATCTGGCCAAGAACCTAAGGTTGGAAGCTCATAGGCTCTAAAGGTGAACCTACTGCTGTTAATCTGCTAAGTGGACACAGTATTAAGCAGCCCTATAACTACCACATCCTGTAACATCCAGTTACAGGGTTGTTACCAATGCCTTAGGATGCTATGGTGTCGGTTTTCCTTTTTATTATTTTCCTCTTAAGGTAATTTAGGCTCCCTGTAAAGATGTCATCCATCTCCACATAACTGAAGAGACCTCTGACCCACTACCCATGCAAGGCAGAGTTCGTGGCTGTGTTCTGGTAGTCCTTAGAAGGTCTTCACCTTACCACTGGCATCTGAGAAGGGCTTCATACGAACAAATGGAGTCTCCTAAGGAACACTGTTCTTCCTCAGGAGAGCTGTCTTGGCTCACACCCATCACTACTTTACCTCCTAATTCAGAAATTCTTGTGACCTCCACATGCAGCCACTGAGGGGACATGAGTCCCCATCCCAGATGGCTTGGAGTTGCAGCCTCAGTTGATCAGGAGGGCAGCACAGAGTACCCCCATCTTTCTAAGTCCTTGGCCAGTGCAGAGTGAGGCTGGCTTGTCCCTTCAGGGACATTAGGGAGAGCTCGCACACCAGTCCATAGAGACAGGCTACCGGTACTTTGTTAGCTTCCCTGAGGTGAGTCACCTGCTCTCTCCTTTCACTGGTGGCCTTGCCTAGACCAACCTGCTCAGGTGTTAGTTGAGAGTGAACAAATTGTGTCCCTTTTCCGGGGACTCTGCAGAGAGTCCTTTAGAAGCTGCAGGGAGGGAGTGCAACGGGTTTCAGGAACCCTTGAGGGGCGGGGGGGGGGGGGAAGACATTACACTCAAGGTCCCCCAGTCCCCAGCCCCGCTGCTTCAACAGCAGCTGAGCCTTGGAGGGAAACAGACGGATGTAAACGGAAATAGCACAAGGGCGTTTCTACTTGTCTGCATTTCCCCCTCTATGACAGTCGGCTACAGACAGTTCCTTTCCTTTTTGAGAAAGGATTTCCTGTACCCCAGGCTGGCCTGCAAGCCACCATGGAGCCGAGGATGACCTTGAGCTTTGGACCTTCTTTGTCTTCGCCTCCCAAAGGCTGGATTACAGGCCTGCAGCATGCATCTAGCTAGAGTCTGTTCCTTTTTAGCAAGGAAAATCTTTTGAGATGTCATATGCTATAAATTTATCTTTTATGATATTTTTATGTCTGTGGTATTTTGTCCGCATGTACATTTGTGCACCACATATGTGTCTGGTGCCTGCAGAGGCCAGAAGAGGGAACTGGGTCCTCCTGGGTCTACAGTTATACATGGTTGTGGGACACCATGTAAATGCTAAAAAGCAGTCCTGGGGACTTTGGAAGAGCGGCCAGTGCTCTTAGCCACGGAGTCGTATCTTCAGCCCCAAATTTTCCCCCTTAAAGTACATAGTTAAAATAACTTTTGGCGTTTTTTTGTGACGTTGTGTAACTATCCCCAGTATTCAATTCTAGAACCTTTTCACAACCCCAAAATGAACTCTCATACCTGTGAGCAGTTTGCCAGACCCTGGCAACCACTAATCTACTTTATCTTCCACCTCCCAGTTTTGAACTGGCACGAACTAGCTTAAGGAGGGGAGGCAGAGGGCACCTAGAGCCCCTGAGGACTCTGTCTTGGGACCAGGAAAGGGGCCCCATTGCCCCTGCATTCCCAGCCTCCAGCTGTGGAGTGCCTGCAGTCTTTAATACACATCATACAAATGGAAACGAGTGAGGTCATTTTCCTAGCTAAAGGCTAATCAGGTGAGCATTTGCTTAGTAGCTAACTCTGTTCCTGCCTTCCTAGCTTCCTCCTGCTCTGGGCTCACCCTTGGAAACTTCTACTTAGAAAGAGATGGGTGTGGCTAAGAGCCCAGTGAAAAAGTGCCCGTGAAAGAACTCATCCTGGAGTCTAGGTCTCTGTTTCCCTACCCCTGCCTCCTCACCATGGACACATGTATCTCAGAACGGTGAGGTTTGCTGTGTGCAGTCTCTCGACCGTCTCCTGTGACTCTTGAAGGGTACTTCTCACACTTTGCATCATGGCTATTTGTGTACTTACTTGTCTCTGTGAGTTTGCAATTTCGCTGGGAAATAATTAAGACAGCATTTAGCCAGGCTAAAATCCTTAAATGTTTCTATTTTGAAAATCTCTGGCTGCTGACAGATCCACAACTGAAGGAAGCTATGAAGGAGGGAAGATGTAACTGCAGAGCTGTCAAATCCAGTTTGTGATGAGCTCAGAGCACAGACATCACAGAAGCTTGTGTCTCCCTGACCTTGGCGTCAAACTGTGACTCAGGTAAAGACCTGGCTGGATGACATCTTGTCTGCCTACAAGACAGTGTCATCCATCTCAGAAAAGTATCTGGGCTTTGAGTGCTGGGAGAACTTTCCACTCAAGGCACTTGACTCTTTTACTAGGAAACACATTTTGAAACACACCTGCATTTGAAATGCCTTCCCAGTTAACCCTTTTCTACCAGTGTCTCTTAAAGAGGATGCTAAGGCTTAGGGTTGTTAATTCTTCAGGGTAGACGACTCCCATACAACACAGAGCACACTGCAACATTGGGCCATCACTGCTCTCTCACACATTGAGACCCCGAACAACAACAAAAAGCTCTCTGCAAGAACGTTTGCTGGAGAGTGTTTTGGATAGTTTTGGTTCAGAAGGCCTTACTAGGCAGCCATTGCTGTCATCTGAACAGTGTGGACCCTTCCCTGTCAGATGACCCTGACGCGTCTTCTTGCACTTGGTGTAACTCTGTGTCTCACTGGCTGCAAAGCGTCCATTCCAGAGGATGGCCTGACACTGCATTCTATCTCAGAAGCAGACAAAAAACCCTCTGAGACTATGACCAACTTCTGGTAGAGCTTCATGGTGCCCTAGCCACTCTGGAGGTAGGCTCCCCTCTTCTTTAGCCTTACCTTTCTCCCTGGATTTCAACTCCTGTGCTAAGTGCCTGGCTGAGCACTCTAGACTTCAGTGTCATGCTGCTTTTTTAGAAATAGCCTCCTTCACCTGCACTCTGGCCTGGCCAAATAGTCATGGTTGGGTATGTGGGACAAGGCCAGGGGCTGTGCCTGCTTCCAGGCTGGGAAATCATCCCTCAGAGCCTTTGGTCTGGAAAAATGCCTTCTCAGAATGAGTTCCCAGGCTTGTAACCTTGAGGGATGATGCAGCTGCTGTGGATGGCACAGAAAATACAGTTGCTCAGAGTGTTGTCTGTGATTGGAAACTGGAGCCGCATGCTGGATTAACCATCACTGTGTGAGGCTGTTCTGTAGAAGAACGTCTGTCTGCGAGGTCATCAGTGAGCTGGGGTGAACCAATGAGATAGGCCGGCTACAGGTACACAACTTGGTGTTGCTCTCCCTTTTAAACTTGTTTCCTTACAAGGCTATTGGTCTGATTATATAAACCCAGAGACTTCCTCCTGAGTAAGGCTTTTTTTGTATGATGTTCTAAGTCAAGCTCTATGATGTCAGATCACAAAGGAGTTGCTCCAAAGATACCATGGTCCACAATCTCAAGGGTCCCTTAGAACATAGTGACAAATTCTTTAGGGCTTTCAGGGCAGGATTAGAAGGGTGACCTGTGATTTTGGCTATGGCAATGATAGATACATCCATAACTTTTTCCATCTGGAAGGACTTGATTCAATCACAGTTTTTCTGGGATTTGTTTTCTCATCCATAAGATGTAACGGTAACTCTGGGGGTCATTGAAGGCCAGATAGTGTAGTTTTACAATCAAGTTTAGTTGGTTAGGGGATAACATCTTTTTAGATCAAGGTAAAGGAGTTACATTAATAGAGATGCGATATGATAGATATTGAACTTCCTTCAGAAATTTAGACCCAAAAAGACAGGAAAGACATTTACTTCAAGTTGGACAAATACAAATAGCCAAACCACTATGAATGTAACATTTATAGAACTCATGATTGTCACATGGTTCTCCCTGCTGTATGTAGTTTGTTTTATACATGTGTAATAAAATAAGATGTAACTGATGCCACCCATCTTGCCAACCTTAAGAGAAGATGTGATCTTCTCATAAAATGGTGCTGGGACAATGGAGTATCCATATACAAACAATGCAGTTGGATCCCCTACCTCATTCCACACACATGTTAATTCTAAATGGATTACCTAAAGTTGTGAAACACTTAGAAGAGAACCTTCACACAAACCTTTGTAGGCTCAGACTGGACAACAGTTTCTTATATGTTATCTAAACACAAATAACCAAGGAATTAAAAACAGATAAATTTGACTTAATTAAAATGGGAAGTGTTTGCATTTAAAAGAATGTGACCAAGAAAAGAAAAAGACGAATCATAATTGGAGATAGTATTTGCAGATGGGTGGTAACTGTCTCTGATCAAAAATAAAACACTCTCCTTAGTCAACAACAGGCAAATAACCCTATTTAGAAATGCTCAAATGACTCCACCATACATTTCTCTAGAGAATTCACACACATGACCTAAAACATGTGAAAAGAGACAGAACATCAGAAACTATCAGGGAAACACAAATCAGAATTACAGTGCGGTATCACTTCGCATTCCCTAGATGGCTATAATAGAAAAGAAACAAATACATCTTGACCGCTGTGTGTGGATATGGGGCCCCTTGTCTACTGCTGGTGACTGTAAAAATTTAACTGCTCTAAAGACAGTATGGCAGGTCCTCAAAGGGGTAAATAGAGTTACCATAAAATCCAGCAGTTCCACTGACAGCTATATAGTGAATAAAAATGAAAACAAATGTCTGCAGACACATGTACATGGCTAGGCATGTGGCACATACATGCAATCCAGCACTTGGGAGGTAGAGCCCAGAGGATAGAAAATCCATGGTCAACCTGGGCTCCATGGTGCAGCCCTGTCGGGAAAGAAAACAAAAGGGCATGTATGGACATGTTCATAGCAGCATTTGTACTTACTGAAAAGTAAAAACCTAGAGGCTGGAGGCATGACTCAGTGCTTTGAGTTCACACTGTTCTTCCAAGGGTCCCAAGTTCAATTCCCAGCACCCACATGGCAGCTCACAGCTGTCTGATGCCATCTTTTGGTACGCAGATGTACATGTTGACAAAGCACCCATGCATATTAAATAAATAAGTAAATAAATAAAGACCTAAGTGTCTATTAGTTGATGGGGGAAAGAAAATGTGGTAAACACACATGAGAAAACAGCACTCAGCAGCACAAAGCTTTGGAAACTGCCCTGAGTGAAAGGAGCCGCACACATAGAGGGCCACAAGTTCTCACTGCTTTTATACACAACACCCAAAGCAGGGAAACCTTCTGAAATAGAGTTGGCTAAGGTCTGGGAGGAGGGGTGAGTAGGGACCACTCCTCTCTAGGATAATGAAAATAGCATGACGCTAGACAGTGGTGAAGGTTATAGAAGCCTGAATCCCTGCTTTTCTTGAGGGTGAAGCTGATAGCACATGGGTAATATGAGTGGCCTTCACGAAGTGACATGGCCTTCACGGGGTGACACGTGTCCTTATCGTTCAGCACTACCATCCCCGAAGGAGTCCCTAGTGCAAAGGCTGCTACAGTATGCTCACTGTTTCACAAATAAACCTGCATTCTCCTCTACCGCCTCCTGGAGCCCTGGGGTCCCCGGGGGGCACAAGCTTAGCCTCAGTGTGCTCCCAGCTACAGGGAGAGATGATTCCTCATTGTTCTCTCTGAGCTGGGGCTGAGGCCAAACCAACGAGGCCTCAGGAAACCCAGTCAGGAGGATGGGAATGGGTGGCTGGAGTGTCCCAAGGTCAACACGTACTTCCAGGGTAATGGTTTTCTGGCAGGAAGATGTGAGAGAGAGAGGCTGGACAAGGTGGCACATGCCCATATATACCAGTACTCAGTAACCCAAGGCAGGAGGATTTCCAGCTTCACACCAACTTCATCTACACAGCAAGATCCTGTCTACAAAAAGAACATGACCTAGGCATATAGTTCAGTAGCAGAGCACTCATATAGCGTATACAAAGCCCTAAGTGTGAACCCAGCACAGCCAGAACCAAAAGCCAACAGCAACAAAATGCGTCAATGGAAACAGTCTTAAGTCATTGAGAAATCTTGTCACACTGCAAATGCTCAGGGCTCAGTCTCAGAATCTGACTTCACAGGTCTGGAGGGGAGTGCGGCTTCTTAGTTTGTGAGCAAGCCCTCCTGTCTGGGATGTACAGGCCTGAGAAGGAACTACTGTGTCAGACCCCAAACTACTCAAGGGGAGACAAAGCGCCAACAGCTGGAGATGGGAAAGTGCATCACTCTGGGCTAACCCCTGCCTACACACTCTCACTGTTAAGAGCAAAGGCAGCAGCTGTACATCTGCTTCAGATCCAAGTCTGATCAGCTAGAGGTGAGCAGGCAGTTGCCAAGGCCTCCATCTACTTCTATAATTTTAAATGATTTTTTTCTCCATATGGATTGGGGGAAGGTAAAGTTGGGAAAGCAGCAAGTCTTTCAGCAAGCACCACTCACGGTGCCATGTTCCTGTGGGCTCAGCACTTGGAAGGCTGAGGCAGGAGGAATGCTACTAGTGTGAGTGAGTCCAGCTTAGGCTCTAAATGAGTCCAAGGCCAGTCTGGGCTGCAAAGTGAGACCCTGTCTCAAGATTAAAAATAATACTGTGTTTTCAAGACTAGGATGAGAACCGAGTTCTTGCGGTCTTGTTTTAGCTCTTTTTATACAAACGTTGTGTGTTTGGGGAGCCCTCCCACATCTGCTTTGGTTGAGCAGTATTTGCCTTGCAGTTCTTCCAGTTACAAGGTTGTGAGGGAGCCTAGGGATGGTTAACTACAGATGGGAGGACCAGGGCAGCGGGGAGGCGCCTGGGAGCTGCTCTCCCAGACAGTCCATTCATCACTGTTCTTTATGCTCTTTACAAGGAGCATATTTCTTAGCTACTGCACAGCATTTCAAATTGAATGATACATTTTCATTATAAGTCAGCCTCCCAGAGAGTTGTAATTCTTAAGGCAGATAAAAGTGGACAGGTGCTCTGACGCCCGTGGGAGAGTGGGAGACCCAGAACACTGCTGTTGGTCAGCCATGCCACACTCGTCCTCACTGGCTCAATTTGGGGAATTTAGGAGTGCTGCTTATGTTTTCATTTTCAAATAAGAGAAAGAAATTCTTTAGGTATCAGGTGGGATGGGCGGAAGAACTCTCTGGAGAGATGTCACAGTTCTCTGGAATCCTGCACTGTGCCTTTCTTTCCACTTTTCTTTTCTTTTGTTTTTGGTGACTCAAGTAAGCAAAACACAGGAAATTGCTACAAGCTGGAATTTCCTCAATCATAGGAGGCCACTGACAGGCTTAGGCAAAGCTCTGCAAACTTGTGCAGTTACTTGACAAGCAAATGCAAGGGAAACCACTCCCTGAGTGAGTTCTTCGCTCCTGGGGAGGGGAAGCCGTTTCGCTGGTGAATCCCAAGCTGCTCAAGTCCCCATTGTCCCACAAAGGTCTCCCTGGGCCAGGCCAACAGATAGCTGCTTGCAATGGCACAGTAGCTGCTAGAGCTCAGAGCTGACAAGGGGATGGAAGGATCAGAACCCACATGCACTAGAACGGTGGTGCGACTCCACTTCAACACTAACCAAAGCACTGCCTGCTGTAACCTAACATTTCCAACGGCAGCTTGGGAAGGAAAACCTCTCTTGGACCCTCTGGCGAAATGTGTTGAGGCAACAAAACTAAGTCGGGCCCAGGAAGCATGGGTTGGGTCTAAGCATGTGCATCTAAGCCACAGCTCTTTGCAGCATTCCCTGCAATACCAGAAACACATGCCTTCTCCTCTGCACTTTCTAGAATTTAAAAAAAAAAATGCACAGACACTCTCACAATTACCTGTTGGAAAGAGCTTTGAAATAAATAGGACACAAGAAATAAATATCTACTAGGTGCACTGTAAGAGGCCAGCAAGCTGTGGCATGTCAGCTCTACCAGCAGCAGCAGTTTTACCTGCAGCTAGATGGGATGAATAGCAGATACCACTTCAATATGAACCTCAGCATCCTCTTCGCTGCCTGGATGAGAAAAGGGATACTCAGAGTATGAGCTTGCTACGACTGACAGAGTAGCAGTCGCAGGAGGACACAAAGTGGACAGGGAAGTACTTGAACCGGTTTGCCATCAGTAGAGTCTGTCTCTTGCTATCTCCCCATCACTCTGAATCCTGCTTTTCAAGGCCCAGCTTAAGACTCACTTCCCCACGGGGCCACAGCTTCCCCCATGCCTGCACTGTGTCCTTGCACCTGTGAGTGCATTGTTCCCTAAACTGCTTCAAGCTTGTATCTTCTAGCTTTGAGCTCCTGGTGGGTAGGGATGTCAACACAGGTCTGGATGCTCCATAGAGAGGAATGGAGGTGGGAGGTGGGAGAGAAGCCTTTGAAGGCAAAAGGCTGTTCTCATTCTACATAAAGCTCTCAGGAGACCCCAGAAATAAATCTCCGTTTTTTCCCACCTTTAGAACAGTCTGCATTGAGCTGCAACAGCAAAGCCTGTGGAAATGCAGCCGCTTACTCTGTCGCTATGATTCCTATAGCAAGGTTGCAAGGTGACATCTCAGCCACTGAATCACAGGTAGCATGTGGAGCCAGAACCCTGACTGAATAGGGCACAGAGTTAACCATGTCAGCCACATCCATCCTTTTCCTGATGTCCACAGAGACCCTTTTGGAGTGACATTTTCCGCAAGTCACTTGTCCTACCGTGAAATAATTCAGTTACAAAGTTACTGGTGAAATAGTTGGTTTCTTTTATATGGAGATGGGTCTCCCTGCATCTATCTGTCCTACACTATCTCACTGTCACATGCTTTTCCTCTGTCTTCTTCATAGCTTGACACAATGCTATTGTACACACTTTAAAAGATACCTGACTAATGACAAGTTATCCATAGAGATGAATAAATACCTCAGGTTTGTCTGCTCACCTCCAGGCCACTGCACAGCATAGGCATGGTTACTGAGTGCCCACCTCCCCAAGCTTCTTATACAAGAACATGGTTTCTCCCCCAGATCCCAGACGCCCCCGCCCCCGTGTGTGAGTGTGTGTGTGTGTGTGTGTGTGTATGCACGTGTGTGTTTGGTGCTGAGGATTGAACCAACCAAGGCCTTGTGCATGCAAAGCAAGCACATTACCACAGAGCAACACCACCAAGCCTTTTTATACAACTGGTAAACTAACCTTTTCAGTTGCCTGGAGAGTTTGGGGGAATTTCAGGATACTGACTTAAGGTCACACACTCACAGGGATTTCACAAAAAGAAAACTAGACATTTTTCTCATGTCCCCTCAGACACATTCACACAGAGCAGCTGTGTGGTACAATAAGCCTTTGTTTGAAAGGCGACACTTGATTGACTTGAACACTACTGCTGGGCAGTAACAAACACAGTACAAGCAGAAGGGTGTTGATTCTAGAACAAACTCAACTGCAGGCTGGTGACTCAGCAGCGCACGTCCTTCTGTGGGCTTCACTGGAAAACATGTTAGATTACAGTATGTCCTTTCTACCCATAGCACACAGATGCGGTTACATCATAGCATCCTTCTTCCACAAGCTGTCCTATTACAATTCCAACCCAGTGTTTTCAAGAACTCAACCCATTTGCTAGTCACTAATGGGTCACAACATTCAATTCTGAGGACTGCTGGACTAATAATGGCTGGACGAAAGATGCTTTTTCATTAGGTGATATGTCTTGGGAGCTCATCAGACACAAGAGCCAGGAGAGCACCATCCCCCAAAATGTAGCTTGGGAGCATCCTCAGGCCCTGCTCCAGTTCTTCAGCTGAACGAAACTGTCAGACCTGAACCCAGGACCTGTGACAGGCTCTGAAAGGCAGCAGAGGTATTGAGAACACAAATGGCTTGCGTCCGGCCTTACTCTGCCAATCAAAAGGCAATGTCAGATACTGCAAAAACAGATGGGGTTAGGGGTTGAGGCGGGGATGGGTGGTGGGAGTTGGAGTCTGTAACTACTTCTGTTCAGACCTTCAGCTGGAAACATGAGACTGGGCCCCAGGACACTGCCTCTTGCTTCTCAAGGAAAGATGCGGTTGAAAGGCCTTTCTCATAGCCCCAGCAATGACCCTGAATGATGCCTACACCGTCTTGGCCTTGAAAAGCTACCTGGATGCTGCAGATTACTAACCATTCTCACAGTTTCCAGGTCAAGTGCAAATCCCTGATTCTATCAGCAGTTTCTCTTCCAGGCCTGACGTGAGGGAATTGCTTATAGTTAAGCTGTTTATGGACAATTAACCACAGTATATGAAACTGGTTCCTCCACTGCAGGGGAAAGTACCAGGAGAGAGGCCTGGGCTCCCTTTTACCTCTAAAGAGAGAGATCTCAGAGCAGTGGATCCTGATGGGCAGGTTCCAGGGATGCCACAGTCCTCTGCCCAGTTCTGGGTGACAGCAGGAGGCATTTGGCTTCTTCATCGTTATTAGTGTGCAGTGTGACTTTGGGAGAGCCAGTGCAGTAACCCCCACCTCCCACCTCTATTTCATCAGGCATATGCCCAGAGGAGAGCCACAGTGTCAGTGTGGCTTCTCCAGGCTGCAGCGCAGTTCAGGAGGGATATCCATGACACAGGTCAGATCATGAGAGCCATGTATTTTGTTTGTGTGTAGGATATGTGTGTGTATGTGAGGGTCAGAGGTCAACATGGGTGTGTTTCTTGACTGCTCTCCACCTTGTTTCTTTTTTTGTTTTACTTAGAGACAGGGTCTCTCAACTGGGTCTCACCAAATGGCTGGAGTAGCTGGCCACTGAGCTCCAGGTATCAGCCTGTCTCTGGTGGCCCCACCTACGCATCCCAGCAAAGGAGTCCCAGACAACACTTCTTGCGCTGGGCATCTGAACTCCAGGGCATCATACTTGAGTCACATCTCCCCAGCCCTCATGAAAGTTTCAGAGAAGTCGCATTTTCTAAGATAGATTTGACTTCACATTGGAAGTTAAAAGAAGTCCAACACTAGGTGAGAAGATAGGCAAAGTGTGACAACATACGTATAAAGCTCTTGGTTCTGCCTCAAAAAGGGAATTCCATCACATGCTACATACAACACGGACCCTGAAGGCTA
>OU015744.1:13787599-13830916 GCA_907169655.1 Acomys percivali
AAGGGAATTCCATCACATGCTACATACAACACGGACCCTGAAGGCTATAATGATAAGGGAATTCCATCACATGCTACATACAACACAGACCCTGAAGGCTATAATGGTGAGGGAATTCCATCACATGCTACATACAACATGGACCCTGAAGGCTATAATGGTAAGGGAATTCTATCACATGCTACATACAGCATGGAACCTGAAGGGTATAATGGTAAGTGAAATAAACCAGTCACAAGGAGGCCAGAGACCACATGATCCCACTTAGATAAAGCATCTAGAGCTTACCAAGGCAAAGACAGAAATAGAAATGGTGTCTTCAGGGACTCTGGGCAGGGCATGCTGTACTGCAGTTTGAGATAGTTTGCCACCAGAAGGTTCCTGTGGTAGAAGCTTGGTCCCAAAATGGCGGTATTGGGAGGTGGTGAGATAAATAAAGCAGGCAGGGGTGAGGGCTTGGCCTTCAGGGGGAGGGGGAGACCCTAGCTACAATCCCACTTATTGTTGTACCGTGATCTTACTCCTTCCACAAAGCCCTGGGCTTTCAGACTGTGACCAACGTGAGGCGTTTTGAAAAGGCAGTTAGTCTGCGTGGAGTGTTTTGTTCATTCAGGCATTTTGTTGTAGTTAAGGGAAGACAGACAGAAACAGCCAGCTATCTTGAATGGGCCGTTTTAGTTTTGTAAGGTTAAGGGAATTCTCGAGGTTGGTAAGAATGGCTGTACATACCCGAATACACTGAATACCACTGCACTGCGCACTTGAAATGGTAAAGACAGAAGTATTGTGGGGGAAAGGTGAAGGATAAGGCTGAGAACTCTAGCTAGCTCATTACCCACATCAATTCTAATTTGAAACCCTTCCCCAAAGCATGTTCCCGTTGACTCCTGTGTTTTCAAGCCAAGCTGAAATTCTTTTATCTGTCAGCATCTCTGGGTCTTTGGGGCTTGGGAACTTCTGTTGAGGATCTGTCTTAGGCTGACAGCACATACCATGGCTCGCTGGGGCTCTACACTCTGTTACTCTGCAGCATCCCGAGGAGGGCACAGCTGGTGACCTTACCTGGATGGGTAGCCGGCTGCGCTGATCCGAATGGTCTCCAGCACACCACAGGCTCTGAGTTGCTGCACGGCTCTCTTTGGGTCGAAGCTGCCAAGTAAAGCACATCATGAAGAGGTGCTGGCATGTGAGAGAATGAGAGAGAAGGAGAACACTCCTGTCCTGCAGCATCTAAGGTACCTGCTGCCACCAAGCTGCTGATGGCCACACATTAGGTCAGGGGAAAGCACAGGCCGAAGGGCAGAAGAGCTATTTCAGCAGCCTCAGGTCTCCAGACTGTGCACATTCGTTTTTGTTTTGTTCTGAGTGCTTTTGATATGTTTGAGGGTTTCATTGTGTAGCTCTGGCTGTCCTGGAACTCGCTTTGTAGACCAGGCTGGCCTCAAACTCATATAGCTCTGCCTGCCTCTGCCTCCCTGAGTGCTGGCATCTTAATGCCATCTTTTCCTTTGCCCACTTGCCTACCTGAGTCCTTTCACCTTCCCAGTCTCATTCCTGTCTATTCTCCAGAGCTTGCTCTGAGCACTTGCACACAGATTTTTCTAATGGCCTGTGTGCAATGCAAGGAGAGAAGAGGGCAGGCTCCGTGGTAGGACACTGCAAGCTCTGCTGTGAGATCTATGGTGAGGGCATTGAAGGAAAGCCCGAGGGAAGACAGCAGGAGATCAGCACAGTCCCAAGTCTTATTAGGAAGCAAACTGAGCCAGAACTACACAATTTTTCGAATTTGCTGAGGCCACTGACCCACTCAGAAGAGTGATAGAGAAGGAACATACATGCCCTTTCTTTCTGACTGAGGCTCAATGGAAGCCAATGGCTATGTTTCTTTTGTTCCTTGCTCTCTGGAGATGAAAGAACAAGTCTGAGGACCCGTGGGGCTCACAGCCTGGGATCCTGGAGAGCACAGTGGCTTTGGCAGAAACCCCAGCAAGGCTGTAGGCAGCTGTCTTGCCTGGCGGACGAAGAGAGGTGGGGATTATGTCATCTTGAGGACCTGCATGAGCCCATAGGACAAAGCCCGGGTGTACCCTCCTCTACTCTCCCTGACAACCCAAGTGTCATTTATGGCTGTGCGGCCTACCTGGGTTCTGAAATTCCAAGGGTGGAGATGACTACCTTCAGTCAGGCTCTCTGTGGGACAGACTGTCTGTCTACTCATCTTTGTGTGACCTGCCCTTGGCCTGGCCCACACAAGCCTCCCTCATGAGGCATGAAGCTGTGGCATCTGGAACTTGGTGCACCCAGCTTGCCTAGCTTCCCCGTGTGTTTTTCTAGAGACTGATGACTACAGACTTTCATAGCATATCAGGCACGCTCTGACCCCAGGAGGTCCTAGGGTTGAGGGTACCCACACCCTCCTTCAGGCCCGCTCTCATTTCTACCTCCTCACCTCTCTCACACTGTGTGCACCACCCCTATTCTCTGCTGCACCCCAAACCTGGTTCCTCCGAATTCTCTTCCTGTTCACTTCAGCTCTAAATGAGAGGGCCTCGGGTCCCTAATGACATTCTGTGTATAAGGGACAACACAGTGTTGAACTTTTACAAGGTCCTGATTAGCATGGTTGCTTGATGGCTTAATTCCTCTTGTAAGGACCCAAGCTGTGTGGTAAGAGGCTTAGGGGGACAAAGACAAACACTGAGCACCCCACTGGAGGAACCCTTTCCCTGTCACCCCAGGCTTTTGTCCCCTTTGATATGCAGCACACTTCTGGGATCCTGCTGGCTGCCCTTGATGGGTCTCACAAGCAGCCTCTTCAGACTGAAGGGCCAGTCATGATCCTGGGAAGGCCTTTGGGGGTGCAGGCTCTGCTCCTCTTACCTCTAAGGCAGACATTCGGAATGGATACTCTGGAGTTTTCAAAGAGCATTAGAGGAATATGAATCTTTGGTCCCAGGGCTCCCTACCTAACCACTGCATGGCTATGGCCTAGAACTCACAGAGGTCCACTTGCCTCTGCCTTTCAAAGTGGGACCAAAGGTGCGAGCCACTTCGCTCAGCCTCTCCTTTTTTTTTTTCTCGGCGGCTCACATCTTTCATCCTGTATCATGCCTCTTGATAACTATGCTCTCCAGCTCTGAGACTGGGCCCTGTCTAGTGACCAGAGCATGGCTTGCTGTGTGAGCATCCCAAGGCAGCGTGGTGATACGCTAGGAGAACAGGCTGCAGGTGGGGGTCAGTCTTCTCTTGGGTCCTACACACAATGCTTGGAGCTGGTCCCACCAGAAAATAAGTTTTGAGCTTTGGTGGCCCAAGCTGGCTTTGACATCAAGATCCTCCTGCCTTATGTGTTACCACATAGCCTAAGGCAAGTAGTTCTTAGTTTAGCCATAACAGCTCAGCAAAATGCCCCCTTCCTGCTCTTTCCCACCCTAGTCAGCAGCAGTGGCCTGCCTGTGGTCCCTGTGCGGACCAAGCAGCTGGAGGAAAAAGCTGTGCCCCAGCTCCCCACTAATGGCTGGGACCACTCCAGCGAAGGCATGACCTTGTCTCCTTTCTCTCCCTTACTTAGAGGGTATGGAGAGCCACAGCTCTTAGATTTGCTACCAAAATCACAGATGGAAAAGGGACTTCCAAGAGAAAAGCAAAAGACAGGGCAAAGAAGCTGCTGCGTCCTCTCTCCCTGAGCAGGGAATGGCAGTGTTCTATCTCTGAACCAGCGAAGACTCCATCTGCCTGACTACAGAGCGATGAGGAGTGGAAAGCTGGCCTTCTGCTCTTAAAGTCAGAAGACAATTAACATGTAACTGTACATTAAAAACCCACCAGGCACAAGTTTAAGCTGCTGAAAGCCAGGTTTACACTTTTCTGTTCCCAACATAGTCTGGAGCTGTCCAGCTGCAGAGGGAGGGGCCAGCCGCTGCAGCACCTGGCTCCACTTCTGCTGTGGCTTCACTCCGTCAACCTGGCACAGGCTCTGAGCTTTCAACCACTTCCTTAGAATCCACAGCATCCCTACAGCCACCATTCTACAGAGTAATTCCAGACCAACACCCCAGACTACTTCCTCCCAGGGAGAGTAGAATCACTTCATTGTTTCCTTGCCTTTCTGTCTCCACAGTATTTTTCCCCAAGTCAGTTTTCTCCCTCCACCCTCTGGGTTCCCAGGGACTGAACTCAGGCCACTGGGCCTGGGGCACGTGTTTTTACTAGCTGCGGCCTCGTGGCATTCCCCCCTCATAATGGTTTTATAGAACTGCTGATGGTCACTTCTGTGGCAGTGTCATTTATCTGTGACATGCAACAAGGGCTTGGGGGGGGCATATCTAAATGCCATTCCACCTGTCATAGCCAAATGACTAATGAAGAAGAAATAAGGCATGTTTCTTGACTAAAAGTAGAGGGAAAATACTTTTATATGCTAAGTGCTATTAAAAGTATACAGGACAAGGGCTCTTGGTGGGGCCATTCTGCCCCCTAGGGAACACTTGGTAATGTGGAAAAATGTTGGTTATCACACTGATGGAGATGCTACCAGCAATGTGGCAGACAGAGGGCAGCAATGCGTCTCACCATGCTATAATACTCAGGACAATCTTCTATGACAAAAACCTATCTGACCCACATGCGAAGAGCGCTAAGGATGAGACACTGGAAGCAGAAATGGGAGGAGGGATATAGCAAATTTGCTTTTAGAATAATACCAATAGTTTATGTCAACATATATAGTAATATATATGAATAGCTGTATGTGCATATACACATGTGCTGTGTGTGCATGCAGAGGCCAGAAAGTCAACCCTGGGCATCACTCCACAGGTAGAATACCCATAGTCTTTTAAGGAGGGTCTTTCAACTGGTATGGGACTTGCTGACCAGGCTACCTTGGCTGGCCAGTAAGCCCCGGGGATCTGCCTATCTCTCATCTCCAGTGCTGGGAATACAAGCTTGCACCATCACACACAGCTTTTTTTTTTATGTGGTTCTGGGGACCACACGCAGGTCCTCATGTTTTCAAGGCAAATACTTTGCTGATTATATTATTTCCAACCCTATAATAATAATGAGAATAAAGATAATATATTTATAATTATATAAATTGTTATACTTTTCTCTGGTAATTCTCATTTATTATCTCTTTATATATTTTTTCCAAATCAGGATATTGTAAAGTCATAATTAACTGGCAAAGAGTGAAATATTAGCTTGGAACCATCTGACTCTGATCTTGGACTACAGTTCAGGTTTTTTTGTTTGTTTGTTTGTTTTGTTTTTTGTTTGTTTGTTTCTGTCTTGGTCTCAGTCTCTTTCTTGGTCTGTCTTTCTTACTTTGTCTTATTCTCATGCTTTTTCCCCCTCTCATCCTACTCCTCTCAATTACGCGTGTATGCATATGTCTGTCTCTGTGTGTAGGGGGGAGGGTGGCGCATGCTAGGCCTAGCAGAGTGCCTGGCATCTCCTGGGTACCAGTCTCTGATGAATGAACCGACAGGGTCATTGTTGGCTGGATGGAACACAAAGCAAGTGCCACCTGTCTTCTCTCAGGCCCTGAATGCTGTTCTGCCCACCAGCTCCTTCAGTCAATAGATTTGGGGCAGAGGACTCCCAGGCCTGCCTCAGAAGCTGGAGGAAGGGAACCAAGCAGTGTGCTTACAGAAGGCTGTGCTCAGCACTCAGCCCACTCGGGATGTGACTGACCGCTCAGGTCAGTATATGGCTCTTAGAGGCCAGGGAGACAGTCTCCCCTGCCCCTGCTGACTCCCACGGCTGGATGAGGTGGCTTGTGTGGCCACACCCTGCTGGCACTTACTGAAAGGGAAGCTTTTCATCGTTGGGCTTGATGCATCGAACGTAGTGCGGCGTTGTGGCATTCAGGGTCTCCATAAGCAGGTTCAGGGAAGTGCGGAACTGCAGAGGAAAGCCAGGCCTTAGTTGTTTTTAATATTCTGTTGAATGCCCAGCACTATTCTCACTATGACTAATTCAGAAAGACAGGGGAAAAAAGGCATCCAGAGACCAGGGGTTAGATTCTACCTGATACCCCTCACTCGCCATGAATAAGACTGAATCTTTCCATAGTAGGGCTCTTCAAAGTAAATAGGGGAAACTACTCCATAATGTGCCCAACTCCTAGCGCTGGGGAATCCATGAGGTGAAACGTAAGTGCTAAGAAATGAGAGATCTGCCTGCCATGTGCTGAGCACAGGGCTGCAATTGTAATGCCTACACCTAAACACCCTGGAAAGGATGGGCTTTGTAGGAAATGTCCCAAACCAACAAATCCACAGGGGTGAAGGCAGCTGGGACTACCAGACCTTTCTCTCTGGAGACACACTGGAGATTGAGCACTTTCCTTAGCTGTTCCTGGGCTTCTTTGGCCCACCTCCCCAATCATATCCAAAGACCTTTACTGGGACCCTGCATCTAGCCCCCTTCTTCTGTAGGCTCCCTCCAAGCCAGGCCTGCTACATGTGCCACAGGCCGGGGACTAGGACTGACCTGGTAACCCACGGATTTCTTGTGTTCCTTGTTGGAGGCCTTCATGGGGGGTCTGGAAGAGCGAATATTGATCTTTGAAGAGGAGCGACTCTTGGCTGTGTTGGCAGCAGGAACAGGGTCCTTGTCATCATGGAACAGGTCAGCCACTATTGGGAACTAGACACAATCACAGGAAGGAGGAGACCTATTGTAATCTAATGCTGTTTGTAGTCTTTCGAAACAGCTAATATATATTCCTGAGAAAATACACGTCCACAAAAAACCTTGTGTACCCATGTTCATAGGAGCATTATTAATAAAAGATCTTCATAAAAGAGTAAGATTGACCCAAGTGATGAGCGGATAAAGAGTGGTTTATCGGTATGATGGAATATTATTCAACAATATAAAGGAATAAAGTCCTCATATATGCTACAACATAGCAAGGATGAGCTTTTAAAACAGTATGCTTGAAATATGATGAAAACACTATATGGCAAAAGAACACAGAGCACGTGACTCAGTTTACCTCAGGTAAAGTGTCTAGACAACAGAAAGTGCCCTACTGTTTGTCCAAGAGGGAGAAGAGAGGCATCTAATGATTGATTTTTCATTTTTGAGTAATGACAATATTCTCGAGTTTGTAGCAAGGTTGCACAACTTGGTTAGATTACTAAAATCCCCTGACGTTTATGCTTCAAAGGGGTGGGATGCGGTGAGTGATGCCTCAGTCTTTTGTTTGCTTGTTTGTTTTGTTTTGTTTTTCAAGACAGGGTTTCTCTGTGTAGCCTTGGCTGTCCTGGACTCACTTTGTAGACCAGGCTGGCCTTGAACTCACAGCGATCTGCCTGCCTCTGCCTCCCCAGTGCTGGGATTAAAGGCGTGGGGCACCACACTCGGCTGATACCTCAGTCTTTAAAAGGCTTGGAAAAGGTTTCTCTCCCTAACAGTGCTATTTAACATTCATCTACAGAGACAGTTTCAGTTGCTTGTGGTGTAGTAGGAGGTATATATAGACACTCACAAAACTTCGCCTGAATGTTATTATTTTCTGGCACTTCCTGTTGGATCTTGTAACGTTATTTGGCCTCTGTGAGCCCTGCATTTCCCATTAGACAGTGGCTCGGAGGTCAAGAGGTTAAGAGTATTGCCTACTCTTCTAGAGGTCCTGAGTTCAATTCCCAGCAACCACATGGTGGCTCACAACCATCTATAATGTGATCTGATGCCCTCTTCTGACCTGCAGGTGTAGATGCAGGCAGAGCGCTATATACATAATAATAAATAAATCTTTATAACAAAAAGCAAAACAAAAAACTTCATGTATTCTACAAGATTGTTAGAAGGTTTCTGGCCTAGTGTGGCAAGGTTTAATGGCACAGTTTGTCCCTCACGACTCTCAACCTGATGAGGACACATCTGCCCTCACTCCCTGAGCAAATCAGTGTGAGACTAGCACTGGGAGGTCTCCAATACACATCTGACAGTGGGGAGGAAAATGAGCACAGAGCCTCCTTTGTCAACCTCGGCACACTGAATCTCAGCAGAAAAAAGCCTAAAGGGTAGTGAGCGCCTCAGACTCCAGGCTCCTCTGATCCGTTCTGTATCCTCTGCCTTTAGAGCCCACTTAAATGCATGAATCTCCCTCCTCTCACTGTGTCTGAATGCCCTGGGCAAGCGCATCTAATTCCATCACTTCCCAGAAGGCACTTCTGGTACAGCAGGCAGGCTGCTCTCCCTGCACTTCCTGGTGTTAAGCATCACGTATTGCACCTTCGTTCACTGCGCTCATCTTAGCTCAAGTGTCCCCACTCTTCATTCTTCCTGCATGTCTTAAAGCCCTGTCTCTCCAGGACCCTGCACCCCCTGTGCTCTTTCCCAACATGCTTTAATGACTCCCAGTCGTGCATCACACAGGCCTAGTCTACAGCACGTACAAGCCATCTTGGCCTGTGATGGGCCTAGAGCCCTACTCTGGCTGAGTTCACTGTGTCCTTGATGCTCCCAACACCGATACAAAGGCAGCGTGAGATTACCCATGTAAGCACACAGAGGATGCTCCCTCTGAGACACTGGCGAGTTTATTATTAGGTTATGAACACAAAGTCAGTATGGCATGATATGTGTGAGGTATATATCATATTTCATATCGTGTATGACATTTAGAAAAAAAGACCACAAAAGTAGAAGGGGACTATTTGGGAAAAGGAAGGAAATGGAGGACAGGGATAATAAGTGAGATTAATGGAAGCAAATATAATCAAAGTATATTATCCATGTGTCAAAAGTCATAATGAAATTCATTATTTTGTACAATTACTAGCCTCATGACAAATGGATGTTGTAAAAATTCGGGATGTTCAGTTGTGATAACCCTGGTGGTGAATGTGACTGGATACAGAAGCCCCTTGAAGATTGATAAATCATGTTTTAGGTGTGTCCAGGGGAGTCTCCAGTTAAGACTAACTTGAGGGGCGAAAACCCACCAGCGTGGGAGTCTGTACAGTGTGGAGGACGTCATTCACATAGTGTTAAGGCGTGTCTCCGCAGTGAGCTAAATGCTAACAGATTCTGGTCCTGTCATTGCTATTGAGGAATCTCCTGTCCCAATGTTGTGTAAAAATTACTCCCCAATTTTCTGATTGGTTAATAAAGAAACGGAAGAGCCTATGACTAGGTAGAGGAGTCAGTAGGTAGGATTTATGGTCTCAGTTTCAGGGTCCCAGGGGGGAAAGGAGGAGCGGGGGGAGTAAGGGGCAGGGGGACAGGGAAGGGAGAGAGGGAGAGAGAGGCAACAGGCCATGAGGAGTCCCCCTGAGGACAAAGATGGAGCAGGAGAGGCCAGGCGAGACTAGATAGAACTGGCAGGGCGCACATGGTGGGGAGTAGCCAGGAGAGCAGAGATGGGTTAGAATACATCAGAACTGCCCAGCTGTAGCGGTCTAAAGCTTACTAATGAGTGTAACAGGTCTCTGTCTCGTTATCTGGGAGCTAGAGCGGGCACAGAAAGTCCCATTAATTCCAACAAGTGGCACCACCCTTAAGCTGGGGCCTGGATGGAATAAAAGGGAAAGAGAAAGTTAGCCTCACTCTACACTAAAGGCCAAAATAAAGTTTTCCTTCCCAAAGTTATCTTGCTCAGTATTTTGCCTCAGCAACAGAGTCTGACTAATGCACCAAGGAAGTACTTTTTAATTTTTTTAAATTTTTTTTAATACAGCAGCATAGAATTTTAGATCTGTCATTAGCCACATGAAACAACAGGAATGCACGGAAAGGACTTACCAGACCCGACTTCAACCCTGTTCTCATCCCATGAAACACAGCAGCTGGCATAAGCCCTCCTGGGGCTACAGACAAGGCTGAGCCCAAGCCAGAGTCCTGGTCCCTGGATGCACAGGCAGAGCTTGCTTGCTTGAGGTTCTCGAAATCAAGACCAAGTGCGTAAAGGGCACCAGTGAAAATAGTCCCCCTCCCCCACTAGTAACATCCCCTTAGACAGAACTTAAAGAGGGGCATTTAGGCAAAGAGGAGAGGAAGTTCTGTCCTACAACAGCATCCCTGCATCCAGCCATAGGCCCTTCATGGCAGTAACAGCAGCTCACGCTATGCAACAAATGTCCCAGACCTTCTAGGACTGCAGTCGCACGTTAACAAGTATTCATTAGGCACTAGGAGGACATAAGCGGGAGTGTCATGTCAATAGCTCAGGAGGTGACAAAGTCACATGACAGGTCCACAACCCACGAAACAATTCAATAGTACACTCCATTAGTACTTCTCACATGTGTGTTGTGTTTTCAGAGTCTGCAATTGTGTCTTTTTTTGTTGTTGTTGTTGCTACAATAAAATACCCCAAGAAAGCCACTCAAGGGGGAAAAACATTCATTCTGGGTCACAGGTTCAGTTCAGTCCCTCACAGCAGGAAAGTGACTGCGCAGGAGCCTGAGGTAGGTGGTCACATTGCTTTCACCTTCAGGAAGCAGTGGCAAAAGCTGCTACCCAGGTACGCCTTTCCTAAGCCCAGGATCCAAGCCCAGTGAGCGTGGGTCTCCCCAGCTCAGTGAATCTAATCAAGACCGTCCCTTGCCAGCATGCCCAGGAACTGTCTGTGTGGTAATTCTACATCCTGTCAAGTTGATAATCACTATTAACCACAAAACAGCCCTAGAAGCCTGTGAAAACTAGGAAACGTGCCTAGACTTTCCATGACGATCTTCAGGAGGCCCTAGCTCACGTCAAGTCCTGATAGTAACAATCCAGCCATGATGTGACATGTCACCCTGAGTATGAGGACAGCATCCAAATAAGGCAGCAAGATGGTGCTGGTGGCGTACTCGAGCTGTTCTCTGAACTTGGGTGTCATGTGACACAGCTCATCCAAAAGCAGGCTCTACGAACCTGTTAGGGATCTTATGCTGAGCGGCAGGCTGAGGTGGCCGGGCCACACAACAGGTCAGTGACCCTCTTATCCTCTTAGGCTTCTTGCGACTCAACCATACTCAGAGTGGCATAAGACCACTGGCCCAAAGTTAGGGTCTGTCCACTGCACTGGGAGACACAGACACTGCTCAGAAAGCATTCCCTTGTCCGATGCGATGACTTCTGTCATTATTTCATGGTAGTAAAATGGGAAAAATTCTGAAGAGTAAAGCACTAATTTTCAACAATCATTAGGCCTGGTTATATGCATGCAGTTCTGAGAGGATCAGCACAGGTGTACCCACCCACAGGTGCAAGGTTGTGATGGCTAATGTTCAAAACAAATACCCAAGGCTTGCCTCTTATCTCAAGGATTTTACACTGAAACAAAGGATATAAACAAAGACTTTACCCTTAGGCATTATAAGTTTATGTTTTTACATCAATTTTAGGATCAAGAATACTTACAGATAAGTGTTTTACACTATATGGTAGCCAGCAACGGTAGGTCACAAACAACAAAAATGCGCGCGCGCGCGTGTGTGTGTGTGTGTGTGTGTGTGTGTGTGTTGGAATCACATCCTTCCCTCACAGCCTCTTAGAACCTCTCTTAGAACCAATCATGAGAAGCACCTTAACTACCAGGTTTTTAGCACAGTGGTTTGCAATCCAACCATCTTTAGAGTCTAAAAGCACCAATCAACCTAGCCTGGGGTTAGGTGCAGTGCTTGTGCAGCAGCATATGGGAGGTCCTGGGGTTGATCGCTAACAGCAAAAAAATAAAATGAATGAATAAAGGCACAGACCAATACTGTGAAATCAAAGACCATGCAGTACATTCTGCTGGCTGTTGTATGGTTGTAGCAACTGGTGACAATTACAGGAGAGAAAATGATCAGATCATGAGCCACACACTCCAACTCCTGGTCCAGGGACTGGAAGGGATAATTGTATCCAAAATACACAGAACCAAAATATTTACCTAATAGGAAATAGAGAGACTCCAGTCCTTACTAAGGATATTGAGGACAATGTTGTCAAACAGGTGGCTTTCAGGGTCCTCCAGTGACATAATTATGGATGATTCTAAGCTCTAGCTGCCAGCAACTCTTCGTCTTTGCTGTGGATTCTCTTCATGCATACTGTCTCTTTAAAGGGGAAAGGACCTAGCTGCTTGATAAGTCTGTCTGTATGTTGTCAGTATCACAGTAGTGCTACTTTCCCTAGCTATTCGAGTCTATGTGCTAACATAGAAAGAAAGTCACTCCTTCCCCATTCTTAGATATTCAACCCATGCTGTGCTAGGGGCCGGCAACACACAAGTGGACAACGGCAGACACAGCCTTTCACACACTGAGGAGTTCATGGTCTGGCATGGAAGGTGAACACTTATCAATTACCTACGGGATTGAAAGTACAATGACAAGAAGGAAATGAGAACACTCCAATCCATCATCAAGGGAAGCCGGGGCAGTAGCATGGGCAGGAACCACTGCAGAGGACAGGCTCGCTCGCGGTCAGAGCCGCTGGAAAGCCTGCATCAGAAGCACGCTGATCGCTGTTCGCTGATCAGGGAATGGAAGTTCTTCGGCGGCTCGTGGGGCAGCCACTGAAAATGTGCCCGCCTAGGCATTTCCACAGACTGCTCCCTTGTAACTGGACAGCAGTCATGGCAACACAGACCAACCAAACACATCGCTAATCCTGTTTGCCACTCATGTGACTTGTCCCCATAGGTACTGGCTTCTCTGCCTTCTGCTATTCAAGCCTAGAGTTTAAAGACCCGAGGCAAATCTATTTGCAAAGGGATTAGGAAAAGTATGAAAGTACCTTTAACGGCTGTTCGACAGTCTAAGAAAATTCAATTAGAGCTGCGTGCACAGTTTCCTTGGAAACCACACCTATTCATTCGTGTTTATAAGAACGTAATGGAGATTTCCTTTCAAACAGACATGTGACACCCAAAGAGGACACGGTGCGTCAGAACAGTCTGATCTTCCTCAAAAATTGCCGCCAAGTGTAACAAAATGCACTTTCTTTTCAGTCAGTTTGCTTATGTACTTAGTGTTACACTTTGGTGGGAGGGCCTGGAACTTCAACATTTAAATAAAATATATTTAAGTGGGCATTTTGTGGCTTTGAGAGACTCAGCCCTGCCTTGGAAACGGGAAGGCAACACACCGTTTATCAACTGGAGTTCTTCTCCGCTCATTTTCAGGCACATTTTCCAACAGCCAGTGTAGAGGACACCAAGGGTGCTGAGGGGCCACGTGCGTCCCAATGCACTGTCTCAATAAAGTACTTTAGAATTTTACATTTAAAAATAATGAATTTTTTAAAAAGCAAGCCATGATTGTTGGTTTTAATGTCAACTTAGCACAGAGTTGTATGAATCACCTGGGCAGGGAGACAACAGAGATGCTAGCTGTTCTGACTACCTGAACTGATGTGGGCAGATGCACCCAAAACAAGGGCAGCACCTGCAGCAGCAGTCCGGATGAGAAGGGCCTTTTGCTCAGCTGGCCCTCCCTCCAGCCACTGATTGTCCTGTTGTCGCTGCTGATTTCTTCACTGACATCAGAACCAGGGCCTGTCACTGACTAAGGACAAGTGAAAGGCATCCTTCAGGGTTATGGCCCCAGAGTGGGGCTGCTTAGGCCCCTGGCCTTGTGGATCATGTAAAGACTCGGTTCTTGGCTCTCTGGTGTGAGGCAGCCTCTGTGGGACTCCTCCGACTGCTGAGGCTCTGGCCTCAAAGGGTGATCATTTACCAGGTCTTCAGCCTCTCTCAGGAGTGAGGAAACTTGTTACTATTTCAGAAATTCCTTATATATACCCCTCCCCTCACACACGCATTCATTTTACTGGCTCTCTTCCAGAGAACCCCAAACACAAACATTTGCTCTTAATGCAGTACTGGGGGTCAGTTGGGGCTGCTTCTCTGCCATGCCCTGGGGACTGCCAGGCTCAGGGTAGGCACTTGGGACAGAGACTCTGTGAATCATCGTATTGTTCTTGATGTCCCTTCTCTGACAGCATGCAGTGGAGAGATGGTGTGTGCCACTTGTGTTCATCCAAATCCATGGCCCAGATTGCCCAGCTGACACTGTGACACAAATTTCCACCTCAACGGTTGACCCTCTGACCTACACACAGCAGGCAAGAGAGCATCGCCAGAGGAAAAGTACTGTCCTTTCTTAGGACTGCTTTCCCAGCCTCCCATACACTAAAATATCCCTTCTCATAGGCAGCAAAAGTTGGGAGGGAAAACTTGCCATTCTGAGTATTTAAAAGAAATGAATGTGTCAACGTCATGTTTTAAAGAGACATTTCTTTGCTGTGTCCCTATTTATAACCCCGTAATAGCTGAGAAGGAAATTAGCTCCATTCTGCCTCTTCACAGTGTAACAGGCTTCCCTAATCACATTCTCGTTATCACGCTCATCCTCCGTGCAAACATCCCCATGGCTGGTGGCAGTGGGAGCCCTCTACTTCACACACTTAATTACTCTCGACAAGGTAATGATCTCTTATCAGGCACACCACACAAAGGATAAGAGCCAATGGTTTCTCATAAAATAAAAGCATTTTAAATAAAATTAAGAATTTACACAACAATGTAAGGATTACCTGTGTTTAGAGATTAAAGCATATCCTAAAAAACAGGCAGTGCATTATTAAACTGATGTCCTACGGTCTTATATGTTTCCAGGTCTTTGTTGTTCTATTTTTGGCATGTGTTTGAAACCTAAGCCCTGGAAGACTGCTATTACAGCAAATTTCTTTTTTCTTTTTTCTTTTAAAAAATGATAGAGTGGCTTAGTAAACAAGGATGTGTAAATATTCACAGTGACAGATGTGCCAGGCAGAGCCTGAAAGCCCAGGGCCGCTCTTTCATCCACAGCTGCATCTGAGGTTTCATACTGGTGGCGTGGCAGAAGCAGAGAGGTCAGTGGTTTGGCAAAAGAGAAAGCTAGAAGTGTGGTAGCTGGGTTGGGGCAAAACAAGGGACTCTGTTTCTTTCCAAAAACACAGGACAGACTTTTTTTTGCCCTGCTATGTATTAACTCTGTATAGACCCATTGAACTGCCAATTTCACTTCTGAAATAATAGCAAACTACCAGGAGTTATTTAAGAAAGGAAAAGCATGAGTGTAGCCATGTGGAAGGATGGTCAACATACAATGATGAGTGTAGTAAAATCAGAGGGGACTAGGATGCATACTGTGGTTATTTCACCCTTAAAAACATGTGCCAGTTTGCTGTAGTGCAGAACAGGCACTCATGGAAGACGGCTCGTGGATACAGGAGGAGGCTTATATACAACTCTACGATGAGTTTTTATGACTAATTTTCTAATAAAAATACAGTGTGCTTAATCTAAAACACCTTCATGTGCAGAAAAGATCACAACCACCATTCTTACCAATATCTGGTTTGTAGACTAGCTCTTGGCTAGCGTCTGACAACATGGATTTTGGGAGGGTGTTTACCATTCCCTGACATGACTGGATCACGATTTCTAGGTTGACTGTGCAAACAATGTCATTCATGATGATATATGATTTTTTCCTAGGAGTCTGGAAATTTAGTTCATGCTAGACCATGGTGCCTGTTTGTCACTGGCAATGTTTTGTTAAGTAAGTATCATTGCACTTGCTTCTCCAGGGGAGTTCAGCTCACCTTGTGTGAGTTTACTGAGAGGAGAGTCTTAGATGCTTGCACCTGCTCTCTTCCGTACTACCCACCATGCACCTGTTCTCAGCGGAGTTTGTTTTGCATCCTTACACTGCAATAATTGTCACCCTAAGCAAAGCACATCCAATGTCTGTAGGTCTTCCTAGCAAACTGCTGACCCCTAGGCCCCTAACACACTCCGTTCTCTAGAACGTTCTTCGTGACCTTCACATTCCTACATCACAATCACACATATCTTTCTGCATTCGGCATGTAGGTACTAAGTGTATTTTTTTCACTAGACTAAGCTCCCAGAGATTGTCTACATGTGTCTATATATGTTTCTATATACATGAATACTCAATGATGCTGTTAAATAAAATTAAATGTCAAAAACGGCTCAGCTAGTACTGATACTTGCTGTGCCAGTCTTTCTTATCAGCAATAATCTCTTTCAGGCTATGATGTCCCTGAATTCACCAAACTAAGACAATTAAAATGAAAAAAATGTAGGCACCGAACTAAATTGTATTTAAGTCGTCATTTATGTCCCTCCCTCACATTCAGATGACAGAAGCTGCATGCTTGAAGGTCGCCTCTTAGGACTCCCAGGAAATGTGGGATGAAGTGGTGCATGAACCTACACTCCATGCCTAACCTTGTCAGAAAAGGGAGAATGCCTGCAAACTACCTAGATGTGAGATTTAAGACATTAATCTGACGTGGAACTCCAAAACACTATGCATGTTTATTCTAACTTGATTGCCTCTGTGGTTAGATCTCTGATGTGTCACCCTCAGATGACAGTGAACAGTGGGCTGCTGCTGACTCAACTCTGCCCTAAATTCCATCTTGGGCTCCTGATGGAAAAGGGTTGAAACACGTGGGTCGATACTGAGGTTGTACTTTTTTCGTTTTACCATTTCTCTGTATTGTGTTCACAATTCTAAAGCTTATCACAGAGAGAAACTACTCTGTCATTTCTCGGGTGTTATCAGGGCCCTGCAGTGAGTTTGGTGGCACATGGTCTGTGAGAAACCTGCAGTGTCGTCCTGGATCCTACTGAAAGGCCGAGGTTGGCCGCACCATCTGCATCTGCTACCAGAATACAGGCGCACTGGCCTCTCCTGGCTGCGGCCCTCCCCAGATTTCCTTTCCCTTCCCAGGTCTCTCCTTGCTGCAGACTTTCCCTGAGTCTCTGTTCCCTTCATATTTCCTGAGCCGATCTGTATCAGTGCAGCCAGAGACAATGAGAATGCAGCTTTGCTCTTCTCTGAATGCAGATAGTAGGTTTGGGGTGGTGACTCATAACAAGCGTGCAGTGAGGACAGATAGACACACACACTATCTGCATTCTTTTTCTATGCTCATGAGAACGAAGCAGATGCAATTTTGGAGACAACAAATATTCCAAAGTATATTTAAATGTCCTTGAAATCTGACCTTCTGTTACTGTGATACCTACTTGTGGTTGTCAACTCTACTTTATCTGGAATTAACTAAAACCCAAGCAGCTAGGCACCACTGTGAAGCACTCTCCTTGATGGAATTATTTGATGTGGGAAGATCCATCTTATATCTTGACCACACCTTTTTATGGAAGCCTGTGCAAAGGGCAGGGAAGAAGGACGCTCTTGCTCTCACTCTCAATGGAAAATCCATCCCTTCACTAGTACTAGAGCCTACTCCTTTGGGGTTGTGACATATACCTGAGACCAGCTGAGACCAGCATCATGGACCACACAACTGTTGGATCCTTGAACTTTCTCTCGGGAGACAGCCATTGTCAGAATAGTCAGACCACAGCCTGTAAGCCATGCTAATAAAATATTATAGATACTCTATCAGTCTGTTTCTCTAGGGAACCCTGCCTAATGCAACTACATTCAGATTTTGCCCTTCAGATGGCTGAGTAGAAACTAAGTATACAAACACTTGGCTGGAAGGGTTCAGATAGTCTTAAACATGCAAACAGGGAAGGAAGACCGGTGACTTGAACATCAGCAGACCTTTCATCACAACGTATTCCTATGTGTCCTCCTGGTTGTCATCTGTCTTGAAGCTCCCATATACTTCCATTTGGGGTGTCTTACCTAGTTCTCTCTCTAGGAATAGAGAGACATTTTCTTCTTTTTCCCCCTCCACCACCTGTAACCAACAAATGCCCCAGCTCTCCCTTCCTGTACTCCACTGTGGGGCTCACAACAGCATCCTCATCTCCAATCCATGGGTTTATGTTATTTTTTTCTTCAGTCTCATCATTTAGCCCCAGCATCCCTAGTACTTGCTATGTAGATCACGCTGGCCTTGAACTTCCAGTGATCCTTGTGCCTCTACATCCAGAGTGCTAGAATAGCAGGCACGCAGGACCACACCCAGTTCCGTGTATTTATTTTTTTGTGGGGCTGGGGATTGAACGTGGGGCGCTGTGCAAGTCTCCCACTGAGTCGCTTTGCTGCCCCCATTCCTAGCATCTTTTACCTTGCTGGCCTTCAGGACGCTGATCTGTTCCTCATACACCGTGTCCCTGTTTTTCTCTAGGAAACCATCTGAAAGGTACTCCACCTGGGGCCGCGGCAATGAAAGGACAAACAGTTAGCGCTTTAGGTGCCCTGGCAGCTTTCCTAAGCAGTTTCATCTCAGTCACATTTACTAAAAGCTAAGGGTAGGTGGAGACGCACAGATATCGCTGCTTAAAATGCAAATCTGATATGCCTTAGATTTACTCGGAGGCAACTGAGTATTCATTTGGCAGAAGGAAATGCTGTACTGAAGGGAACTCCCATGAGATAAGGCTTCTTTAGGGCTCTCTGAAAGCAACTTCTCTGCCAGTGGCCCAGACACATTTAATCAGGATATGCAATTACACGCACATTACCACCTAAGAATTTGATGGGGATCTGGTTAGCGAGGCTCAATGTCCACACTCATCATCACTGGGGTCAGAGCAAGCTACTCCAGAAGGATTCCAATATTAGCACCTTGTTTTCACTCCTCCCTCTTCTCAGCTCAAGGATAGCTGATTCCTACTGCTCACTTGCTGCTGTCTTCCCAGGAGAGCTGCCCTCAATGACTACCTGCTGTGCTTGTGAAAGGCAAGGGCTAGAGCACACACTCAGCTTGTGCCTTAGTCTTTGACAGTCTGGTGTACTGGAGTTGGGGCCAGGGCAGGGTGAGGTAGAAAGCAAAGGTGAACCTGCAAACGGAGGTCACTGGAACTCACAAAAACAACTTCCTTAGCCTGCAAACGCTTTACTCTGTCTACTTCAGGCCTGAGGTCAGCAGAGAGGACTGGTACCTTGTCTGCAAAGTGGATTACAATGAAGGCCGTGTTGGACATGCGCGGTTTCTGGAAGTGCTGGCTGTTGGAGTGTCGTTCATAGAGCTTCTGGGCCCAGTTCTGATCCGTTCCTTTGGGGACCTGGAGAAGCACAAGACCGGGTAGAGTGTCTCATGAAGCAGGACAAGGCAGTGAAGCATCACGGCAGAGGGCTGGAGCCTGGATTCAGATTTCAAGCCAGGACTCTAGCTGGACCGTGATAAGAACAACTCAACTGTGAACTCCTAGGATCCTGCTGTGAAGGGTCACTGACTTGGCTGTGTGTGGGCTGCCATCCATGGGAGGATGTTAAGCCTCAAGGAACAAGGTAGCCAACAGAAAAGGGAAGTCCGAGGAGAGGATGAAGATGGACACCAAGGCCACAGGGGCAGATCCATCTGTGGAGTTGTCTGAAGATGCTCCCATGCCTTTCAGCATCATGCTCTTGCTCCCTCAGAAGTCTGGCATAATTAGCTTATATCCCTCCCTAGCTCATTACACTATGCCCTGGCTCAGGCTGTTTTTTCTTTTGAAGCCTTTCTTGGCCATTTTTGGTCTCTCTTCTTTGGAATTCCTAAAAATTGGATTTACATACATAGGCATACTATTATAGCTCACCATTAGCTTCTGGTATTACATTCTAGAAAACCATAGACTCAGAGGACTGTCTTTCCTCACCCCTCATAGGACTGAGAAATGGTTTCTGGACACACATTGAGTGATGCTTTCCCTAGCCCCTGTTCCCCAAATGTTTATCTAGACGTAAGAGGTTTCACTGTGTGACAGACTCTCAAGGAAAGCCTCCTTCTGCATCTCTACAGATGGCCGCCAAGGTAAATAAGCAACTTGCTTCATTGAAGCTATAGCACAGACTGCTGACTGTGCTCTGAGATCAGTGTTGCGTTCAGCTTTCCTCAGAGAAGTTTCTTTTTGTAGTAGATGGTGGTTAATGGAGTCACAACTTGTCAGAGTGTGGGGAGTATGTGACTGTGCTGTGCTCAGCCCTTAAGTAAGACATCTGTTTCACACACAAACATGGGGCTGAGGGTGTACGGATGCTCAGGAAACATCCTGGAAGAGAGGGGGGGAAATGATGTAAGTGCCAGAACTCTTGGAAGTGTGCTGTGGAACAGTGATTGGAATGACATGGCCACTGCAACCATGAACTCAATGCAGCTGTGGATACCTGCATGAGGTCAGGACCAGTATCATGTATGGGGGCGGGGCCCATAGACTCCACCTCTCACTGAGGGTCAGTCCACAGACAGTTAAAAGGTGCTAAGGTGGAGGGGGTCATTTTCTTCAGTGGTGTAGCCACTGATTAACTGCTTGTGTTCCAGTAAAATAATACCCCATACCCACACTCATACATATACACTCACACACACACACCCTCACACACACACACATTAATACAATCATATCCATAGAAACAGCACTGAATTCAATAGGTTAAAAAAACCAAAGGAGGCTTGTTAGAAGAAGGGGTTCAACACTCATGCTGTTATCCTTGATACCCACTAACGGTCCTCAGTATGGGTAGCTCACTGATGCCCCTTCATGAGGTGTGCAGTGGAACAATGATTGGAATGACATGGCCATTCCATGTCAGGTCAGGCAACATTGGAAGTGACCCTTGCAGTGTCCATTTAAAAAGGCCTTTACACAGACAGTAAGATGTGCTTTAAAAGGAAAATGCTTACAGATGTGAGAGCAAACTTCTTAGTCCTTTGTAAGCAAAGTGATTTTTCTCACGATTCAATTTGGTGCAGGTAGTACTGCATCCCCTTGTGCCGGGTGCTACAGGAAATTTAAAGAAAGAAGCCTCTTTCTTGAAGGAGGCTATTAATTGTGTTGGACAGACAATTAAATATATTTAATTCAGCACTTTCTATATATACTCTTTTATATTTGTCTCCGAGAGTCCTCCAAGTTCTGTTTTAGAACTACCAGGTGTGGGTGAAGGAGGAGTCAGCATAGCTGGGCTTGTCAGGACCAGGCAGGCCAGAGCCTGGGAGCAAGAAGGACCTCAAGGGACTGACCCAACTGGGTCAGACAAAACCACAAAGAGAAGCTCTACTAAGCAAATGCTGCAATCTGCCAGCAACCACACCACCCAGCCTTGAAAATGCACTTGGACTTCAACGAGCACATCCCATGGTCCTACACAGTCACTCATGTAGATGGGCATCAGCAACCAGAGACCACCAGTGGTCACAGTCACAAGTAGACTTATCTTTGGAGCAAGATCCATCTCTCCTGCGCCTCTACTTCCAGCTGGGAACACGCAGCAGGGGTTCCCAGGGAGGGTCCTCACCACAGCCATAGTCAATGTGCACAGTGCTGATGCACAGTGCCATGGTTCCAGCACATTTTCACTGTGTCAACTCAATCCCCGAATCACCCTGCGAGCAGCTAGGTATTATGTTTATACACATCCCGGAGTTAAGGATCTGAGGTAACAAGGTTAGCTAAGGGGCAGAGTCTAGAAGTAGCAGGCCCACGGTCCAAGCCAGGGAAGGCTGGCTCTGGGACATGTGTCATCCACTACTCTGCTTTCTGGCCTGGCAACAGGTCTAAGGCAAGCAATGACACAGGCTCAGGTGAAAAACAGTCATCTTCAAAAAATTTTTCCCCACAAATAAATTTTAATCAGTCACGGGGGACTTGGGGGGACATGGGGACATGTGTACTTGGACACTGCCTGGATTATGGCTATCCATTTGTTCTAGAATGTTCAGGGGAGCAGACCCTTTAAAAGGAGTCCATATATACAGGGTTCCTTACATCCTCTTGAAGCATCGTGGAGAACACTGGACCAAGAGCCCAGTGTTTTGTCCCAAGAGCCCAAGACTCTAGTCCCATCCCTCGGAGCCCTAAACCCTCTGGCCTGTGGTGCTGGCTGTCACTTATCAGAAAGTCACAACCCATCTAGAGTAGGCAACGCTGCGGAGACAGGTGAAGTGACAGGCAGAGGCACCTGGAGATGTTCTGGAAGTGACGGTCTGCAATGCGGAACGCAGTGAAAGCCACTGCACTGAGCTGTATGCTTCAAATGCTCACACTAAGTGTGCTACATCTCAATAAAGCTCTTAAAAAACACTTTACTCTTTGCTATTAAGATAAATTAGCATATATTTTTAAAATGAGACCCCTTTTAAAAAAAGGGGGGGGATGGAAACCCCTCTCCAATGTCCTTGAATAAGGACCTCGCTGCAAACATTGTCCTGCTTGGAACATCACCAGGGGCCAAAGCCTGACTCTAACTGAATGGCAGACCACAGGTGACAGCTAAGGGCGCCACAACCATTTATTCAACCCTGCCTTTGTCCCTGTTCCCTGGGCCACTGCTACAATGATGGCCTTCGGGTCCCTTATATGTTGTCTTCTTCTATCCTATGCCTCTGTGCTCTCCCGCATGCCCCCTATAAACTCTCAAGTCACCCCTGCACCAAAACATCCCCAGCCCCTCTGGCCTGAAGAAGTACTGTGACCACCACTACCTCCCCCTCCTCACTTCCTTTTTCTTTTTCTGTTTTGTTGAGGTAAGGTAGCTCTGCTTGGCCTAAAACTGCGTGGAACAGGTTAGTCTTGAACCGACTCTGCCTCTTGAATGAGGGGATTAAAGGACGGTGCCACTCTGCCCAGCCCTGTAGAATACTTCTGTCCCCTCAGTGTCACAGAGCCCAGCTGGGCCCAGGACTCTGGTCCCATAGCTCTCTAGGGAGGTGGTTGCTTTGTGCATACCTGGCTACACTGCAGTGCTCCTTGGGTCTTGATCCCACCACCCTCAGCAAACACCCGTGTAGTCAGCAGAACTCCACCTGGTCTATTCACGCCCTGCCCCCTACGTCCCTCACCAAGCCCTGCGGATCCGATTTAGAGCGACATTGCTGCTGCCAAAGTGAGACCCAGTTTCCCTCTGAGACTCTTGCTCTGTGGGTTGAGACTCTGCTCCCAGCTTGAAGCAGGGCGCTGACCTAGCAACTCCTCTGTTCATTTATAGTCCTTGACCTCAGCAAACACACCTGTCCCCAAGTCACTTTCCTTCCTGTGCCTAGAAGCTGGCCCCAGGCCCAGCCTCTATCAGCCTGTGGCTCTGCAGAGACTTCCTTGACTCCTTCACAGAGAACCCAGGCTGCCAGGCAGGAAATTAAAAACTGTTGTAGTGGGTGAAGGTGGAGCTAGATCACTGGAAAAGATCACTGGCCTTGTACATGGGTCTGATCCTCAGCATAACTCAACGCCCAAATTTAAAAAGACAAAAAGATGGAATTCCTGCTTGAATATTCATGACTTTCTCTGCATCCCACTCACCTTCTGCCCTGGAAATCTTCCCCTATAGGAAGGAGAGCGACCTTCCTGACCAGCATCCCATGCACTCCTGACCCCTGCCTATTGGCCAGACTCGAGGTGGTCTTTCCACGGTTGAGTCCTTTTCTATCCCTGTCCGCCCATGTTGGACTCTCTCTCCAACTCAGTTTCCTGGGACCTCAGGGAAAATCAAGTTGTGAACAGAGAAACCTCTGAAAACAGACTACCCAGGTTACTGTGACTGTGGCACACATCCTCCTACAACCATTTGGTGATCACGGAAGTGAGTTCATTAGCTCAGCCCCCACCCAAGTTCCATGAAGGGAGCAAGCCGCACAGGACAGACTTTGCCTCTCCCGCTCACTGCTGACTTTGTGGGCTTCCAACATGCTCTCTCCAGCTCCCGGCAGGGTTTATATTCTTCTAGGATGTAAATGTCACCCGTAGAGAAGGATACATTTATCTGTCATATCCTATCAACTAGACTAGCTTGTCCCCTAAAGAAAGACGAGTCAGGCATGTAGGGCAGGGGAGTACAGGAAATGCCCCATCTTACCATGGCTTACAAGGCTGGCATGTGACCCCACCCCGACCCCTACCCCAAGACCATCTTCTGGTGCACAGGGGACAGCCGAACTTTGGTAAGAACAGTCTGGAGGTAACATTGCCTGCAAGCACGTACCACCTTTCCTACCCTCTCAGTTAGTGGAGGGACAGCCGTAGCTTGTGACTTGGTTGAGGTCTGACTGCAGATGCTCAGGCTTTTCCCCCTGAAGGAACCAAAGTGGCTTAATGCTGTGTCCCCTCCCTGGCCCCTCTAGCTTCTGGCCTCCCTCACAATGGAGGGCTGAGAACAATGACTGAGAGCAATCCTTGTAAGGCCACATTTGCACTTCCAGATGAAAAGCGGGTGCTGTGAGCTGCTTCCCTCAACAGCTCCAGGGCGGCCACCATGAGCTCAGCCCTCACTTGGCTTTGTCACACAGAGGCCACAGAGCTCAACTGTTCAGAGCCACTTCATTATTCTTTCTCAGAGAATCTGAGAGACAAAGAGGCAAAGGATATGTCTGAGGTGGCTCCCACGGGTAGCGCGGGGTGGGGGTTGGGTACCAGGTTGCCCAGGTGCCACCAACACCTCCGAAATCCCTCAGCTCTCTTAGGACCACAGTATGGGAACTCCTAGAAGTGGTTCTCAACATGGGGATCACCACCCCTTTGGCTAACCTCTCTCTCCCCCCAAAAATATTTATATTACAATTCCTAACAGTAGCAAAATTACAGTTATAAAGTAGCGATGAAAATAACTTTATGGTTGGGGTCACCACAGCATGAGGAACTGCACTGAAGGGTTGCAGCATTAGGAAGGCTGAGAAGCACTGTTCTAGTGGGACCCCTACTTTTTGACATATTAATGGACCATCCCTTGACAGGTCATTTGGGTGAGTTTGACTAATGTAGCAGCATCTGTTCTCTTAAAGCTCACAGCTGCTAGACTCTGCTAATACCCAGAACGTCACTGCACAAAATGCTTTCACACTGCAGACTTCTGTTTTATTCCTTAACTTAGTGATCACCTGGCCTCCTCTCCTACACCTGAGACCTGAGCTGCAGGAACTGCACGCCGTCTTGACAGTCTAAGTTCCCACTAGGGTTGATATATCAGCAAATGGGTCTTTTAGCAAATCCTCCCTTCTAAGAAGTGGGGAGGCGTCGTGTGGAAATATAAAAGCCACACAGCTCAGAATCTGTCAGAAGCACGTCTGCCCTTGTTGCTGCTCACTCCACGGCTATCACTATCCTAGTGATCACTCTACTTCCCCCGAGTTTATGTGCCTCTCTGCCTGCTAAGGGACTCAGACTCCCAACACAAACTCTGCCTGAAGACCTCACTGCCCCCCCCCTCAGCCCCGCCTCTGCTGTGTGGCCTCTGCTGCCCCTGCTGTGTGGCTTCTGCTGCCCCTGCAAACACCGTCCTGTAGCTCCTGAGGGATTTGCTCTCAAATGCAGCATCAGGCCCACGAACATCACATTCTGTGTCTCACAGATGGTGGCAACAGGAGGTTGAAACAGTTTTGTTTTTACATATATTCTCATAGGAAGATTCCAAGAGGAATTCCCAGGACACATGTACCCTAAATGAGGACAGAGTAAGGGGACTCGGGAATACTTCCTGGACCAGGACGGGAACCCTGGGGGTTATCCTGCCAACTGCTGAATGTGGTTTGCTTCTGCCTGTGTTATCAGAGACGGTTACCTGCCACGTGCTGGCACGCTGCCCCAGAAGCCACCAGCTCCCCACCCAGCACTGCTCTGCAGTTCCCTCAGGGGTGTGTGTCCTATTCTTGGGACCAATGGCAGACATCTTGTTTCCTTGGATGATGACCCCTCTACTATCTTCAGACAGCACGGTCAGAGAAACCCACCAGCAGCCTTGGTTTGCTGGCGGAGGGAAGTGCAATTCATTGCAAACCATCACACAGCTGTTCAAGTCTCGGAACAGACTGCCCTGAAGCACTGAGGTGTTTTTTGTGAGAGGCTGTGAGTAAATGGGATATGAAAGGTTCTCTTCCCTGGGAGTTCCTGAGTTGTGATGCGTTCATTCTTCATACAGGGCCACACAGACCTGTGTAGAACAGGACGTTCCCTCTGGTCCCCCAAGAGGGTATGGCCATCACATTGCCCAATTAGAAGGAGAGTGAAGAATTGGAGTCTGACCAGAACCAGGGCAGGGGTGCGAGCCAGGCCCAGTTCTCCCGAGTCCTGAGCTGGACTGAGAACTTGAAGTTGCCTCTGGCTCAGAACTGTGCAGTTGGAGGAGGTGGTTACTGACAGGGATCAGGGGCCTGGGGGAAGAAAGCACAGGCCCAGTTGAGCTTTGACTGAGGGAATTTAAGGAGAAGTCACGAGCAGGAAGCCAACACTTTGACCGGTGGCAACCCAATCCAGGAACAGCTGTTCCTCCTCTCAAGTTGGGCAAGCCTAGACAAGCTAGACACACAGCCTCATCTCTCCCAGGCAGTGACTTTGAAGAGAAAGTCCATGTCCACAAAGGGGTGCTGAACACATTAGGAGAGCCAGGTGCGGTGGTATACGCTTGAAATATTAGCACTGGGGAAGATGAGGCAGGAGGATCACCATGAGAGTTCGAAGCCATTCTGGGCTACAGAGTGAGACTTCTGCCACTCAGTTTCTCCCTGCTACTTCCCAAAATTAAGAGACTCAAATGTGCCAGCTACAGGACTTGGCATGGTTTCTACTTTTTTTGTTTTGTTTTGTTTTGTTAGTGGGGTGGGAGAGGTTCTTTTGTTTGTTGAGACAGGGTCTCAGTAGTTGGCACAGGCTAGCTTTGAACTCATTTTTAGTCTAGCCTAGCCTCACACTTGAGGGATCTTATTTCAGCATCCTGTGTGCTGGGCCTATGGGTGTACACCAAGGAAACACTCCGAGAACACCCTTCTAGGAAGGCACCTCCTTTTCTTCCCCAAACACCCAGCCATACTCAGTGCTTTTCCAGAAAACCATGGGAGAGCATAAGTCAAAGCAATTGGCTCTTCTCTTTCCGGCTAAGCCACATGGCTTCTCTACCTTCTGATGCAGACTTCTATCACTGGAGGGAAGATGGCTGTACACTCAACTCCCTTCCCATCAGGCACTGGGCTGGGAGAGTCTGTCAACATCTGATTCAGTCCTCATCAATTCACAGAGCAGGAAACCAAGGAACTTGGATAATTGGATTAAAGTTGGGGCTCCTCACCTGCCAGGTGCTCTCCTACTATTGGCACAATTCTCTTTTACACCAGGAAAGGCCGGACCATTCAGAGTGGGGGAAATGGGGCTCTTACTGCCCATGGATTTCTACTGCTTACAGGCATCTGATACTGTAAAGGCCACCCTAGGCTCTTGAGTCCTCACTCTCTGGAGGAACACCTATGCTTCTTTGGGTACATAGGACCCGTGAGAACAAATCCATACCACCAACACAGCCCCCGTTTTCTGCCAAGAAAGGCACATATTTACCAGGGTAGTAATATCAGTTCCACTCAATAAGTTATTGTTTAGCTAGCACGATGGATGCCAGTGTTTCTTCCAGACAAGCAGATTCAATTGCAGCTATGAGATTTCACTCATTCCATTGCACCACACGGCAGCCCTCCCTCTGCCAAACACCTAGACCCATGCCACTCAGTGACTGACGGAGCAGTATTACCTTGCACTCTTCATCCAACAGGTCCAGGATACCCAGCTTGGCTTCTATGAGGTCTATACAGGGTTGGTTATCATAAAAGTCAATCAAGGTCCATGGGATCTGCTCCTTCATGTATTCTTCTTGCTCCAGCTTGAACACATGCTAAGGCAAGAAGCAAATGGCCACGTGAGCACACTATGGACATACCTTGACAGTTATTTCCCTCAAGGACTTGTTAAATTCTGTGTCTTGGAAGATGGCAGATAAATGCCAGAGGAGGTCTGGACACTAACTCACAGTCACACTCACAGAGTGGAAAAGGCAAAGCTCAGGTCGGTAGTTTGTGCAGCGTTGTCTTAGGACATTAGAATTGCACATGCTGCGGGACTATAGCCAGTGCAAGGAATGCTGCCTCTGGTCTTCAGTTCATTAATGCCCCAAAAGCTCAGGCTCAGAGAGGCGTGGGTCAAACTCAAGGGAGATGATTTAACCTCTCTACATAGCTGCCCGGGTCACAGTTCCTGTCCCAGCAATTGGGAGCCAATTCCATAAGCTGGGACCACCAGCAGGAAGCAAACGGGGAGGTCAGGGCACAGCAGGACCACACCAGTCTCAGAAGAGAAGTGGCCTGGGTGTCATTCTGGAGGGACCATGAGAGTCCCTCCCCTCCCCCACCAGCAACCCAGGCCATACATTGAGCTTCCCCCACCCCCCACCTCTACCCAGCAACCCAGGCCATACACTGAGCTTCCCCCACCCCCCACCTCTACCCAGCATACATTGAGCCTACCGAATTGAACTGTTGCTGGAGCTTTTCGTTGGCATAATTGATACAAAACTGCTCAAAGCTGTTAATCTCGAAGGTCTCGAACCTGCGGAAGAAGTGAGGCCACAGGTCAGATACAACACCCATGGAAGCAGCGCTGGGATTTAGCAAGGCTGCTTCCTCCTTGAGCCATGCTCCGCCCTGTGCACACAGACTTCCGGCGCAGATATCAATGATGGAGAGTCTTGGAAAATTAGAAACGGAGGTGTTAGTGGATTGCTTTGTAGCTGACAAAGGACTGACAGTAGGAAATTGCAGGGAGGACAGACAGACAGACAGTGAGAAGGTCGGTCATGATTCTCTTGTATATTGGCAGGTTTTTAAAAGACGATTTTTAAAAAAGAAAATCAGACTCATATTTTGTCTTCAGTTTTTTATCATTTAACTTTACACTCCAAACATACTACTGCATTCATCTTCAAAAGTACTACTTTTAGGCCAGAAGGCTGAAGAAGATGCTCCAACATAATAGAGTGTTTTGGGTGACTATTCAGGTAGCAAACTGTCTCTGTCATCTTCCCATTTGAAAAGCTACTAACCTGCACTCCTGGCATACTCAGGTGATCAATTTTATTCCTTCTCAAGTCTCTGATGGAGTTGAAGACCAGGTAGCTTAGTTTTACAATGAAGCTTAGTTGTTTAAAGGTTAAGATATTTTTAGGTCTAGATAGATGTTTTAAGTTGATAATAAGATGTGATGGAGGGCTGGAGAGATGGCTCAGGGGTTAAGAGCACTGGTTGTTCTTCCAGAGGTCCTGAGTTCAATCCCCAGCAACCACATGGTGACTCATAACCAGCTATAATAAGATCTGGTGCCCTGTTCTGGCCTGCAGTTGCACATGCAGACACAACATTGTATACATAATAAATAAATATTTTTTTAAAAAGATGTGATGGAGATTGATTTACATTCAGAATTTTAGATGCACCAAGATAGGAAAGATGTTTTCTTCAAGGTTGTCAAATACAAATAGCCAAAACACTAAGAATGTACACATTCCTGATTGTGTAATGGTTCTTCTTTCTATAGGTAGCTTACTGTATATATGTGTAATATTATAATTTTTTATGCAAAAAATAAAAAATGGTTTAAAAAAAAGTATCACTTTTAGGTCTGTATGGATCTGTGGACTGAGATCTAGGAATTGTAGAGGTGCCTGGATTGGGGCTAGAAAGAGGATAGGTCTGTTGCCACCTCTCAAACCTAGGACATATTTCCTTAATTTACAGAAACACTTCCAAGCTGGTACAAAGTAATATCAACTCACTAATCCCCAGTGAAGGACATTTGGTTCTTTTTCTATCATGTACTGCTACCAGTGTTGTGGCAATTTTATGTTCATCTTCAAGTTCATGATTCTTTCCTAGGATATTACCCCAGCAGAACTACCATGCCAAAAAGTATGTTTCTGTGTGTGTTGTTTGTGATGTATATGTATGTACAAGGGTTTATGGAGTTACGTACACCTGTGCACACATGGATGAGGCTCGAGGAGGATGGGAGATGTTTTGCTCTGCTGCACTCGACCTTACTCCGTTAAGAAGTCTCTCTCTGAACCTGGAGCTCAGGTTGGTGGCCAGCAAGCTCCAGCAATCCTCCCGTTTCCACCCCTACACCATTGGCTTACAGTTGCTCACATAGCCATGCTCTGGTTTTAAATAAGTGCTGGGGATTTGACCTGAGGTCCTCCTGCTTGCACAGTAAACATTGTTACCTATGGATCCAGTCCCCACAGCACTGTTTCCTGAAAGGCAGAAGCAGGTACACATGCAGGAGGGTGGAAGTAATGTGCTATTTCTCTATGAATGTTATTCTAACACCAGCCAACAGGGTTACAGTTTTTACATAATCTTTACTAAGTTTGTGTCAGTATTTTGACACATTTTTATAAATGTATCACAGACAGAGACCCAGATAACCAATATTTTTCAGATAGAGAAATTGTTTTAACACATAAAACTTCTTGGTTTTTGTTTGTTTGTTTTGTTTTTAAGGTCAGTCTACTCATTAGGAGCACTACCATAGTCTGCTATTTAAAAATGTCTTGTACCATTAACTGGGGCCCAAAATAGTGGCTGTCTAGGTCATAAGACCTAGGAGGAAACCCAACGCTATTGGCTCTGCCAAACAAACATAGCAATAAATTGTCTCCTCAAAGGCTTATCTTTATACCCATGGATTAGTGATTCTCTCAGCCCTCACCACAGGTTCTTTTTGTAGTAGATGTCAATTAATAGTGACCCACACCTGACCAACATGCAGAAAAGAGACTCTGGAATGCCCAGCTCTAACTGGGACACTTCCATCATATCCTCTATGCCTGGGATGCAGGGATCCATCTCAGCAGAGACTGTGGGAAGACTGTAAGAGCTGTAAGTAAGTTGTACATGACAGTGCACAATGAACTCACAGCAGCTGTGAGAGCTGCATAAAACCTGTACAGCAGTGTTCTCAACCTCCCAGATGCTGCGACCATTTAGTGCAGCTCTTAATCGAGGCTCCCTCCTCTCAGATGACTCTCGCTTATGTCACGTTGACATAAAACTATCAGTACAAGCACCTACTGGACACTGAGGTCAAGGGCTCTGTGGATTTTCCTTTAGTGCTTAAAGCACCCAGGAGTGAGGGTCTCTAGTTAATTCCACTCTACAGCTGAGGAAGGCCAGATACGAGGGAATTAAGGCAGAGAGTCAGAAGACCAGAGTATCTGAACACAGAATCTTCTGGTCAAAATCTTAATTCTGAGAGGGGCAAAAGTTGGATTTAAATGGAAGACGAGATCATTTCAAAGGGCTGTGAACAGAGTATGTTTTTGGAAGGAAGAGTATCTGAGGCCTGGAGAGTGGGACAGGAAGTGGAACAACCAATAGGGAGAGGTTGGAGATACGGGCCTCATCTGGCCTTCTCCATCACTGCAAACCCCATCCCACTTCTAAATATGAACTACTGGATTTTCTGTCCTATGTAAGGTGTCTTCGGAAGCCCTTCCCTAAACACTAGTTTCAGGAAGAGGTGGCAGTCTTGTCCCTGGTGAGTGGCTGGAGATACAGTAGTGGGGAGACAGTTCCTTGTGTAGAGGGACTACCATCAGACACCTCACAGGTCCGGAGCAGTGTTCAAAAAAACCTCAGGCTCCTCCCACACCCAACTCCCCACCAAGGTCTAAGAAACGGAAAAGTAGGAAATCACCTTCAGATCAAAGGAATCAACTGATTGGAGACAGCCACATTAAAGTACAGCCTTTGGCCATGCCCACGTGGGAAAAATGACTCTAAGTTAATAAAACAAGATCAAAGACTCAAATGCTATGATGAATCACCGCAGACCAGGCAACAGTAGAATGGCCCTCCTAGTCCGTCCACACAGCCCTTCTGTAGACCAACCAAATTAGGTCACTTAGGACCTTAATCCATCCCCACTTCCACCCACAGTGGGAGCTAATGACAGTCCGAACCTAGAGGAAGTCACCTACAAGGAAGACTAAAGAGTCAGTTCAGCAACAGGCCAGATAATGGCCACGGAGTGCGTTGGCAGAGCCAGTCCTCAGCTCTACAGACAGAAGACTTAAAAATGTCTCCCACTTGTCATTTTTTAAAGGCTTACATTGGTGGCACTCCACTAAGAACACTCTCATTAATCTGAGATGGCTGAAATCAGCTCATAATTTCGCACATTTCTAAGATATTATGTGGTAGCAATTCCGCTGCCATCTAGCATAATTACTGTAATGCTAGAGATGAATGGGAGGCTGGGCTCGCTTGGAAAAGGAGTAAGACACCTGACCTCAGAAGCACACAGTCGAGGAGACAGGACAACACTTCCTTTCCAACAGAGTCGTATTTGTAGTAATTCTGTCCCATCAACAGAAATGGCTTTTAAAAATAAAGGCACCTTTACGCCACAACATTAAAATGCCACAAGTAGATGTATATACAATAAGGAGCTGATGTGTCCTGAGAGAAGTTAGACTACAATTTGCAGGTGGGAGGAAGGGAGACACACAGAATATGACCGAGACATGGCCTCTGCCCTCCAGTGCTACAATCATCAGCCGCTGTCTCCTTCCGCGTTGAAGAGGTGGCTTGATCACACTGTTAATTTCCTTCTCACTGGACCCAATTTCAGGGAGAACCGAGAGCCATAAATGCCTCTATAAAGACAGCAAAAGCCACTGCAGGGTGGAGCTGCAGTGACAAGTCATGCCTCCTTGTCTCTGAGTTAATTATTTACCTCCATGAGACCCAACAGTGAGGTGTGTGCCTCTCGAAGGCTGGGCAACAGCGTCTCCTCTGGAGTGTGGGCTGGAGGAGCCAGGACCTCAGGCTTCCACCTTTGGTAGAATGTAAAGAGGTGGGGTACAGGCTTCACACAGGGGAGGGCTAAACGGCTTAGGGGAAGCCTGACGTGGGGAGATTTGCTCTAGATGAACCTTTAAAAACAGAGTCACCATGCATGGAGCTAGAGACATGAGCCAATGTCTTTTTCCAGGTCCTTTTGCACCCTGGAGCTGTGAATTCTTACAAAGGCACCCTAGGGTCTGCTAGAGACTGACACATGCATCTGTCTAGCAACAGTTATCAGTCTTCTCACTGGACTTTCCAGTGGCTTCCAACTGCTCCCGTCTGCTAAGCTTGTAATTCTGAGAGACCCCAGTCTGAGGCACTGCTGGAAGGAAAGCACACTGCCAGGGCCTTAAGTCCCAGGTCCTCTTGTGCCTCCCTTCCATGGGGATCAGAAGATGACCACTCTCAGGTACTCTCTCTCTCCAAGTCCTCCCAGTAAACTTGTAAGAACTGCAATGAAGAGGAAGGGACAACACCTCTGCCCCATGTGACCACCAGAAAGCTGCCTAGAAGCTATCATAGCACAAGAACCTTTCAGGGGAGTATTAACTTCCTCTGCTCTAGGCTTTTAGAGGTGAGGTCTCAGTATCAGAGGGGCTGGGTATAGACAGAGGAACAAGTGAGGCCTCGTCTGAGCATTCAGTTATGAGGGGTCATATTCTAAAGGACTACCACCAGATATGCCCCAACCCATAGCTCACATGTGGGCAAAGAGAGCTGTGAATATGGCCCCTAACACAAAACCATAAACTTTCTTAAAACAGTGTTTTGTGACTTTTCTGCATGTGTTCTTGTGTGTGCCGGCACAGGCACACATATATGGGGGTGAGCACATAAGTAAGCAGGCCAGAGGTCAGTACAGTGCCTTCTCACCTTTGGAGAGAGTCTCTCACTAAACCTGAAGATCATTAATTCTGCTAGCCAGTGAGCCCCAAGGACCCTCACAGCTCTGCCTCCCCAGTGTGCCCAGATTCCTTTTTTTTTTTTAAACATGGATTGAAGAATCTAAAGTTAAGGTCTCATTCAGGGATGTCATGTATTTTACCAATTGAACCATCTTCTTTGATTTTCTTTGATAACTTGATCGCACTGCTCTCGAGCATGAATTTTGTAGACCATAGCAATGTTTTACAATGCCAAAAGGCTAGACACTCCTTCCTGTATGAGTCTAGAAGACTGATTTTGGCTTTGGGAGTACCCCAAGACGTAAATCTCTCTTTGTCTCTTCGGATGCCAGGATAGGAAAATATCAAGCTAATAGTACCATTTGACCTGTGAGGTTAACTAGCTATGCTTGCTCTAAGGTTGACAATGTCCTGTGACCTTCTGGGCCACCAAGAACTGGGCTGCTGCCCTTAGGTCAAAGGGAAAATGTAATCAGTTTGTCCCCTTTGGTTCTCCACAACACCTTTTTACAAAGGTCAGGACGGGCTGGGCAGTCGTTACCAAGTAACTGTACTGGGACAGTGCAGCTACCTGTGTGTGAAGCCAAAAGCAAAACAAACCAAGCACACAAAGATTTCCTTTCACCTGAAAATAAAGGCAGAGGTGAATCTAAGAGGCTGACTTACAGGACGGCGAGGCTACAGGGTAGAAATGGGGTGCGTGTAACTCACCTACACTGAGGGGTCAGTGTTCAGAATAGGCAACTACATTCCTGAAACTCAACGACAGAAGCGAACATTGGAGGATCCTGAACCCCACAGGGCAACCCAGCAGACACAGACGTGCATGCCCGTTCTGAGACACACGTGATCAGATGCTTCAAGCTCCTGCTGCCCTGACTCCCAACGGTGGACGCGACCTTAACATCTTCTCTCTTTGGTTGGTTTTGGCAGAGTATTTTTTATCACAGCAACCAAAAACAACCACCACCACCACAGCAGCAACAACAAAACAAGATAGCAAACCCCATGTCTTTCTCTCCAGAGTTCGGGCTCCCTCTTTCTTTCCTCAGCCTCTCTTGCAGTGTTCTCAGAGTAACGTGTCTACTGCATCCTGCACTGTCCTCTGCACAGATGGATGACTGGCTGGAGCCAAATGTTGGCATATTGAAAGATGAGGTCAAAGACAAAATACTACTACTACTACTACTACTACTACTAATTATTATTATTATTATTATTATTATTATTATTATTATTATTATTATTATTATTATTATTATTATTTCCTGAAATTGGGCTATTTATTTCTTGATGCCTCAAGGATGGAGAAGGAATAAATAACCAGCATTGTAACTGATGAAGCCAACAGAGGCAAACTGACTTATCAGCATGGACAGAAACGCCAGCCAAAAGCTGCCAGGCTGTGCTCTATCAGTGTCCAGCCCTGCCTGGTACAAGCCATCCCACAGGGTCTAAGGAACAGCTTGGCTTGGCACAATTGCTCTAGGTATTGCTCATCTTGCACTATTTTGAACAGCAGACAAGAGAGCTAAAGAAAGAGAAGCCGACCTTACACGCAGGCCCTGGAGGCTACCGCCGTCTTCTCCAGGCAGCCACAGCTGTTTCTACTACACATGCTCCTGGCAGTCAGTGCCTGAGGGGCACCCATGTGAGGCGCGTGTTGCTCTTGTGGTGCTTGCCTGTGTCCTGAGTGAGTGCTTACTTCGGGGTGGGCTCTGGTCTGTGGGAACATTTGCGTGTACAGATAAAAACGAAGCAACTCATTCACAGCTGAGAACTCTCCTCAGTTCTAACTCCATGCTGAGATTCAGGGCTGACTTTTAGGGCCACATTTGGAAGGGAGACCTGGAGACACCATGTCTCTCAGCCTGCCTATTTTAGTTCTTTTTCTACTACTGTGACAGAAGGCCCCAACAACAGCAACAGAGGAAGAAAAGGGTTTGGGCTCATAGCTGGAGGTTACAGTAAATCGTCTGAAGGAAATCACAACATGTGGAGCGGCCGCACTGTGCCTTGAAATCAACAAGCACAGAGCAATGAATGCTTGCACTCAGCTCACTTTCTCCCTCTTAATACAGCCCAGGGCTCAAGCCCAGGGAGTGACATCACCCATAGTGAGCAGCTCTTCTCACCTGAAATACGATGCCCTGGAAAGACTCAAGGCAGACAGAAAAGAAGGCAGAATCAGTCATTGACAGGGAAAAGACTCAGTTACTGCCAGGCTCCCCCACTTCCCTCTGATGCCTTGGTTCATCAGTGGTTTTCACCTTGGACTACACGGCATGGGGCATAAGAAAAGAGTTCAGTTTTATTTCTGGGATCACAAAGACCTCAGAGGGAAAATAAGGTAAAATCATTTATTGACAGCCAAGTGGTAAGCTCTCCAAGACTGTGGTGCTCTCACAATGCAACAAATGCTGAGCAGAGGTAGGTGTCCTGCAAGCAGCCACTGAGAGGATGCACCTTTCACTTGTGTTTGTTCTTATCATCTTCTTATATGGCTTCTTTTCACATCTATCTATCTATCTATCTATCTATCTATCTATCTATCTATCTATCTATCTATCTATCTATCTAAACTTATGTATATGAGTATTTTTGCCTGAGTGCATAGCTGGTATCCACAGAGATCAGAAGGCAGCATTGGATCCAGAGAAGGCATTGGATCCCCATCAAACTGGAGTTATAGATATGTAAAGCACCCTATAGGTTCTGGGAACTTAACCCAGGTTCTCTGCAAGAGCAGCTTGTGCTCTTAATTACCAAAGCATCTCTCCAGCTCCAGTACCTTGGGTTGTTTTTCTACCATCTTGATTGTACTCCTGTTCCCACTGCTAGACCGTTTGACTCTCCTGTTTCCTACAGCTTATCCTTTTCCATCCAGTTCGTAGCTCACCCTCTGCAGAAAACTTTTCCTGGCTGTACAAACATGTATGGCCTCTCTGTTTTTAATCTTACACATCACAAAGTATCTAGAGCCTGGGATGGACCCTTCTACAGTTTCTAAGGCTTTTTGCACTATTTACCCTGTGCATGAGACTTAGCTCTGCAGCATGCTACTGAGGTCTTTGTGATCCCAGAAATAAAATTGAACTCTTTTCTTATGCCCCATGCAATGTAGTCCAGTGTGAAAGCCGCTGGTGAGCCGAGGCATCAGAGGGAAGTGGGAGGGCCTGTCTGCGCTGGACGTGGCCGCTTTGAGGGAAATTCGCCTTTAGCCCATCCTCAGGTAGGTTCCAGCAGTTCCAGACCACCAGGCTTGCTTCACTAGAGGGTCCGCCTTTTTGCAGCACTGCAACTGTGGGTCTGGGCTGCTATTTTAAGACAGAAGCAGTACTTGTAGGAGAATGTAATCTATTCTTAGCTTAAGGAGGTCAAAGCAGTTACGAGAAAAGAAGAGCAAGAGGGATATAGCCCTGTCCAGCTACCTTTCTATGAGTCTAGGTGGGTCTGAAGTAATCTCAGGAAGACTGGCTCCCGGCCTCACTTGAAGCTGTATGAACAGCCAGAGAAAGGCTGCGATACGCAGTCACTCTGCTCTCCATGATGGCCTGGCTAGGGAAAGCCGGTTTCCTCATGTCTCTCCTCATGTGTACTTCCCTCCAAGCTAGGCGGCCTTTCCTGCAGAGATCAGTTATAGACAATAGAGGCAACCACACAAATGACAACATTTAGCTCTGGTCTGTGCAGAACTGGGCAAGATTAACATGAAAACAACCACCCCAACTGAGGGCAGTGAGCTCGAGAGGCAGGCTGAGATAGAACCCAGCAGATACAAACACCGACAGAGGCTTCCAGAATGAGGATGGGCAAGCCATGTCCCTCTCAGGGTCTATTTCCTAGAAGTAAAAGTGGGTGCCTAATCTGACCCTGGTGGTTGGCATACAGTTGTAATCTCTATAACTGGGAATCTGAGGCAGGAGGATTCCAAGTTTGAAGCCAGTCTAGACCACATAGCAAGACTCTATTTCAAGAAAAATGATGGTATAGAGGTTTGTGGCAGGGATGAGAATCTCAGTGTTTGACAGGGCACATTCTCCCTTGGGAACTGTCTCCTGTAGTGTAAAACACTTGGCACCTCTGGTTTGGGGTCGACAGTGACTCCAGTTATAACAGCCCCAAATGTTCTTTAATTCTCTTGGCTGGAACCACTGGAAAGCCACCGAGGCCTTTGCTGGCCCCCGAATGTTAGCAGGCAACAGGAACATGCTGGTGCCCGGCAGGCGGAGTGAAACCTGGGGTGCAGGCCTACCCGTAGATGTCCAGGACCCCGATGAAGGAGTGCTGCTTGAGGGAGGTTTGCAGCGCTTTGTTGATGTGCTCGACAATCCAGGAGAAGAGCTGGGCATAGATGTGCTTGGCCAGGGCATTGCGCGCATTCACCACCTGCTGCAGGGACATGGTCTTGACGTAGGTCTCTGAGGTAGTGACCAGCTTGCGATGGCACAGCCAGTGCTCCATCTGACTGTGCTCTACTCCTAGCAGGCGGCAGAAGTTGCTCAAGTGCTCGTCCTGGGGCTGAGGAAAGGAAGGCAGGGTCAGGAGGCGGAGGGGAGAGAACATTTCCCCTCCTACCAGAGGCCAAGTGCCTCCCTGCCAGTTAACTGGAAGGGGGAGACAGTGCGGGTGAGGGAAGCAGCCTGTGAACCCACAGCATAGGGATGCAGAAGCAGCTCAGAGTCAGGAGCCAGAAAGGAGCAGGGACAAGCTGAGCATGCAGTACATATGTGCAGAGGGCATGCGCACCAAGCACACTGAACTCCAGAAAACAGGTCTCAGCCTCCCACTCAAAGCCTGGCACATACAGGCTCTAGGTCTGCCTAGCATTCGGCCACCTCCTGACCTCAGGCCTCCTTCTGTAATAAGGAACAGGTTGGTGACTGTCTATATGACTTCAGTGGGATTGCTCAGATATAGGTAAGAAACAAGCCCAAACCAGGCAGACAGCATCTTCGGCAGTGATGGCACGCAAACAGACTCCATTTCCACGGTGTACCTACCAGCTTCCCAGCTTCCACCAAGGACTGCCTTTGAGTCCTGACTTGTGTTTACCAGTCACATCACCTGGCTCTTAAACTACTAGAAAAACAAAGTCCCTACAGTGTTATGCCTCATGTCACTAAAGCATCTAAGTGTCTTGGGAAATTCCTGCTGCCCATTTGGGGAATCCCACAGAAGACCCATCAATCCCTGTGGGTATTCACACCCTCATCTTGCCATACTTGGCAAAGTGGCTGAGCCAGCTTATTAACTCTGAGGCTGGCAGAGGATCTTTTAGATTCAGGACATGATGTGCTGCTACCTCCTAAAGGCTCTAGATTGCTTACGGGTCTCAATTTCTGATGGGGCCACCTGTAGGATTTAAATGAGGGCTTATTTAATAAACATTTAACATAGACAATGTTACTGTTCCCCCTTCGCATCACATCCTCAGGCCATTTGCCCCTATCAATATGGACCCATCTAGCCAAAGCAAACATTAATATAAAACAGGATGTTAGGCAAGAAAGCTCCTTCCCAAATCTCAAGACTGGTGTGTTCCCCAAGCTCGGGTGGGAACACAGCCTGGGGAGAGCATTAACCATATCACACCAGGTTCAGCACAGCTGAGCTCCTAAGCATCTGCAGACAGGTGTGTTAGAGAACGTTCCCAGACTCCTCTTCTGAACAACGAAAAGACTCCTTATCTGTCTAGGGCCAGGCTCCAGCTTGGATGCTGCCATTCTGGTCTATCCTGCACTACTCAGAGGAGGGAATTGAGGCTGAGTGAGGCTCTCTGACTACCCAAGCCAGACAGGCAGCTTGAGTAAGCTTGGCTTGGTCTGTAGAGACCTATCTTGCACGCTCATGAAGCAGTTAACGGTGTCGTGGCTACTTCTGGCCATAGCTTTCACCCTGCAGCCACCCGACCCGACCCCTGTCTGCCCCAACAGAATGTTCGAGTTCAGAGTAGAATTTGGAGCCTGCTTGGCAGGCAACAAGTTCACAGGTGGCAACAGCCCAATTTGATCATCTGACCTATTTTTGAGGAGCTCTTAATTGCTAGGCACATACTACAGATGGGCCCCCTGACATCTGAATGGCTTGCTTGCAGCAAACAACATGGGCCTGCTTGCTCCCAGGTGCCCTCTTCTCCTCGTCCCTCCTCGCCCCTCCCCTTCCTGCTCCCCCCCCCCACTTCCTCTCTCAGGCTAGAGTGTGGCAGAGATGGAGGCAGAGTTAGGGAGCTAACTCTTTGATAGCCACCAGGGGACAGGGTTTCCAGACACCACAGTGTGGACTTCTCTGCTCCCGCCCACGTCTGCCTGTTGATTAAAGGTACTAACAGAAATGGATTTAACATCGTGCAATTACATTTAAGCATAATTAGATGATGATAAATTCATTAAAACAGCCAGCGTTATAGACTGCAGGTTAGTTTTATGGGCCTGTACTGCCAAAATCAAGGGGGGAAACGGCCTCTGGTGTCCAAGTAATTGGACACGGTTTCATCTCTAAGGTAACCCTGGCAATCATGATGAACACATTCTCATGCTGTAATTAAAAATAAAAACTACAGAGCAGAAGGCGTCGCTTATAAGTAGACAGCAAACATACCTACGGCCCTGAGGAACTTAACAAGGACTGTGGTTCTCAGCAGTATATTCCAAGCTCACACTTGGGACAGCACCATGTTCAGCATCACTGGGTCACTGGCGTGTGTGCGGGGGTGGCCCAGGTCTTTTGGTTAAAAAAAAATTAGCTGAGTAAATGAAAAGGAGCAGTACTGGGACAGAAGCCTGCCTGGCCTTGTCCTGGCAGGGGCGTCGGCCACTCTGCCCTTCAAAAAGAGGTTCCTGTCTCTGGCTTTATTTAGGTTTTGTCCCTCTATATAGGAGGCGGTGTGCTCTTAAGGTCCAGTGTGGCCCAAACAAGCAGGGTGGTACTAGTTTAGAACTCATCAGCAGCAGCCCCAGATGAAGGCCTCCATGCAGGGCCGCGTTCTCCCTCCACTCCCTGTGTAGACCAGGATGTGGACACAGGGAGGTAAGGGAGCATCTCTAAAGTTACATGCCTGCGAAATGGCAGGGTCCGGATGTGAACCTTGTCAACCATGGTGCTGTCATCACTCTTACAGCATAGCCCTTCAACCTGCTCTCCCAGACTCCCATCTCAGGTCATCTTGTCTGTCACCTGCATCCATTGTCCATCTTCCTCCCTGTGTGTCCAGATGGTCCGTCCCGTCTTTGCACAGACCTCACAAGTACATGGTACCGCAGGGTATTGAGCAGAATAGTGATTCATCAGGCATGGTGCTACAGTTTAGCGGTGGTGGTGGGAACAGGTGTTGATAACAATGACTCTCCGTCATCTGAACATCCAGGAGCGAAGGACTACTCATAATATCAGAGACACCGCACCTCCAGTGAGGCCCTCCAGTGTAGGTGCCAAAGGCCTGCTTCCTCACCGGTTCCCACTGAGCTCTGTCTCATCCACAGCGGCTCTCATTTTTATCACCACTGAGGCCTGGACAGCCTCGATGACTCACCCATTCTAGAGTGCCTACTGAGTCCTGTACACTGCATAGGTAGCTAAGAACAAGTGGACTTATTGCCCTCATCAGTCTGGAGGACGGAGGGGAGAGGAGGAGGAGGGAGAAAGTGAGAGACAGCACATGAGGAATGCAAACTCAGGCTTGGCATGCTCTAAGAACCCATGGCCAGGGGGCTGAGTGTATAGCTCAACTGGAGCGCTCAGGCTGAGGAGCCTAAGACATTGATCCCTAGCAAGGCGTGCACCAAAACCAATACATACACACAAAGACTCCATGGCCAGTAGTGTGACTCCGAGATGACTGGGGAGGATGGGGTGGATTTGTTGTCACTCTTGCAACCACCAGCCCAAGCCAGGAGTGTGTCAGTGCCCATCTTCCCAGTCCTCCCTGCCCCCTGCAGAGCACAGCTGCCCCAAAGACACATGGAGTATTTGCTAGGAAGGGGGAGGGTGGTGCTCATAGGAGCCATAAGCATACTTTTCTCCCTACGGTAATGGGCAGACTCTTCATCAGCCTCACCAACTCGATACTAGGGTCACCAGGTAGGCCACGGTCCCCGGAGTCCCCTACTTACTGCCGAAGCATCATGGCAGCCATCTCTACTGCACTGTAGGTTGAACACACCCCCACAGTGCGCACGAGCGCCACAACTTGTGAATGTCAGATGTCAGACACTACTCTGGGATGTTGCAAGCTCCCGAATCCTCGCCTTTCTCAGAGGTACAGGTGGGAGTCTCAAAGCTCTCATGTGGGGCTCGAGGGCAGGCTGGGAAGGAGGTCTGTTGAACCCATTAAGAGTTTGGGTCTTTCCCTCCCCAAAGGCAGGGGCCATTTTGAGCTTCTGCTAACTGTAACCCTACACAAACAGCAGCAGTAAACGGAAACAGCAACGGCTGCGGCTTGTGGCTGGCATGGGCACGCACCCACATCTGAATTCTCTAGCATCTTTGAACTCTTCCTAGAATCTGGTCGTTTAAATTCCACATCCCGAGAAGTAAGAATCATACTTTATACTCCCTTCTAGGCTCCCCACAAACAGGCACAGAAGTGGAAACGTGGCAGATGCACTTATTTAAGGGCAGGGTACCAGTTTTAGCCCTGGCCAACAGCACTAACTTCCAGAGAGGACACGGCAACTGCGGCCTACCCCATCAACAGGAGCTCCCTCCAGCATCCTCCCTTCCACACAGCCATGTCCTGTCTACCACATGTCAACCGCAACATAGGCCCAGGGGAAAGACCTTTACTATGAGCCTTTCAGGAGCTGTCATTGATGGTAGGGCCTTGACTGAGATGACTCACTTAATATTCTGCCTTCTACCAAGAAAAGGTCAGCGAGCGCCATCCCATCCAGGCTACCCAGGTAGAATGCAAGCTCTTTAGGAGCAGTCACCAACTAGGGTGTCCAACACTCCATTTCCTTTCTTCAAAGGCTTCAGTCTAGAGCCCACAAGGTACCCAATAGATTGATGACGTGTTGTAGAATTCAAAGCACTTAGAAAATAAACCTATCAGGCAAATTTATTGACTAGCCACTAAATCCCTTGCCCCAGTGATAGAAACTTGACGGCAGCTGATTTAAAATGAATTGGATCTTTGAAAAAAGAAATTATCAGCCAGAAAACAGAAGCCATTACTGCTTAGAATAAATAACCAAGGGGTGCCCTCCAAGCACAGATGCCCATGGCATCGGGCGGGAGGATCTGAGCTGACTGTGCACATTTTAGCTCTGGTGCCACTTACGGGTATGCTGCAGGAATCTCCATCTCGCTCGGCCTGAATCTCCACACTCCCAAGATGCAGGATGGAAGCAATTATCTTAAAGATGCTTATTTGATGGGACTCCCGCACTCCTGAAGGGGAAAAAATGCATGAATGACATCCAATATGTGTGCTATTATAGAAAGGGCTTTTTACCCTTCTTAAGGACTTTAAAAACTGTTTGATTTTTCTTTCCTGGGTTAGGGTTAATGACTCCTAAAACCAGCCAGGCCAAGTAATTACCACTCAAAGTAGCATCTCAGAGGCAAAGGGGCTCCTGGATTGAAGCGGAAATATCCTCACTGATTGTCTGGATCGCACAGATGGGGCACACTATCATTTTAACTTCCCCAAGAGCGCGGAGAGGCGGTCGTGGGACTAACTCATTTTGAACTTCATTCCAACCAGACACTTTATGGATGTTTTATGAGTTTAATAAGGATGGCCATTCATCTGTAGTCATTTTTTCTCCTAACTTAATATCCTGCAAACATCTGTGACACAAACACAGGGCCAACAGGGGAAGAAAAGGAGAACCCTCCACCACAC
>OU015744.1:13830926-13858219 GCA_907169655.1 Acomys percivali
CCTAAGACATCAGCTACTCTTCTTATCCCTAAGGCATCAGCTACTCTACTTATCCCTAAGGCATCAGCTGCAGGGGACCAATAGCTACTGAGGGAGGGGACGTCAGTTTCTTCAGATAGGAGCTCCTTGACAGGTTACATAATCCCAACTCGGTCCTAACACATACAAGTGACACTGAATGTCTGAATACACACATACTGTTGTGGTAATAGTTACGTAAGAGGCCACGGATTTGAGAATGAGTGTTGGGGGGGGGGCACACACAGAATGAGCGGGGGAAGGGGGAGTAGGAGGAGGAGTAACGATGTAAATACAGTAGTGATTTAAGAAATTCTCAGAAAATTACAGATTTGAAAAAATCATCAGTTAAACTTAAGGAATACAACAAGAGCTCACAGCCCATGCCCCACAGCCTGCAGGCTGTTTGTGCAAGCCCAGGTAACAGTCATGCCCACTTGTTCTATCTGAAGCTCTTTGCAGGCTACTGCAGCAGAGATGAGTAGAAGCAACAGAAACCACATATTCCACAAAGTCCAAACTCTTTCCTATCTTTTTTTCTTTTTAAGACAATGTATTTCTAACCTATGTAGTTAAGAACGAGGGCATTTATTAAACAGTAGGGAATAAAATCTTATTGGAACAAGTTCATAAAAGTGATTTACTTTGAGAACTAAAGTCTTAATCTTGGAGCCTGGGAGGTACCCTCCCCCTCCTGCCAGCTCCTGCTCATAGCTCCCAGCAGCCGTCTCTGCTGGCAGGCTGGGCAGAACACATCCTGCTCACCATCAGGTATCCTCCTAAGTCCCTGACCATGGAGAGCAATACTGTGTGTGATGCTGGGCAAAGCCAGAGGTGAGACATTAAGATATGCTCTGTGTCCTCCCCTCCCTCGGTGAACTGCTCTGTGTCGTCAGGCAGATCATCCTGGTTCTGGACAGAGGACCCCTCAGTGATGTAAGGGCAAGCTGGTTCCGGACCCTTCTAGGTATCTCCGTTCACCTGGGAGCCTAACAGCTTTCCTGCTGAGCTCACATTGGGCCTATGGCCCTACCACCCTCAGCACAAGCACGGGGTGCTGCTGGTCCTTACCCTCGGGCACACTTTCCTCTCCTCCCAGTCAGGTCTAAAGTTCATGTACAACTCTGGCTCCTCTATTCGACAGTCCCCGGGATGCTGTGTCCCTTGCACTAGCCATAGCCATGATTCCTTTGCCTCTGGACCTCTGGTCCTCACAGTCTACTTTGGGCCCTTTCCACAGTTAGTCACGTACTGCCACTCCAGTTATAATGATGCTGTTTTCATGCTGGAATAGCCTGAGTACTTTCTGTCTCCTGATAATTGACAGGCACAAAGCATGAGGTCTGCTCATGTCCCAGCTACCCAGAGAAGTGGCCACACTGGGACCACAGCACACAAGCCCCTTATTTCCTTTCTATCGGGGACCAGGGTGTGTCCAGTTTGTTCACATTCAATTTGGACACTGACAAAGCTTGGCTTATACCACAGAACTGAACAGATGCTGTTTTGAGCAACCTGACAGAGATGCCAAATGCTTCATCTCTGTCAGAGAAGGGGCGGGGGAGACTCCATGGCCATCTGGGTCAGTTTCTGAGTTTCATGCTGCCTTACACTTCCCTTTGCCTGGCTGGAGGCCCCAGGATTGACTGCTTTAACTTCCCAATCAAGAATTACCCTTCATCTCACAAGCCTGGGGGTGCTTCTCCCGTAAATCAGACTGGGACAATTCTCCCTATCTTGACCAAAGCCGTCTGCTACTGAAGGTCACAGAGACTGCCACACACATGGCGAGCACACCAGCACTGCATGTGCCACAGAGCTCCTGGGCACTGGGGTCTGTCTCTGCTCAGATGCTGTGGCTCAGATGCTTCTGGCTCAGTGGGAGGGTCTTTCTGGGGACACACATTGCCTCTGAGCCGAGACCACAGTACACAAAGACATGAATGACTACACTGGGCTTTTCTCCCTGTGTTTCAACACCCGAGCAAGTGATGGATCTTTTGCAGTCCCTGGCTCAAAAGTCTATTTCCAAGAAAGCTCCAAATTCTAAACTCTGTGTACTATGGACTGAGAGAGATGAGAGGCTCAGAGGACTTAGCAGGTAAGCCGGAGAGACTTCCCCTCCCCTTCCTCCCTTCCGTGGGATCAGAACCCTCTGCTGGCTGCTCTCATCCAGAAGTTCCTTACCCAGGAGTGTGAGGGCTTGTCGAGTCTTCTCAAAATCTTCAGCGTCATCAACACCCTCAATGGTTGTGTTTCCTCCATGGGATGTATAGAAGAAGTCCTCTGCACATGCTGTGGGAGGCAGGAAGTAAGACATGAGACACTGGAGCGAGCTTTATTCCTCATCACCCACAGATCGCCTACGAGGACATCTACTCCAGCTCACATCAATTTTTTTTTTTTGCTGGATGGATGTATATTCATTTAGAATACTCTTTTATCCACAATGGAAAATGAGGAAGAAAACCGAATAATAAACTAACTTGTATTATACTCAAAATGTGTGGCTGTGTGCATGTAAAACGGGCATGGTGAACACATCAGTAAGATAAACAGGACATGGGAAGTTCGGTTTACTAGCATTCAATTTATATTTGAGTTTTTAAAGGACCTAACAAACAAGGAAAATGTACCCTTCGCCTAGACTCTCATACTGTTGGCCTTAGGAGCACCTTGTCTACCAGGCACTCTGGACAGATGAGGGGCAGTGGAGGGTGCTGGTGACTTGGCTTTGCCTACTTTACAAGGTCAGAGGACACGGGGAGCTATTCAGATGTAAGGGTAAGCAAGGCTGATGTCCTTATGTGATCTCTCACTTCCTAGGTTCCCTGTCCTTCAGCCATGCCTCTGACAGCCTTGACAGCTGGTGAGAGAGGAGTCAGTGCTGTGTTCTACACGTGAGAGGCAAGCTGAGCAGAGGGCAAACACCTAACAAGCACGTGGATGCTAATATCTGTTCCTACGGAGGGGCTGGCCTTAGAGGCCAGACCGAAGAACAATGATTGACTGTAATAGAAATTACTGGGGGAGAGTTGAGGGTGCTGATGAGATGGCCCAGCAGTTAACACCATGGACTTCTCTTGCAGGGCATACAAGCTTGATACTAAGTACCTGTCTATGCCAGGAGGCTCCGAACCTCCTGTCAGTCCAACACATGAGAACCTGAGGCCGGCCTCTCTTGGCCTCTGTGGGCACTGGCACTCATGTGCACATATTCCCACATGGGCACAATGTTTAAAAGTTATCTCTGGAAAGTACAAAATGTGAGGATGGCCCTGCCTGGCACTTCATGCCTGGAGTGTAAAGCGCTTGGTTTGATAGGATGCTAAGACGGGACACACGCTGCCCTTCCATGTTCCCGGAAAGCTCTCCACTAAATTCTTTTCCAGAGACCTGGGCATGCGCACGTCAGCTGACCATGCTCCCCAGCAACTTCAAGCCCTCAGTTTCTCTCCCAAGACTGTCTATAGTATTTTTCCTTTCTCCTGCTGACTGCCATTGCTGTGGGTCTGGGGGAATGTTGCAGAAGATTCTAAGCCTACCTTTGTGTTTTGTGTTGCATCCTCCCAGACCGACCCATAAGCTGGTAGCTCAAGTTACAGCACTCGCCTAGACAAAGCCCTTTAGCAGCCTCTCTGCTGTCAAGGCCAAGGCTCAATGTTCTCAACCAATTGTGACATGGCCACCCCTGCTCCTCCAGACTCATGGCTCGTCCCTTTCTTCTCTGTCCTTGTGTTCCACACATGCCAGTCTCCTCACAGTAGCTCCTCAGCCCTTCCCTTTTCCCACTCAGAGGTTCAACAGAAATACATTTTTATGATTTATGCTCAAAATGTATTTAGCACTCTCATAGCTAATTACTCCACAAGCTCAGGGTGCTGAGTGAGGACAGATTCGAAGTGGTAATAAAACAATTCCTCCTCTTATACTCACTTTTCAAAATAGTTTACCTCGCAACTTTCCCAGTGTGGCCTAAAGACAACTTACTACACTTGCTCCCACTTTTCAGCTTGTAAAGCAAGGACTACAGCAAGCTGGGGGGTTGCACAGGCTTACCAGGATGGGAAGCCCAATACTTGAATATTTCCACTAAAGAGATGATTGATTGTTGTGTCCCAGTGACTTTGATTTTTTTTTTTTTTTAAACTCATTATTGAATGTCAGCCAAGACAGCAGCCACTGGAGACTAAAAGGAGGACATCTGGCTTCTACATCGGAGGGAAGGCATTTTCAGCATCTTCAAAAGATCTTCCACTGTCAGCAGCTAGGGCCCATTGCCTACTGATCCGAGTCTCACCCCCCCCACATCCCCCGCCCTTTTTCCATATTTTCAAACTCAGGTCCCGTTGGGCTGTTTCTTAGGCTGAGGTCCATTGCTGCAGAGGCCACTTGCCAAAGGATCTGACTGCTATCTACCAGGTCATCGCCTTCCCCTCCACTTCCACCTGCCCACAGTTACCGTCACACAACAGACCCTAGTAGTAACAGGCATGCAAGCAGCATGCAGTTAGCCCTCCCCTGGCTGCCGCGTGGCTCTCCTCCAGTCAGGCCCATGAAGCCTTCACTATCCTTCCTACCCACAACACCTTTTCTCATCATCCACTTCTGATCTCTCTCTCTCCTCCTGGTCCCCTCCCCCTCTCTTTAAGAACTTGCAAGTAGAAATATATACCACAATACCTATTAACTGGCTCACCAGACAGACCCTGGCTCAGGCAGTCGACAGACCACCAAGAGGCCATCAATCTATGATTAGAGGACCCAACATCAAGGTGGATGTCAGAGAGCCTGGGCCTCACCCAGGGAGGCTGTACTCTGACCTGTGCAAGTCCACAGTGACTCTTACAAAATGGTATCAACACACTCCATAATCTCCCGAGCAATATATTTAAGGAAGACGGGAACTTTACCAGCACCTATTCTATAACAAAATTATCACAGTGCCTTGTTTCTAGATTCCCCACGGTCATTTTAAACAGAAGGACCAACAATATGCTGGAGGAAGAGTAAGGGCGAGAAGACACAGACCCACGCCCTCCGCCTCCAGACAAATGCACAATCACGCCAGGGCACCAGTCTCATAGACACTTTTGTATAATGTGTTTCAGGTTAGGAACAAGAGAAGGTGTCTACAGGGTTACCCGGAGCTTCTTGCCAGTCCTTCATTTATTCGACTCTCCCAGCTATTTATCAGTGAAACCCAAAGCCAAGCTTCAGGGCTCCTAGCCAATCCACCCGCAAGGCCACAGGGAGTCTCACAAGAGCTTATCACAGGCTCTTCATTTCACTCCAAGATGCTCTCCAAGATGTAAGAAATTGATTGAACTGGGTAATTCTGGCAGAAGCCCAGGGAGTCTGTACCTTGCACAAACAGGGAATAAGGAAAAGCCATTTTAAACCTCAATATCAGTCACGTAAATGAAAAAGTTAGACAGCTTCCCTATTAAAGTTCCACTCAGGACAAAGTGGACAGCCAGGTGGGTAGTGTCTGTATCTGATTCTCCATAAAACTGACCTTAAAAAAAAAAAAAACAACAACAAAAAAACCAAAACCCAGCTTCTACAGGTTAGGCCATGAAAACCCCACCCCGACTCTGGGAAAGATAAGAGGAGAGGGACAGTAGTTCACATCACGGCTGCGTATCTGGCCAATTGTGACCAGGAGCCGGCATCCAACCCAAAAGGTCCCAGGCCAGGCCAGTGTTCAAACAAGGGTCACCGAGAAGCTGCCCTGACTAGCTGGTAGCATACACTCCTTGCACTTCGAAAGTTCAGTATCCCTGGAAGGATTAGACTTGCCAGCAACTGCACAACAGGACAGACTAGCACAGTGGGTGGCATCCAGTGAGTCTTTTCTAGGTTCCAAGTGAATTACGACTTTTCTTAGCGGAGACCGTGCTTCCTGCAACATAGTACTTCCCACTGAGTATTCTAATTGACAGGCTAAGTTTATGGCAGAACCCAAAGCTGAGTCGCACAGTATTGCACCAACGTGGCCAGAGTCATGTGATACATAAACGAATACCATAGGAACTTATTAGGAAGGAAGGAAGTCCTAGAACCATTTATGGGTTTGAATAAGAGTTGCCTCCAAAAGCTTATATATTTTCATGCTTAGTCACCAGGAAGTGACACTATTTAAAAGGATTAGAAGGATTAGGAGGTGTGGCCTTGTTGGAAGAAGTGTTAGTGGGGTTGGGGTTTGCGGTTTCAAATGCCCATGCTAAGCCCAGTGTCTACTTCTCAGCTTACAGATCAGAATGTAGCGCTCAGCTACTGCTCCAGCACGATGCATGCCACTGTGATAAAAACAAACAAACAAATAAACAAAAACCTCTGAAACTGTAAGCAAGCCCCCAATTAAATTCTTTCTTTTATAAGAGCTGCTGTAGTCATGGTGTCTCTTCACAGCAACAGAACAGTGACTAATATACCACTTGATTGGATTTTAGCTACTGGTGACATGGCTGGATGTGGTGCTGGAATCCTTAGGAGAGCTAAGATTTGGGGGCCATAGCCTCAGCAATCTGTTTATCACAGAGTTGCAAAGACCAACCAACCTTTGCCAATAAACCAGATCTTCACATCAACTTTTAGGCAAGGCTCCTCTAACACAGACACAAGTACAGGTAATAGGCCAAGGACAGAATGTTGCTCAGTTCCAGGCTGGCCTTTCCGAGGTCTCAAAACCAAGACTCTATCCGTTCCCAGACAGATCAAGTAGGGCTCCAGTCCAAGGAGAGATGCTAGGAATGAAAGCCTGCCTACCACTCTGTCTTCATATCGATGCCTCAAAGCAAGGGGGACTTGCTAATGCATTCATGGGGGGGTGGAACTCATCTGATAAGGGTCAAGTGAGTCACTGGACTGGCTGAAGAGGCGGTGAGGCACTTTTGGTTGCCCCACTTCTCTCCAGTGTTCCAACATGGATAAGCTAGAAGCTTCCATGCCTGTTAAGAAAGGATCCACAGTTTTGCACTACCGAATCTGACTTGTCTCAACTGTACTCTGTAGCCTTCCCCACCATTGCCAGCACTGTTCTCATCCTTTCTGTCCCAACCCTAAAATATGACGTAATACACACTGGTCATGGTAAAGTAATGAGCATTATATAAATCTCCAGATGCCCAGATGCAGAAACAATAAATGCACTTTTTTTTTTCTCAAAAAAGAATCTCTGTGTGCGCTATGCTGTATACACACATGCGTGTGCAGGTATATATGCATCCATAGAGGCAAGGGTCACATTGGGTGACTTCCTTGATCACATCTCTCCCCTATTGCTTGACACAGAGCCTCATACTGAGCTTGGGCTCATCTATTGCAGCTAGGCAGACTGGTTGGCCACAGAACTTCAGGACTTCGCCTCTCCCTTCCCCTGTCCTGCAGTTAATGACATGGATTCATGCATGGTGTGCAGGTCCTCATGCTTGTGCAGGGAGCACTTGAATGACGGAATCATCAGCCATGTGACACATTTCTTAAAGTGGTGACACCTGCTATTCACAATACACCCCCATCCCTACAGCTCATCTCTTGCAGGTAGCCTGGATACAGTATATAGTTAGCCCCGCTTTACTAAGTGGCAGTGAGATTCTGATGGGACTACGGTACAGGACCACACAGGGGCACAGCTGAGACAAGAAGCCACAACTGAGGGCTCTGGGTAGAGTTCGCTGCCTGCTACAGTGGCTGCCCTTGCAGAGGACCCTGTGTACCTGCTGACTTACTTAAAGCAAGCTCTTTAAATTCAGGAAGGCTGGCGGCGGCACAGAGCTGGTAAAAGATGTGGTAATTCCTCTCATCTTCTGCCTGGGGGAGGAAAAGGAGGTCAGCTTTAGGTAGTGATTCCTAGGGCCCTCCCCTCAGCCACCCTGATTCCAGATGTTCCAGTCAAGTGGCATAAGCTGAGACCAACCGCCCTCCCTCAGGGTTTTCATCCTTGCCCCAGCTACCCACCGTTTCAGTTGCCTTATTTCCCATTTGCTATAACAGGGTCTTCTCCTATGAGCACTTTTGCCTCCAGGCTTATGTAGAGGCAGGCATTTCCTCTTCTTTTGACCCTAAACACCAGTGCCACACCAAAAATGGTGGGTCAGTTAGCAAACACTTTCTTGCCGTTTGACTGACACTCCTCCGACCTTCATTTCCCAGTTGGAAGCCCTCTTTCTCCAGTGCGACTTGGAACTATGTTAAAGCTGAGCTTGCCCACTCTGCTGGGCCAGGCAGTCAGGAAGGTCCCTGGGGACTTTGAGTGGACACTCACGCCTCGAATGATCGTAAATCAGCAGGGTGGGGCTGTGGGTGGTGGCGTACACTTTTTTAGGAAGCCTTGGTAGAGGAAGCCATGGAAGAGGAGAGTTCAAACCCAGGATGGAGTGCAGACGATGTGTCAGCCCACCCAACCGAGCTGCAGTGAAGGAAAGGACTACCCAGGCAAGCTGTGAGGGAAGGGGGAGCTGGTCTAAAAGGTCATGAAATATTTGTGACCCATTAGTAAGGAGCCATCACTAAGAAAGAACTCAGGGGTCTCTGGGGATCCCTGAGGACAGCTGAAGCCCCTGGGCACAAGAAAAAGCAAGCTGGAGACTTGAATAAGGCCACCACTGTCGCCACAGAATAAGGCTACCTCAGTCCAGTGATGAGAGGGCCAAGCTGCTACAGGACAATGATAGTTGAGGTCGCTAGTAGCACTGATCTTTACCAGAAACAGGAAGAAAGGAGTCAGGTGGAGGTCAAGGAGAGCTGAGTAGGAGGAAAAGGAGGGTGGACAGAAAACAGTCAAGGACAATGATGGGGAAGAAATGGGGAAGAATACACACGAATGTGGCCATGTGTGCACTTGTGCATGTGTGTGTGTGTGTGTGTGTGTGTGTGTGTTCTTTCAGCATATATGCCTACCCATCAAGCCACACCCATGTTTTGACCCACAAAGCAAGCAGCTTCTCTGAAAGCTGAAACCCAGCCTGTGTCTTTAACATTCTCTGATAGTAAGACTGACTGTAAAGCCACAAGAGGACTGCCTGTTCTTTATCCCTGGATCTAGCGCGGGAAAACACAATAAGCAAAGCAATACTGTGTAAAAGATTTATGGAGACCCAGCGCTTAGTCCACATGAATATTTATTATGAAAAAGGAGAAAGAAAATAAGAATGCTGATCCCAGGCCGAAAGACGGGCTGCTCTGTGAGCACAAGCAGTTGATGGAACAATGACGGCAGCGAAACACAAATGGCCGAGTCCTGCCCTCACCTGGAAGACCACCCTGGACTTCTCCAGCAAGTAGGTCCTCATGTTGGCCCCAATGATGTGGTACTTTTTATCAAAGCCGATCTCAATGAACTTCCCAAAGCGGCTGCTGTTGTCATTGCGCGTGGTCTTGGCGTTCCCAATGGCCTGCATTAACAGACAATAGGAATATCTGAGAAGTGAAGGCAAGGGGCTGGGAAGACAGTTCAGTCAGGCAAAGTGCACAGGCACCGCCCCCACCCTCCCCCTCCCTATCCTCATGGGCTTCTTGACTTCAAGACGGTAGGCCTGTGGCAGCCTTCTTTCCTTCCACACACAGGCCTCTGCTACTATGAAGACAATGGGCTGAGTGAGAAGTTCTGTTTTGTTTGCTTAAAATTAAACTAAACCCAACCTGAATTTTCAGGCCCTTTCACAATTACTGGCCACCTTTAAGAGTCATTGGTTGAGTAGAAGACTTTTTAAGGGAGACACAGCAGGTAACAGACACTCTAACCCTCCATTCCTCTTCTGCTTTTCCGTCTAGAATATACGTGTGATGGCTTCACCAGTCACCCTGGGCCTAGACAGTCAGAGACCCTGGCTCTGATGTTCTGGAGCCACCAGCTCAGCGCTCGTGCTGTGAGAGAAAAGACCTGCTGTGCTTAACTGACTTCAAGCCCTCATGCAATCAAACAGCCAAATGCTTTTCCACACTGGTAGATGACACTTCCTAGAAAGGCCACCAAATGATACTCATTACATTACCCAACTCATTACTAGGGCAGACAGGAAAGTCACCCATAGCAGGGATCATCTCCTACACAGCCAGGCCATAGACTGCACTGCAAATATTTTTATTTTTGAATTTACTATATCGACCAGTCTGGCCTCCAACTCACAGCAATCCTCCTGAGTTTTGGAATTAAAGGCATGTGCCATCCCATCCAGCCCAGAATACTCTTTAAAATCAGTCATTAAATAATCGCTCTTAGATGACTATTCAGTGTAAGTCACAAAACTAACATATCAATAATAGATTTTTCTTATTTTAATCTCCTGTTTATTCACATTTTTAGGTGGTAAAAACACTTGGAAAAGCCCACTGGAACTTTTTAGTGGTCCAGAAAACATGAAGTGCCAAGAGGTTGAAAGAAAGGTCCAAGTCCACCCTCAAGTCCAGGCCAAAAACATCCAACCAACAGTCCAACCACTTCTACCTGCTAGTTTCAAGCCCTAGCTGGTCTCCAAGATTAAGGAGGTGATAATGGAGCTGAAGACACACCTCTACCTACCACCCCCAGTGTATCCAACCTGATGTCCCATGGCCAACCAGCTTTGATTTCCGTCTGTCACACTGCACGGACCTGACCCACATCACCGCTGTCTCTGCCCTGGATAATGTTGACTATCTCTCATAGGTTTCCTATGCCTGATCATGTGTTCTCAAGTCAGTACTCTTCTTGACTAACAGAGCAATTCGTGTAAAGTGTGACCTGATTACATTATTTCGCTCTACCTTTATCTAACCTTTCTCCTTTGAGCAGGGGAAGCATCTGTGGCTTTCAGAGTTATATGTCTGGTTTCATGACCCTCTGGCCTGCACTTGGGTTCTGTCCCTGCTCCTACCCTGGTCTCCTGATTAGCAATGCTCTCCTAATCAGTGCAGACTTAGGAACAAATCCCTCCTAAGGTGCTCACGAGCTGTTACGAAAAATGGGGTCAGCACACATGCTAGTACTGCCAACAAATCACACTAGTCTTCCCCAGCAAATCCCAGCCCAGCCTCCAGTCTGCATAATTCAACAACTGCCACTCAGCTCAGCCCGCTGGGACCTTGGCCTGCTCAGGCTATGCCCAGTTTGGCCTCCCCGGGGGGGGGGGGGTGTCTGCATCAAAAGCAAGGGGAACTCCTCCCAGGGACTGTGCAGAATATCCAGTAATCAGCTGCTCCTAATTGAGACCCCCTGAGGAACCACACACTGATGACTTCCTGACACACCACAAGGCCAAACCTGGAACATTTGAAAAGTTGTGCTCTCAACTTTGTCAGAACAAAAGTTTCTCATTTTCCATTGGCCAAACTCGGTTCCCAGTCAGGGTTCCTTCTGATTCTGCTGCCCCCACTTCTCAACTGAATCCAAGCTTTCCACCAGAGACAGCACTAACGGCTCCCGTTTAATGGAAGGAGCTCTCAGCACTCAAGCGGAAGGCTTCAACATAGCAAGGCTGCACAAGGCAGAGAGTTAATGTCTAGGGCACAAACAATGACATCCATGAATAGTGCCTATCTCCACTCTTCATTTCAGACCCTAGCGACTAACCAGACCTGGGCCTCATGGGGGTGGGGTGGGGAAGCCTGTTGCTCTTATGCTTCTAGCATGCCAAAGCATCCTTTCCACAGAACATAACAGCCTACTCAGGCTGTAATGGATAGTACGTACTTTAAATTATTAGTTAAATCAATAACTTCCATATCAATATACCTAGGAGTATTCATTAATGCTAGCCAAGAGGCAGAAGCAACCACATACCATCAGAAGAGAAATGGCTAAACAAATCATGGTGAATTTGTGTAATGAGGTAGCCAGGCATAAAAAGAACAAAGTATCGATAAATGCTAAAATATGGGTGAGCCTTAAAGACATCATCCAAGTAAAGTTAGCCAGATACTCATGGACCAGTATTACATTGTGCCACTCACATGGAGTCCCCAGAGTAGTAAAGTCAAAGACAAGAGGTTGAAAAGGACCTGGGGAAGGGAAATGTAACTGTTCAATGGGAACAGGGCTTCTACTGGGATGACGGGACCATTATGGAAACATGGTAGTGGTGGATATACAAACAATGAATATGTCTCATGCCTCTGAGCCATGCACCTAAAGTGGAATGTTTTGCTATGTATATTTTACACAATTAAAAAAAAACATTATAAGAAGGCCCCTTTTGTCCTTTTGGTTTGGTTTGGTTTGGTTTTTCAAGACAGGGTTGTATAGTTGTATATAGGCTGGATGTATAGTCCAGCACCCCAAGCTTTAACAAGACTCCCAAACAATAATCACAGTTGCTTTCTTTTTTCCCTTGCTTCTTCCCTCCCTCCGTCCCCAAAAGCCTCTCAATTTAAGGGAGTTAAGTCTATATTACTGGCAGAGAGGAAGGAGCACAGAATGGATAGGAATCTTCCCTTACCACCGGGCATTTGTGCCAAGTAGCTATGGGTCTCAGTGTCAGTGAATCCCTCCCCCTCCCCCCCCTTGGAAACAACAGGAAGAGCCTAGCACCATCAGGGAAGATGTCTTCAGCACACATCATCCAGCCAGGGAGACAACTCTGTTAGCAACACAGCTCTTTCCCCTCAACAATGAAGTTTTATGTGTGCTAACAACAAACCACGGAAATAATGAAACTGCTTTTCCAAAGAAACTTGATAAAAAAACATTTCCAATGACACAGTCACTAGCATAGTCACCAAAACACACACATGTCACTTGGCACCTGAGGGGCTTTCAGGCTTCTGTGACCAGCCTGTTGAGGATATCCATCTCCACAGGGGCTGCTCACACTCGTGTCAGCATCATCCTTTCCCCTTCTTCCTGCACCCTTCCCTCCTTTTGTTCCCAGAGTGTTTTCAGGCTTGGACTCTTTCAAGAAGTTAGCTCAACAGACAATCCTGTGACCTTCTCTGTGGCTTGTCAACACCTTCACTGCACATCACTCTTAGCATTCTACATCACTCTTCTGTGGCTGCCATGCTGGTGATGGTAGGATTAGCACACAGAAGGTAGAAACACAAGTGTGTGTAGCTTTTGGTTGGGCTGGGGGTCATTTTCGCCCTGCATAATGCTTCTATATTCTTTTCTTAGTTAAAGAAAGGGACTGCCCAGCCTGGAGAAAGCGTAAGCTGAATGTAACAGTGGCAATAAAAAGAGCATTGGCTTCAGGAGTGGGTGTGGTAGGGAGCTTTGATTGCCAACTTACCATGGCCTAGAGTCATTTCAATGGAAATCCTCAACTTAGAAATTACCTGGATCAGATGGGTCTGGGCAAGTCTGCTAGAGACTGTCTTGATTATTAATTGATGAAGGAAGGTCCAGCCCACCATGGGCAGAACCATTCCTGAGGCAAGTCGTAGTGGAGCCATGTAAAAACGATAGCTAAGCATGAGGAGGGGAGTAGCATTCCTCCCTGGTTGCTGTTTCAGATTCCTGCTCTGAGTTACCATGTAAAATAAAATAAGCGCTTTCTTCCTTCAAGTCACTCCCAGCCAGCAAAAGGAGGAAACTAAGACAGTGGGAGAACCAAAGTGACCCTGACTGTGAAGACAGTTACTCCTACTCTACTAGAATAAATCCTTTAAAGAGGAGAGCTAGAGCTAGAGAGATAGGTAGGTAGATAGATAGATAGATAGATAGATAGATAGATAGATAGATAGATAGACAGACAGACAGATACCTGACTCTAAACCACTATGAGTTATAGAAAGATCTAATTTTTAGGAACAACCTTAGTCTGAACTCAAGTTCTCTGAGACCACCCAACCCATGGTCCTGTCATAATGTCCTGGCTACTGACAGGACCCTGGCATGGTGAAGAAACAGACAGAGTGTGCCTTTGGCTACTTCATGCTATCACAGGTAACTGTTTCTGAAATGATGCTGTTTCTCCAAAACCCTTCTCCACAAAGACGAAAGCATCCAATTTCTCCAGAGCCTGCCTCCACCGCCAGTAGAACTGCCTTCTTATGCAGAGAGTCTTTCAAAGCATCTACTGGACTGGTGAGATGCTAATTATCTGACCCATGATGGCAGCAAGAAGGGGAGGGCAGCAGGCAGGCAAGGGCACATGCATAGTCCAAGGATGCAGAGAACGTGAAGACATTCTAGCCAACATGGGGGCCCTGCAGGACACAACGAGGTCATTACCTTCAAATCTGAGGTTTCAGAGGCATCTTCACCATCTCTCCCCGACAGAGGAGGGGTGTGAATGCTGCCTAGGTGGGCTGCTTCAAAGATTCTCCTCATCACCCATGCCACATTAACCCCCCGGGGACCCCCCCCGGGCAGGCTTTACCTCCATGATGGGACTGGACGCCAGGACCTTCTCTTCAATGTTGGTATCACTGGCTGAGCCACCAACTGTGGCAAAATAGCGCATGGCGTACTTGGCTGACACCGTCTTCCCCGCTCCAGACTCTCCACTCACTATGATGGACTGGTTCTTCTCATCTCTGGAAGGGAAAGAGCTCTGATCAGTCACCAGCCAGCTGCTGCTTGCCAGGGACTCCGATGGGGAGGAATCAGGTACGAGGCATCTCTCAGAGAGACACGTGAGTAACTGTACAGTCTGCCCTCCCTCATAACCCCACACAAGCTCTGGAAACGGGAGGAAGAAAGGAGATCTGAGCAGGGCTCTCCAACAGCACAGGCCCTCCATCAGCGAGAGGAAGAGGAGGGTGGCCAGCAGCTTAGCCCGCAGATACTTGCCTATTATCCTGAGAATTTACATACATATCCTTTCATTGTTCCTCCCACAGGCCTACTCTCTGCCAAGGGTTTCCTAGACGTTTTCTTTTAAGAACGAGGACCTCTTGTATTAAGTCTAGCTACATGCTGGTGGTACAGATTTGAACGTTTCTGTTCATATGTATTACACAAAGGGCACACCACCAGCCTGATCTCCTGTCAAGTCAAAGGACTGCAACAAAAGGCATGAAAGACTAAATTCCAGTCAGGAATTATTATCACATCAGATAAGCACAACTACAGTCATTCTTTTAAGATACAAGGTCGGAAGGCAATTAGGAAATGAAAAGGCACACGCCTTTATGTCCCCAAGGGACACAGGGATTCAAAGCAGAAAGGAACGACAAGCATCTGGGACAAAGTTTAGGGTAAGAAAAAAAAGCTTATGGTGGTGAAGTCATCAGTTCCCAGAACCACAAGGAAGGCTGGCATTCTACTTCAGCCATGACAACAGTGCCTACTAACACATCTGTGCTCAGCATCAACTGGCGAACAAAAAGCAACTTAGGGTTCAGTGGATCTAACCCCTCCTTTCCTAAATGAAGACATACTTAAAACTCAGGATTTTTATATAAAAACCTCCAAGTGCCTGGTCCTATGGTTTCCTGGACAGAGTGAGTACAGAGTAACTGAGAAGCCTTCATGCTGGCCGACCCTGTCTTGCTAGTTACTGGAGCTATTGCATGGGTAGTAAAAAAAAAAAAAAAAAAAAAAAATGCCAGCTGTCTCCAGGTCAGGGCCAACACAGAGAAACTGGACAAGGTGTGATGACATAAAGTGGCCTGTCCCACTTGAGAGGTACTAGAAAGAGCAGAGAGGCCAGCTGGAGGAGTGACTGTGTGGAAAGGTCAGGGGAAGGATCTGGGGCAGGCAGTGGAGGTAAAAGAAAGGGATTAACAAGTCAGTCCCAGTTAGCACAGAGCACAACGTCTCAACTCCCAATCATGGACACCCAAAAAGGGGCCCAAGGGGCTTGGGATGGAGAGCAGGCGTAGAGGACATGAAGCTGGACGCGCATATCTTTAAATTGGCTGCCCGACAACTACATAAAAACGCTGTAGAACTTTCTAGTCTCAAGGAAAGACACGCTCCATGGCTTTCTGGGAGTCCCCCTTTATTCTAAGCTATTGTGCTCTCACCTGGGCCCATTTCTTCCTTCCTTGCTCCCACAACAACACTAAAAGGAAGCCTCCAAACAGGCTCATAAACGTGGTCAGTTTTCATTTTCATCTATCTATGTATCTATGTATGTATCTATCTATGTATTTATCCATCCATCCATCCATCCATCCATCCACCCATCCACCCATCCATCATGAGTTTGCTTGCTTTTATGTTGTGTATACCATGTGTATTCCTGGTGCCCGTGGAAGCCAGAAGAAGATGCCCTAGAAATGGAGTTACAGACGGTTATGAGTCACAGCGTGGGTGCTGGGAACCAAACCCAGGTCTTCTGCAAGTGCTCTTAAGATGCTGAGCCATCTCTCCAGCCTCCATTTTCATCCACATTGTTTTGTTTTTGCTTTGTGTAATATCTACTGGACCACAGAGACAATGTCAGGTGCCACCTCTGCTCTCGCTGTTAAGTCCTTAGAGAACTGATAGGAAGCACAAGATGGCTGGGAGCATAGCCTGGCTTTACACCCTGGGAACAGTCACTGCTGTATCACCTGGGCCACCTCCCTTCTCTGGTGTCACCCTGAGAGCTCCCTGTATATAAGGAGAACCAGACTGGGCAGCCACACCCAAGACTTCGGAGCTTTGCTCATCGTTTATCCCCAAATAAGGGAATGAACAGAGGATGCACTGAGCCCTGATCCTCAGCAGAGAGCCACTTGGAAGGAAGAGGTACATACAGCCCCATTTAACAAGGATCCAGGGGAACAACACATAGAATGAAATAGCTCCCCGAGGCTTCCTACAGAAGCACAGCGCACACAGGAAATTGGAGCATAAGGGGATCCGGGTAAAAACATCTTCCTTGGCAACGACAAATAAGGCACAAAGCAGTGATCCTTATCACTTTTCACTTTCACTGACAAGGTGACAATTACTTTGCATAACCCTGAGGAAGGACACATGCTGCTCAGGGAAGGGGATGATTCATACAAGAGGTAAGATGCTTTGGGAGCCAACCAGCCTAGTCCAAAGACAAGGGGCCAAGAGAAACAAAGGGGCCAGTTTATGTGACAAGTGTCAAGAAGAAAACAAAACAAAACAAAACAACCAAACAAAACTACCATCAACAAGAAGAATCAAAGGAGTGAAATAAACCCTAGCAGGATGAGGAAGCAGATACACAGCCAGGATTTCACCAAAGTCACAGCTATCTATCAGAAGTGTGCTCACTGCACAAGCATGAAGACCTGAGTTCGGATCCTCTGTATGTACCTAAAAGGCTGGAGGCAGTGTGCGCACATATAATCCCAGCACAGGGGAAGTAAGGAAAAAAGAGTATCCCTGGGGCTTGCTGGCCAGCCATTCTAGCCGAGAAGTTGTTGGAGAGCAATTGAAGGATGCAGAGGCTGCAGCGCGTGCGCGCACACGCGCGCACACGCACACACAAATGCACGCATGCACACACACGCGCACACGCGCACACACGCACGCACTTATTTTTGTATCTGAGTCTCTTTGGAGGACAACTACTGGAGATGACTGTACGTTCTCACTTGGTCTGGTGACAATCATGGCAAGTAGTGTCATGTATGCTCAAGTGAGAGAAACTCACTTCTTAGACTCCCACATATCTTTGAATAGGCCTGTGAGGAGAGCACATTACTGAGTATCCACCCACAGGGATGGAGCAATGCCACCGTAACTTATTGCACACTACTGCGTATCCACCCACAGGGATGGAGCAATGCCAGCATAACGTAGTTCTTCCAATGGTAGCTTCCCTCCCACTTAGAACTGGAATCTAGGATGCAGGCATTAAAACACTGAATTTGAATGTCCACTACATTGCTGACTGGCTACCCGACCTTTGCATATAACTTACCAAGTCACTTCAGCATCTCTCAGGACTGGGATCTCTGAGCCATAAGCTGTTCTGAGTGGCTGCCTTGACTTGGTCCTGGAGTATCTAATTTATCCTTACACCCTTGCCAGATTAAGTTTTTAAGCCCATGCTGTAATTACATTTTTACCTTTTCAAAAAGTTAAATAGCTATTCACCACTCGTCGAATCAAGTCCAGACTCCTTGGCTGAGCCTGTGGACCCTTCTACAGTATAGAACGCTAAAGCCATTAACAAGTCCGGTGCAATCTAAAACAGTATCCAGTGTGCTGAGCCCTGGTTCTGCCACAGACAGGCTCTGTAAGACACTCGATCGTGTTACAGAGGAAAACCTGTACACTGCATATCTGCTAGAAGATCACATGAGTTTTGTGAGTCAGCAACAATGGACCACTTAGTCTGTAGAGCACATACCCCTGCCAGGACTACATTCGTGGTACTCCCTCTACCTTCAAACTCCTTCAACGCAGGCCCTTCTGGAATCATCCTGACTCCCTACCCTAGTCATCTCAGAAGTTGCTATTTCTCATCTCTTGAAGTCTAGTGCCATTTTTATTTTATTTTATTTTATTTTATCTCCACTTTTAGTATGTTGCCACCTTCCTTGTGACCCTGGCTGCAGTCCTTGCTGCATGACTTTTGCTTGCCTCCTTTCTCTGGACTTCTGTCTTTTCATCTCTAGGTAGAGAGCTACAACTTGGTGTCCCATATAAGCTTCTCCCTTTTTGATATTCAACAATTCTACAACTAATGTGCTGATAGGGAAAGATTAGCTCTCTATTTTAGGTCATAAGGGGATGGGTGTGGGGGTACACGTTTAAATATAGAATTCTACGTAACATCTTTCAAAAACACAACAGTGTTGGATCCAGCCATTCAACCCACTTATAGAGATTATCTAGATGGTGACTTGAGACAATCTGCTAAACCAAGGCCAAGAAATCTAATGCCGAGCTGTTATCCAGGATGGCATTCACTACTGCAGGCAGAAAGTGCCCTGAAAGGCCTGTGTCCCACACAAGGGCAGAGGGTTCTGAGACACAACTCAGGTATTCTGCAGCTTCCAGTAAGATGCCAGACACCAGCACTGACACCTGCCTGTGGTCACAGCTCACCCCAGATCCCCTTCCTGGACACCTGAGAGGTAAGACTTGCTTTCAAGACTCTCATTTTTCTTCTTTTTCCCATTGTAGCACTTGAAGCTGAGATGAGCGGCCTCCCCTGCCCACCATCCAGGTGGGTGCAGAAGATGGTGGATGGGTTGTTGAGACATGTTCATCCAAAAGTCAGCCAACAGATAGTTGGAGCTTGTTTTCAATTCCCTGCTGAAGGGTTGGTTTTTGTAGACTTCCTACAGAGTAATTTGTCACCCATGGCTTCCCTGTCAGGAACATGTCTACAGGAGCCAAAGAGAGACCCTGCTCAAGTTATCTCTGAACTCAGAGACCTGGGGTCTGCTCTGGAGGTCAGACTCACCAGTAACCCACCCGGCTGTGACTTGCATCAGCATCCCACCCACACTTAGGTGCTAGCTCTGGCATCTCAGACCCTCCCACCTAATGCTCTGCCAGCCACAACAGTTAGCATGTGTTGTGCTGATCTACGAGTTCCAGGCACTGGCCTTAAATCTTAGCATCTTTGATGCCAAGACCTAGGAAGCCCACAGATAGAAAGCCAGGGCTCTCTTCATGCAGGCCTCTACTCAACTTCTCCCCCCAGAATATAGAAACCTCCATGTTGTTGATAGCCTTCCCCTTAGAACCTAAACCAGCACATCCTTCATCTCCAGGATACAGTCTCTCTCTTCTCCGTAAACTTCAGGCCAATCATTACCTGCAAGCATTGGTCTGGCCTCTTACTCTTGTCCTTTGCCATGTCCGTGTAACATGACTTTCTGAAACCAGTGAGACTCTGCCTACCCCTTGCTGTTAAGCCTGCCAGTGGCACCCTTCTGCATCTAAGGGAGAGCCATGCCTCACTGCGCTCAAGGTCAGGCTACCAAGGTCCATTGGACTCTTCTGTCTATTGACTACATCCGCGCCACAATAAGGCTTTGTCCTTCATTCTCCCCTGTTCCGTGGCAGCCTGATGAGTTCCTGGACCAAACTGATTCCCCACTTTTCATTTTACAACTCTTAATGCCTGGGACTCAATCACTTCATGCCTCATGACAGCTCATGTACAACTGCTTTTTAATTTAATTACTAGCCTATTCACATCATGCCTGGTGTTTACAAAGCTCTTAGTCAAGTATCCCACACTTAATAGCCATAAAATCAACAGGTCTCAGCTTTCATATTTTATTTTAAGATTTATTTATTATTATGTATACAGTATTCTGCCTGCATGTACACCTATAGGCCAGAAGAGAGCATCAGACCACATTACAGATGGTTATGAACCAACATATGGTTGCTGGGAATTGAACTCAGGACATCTGGAAGAGCAGTCAGTGCTCTTAACCACTGAGCCATCTCTCCAGTCCAGCCTTTGTATTTTAAAGAAGAGAAATCAGAAAGTGAGCAGGTCCAGGAAATGTGTTCACAGTGCCTGAGATAGTATGTCAAAGCTCGAGTATGGGTTTCTGTCTCTGTCCATCCTTCCATGGCTTACTCTTTATCTTCTTTATAACCATTCCTTTCTAGTACAATGAAGCAGGCAGTGTTAATATATCTAGCTCTAACACAAGGTGAAACACCAGTTAGGCATCCTCGGCACTGGCTGGCTGACTGTCAGCTCCTCTGCCCACACTCCCCATCATCACGGCACTTACTCCACAATTTACAAGGTGTTAATCACCTACCTCATGCCCTAAAGCCTGACCCTCATGATAAATAATCTCAGAGAAGAGGACCTGGCTGGGCAGCCCAGCACCTGGACTGTGCTACAAGTATAGCCTAGGGCCTAGCTGTCATATTTAGCGGCAAATGCTGAGCTCAGAGCCAGGCCCCCTTTGAGTTGTTATGTAGTTTTCTGCCTGTAAAATCAAACTGGTTATCCCTGCCCTCATGGATCACTCATGGCAGGAAATGGAGCTACCCATTCAGACAGGCACAAATCTAAATCTCTGAACTGAAGTCTCCATGAGAAGTGAGGGCATCGTCTGCGTAGGCTCCTAGTACCCAGTCCAGTTGTAAATCAGGGAGGAGAGGATGTCTGGTTTCACCTAAGCACAGAGAGGACTCACCAGCTCCCACAAGTTGTTCAGCCACTCTACTGTATAGTGACAAATCATCCGCGAACCTGAGTGTCAGGGCATATTCAGTTTACTCCATGGATAATCAATCTAGTCTTTCTTGCTGTCTACTCTCTAATTACACTGCCAGCACCACCATGGAAACACTGAGCATCTGCTATAGCAGCAGTGGGAAACCATCATGCTGGCAAGTAGGAACAAACTGTTCAACAAGGCTACCCGTGTCAGGACCATGGACAGTGGTGCTTGCCAAGAGACTAGGGGAGATGTCACTGGTGAAACATGGAAAACACGATTACTTCAAGGGGACATCCTATTGGGACTTTAGGTGAGAGAAACATGGGAGAATGGGGAAATAAAAGGATCCAGAGGGTCCTAGAAACCTACAAGAAGAACATTATGATGGGCAGATCTGCGCCCAGGGGTCCTGCTCACAAACTATGGCACCAGCCAAGGACTATACGTGCAATAAACATCAAACCCCTACCCAGATCTAGCCAATGGACAGGACATTGTCCACAGTTGAGTGGAGATTCGGGACTGATTTTCACACGAACTCTGGTGCCCCATATTTGACCATGTCCCCTGGATGGGACGACCTGGTGGCACTCAGAGGAACAATAGCAGGCTACGAAGAAGAGACTTGATACCCTATGAGCATGTAGAGGGGGAGGAGGTCCCCCTCAGTCACAGTCATAGGGGAGAGGAGTAGGGGGAAAGCAGGAGGGAGGGAGGAATGGGAGGACACAAGGGATAACTATTGAGATGTAATATGTATGAATTAAGAAAAAAATAAAAGTAAAAAAAAAACCAAAATGGCAATGTTGTATCCTGCATGTCTTAATAAATTCCAACAAAATTAAACAACCTGAAGTAGAATAACAAGCCCATATTAATATAAAGCGATATTATTAGCACAGAGAGAGAGAGAGACTGGTAACATGGAGGAGAAAGCAAGCTGGGGAGAGGAATGTTAGGTTGGAGCTATAGTTAGGTGAAGCAGGAAGGAGAGAAAAAGCTTCAGGGAGGCTGACTGAGGCCTGACCTAAGAGTCTGGGCCTGATGGATACAAGCTCTTCCTCGCTACCACTAGTTCCCTTTGACTCGCCAATAAAATACAAGAGTTTTCATTTCCTCCAGACTGCTTCAGCCCTCTCTCCATCTTTTAAATTTAGCTGTCCCCCCCCCCCGAAGGTAAATTTGAACATCACCCTCACTTCTCCAGGTGGCCCCTTCAGGAAGCTCACCTTTTCCCAGGAGTTGCTTAGCTTTAATTATCAGTTTGACACAACCCAGAACTACCTGGGAAGAGAGTCTCAGAGAAGAGCATCTATATTGGGTTGGCTTGTGGACATGTCAGTGAGGGAATGTCTTGTTAATTGTTACAGGAAGACCCAGCCCACTGTAGGTAGCACTATTCCCTAGTAGGGCATCCTGAACTATACAAGAGTGGAGAATTCACGGTGAGTACAAGAAAGTCAGAGAGCATGATGCATTTATTCTCTCTGTTCTTGGATGAGGTGTGACTACCTGCCTCGAGTTCCTGCCTGAACTTCCCCACCATGGTGAGCTATAAGGCAGGACTGTAGGCAGAAATAATCCCTCTTCCTCCTAAGTGCACCAGGATATTTTAATCACAGCATCAGACATAACCCACCTTCCCATCCCAGAGCTGTCCTGAGAGCAACACCTGTGTTATTCCTGTCTCCTGGGCAACTGAATGTGGACACTGCAAGATATCCCAAAGGTTCTATGTCCAGAGTGGAATTCTTCAGTTCCCCAACCCCTCGGCTCTTCTTTACTTCCCAAAGAAGAAATAACAGGGGATCCTTGGGACTTCTCTTTCTTCCTGCATGAAATCAGGATGGCTGTACTGCCTTGGTATTTTTAGATCACATCCTCTGAGCTCTACCCTCAATCCTCCCTCTTCTTTGCCCCACCATGGCATGATTCGTCTTTGTTGATGTTATTCATACCCTTGGTCCACCACTCACTGGTACTGGAGAAATACTTCCAAAGACTCACAGAATGTGTCCAGGCACTCATCAGTGCACCCATGGTTGAGACATCATTAGCACTCTGAGGCTTCATGACCTATTCCCAGAGATTAGTCTAAGCAGTGATGATGGGTGGGTACAAATAGTAGAGGAACACAGGCAGTGGTCATGGAGGAACATAATGTCCAGAACATTCAGAGAGCAGAAGGCAGGCATGGCCTCTGACAACTACAGAGAAAAATCACTTGCTCACTAGTAGTCAAGTCTAAGTTGTAGCCTTGAGGCTAAAGTGCCCACGATGGCCATGAATGCAGCCTGAAACAAAATTGTAAACTTACTTAAAATATTATGAGGTTTCTTTTTGCAACAACAACAATGAATCTCAATAACTTGGTTCATGAGTATGAGCTCTGTAAGTGACAATGTCACACCACACAGTCAAAAGGCTAGACACATCTCTGAGATTCTCCAACCTGGGTGTACACGGGGACACTTATGATGGCCCTTACCTCAGGCCAGCAGAGTCACAGTCTGTAGCTTGGGACCTGGAGACGGATTTTTTTAATTCCATAAGAGACTCCATTGTTATGCCATGGGCTTGGGAAGCACTTATAGCTGGAGCTTTGTTTAATTAGTTACTGTGTGGATATGCTCAGCCAAGTGTGGCGATACAAACACCTGTAACTTTTTTATTGTCGATGTTAGCCTGTATACAATGTAACTAACACAGCTTAAAAACTGTCTGGAAGAGACTAAAACAGTCCTTAAGCATTAACTGCTCTTCCTGGTTGCAGACAACAGGGGCCATTGCTTTTCATTCTATAGGCTCTTATCGCTCACCTAGAAAATCAAGCGGCTTCCTCGTTAGCTGGATGTATATTCTCAAATGTCAGGGTTGGATAAGCAGTATAGATGGGCAGTTGTGAAGTTAGAAAAATCGAGTGTAACCAGGTATGGTGGCACACCTGTAAGCCCAGCCTGAAGCTAACCACGCTTGGTTATTTTAGGGTGTCCACTCCACAGGCTAGGGGGCTGGCTGAGGAGGAGCTAACTGTGCTTGGTTATTTTAGGGTGTCCATTCCACAGGCCCCTCCATCCCCCCTATGCTGCTGCTGCAAGGCTCTCACATTTAATTCAAGGTTATGATTTTCTGTCTCCAGTACCCTAAAAGCAAGAGTCTCCAGATTCACGGACCTGACACTGGGGGGTGAGGTGGGGAGGGCAGGGGCTTAGCACATGGTGGTGTCAGGAGCTGAAACGGCCTGTTGAGGACACACGGCTACAGTTAAACGGTACAGAGCACAAAGGCACACTGCGAATAAACTACTGCGTGTCTAGTGCACCGTCGGTATTCAAATACTTCATGATGAATGATTAGATACTATGGGTGAAAAGAAAGAAACCTCAAAATATTTCTAGGCTATGGAAAAGCACTACTAATTACACCCATTCATGTTAGCTATTTGATATCTATGACTAAATTATGCAGCACAATGATTATGAATAGCATTAAACCTAATATATGAATTCTGCTGTAGGCTTCATTCAACTGCAATGGTAAGTGTTCCATCTTCTGTGTTTCCTATAGAGTTTTCAAAATGCAATAGATTTCTCTCTCCAGGAACAGATGCACATGCCTGAAACATTAGGAAGAAAATTGCCTTGGGACTGGTACCTATGACACAGAATTTCATCTTAAAAATAACTTGAGTGTTCTAGAGGTAGATAAAGGGCTCAGGTAAGTAAATAGCTTCTAAGAACAGAAGCAGGAGAAGAGAAGTGCTGAAGGCTCATGCTAACATGTATGTGAACCTCAGTTCCTCATGGACTTAATGGTCAGAAGGTGCTTCAGTTAAGGGGTTGGGAGCTAAGGCACCAAGAGATACTGGAGACGGGATGCAATGGGGGACAGATAACCCATACTCCTCTTGGAGAAAAGGCACGCTAGCAAGCGGTGGCTTCTCTGCAAGGCCTGCAGGAAGAGGTCTGAGTCTGTTCCATGTCCTGCCATCAGACTGCACAGTAAGAGGACTACATCTATCTTCATCTGGCGAATGCTTGGGGTAGCCTAAAGTATCTCACAATTCTGAGAAGGCAAAACTGGGGGGCGCGGGTGAAGGACAGCAGTATTGACTGTCCACTTCTCTTACATCAAGTAGTCAATGCCCCATGGGAGGAACTGTGCCCTCGCTGACCACAGATTTCGTAATGGCTGGTGGTTTACTCCAGGGATTCCTCTTTCCCAGCTTTAGCCCAGGCTTCAGCATACCCACACCTCTCTCACTTTGGTCACCGCATCAGCATTAGCACAGGAACAAAAGGTGAGAGGGACTACGGCACAGGAAAGGATCTTGTCTGATCATACCAAAGGATGGCTCAACTTGGGTGGCTCGGTCTCTGCCTGTAGGGTGGGTCTGGGTCAGAATTCCAGCAGGTTCTATGCTGTGGAGCCTCAGCAGGAACCTGCAGATCCCAAGGCTCAGACTACAGCAAGGTGCACAGAGCTCTGAGAACCCAGGGAATGCCACGTGACATGCGAGGCTTAGGAAGTCCAGGGTAGGATGAGGAGCAACAAGGAGCTGGGAGACTAGAAATCGACCTGACCAGTCAAACTTCATTCATTATCCAGGAAGAACCAGTAGCGATGCAATCACGAGGGACCAGTAGTCCATTCTGAGTGACACAGGACCCTTATGCTCCAGGATTACTGATGCTCATCCTTCAGCCCACATTTCCTTCTTCCATCTGTCTCCATGTGAAAATGCTCCCTTCTGCCCCTCCTCTCTCTCTTCCTCTCCCTCCTTCCCCTGCTCCTTCCCCTGCTCCTTCCCCTGCTCCTTGAAGACGGATGCAAAGATCACCTTTTGAACCCTATGTTGAAAATTCTCCTGAAAGTGGACATTTCTCCTTCCGGGGACCTCTTCTTAAAGCTGATTCTTTTATCACTTCTTTCCTAAATGAAAAAAGTTGAGAGCCACACAAAGTTGCAGAACCCAACTCGGACATCAAGTCCAGCACTCTTTCCTCCCCATTCCTTTCAACCACATCAGGCATCTGACCTCCCAGAGGCCATCTCTGTGAAACACTCGGTACAGACAGAGGCATTCAAGCAGATGCAACGAGCCTGTGAGCCTGGTTGATAATTCATGCAATGGCAGAACTCAAAGCAGGCACACAACCCACATCAGCCATCAGTGCTATTCGTCAACAGCACTTATTTATTCACTGGTCTCTCTGGTACAATGTCCCTCGTCTGTGGATCCCACGTCACAAGTGAATTCTATCCATAAAGTCTATAAACTCATCTGAGTCCTCAAAAAGCTCACTGGAGTGAGCTGGAAGAGACCCAGTATTAAAAAGAAGATCAATTAGCCGTTAGGCTAGCAGGAAAACTTGCCAAATCTCAGACAGCTATCTAAAACAAAACAAAACAAACAAACAAACAAACTAACTAAAATTAAGGTCCTCTTTTATCACCCACACAAGATCTGGATAGTATCTGATGGGTCCCATCTGGAAAATGCTAGCTCTCCGCTTCACAGCATCCCTCCCCATCCAAAGCTATCTGAAGTTTTAAGGTGACAAAGACAAGAGAACACTAAGGTCAGAGGCTGAACTTCACACTAGCAGCCTCTGGCAAAAGCAGATAGCATCATTCAAAGAAAAAAATCTGTCAATACTCTGCTGAGGGGAGTGTAGTCAAAGATCTTGCCTGTATCTTACAGTGTGCCTATTGATGGCTTAGCTTCCTGGTCTCTCTCAAGTGCCTTTTTATACAGAACACATGTGTACCTGCATGTACATACATATGTTCATGTAGGCACATGCACAGCAAGGAGTTAGTAAGAAAACAGAATTGGGTAACACAAAAATGCCAAATTCACCATAATCAAATCTATTCTATTACACTTAAAGCCTCAATTTACCCGCCACTGCTGAGAGCTTACTCTCAGCTAACATTTCTTCACTCTCTTTACAGACCAAAGCTCTGGTGACTTTGTTGGTAAGATCTTTGTTACTATTGCCCACTCCACTCCCAAACCCACAAGAGTATGCGGCAGGGACAATTTCCACAGCTTCAAGGGCTGGTTGCCCTTGGACAAGACAGATGGTCCTTCTGGGCCAGACATCTAAATGATAGCCAGATCTTGCAGTTTAGTTTCCTTGACTGTAAAGCCAAGTACTACGGCCTTCCCAATTCCTTCATTCGGGGGTAACATGGTGAGGATGTGACGGCATGGGCCAGGATTTGCAGACGTTCATTTCTTAGCTGCAGCAGCAGAAGCAGAATCCCAGATTCTCTGAGTCTCC
>OU015744.1:13866174-13876992 GCA_907169655.1 Acomys percivali
TTCTGGGAATGTGGAGAATGAGCAAATTAATTTCTGTCATCTTTTGGCCTCAGGTGTTGCTCCTTGGGCTTCCTGTATCATTTATCTCTAACATGGGTGGGAGACCGGACAGACATAAAGAGCATTTGTTGTTTTAAGCTTGTACATGGAGGTTTTGGAGGACACACATATGGACTGCCCATTGGCCACACTACGCCACCTTTCAGTCTTCCCAACCCACTGCTCATTTACAGAGGACTCTCACCTCTCAAGTCTGGGATAGCTGGGCCAAATGGGCAATTTTGGCACACTTCTCAACCCTGCCACAAGACAGCATTGACAGATGCCCGCACCCAGCCTCTGCTGAGTCACAATCTTAGAACGAGGCCTGAGTTTCAGTAGTTCAGTCTTCCCAGGGGATTCTCCAGTGCAGCTACACTGAGACTTCAATAGGTGGGGCAGTTGCTAAGATCAGAGGATCTTCCATCTAACTGGTTTATAAATTCTGAGACCTTTTTCTTTGCTCAAAACATGCTTTTGGATCATGACATCACAATGAGGTGTCAGAAGCAACCCAGCAGAGCATAAAGGCTGAGGGGATGGTCAGAATCCATCACAGGGAGTCTGTGAACACTAGTGCTGAATATCATTACAATTTATACATATACAGATGATATTTCAAAGTTTAATATGTTTCCCACACATAACTAATTGCAGCATCCTCACAACTCTGATGTACTAAAGCAGTTTGAAGACCACAGCACTAACTACAACTGTAGTCCATCCTCCTGGCCACTTGTAAAGAGACATTCTCTGGCTTCTACCATAGGTTCTGGCGTCTACCACAGGTCTCAGGCGACAGCTCTCTCAAGATACTGGCTACAGGCCAAGTGGACGATCATGCGGTTCCTGCACTATAAGAGATGGCTGTTCCTTGGATCAATCTTAAAGATTGGCTCACTCAAAGGGTGGTACTGCCCACACTCAGACACTGCAGCCAGAATGCCTGGGTGCTCAAAGTTCAGCTTCCCAGCTCAGTAAACTGAAATGTTTTGCTGTTTCATGTATGACAACAAACACACTTAATCATAGTACCATGCCACCCTGCACAGATTAAAATCAGAATTGTAGAGCCAGGTCTGGAGGTATATACCTATAATGTCAGCACTAAGGAGGACTGAAGCAAATTTAAGGCCAGCCTCAGTGACATAGAGAACAGCCTGGTTTACAAAGTAAGACTGTCTAAACAAACAAAAAACCCGCAACTGGAAAAGTTACTTGTGATTTCCAAACAGGAGCATATGAGAAAGTATGCAAGAACTTCACTTGGCACATAGAACTGGCCAGCCATGGATGGCTCTTCATGCATTAGACTCAAAGTAACATAAGCTCTGAGGCTGCCAGCCAAGGGATTCTTAGAAAGTATAGCAATTTCTTCTGAATTTGAACATTCTATCATGCAGAGGCTGCTTACAAATGAAGAACTAAGCAAACTCACAAGTCTCTTGAAGTTCCTAAAACTTACAAGATTCACAAGGTCCCTTCCCTAAGCGTGATAATTGCTGAAGGGAGGAGACTGTCAGAAGTGTAGGATTTTCAGACAACCCCAGGGATGCATCTTTTGTGAGCTGTCACCCATGCTGGGGGTGGGGGCTGTTTGAAGATACAGCAACCTTTGAGTCATCCATGTTCCTGTAAGCAACCTTTCACCCACATTCCTACAGGTGCCTAAAGAAACTCATTGTTTCAGTGAGGTAGGCTTAGGTGGAATAATTTCTTTGGTCTACTATTGGTGCCTGATCTGGGATGAACAGATGTTTATTCAAATCTCCGACAGGATAAGCCATGTAACACCAATTCAATTTTGAATTCTCCTCCCAGTATCACCTCCTTTAGGACACTGTGTTATCGTGGCATATATCACACATTACTACATATTACTATCAGTAGCATGACCACCATTCCTCCTATTCAGTGAATGCCCTGGGCTTGGTCACGCTAAGTACTTGTACTTATCAACCTGTTTAATTCTAAGTAGCATAAGCTAAACATTATATTGACAAAGATGCACCAACCAACTACAGTGAGGTGAACCTGCAGGGCTTGGTTATTACCCCATCATCATGGACCCCTGCAATACACACACACACACATACACACACAACACACACGCACACACAGCAGTGGTCTGAAAAACCAGTTGTTATTCCTGTCCTTGGGACCAGGGATTTAGCCACCTTGCTCTATACACCTTTTTTTTTTTCCTACTGCACTCAGGCATGTCAGCACACACACTTCGCAGCTGCTCTGTCTTCTGGGATATAAAGGTGAAAATATGCAGTTGAGAAAGAAAGAGGAGTGGTTAACACTGCATGAAAGGCATGACTGTGATATAAATAGAAATGCCATTCCATTCTGTGAGACTTCAGAGTCTATTAGCTGTTTTCACTGAAAAACATTTCTGACACCTTGAAAAAAAAAAGAAATCTTACTTACATGTCACCACCATTATTCGTTTCAGGGGGGTGACAAACTTGACTTTGACACTAGAAAAGGCTATATAATGAGACTAATATGGGATAAAGTCAAGAGCCTACCTCTGCGTAGCCCAACCCAACACTGGGCTCAGTCACTTCACACATTTGAACCCTTAGTGCCTTGCCGGAGCTCGAGAAGGCACACATGTGTATGTGTGTGTGTGTGTGTGTGTGTGTGTGTGTGTGCACAACGTACATACACACATACTCACACACACTCACACACTCTTATGCTCAACAGGGTAGCTGAAGCACAAGGCAGAGGCAGGATGCTGACTGGGGTCTGTGCTATTTACTGCACCTGCTCAGGACAACCCAGAGCACACCTGAGCACGAGAGCAATGCACAGGCTTTAGAGGGACTTTGGATTGTTTTAAGTTCCTGACTCACGTCTTGTTCTAGCAGGTTAAACGAATGGCATTTGGAAACAGACTAGAAATCAACTGGCTGTCCCTTCTACTTAGTGGGGATTCATCAAGAGTAATACATTCTTGTGTGCACATGTGGTGTCGGAGACCGAATCCAGAGCCTTGCATACGCTAGGTGCGTATTCTTACCGGGTGAGATCTCAAGCCCTTATTCTCAATTGATAAAGAGCCTAAAAGAGATTCACCAAACCTGCACACGTACGAAGCTAAGCAGGTCACATTTGTATGTAAATGTAAAAAAGATACACTCAAGGAATCGTAGAGATTTCAGGCATGGAATATACCGGAGAATCCTGATTAGCACATAAAACAAACAAACAAACAAACGATGGCACAAGCTCGGGGAACAAGGGCAACAAATCATAAGGTGCTTACAATTTACAGTCACAGAAAGTGTCCATGATGGATTTTATCTCAAGAAACTTTTTGGGAGAAAAGGAAGTGTTATCATGAACATGGTGGTAGTTATGCAAGTTGCATAAATGAATCAGAATATGCCAAGCTAGATGCCCAATATATATAGTTGCATTTCATATGGACATTACAGCCAGTCATTTAGGACTGAAGCTGTGACCTCTCCAGCCCTTAAGCATGAGCATGGTTGAGAGGGGGCACAAGTTTACATAGTACAAACTCACTGGAAAACAAGGCAAAGTGATGGCCTAGCGTGAACATGATGTGTCTCCTTTCCCAGAGATCCGGTGCAGGAAGTAACTTTCTCCCATGTAGAAAACCTAGTGCACATATGATGAAAAGGGATGCATCCGAGAGATGGGATGGTCACACAACACCCAGAGGTCCTTGCTGGACAGGCCACCTGGCATTCTAATGCCATGCAGTCAGGCTGGAGGCACTTTTCTAATGTGCTATAATGCTCCAGATAAAATAAAGACCATCCGTGAAGTATCTTGTAAGCATTTCCTTGTGATTTGGGATTTAACAGCACAAAGGAGACACTGCAAATGTGTCACTGTTGAAGAATATCTGCATCCTCTTGGGGGGAATCAATGCACAGCATAACACCCAGGACATGGATTTAAAATCATACACAATGTCAAAAAAGAACTAAAGAGCTGCTTTGGGTCTACTATCTGGAGGTCCTCCGGCACCAAGTCCTAGTACAGCCAAGAGTATCGCTTGCAAAGATAGAAAGGCAAATAAAACTCTATGCAATGATCAGTGTCAACCAAATCAGGGTTGTGTTTTACTACGGAATCCAGCCATCTGTGCTGCCCGCTTACTACGCTCCCAGTATCTCCTCCCTCATACTCAGCAGCAGTCTGTGATGCGATCTGTCACCTTTAACATGTAAGCCACAGAGACTATGAGAGCCATCAACAACTGTCTCAGAGGCAAGAGCAGCACTCTCAAAAAACAAAACAAAACAAAACAAAAAACAGTGCTCGCCTTAAAAGAAGGCAACTTTGAGGCTTGGGAGGAAGGGAGAGGGGAGTGCCCTTCAACACTCGGTCCCTCGGGAGGGACAAGATCACTAGGATGGGAGCCTAGATCCTCATGCACACAAGTGCCTCACAGCGAAACTAAACCTATCCCTGTCCTGGTCCATCAATGACACTCTCACACTAAGAGAAGATGAAGGCTCCACCAGGAAGCACTTTATACCCCAGACTTCCTAGAACCACAACAAAGAAGCTAATAAAGATTAAAATAAATAAATAAATAAATAAAGAAAGAAAGAAAGAAAGAAAGAAAGAAAGAAAGAAAGAAAGAAAGCACTTTATACCCTGGACTTCCAGGCAGCACAACAAAGAAGCTAATAAAGATTAAAATAAATAAGATAAACAAATAAAGCAAGCAACATATTGTTCAATATAAAAGTTGATCTCAAAGCAAGCTGTGAATTTGGCTTACAGATAATTGTGTCAGTTTTTTCCCCTCAAACCATCTCAAGTTCTCCCAAATCTGCGGCTAACAGAGATACTGCCACATCCCTAGTCTAGCTTCATGCACACAACAGTACGCTACTTCAATGACCACAAACTTGTCAGGTCTGTCATTTCTAGCTCAGAGATGGAAAGCGCACAGCTTTTCCCCCCTCTTCCATTGGGCCCTCATTGTGCAGAGAGGAGCCAAGGTGCAAACTCTCAACGGTCAGTGACAACAGAGGAGTCTCCCATCACCACCGATGGCGTCATTCTGGTTTGTGCCCGAGGGAGGCTACTTTGCTTCCTACTGGGGGGCGCTTTCTCACATGGACACTCCTCTGGAAGGCTTTCCCATTCTCTCCCAACTTTCTGCACTGTGGGGAGCAAGCTAAGCAAGATGTTTCCTCTCAGGAGCTTGATGAAGGCCTTGAACTAGAACACAGGCTTTCCCCTTCCTGGCTGTCTTCAGGAAGGCAAGGCTCTGGCTGGGCACTGTCTGGGCTCTGCCTCTGCCCAGAGGCATGCCAGAGGTGCATATGGCTTCACTCTGCACCCCCAAGTTCCAGGCACTGGCCATTCCATCTCTCATTATTAGTCACGCCTTGGCAGCACTGAGCGGACAGATGGGGAGTGCTGGGTGCTCAATTACCTTGGCTACCTGAGCAAACAGACTTGCTTTGCAGTGTTCCTATTCAATTTCAGGAAAGCAACTCAAAAAAACATAAACAGATTTTAAAAAAAGAATTAGACCCCGCTAGCTCAGGAACATGACCACTCCCACCCACGAGACTGGGAAATGCATCAAACTAAACTCAATGCAGAATCTGAGGTGCTTCTACACCTCTGAGGAAAATTTCTTCAAGACCCCTCAGTGTGGCCTTGGAGGCTACAGTCCGCTCTGTTTTGGCAAGCTCATGGGAGCAGCCAGCCTCAGGAAGTGACATGCCTCCTGGCTCATGCATGACACTTTGAGAAAATCCTTTTGGCTTGGATTCAGACTCCACCTATCTGATTTAAAGACCCTGGAGCAGTGTCCTGAGTCCTAACCAGCGTTGCAGGTATCACGTGTGACACTGTGATAAACAAATATATCAATGTGTTAATTATTTTTGTACATTCCTAAGCAGCAATCCCATGCCTCGGGGGTCAGTGAGTGGCACAGGAAACACTGGACCACAGTCTCACTGTTCATTCTCTGCTGTCTGTATAGGTAGGTGAGTAACTCACAACAAACCAAGTTATTTCTACAACAAATGAGTCTTCTCACGAGAGAGCATTCTTATCCTGGAGAGTAGCACCACAGCAGAGAAGGAAAAGGCCGTTATATAACAAGACCCCCCAGAGAGAAGCTGTTCTTCTGAGCAGCACATACGTTGCATCGTGTTCCTATCCAACAGCTAAAGCACCCCCGCCGCTCCAGGCCAGCACTTCACAGATAGTGCTTCATGGAACATTGGTCCCCTGAGAGAGTCTATGAAAACAGTTTTGTGCCTAAATATGATTTGTAAACCCAGCAAAATGCAGACCATGTGTGGAGACTCGGAACGTCTCCACAAAGGCTGAGAGAAGCTCTGCTGTGGAGGTGTGCACCATACCCCATGTGCACCTGACCGCCTCTGCACAGCATACCTGGCTTATTCCAGCGACCTAAGCTCTCCACAGCCCCGCTTGCCTGGGCTCACCCGTGTAACTCACACCTCCCTATGGACCACCACGGAGCTCAAAGCTGCCTGTGAACTGTGCCCTGACTGAGCATTTGTTCAGTGTGGCTCTAATACAACAGACTCCTTGAAGTCGTTTCATACTACGCACTCAACCTGCTGTCCTACTGGACTCTGTTCATCCTCCTCAAACTGCTTGGCCTGTTTAAGCTTAATCTGCCCTCAAGAGAACACTGTAACCAACATTGCTTGGCTTGGCTTGCTCATGCAGTCAGCTTTTACAAATCTAACTGAATGCCTAACTTTAATCTTAAATTATGTACGCTTCCATGGCCTTAGCCAAATTTTTTGTTTTATTTTGTTTTGTTGGTATGTGTGTGTGTGTGCACATGCATATGTGTGTATCAGAGAGACAGAGAGACAAAGACAGAGAGAGAAAGAGGAATGGGGGGGTGTTATGGTAAGCATCTGCTAAAAGCAGTCAACAGTTAAAGCAAAACAAATATCCCACACGTGTTGTAAATACATGTTTGTATGCTGGCTCTGTATGCAGTTTACTGTGCTATTTTGGGTCAATTTGGGTCAGTAAAGCAGCCCCCCTTAAAAGATTCTTTTATATTTCTGTAAAGAATTCCTTATTTCTTTCCCATATCATGTTTTCTGTGCTGTTCAATGAACACAGAGCAAATCCCTTTGTTAAGGACAGGACGAGTGTACACACAGAGACAGGACAGACACAAGCACCAGGGAATGACAGAGCAGACACATGGAACAGAGATTACAGATAGGCCAGTAACCACAAACTACAGTCAGAAGAATGAGAGGGAAGAGGAGAGTTAAAATTGGGACTTGTTTTCAGTCAAACTAACCCAAGAAGAACTTACTCCTTAATGCAACAACAATATAAAACCTTCGATTGATCTGCAGCAACTTCGGGAATTCCTAAGTGAGACTGAGAGCCCAGTCAGTGACATCCATAAAAGGAAAAGGAGAGAGATCTGTGCCTCTCTGCACTTGCTGTTGGAACTCTATGTTTGTTAGACAGTCCAGCACCATGGAACTCCAACCTTCTGTCCCACAACCAAAAAGAATCATCTATCAGAAGAGGTCAGACCTTCAGCATCCTCCACAAAGCAAGTGCATCCTCCTCAAGCACAGGACCCTGGCCAGGCTACTCTAAAAGAATCACACAGTGACCCACACAGGGATGTGGGCTGGCTACCATACCACACCTACCATCTCTCCATACCATCTGTCAAGAGGTTTGTATCAATAAGCAGGGAAGTAAGTAAAGGGCACCTAGGTCAAGCCCTAGAAGGCAAATTTGGAGCATGGCGAAGGTGGCAGTCACACGTTTTGGACACACAGTTACAGCTGGTTGTTCATTAGATGTCTTAGCTCTTTGATCACTTAGAATGAGCGGTTATAGTTGCTTTCTCTAATGAAGGAGATTTTATATGTGGATGTGTACAATAGGAATATTATAAATTAGTAAGGAACCCAATAAAAGTCCTCCCTCATGGAATATTTAATTGGGCTAAAATTTACACTCTGAAACTCACTGAAGCAAAGACCTCTTGGAATAGGGCTCTCCTCCTACGAAATCACTCACTCCTTGAAAGCCCACCCACCCAAAAGGCTTCGCAATGTTGGGGCTCTACAAAGACATCCTAATTGCGGCAAGAGACATTTAGTCTGCAAGGGTCCAGCACCACAGAACTAACTGGGAAATGCATGTCCCCAGGCACTGATAAAACCACCCTCCACTCCTTGTATCTGGATAGATTTAGAGCATCATGAAGCCCATTCTCTGGTGACACGGATACACACCCAGTGTTTAGAACACACACACGCACACACACACACACATACACGCACACACACACGAGAGAGAGAGAGAGAGAGAGAGAGAGAGAGAGAGAGAGAGAGAGAGAGAGAGAGAGAAAGGAGAGAGAGAGAGAGAAGGGGGGGGGGGGGGGGGGGGAGAGGCTGCTCAAGCACTCAAACAAAACTCCTCTTCCAGGATAAGAAACTGAAAAGCACTAAAGGCAGCTGCTGTCAGTACATTAAAGACTCGTTGCAGTCAGTTCTGATTTCCACGTGCAATGCCTGCTGCCTCAAGAAGCTGTCAAGGAGTCCTTGTTTCTTCAAGACTCTCCGGTGAGAGGATGTGGGCAGGGCCGCACTAAATGAACGGTGATGCCACGAAGTGGTTCTACAGTAGCAGCAAGGGGGGAGAGAAAGCCAAGAAGCGGTCAGGGAGAGAGAAATTCAGGGTGTTGTTCCACTGCTCAAAACCTGAAATAAATCTAAGCAAGCTCTCTTCTCCAGGTACACCTGGGGGGTTTCTTTCCAGAGGCTTCTTGGGTCCCAGTGTCGGCACACTGTGAGCAACAGCAACCAAGCGAAGCAGACACTCCCCTCTCCGCCCCTTTCTCAGGGAGCTCCTGAGCTGAGCCGCTTCTCACCTGGCCATCTGCTTGTAGGCTTCTTCTGCCACAGCAAAGATGTGGGGGTCCATGTCACCCATGTTTTGGCCACTGTAGGCGTAGATGACATCTTGTCCATAGATGGGCAGCTGCTCGTAGGGGTTGATGGCGACAAGCACAATACCTGTGGACAGATGAGACGTCAGCCTGAAGCACCAGCCCCGTGGACTACAGCTGCAGAGCAGGAGGGGGAGGAAGGGGAAGGAGGGGGAGGAGGGGGATGATGGGGAGGAGGGGGTCTAACCAGTCTACTACATAAAGAATTATCTCTGAGCTTCCACGCTAGGCTCCTGTCATGAAAAGAATGATGAGAATACAGTCCAGGCCTCAGGCTGTCCAACAGGACCAGAGACACACCGACACTCAGAAGAACTCCTTGGCTGAGCTCATCAAATAGACACAAAGTGTTAGGAGGGTTAACTTAAAACTCCACCTAAGGATTAAAATCCAAAAGAGACATTCCCCCCCTCCCATTTATACATGAGCTGTTTACACAAAGAAAGAAACTTGAGGACAGCACAGTTTTCCTATCTTACAGTCTGATAGTGACACCATCAGTGACTGCGCACACTGGGCGCTTGTTTGATCTCTGTGTGCCTCTCTGGCCTCTACTATACAGTGGGGATAACATACACAGGGGCCTGGGATATCCTCAAGAAAGCACAGCCACTGGAGCCAAGGATGCCCAAAGTACGCACGGAAGCCTCTGTTCTACTAGCCCACACCCACGTCCCTGAAGCTGTGTCTCCCAACATCTGCACTGCAGCAGATCCAGACATGCTGACCAAGCAAGGAGGAAAGCCTGTTAGGTTTTAAATATCTTTTATGAGTAGGTGAGGCAAGTTGATAGCAGAATGTACAAAGGGGAAAAAAAAGCAAACTCCATTTTCAGGACACGACAGCAATTGTCTTTTTTTTTTCTCCCTCCCCCGTGAGATTGCATTCGAGATATCCAAAGACCCATGCACTAAGGCAGTGAAAAGAGATGACTTCTCGTCATCTAGAGGGGGAGGGACCCTGCCGAGATCAGAAGTCTCCGCGCTGTGTCCCTTCCTGGTGGTCCAGCGGGAAGAGAGACACATGCACCCTTTTCAACACGAGCTTGAAAAACCAGCTTGAAAAACCAAAGTCAGAACCCTGAGAAACCCCACTAAAGACAGTCACTGGGAGAGCACGCCAAGCAGGCTTCAACTGAATTCACACAACGTTCAGTTGACACTTTAATCTCATGTCCTGAGGTCACCTATTTTTTTCACACTGGGCCCCTCCAGAGTAGAGAGGAGTGCTTCCATGACTACTGCAGTTTCTGGGTGGCATTGGTCTCTGCCGGGAGCTGGTGGGGTACCAGATCAGCTGAGGGACCTCTGATCTGAACAGACACTAAGGTGATTCCAGGGGGCATTCCTTGAGATCGGAAAGCTGATGGTCATTTAGCTCCTTCTCCTAAAACACCTTCTTATTGGAAAGTGGTTTTCTGAAGTTTCTGATAATCGCTATTTCTTCTAAATCAATTGTCACTACTAATTGCGGGTGAAGGAGCTTTTGAAAACCATTCCTTCTTGGCTCTAAGACCTAGCAAAGCAGCTCAGCCAAGTCTGCCTTCTCAGTGGCCAACCCCCAAGGCCAAGTGGAATATAAAAGACAAGCCCCTGGGCCTGAGCCCTCACCATAGTCACAGTGAGGCCAAGACCTTCGAGACAACACAGTAGACATCCCACCCACACCACAGTCTGTTCCCCATCAAGCCCTCATTGTTTATTGTTTTCCACAGACAGCTTCTGGAACAGAGACAGACAGACAGACAGACAGACAGACAGACAGACAGACAGACAGACAGA
>OU015744.1:13877448-13893226 GCA_907169655.1 Acomys percivali
TCCCCAGCAGCTGTGCCCATCCTCCCCAGCAGCTGTGCCCATCCTCCCCAGCAGCTGTGCCCATCCTCCCCAGCAGCTGTGCTCACCTTCCCCAGCAGTGCAGCTGCTATTACCACCACTGGCTATAAACCTCAGTGGGTCTCTTATGAAAAGTTCATATGCACAAGGGCAGAACCATGATTCTTTCTTCATTCTGAGATAAGGTTTCTCTGTGTAGTCCAAGCTGTCCCCAAACTCACAGAGATCCGCCTGCCTCTGCCTCCCTGAATGCTGGGATTAAAGGCGTGCGCCACCATGTCCAGCTAAACCATTATTCTTAATGTTTCAGTTTTGTAAGTGCAGGCTAATGATGGGCATCACACACACATATACACACACGCACACACACACATACACACACACACATACACACACACACACACACACACACACACGTGCGCGCGCACACACTTACACACATACTCTACAGGTGCCCACACTTACCACAATAAGTGTAGATGTGGTTGGATTCCAGGAAACGGACCTTTAAGTTATGCAAAACTGCGGGCTCGTGTAGATGGCTGAGGGCAGTGAGGTCATTTTCTCCTACTAAGATATCTGGATTCCTCAAGAACGGCACCTGGTTATTTTGGACATCGATTGGGTATTCCCGGATCTAGTGAGAAGCAAGCAATAGACACAGAAGAGCACAGTTATGAAGCATTTTGGTGTCCTTTCTTTTTGGCTGGGACCACTATCCTAGCAAAGTCCTATGACGTAAAGACAAGTAATGTTCTAAAGAAAGGCAAGATAAACACAATACATATTTTCCCCATATGTTGTCATAAGGTTACTGTGTAATTCAAATGTTGATTTCTGTACACACACACACACACCCCTATCTTGTTGTAATCCTTCTTCTGAGACTCTCCTGCCTCAGTGTTGTATAAACACTGCTCTCTGCTTGTCCCCTGATATGCCAATAAAGCAGCTTACAGCCAATTGCTGAGCAGAAGAGAGAATAGGGATGGACTTCCTGCCAGCCAGGGGAGGAGGAGTTAGAAGAGGAAAGGGGAGTGAGCCACAGGCAGAGGTCCAAGAGATATCAGGAGAGGAAACGGATCAGGAAAGCTAAAAGTGTAAGTATCTCCGGGATATACCTTGAGAGGAAACCAGAGTAGCTTAGAGGGTTAAGAGTAGAGTGATGACTGCTCAGTTATTGTGCTGTGAAGCTTATTATTAAAGATAATAGAGTCTCAGTTATTTGTGTGATAGCCTGGTTAAGATAGAACTTGAGAAACGAACACATTTTTATTAAAATAACATGGACACCCATAAGACACCATGCTACGTGAAACTTTGATTATATAATCCCAGCAAATTGAACGCAAAAGGCTGATACAAGAACTGAGGAAGCACAACCAGATTTAAGGGTAGTCGGCTGCTTAATAAAGGTGACTCTGGGCTTTACATTCCAGATAACATGGGAGGGCTTTTTCTCTTCAACTAGAAGACCTTCCTAGCCTGGCCTCCTCTACTGCAGGTGTCTCTGTCCTTGCTCTGTCTCTTCTTTTTCTCTTTTTTTTATTAAAAATTTTTGATACAATATATTTTGATCATATTTCCCCTCCCCCAATTCCCACCAGAACCTTCCCACCTCCCTACCTATCCAACTTCATCATGCCCTTTCTTTCTTTCTAATTCTCTCAACAAACAAACAAACAAACAAACAACAAACAATAACCACCAAAACACTAAAAAGAAATGAACAAAAACTATTAAGATAAAAAATGCTGAAGAAATGGAGAAGCCTACAAGTAGAACATTATGATAGGCAGATTTGGGCCCAGGGGTCCCGCTCAAACTAAGGCACCAGCCAAGGATAATACAGGTGGTAAACTTTAAACCCCTACCCAGATCTAGCCAATGATCAGAACAGCCTCCACAGTTGAGTGGAGAGTGGGATATGACTTTCTCACGTACTCTGGTGCCTCATATTTGACCATGTCCCCTGGAGGGAGAGACCTAGTGGCACTCAGAGGAAGGATAGCAGGTTACCAAGAAGAGACTTGATCCCTATGAGCATATACAGGGGGAGGTAATCCCTCTCAGGAACAGTCATAGGGGAGGGGAATAAGGGGAAAATGGGAGGAAGGGAAGAATGGGAGGATACAATGGATGGGATAACCATTGAGATGTAACAAGAATAAATTAATAAAAAAAAAAAGAAAACCTGAAAAAAATGCTGAAGGATACAAAAGTACACACACACACCCTATGCAATCCATTTAGTGTTGTCCAACTACTAAAAAGCATGGGTGTGGCTGATAAGCCCACTGAAGCAAACTGAGTTTCCCTTTACCAGCTGGTTTCAATTGCAAGTAGCTCCTCAGGGGTGGACCTCGTGTCCATGCCCCCTCTTGGTGCCTGGACTTATGCAGGCACTCCCTTACTAACTCCTTCTAGCTCTCTTCATGCTACTGATGCCCTACTGTAAACAGCCTCAAGCCCAACCACTCTCTCTCTCTCTCTCTCTCTCTCTCTCTCTCTCTCTCTCTCTCTCTCTCTCTCTCTCTCTCACACACACACACACACACACACACACACACACACACACACACACACCGCTCGCTCTACAGCCTACCTGAAAGTTCTTCCAGGACAACAATGTCTCTTTGGCCTCAAGTTCAGTGGGAATCTGAGGCAGGTCTGCGTAATTAGTGTGTTGGGCTGTTTATCTGAAGGTCAGATCTCAGAGGCAGGACTTTAGGCTAGCTGTCTTGCACGGCTCAGCATTTGAACTGAGTGCTCAAAAATAATTATTTGGGCAATCATATGGAATTGCATATGTAAGTTATGAAAGGCAGTTTAGAGGTGGAAGTTTTGGACATTTAAACCACAGGAAGGAGGGTATTGCTGCCTGTTTGATGAAGTGTTAAGTTCCTTACCAGCTGGTAAGGACCAACTGAGAAGCTTTGAAAGTTTTCTGAGCACAATTTTGTTTCAGGAACTCTAAAGCACAGCCTAAAAATTGGAAAAAAATTCAAAAACATTGATACAGATGACTTGTGGATTACATCAAGACTTACTAACCTAACACCAGAGCATCACCCGTCAAGCCTTACCAACATGCCAGCCGAAAGACAAGCCAAACAAGGATGACACCAACAGACACGCTGAAGAGGATGGGAAAAAGACCACCTGACCTCAGTACAGCAGCTAAGGAACGCTGAGAGAGGAAGAAACAGTCTGTCCCAGGGAAGAGCACACCAGCTGGTCATCACCCACAAGTAACATTCATGGACCGAAGAGGATACATTTAGGAATATACATATGTGTGTGTATGTATGTATGTATGTATGTATGTATGTATGTATGTATGTATGTATTTACATATATGCACTCAATAACAATGAAAAGAGAGGCTGTAAATTTGAAAAAGAGCAAGAAGAGGTGTATGGGAGGGTTTGGAGGGAGGAAAGGAAAAGAGAGAATGAAGCAATTACATTATAGTCTCACAAAAAATATTAAAAAAATTTTAAAGGCAAAATGTGATTAAAACCAGGAATGTGAAAGAAAAGAAATTTAAATATATGTATGTATGCTCACATACATGTATACAGACATTAAACTTTCCATGTAAATTCCTGCTTGTTTGAATGTGTTCAGTGTGTGCACATGCTTTGGAGTCTTTCTTTCCTCCGTCTCTTTTTCTTAAATTTATTTTTATTTAAGATATTGTTCCATGGAGCCTAGGCTGCCTTCTAATGCACTGTGTGCGCGAGGGTGGCCTGTACTCCTAACCACCCTCCTGTTTCAACCTTCTAAGCATTAGCATTACGGGTGCCCATCGCCATGTCTAGCTCATCAGTCTCAAGAAAATACACCAGAGCTCCACCTTCAGCAGGATCTATATAACCAAGTGTAAGGTATGGTGAAAAGCCACTAATTAAAATATTATGGCTATTTGAACTAAAATTAGCTATAAATGAATATAATAAAAGAACAGAAAGACAAGCATATACAGGGATTTGTATATTACACTAAAATTGCAATTAAATAAATGGGTAAAAAAAGTATTTCATTTAACATTGGTAAATAAATTAGAAATATGTTTAGGGTTAAAAAAAAAACTAAGACACAATTCTACTCTTGATTTAACACAAATAATAAGTGGTGCCAAGAGAAAAATAAAGCCATCACCCCCCCCCCAAAAAAAGGAAAAGATGAGCAAACATTCTAAGTTTTTAGGGATAAGACCTTTAGAAGGACACAAAAGCCAGAAACATGTAGCAAGTGCACATAAACTTAACCGTAAATAACGTAAAAACAGCCACAAAGCACACCATTTACAAAGACAAACTGAATAGGGAACAGGTTTCTATATCATATGACAAAAGTCAAGAAGAGATCACCCCAACAGAAAAGTGGGCTCAAGAAACAAATACAAAATAAGCAACAAATAGATGACACATAAGAACTACTAACCAGTTACAAAAGACTTCAGAGGCATCCCGTTTGGGTGCAGTGTGGGCAGTGTGTCTGTGATCTCAACACTCCTCAGAAGACAGAGACAGCATGATTCCAAGCTCAAAGTTAGTCTTCCAAGGCCTTTGCCTCAGAGAAAGCAAGCCCATAGCACTGGCAGTCTCCCATCACATAATCTAGGACCTGCAGGCACTGTCAAGACCCTCATGGGAGTGAGGGCAGCCCACTACACGTGGGGAGGCCGCTGCCATCTCTCTACAGAACAGCAGGCAACACGCGCTGAGAACCCTGCTTTAATACGCTCATCCTCGCCCCAAGGCCCAACAAGATAACCCCACCAGCGAGCCAAGACACAGATGCAGGATGGTCACACGGGTTAGGATGGGAAGCAGCAGGGATCAATCTGGATGGCTGGCAAGATGGTTGCCAGAGCACCCCAGGGCACTGTTTAAAAAAGTGTTGAAGTTAGGTTCTCCAGGTTGTTACTTCGAACCCCTACCCAGACCTAGCCGATGAACAGGATATTCTCCACCGTTGAGTGGAGAGTGAGATCTGACTCTCACACGAATGCTGGTCCCCTGGATGGGGAGGCCTGGTGGCACTCAGAGGAAGGATAGCAAGTTACCAAGAAGAGACTCGATACTCTAAGAGCATATATAGGGGGAGGAGGTCTCCCACAATCACAGATATAGGGGAGGGGAGAAGGGGGGAAGTGGGAGGGAGGGAGGAATAGGAGGAAACAATGGAAGGGCTAACAATTGAGATGTAATATGAATAAATTAATAAAAAAAAAGAAAAAGAAAAAGGTAAAAAAAAAAGTGTTGAAGAATGAATTCTTTCATACTACACAACTCTTTCTAGAATAACGTCTCCAAAATGCATCATTATCTCTGTTAGTGTGACTTTTGTGTGTGTGTGACATGTTCTGTTGGATTCTTGCCCCCGCCCAAACTCCTTTGGAGATAGAGTCTTTAACATGCCCTAGCTGTCCTCAAACTCACAGATCCACCTGATTCTGCCTCTCAGTGCTGGGAGTAAAGGCACACACCCTGATGCCTGGCCTGTTGAGAATCACCGCCCCCCCAACTTTATCAATGTCCCTTTTCTGCCCTTGAAACCTACATAGCAAGCTTCCTCCATATAGCAAACTACTCCACATGCAGATGCTACAAATATTACAGAAGGTGGGAACAAAGAAAACAGGCAGTGCTAAAGGTTCACTTTCAGCTCTTTAAATTCTAGAGTTGGTAGCTATACGTCTTCAGAACAACAGATCCCAAATCTTCAGCTTCTGAAGGGGAGCGGCTTATTTGAGCTACAGAGTTTGGAGATTTTAGTCATGATCAATAAACTCTATTCCTTTTTAGCCTAAAGGAAGGCACGAACTGTGGCAGAGAACAAATGTAGAGCAGAGCCGCCAGTCAAGGGCACTAACGTCCCTCCTTTTTTCTTTACATAAACTTTTTTATTATTATTAATTCATTCATATTACATCTCAATTGTTATCCCATCCCTTGTCTCCTACCATTCCTTCCTCCCTCCCGCTTACTCCATACTCCCCTACCCTATGACTGTGACTGAGGGGGACCTCCTCCCCCTGTATATGCTCATAGGATCAAGTCTCTTCTTGGTAGACTGCTATCCTTCCTCTGAGTGCCTCCAGGCCTCCCCATCAAGGGGACGTGGTCAAATATGGGGCACCAGAGTTCATGTGAAAGTCAGTCCCCAACTCTCCACTCTCCACTCAACTGTGGAGAATGTCCTGTCCATTGGTTAGATCTGGTTCGGGGTTTGAAGTTTACTGCATGTATTGTCCTTGGCTGGTGTCATACTTTGAGCAGAACCCCTGGGCCCAAATCTGCCCATCATAATGTTCTTCTTGTAGGTTTCTAGGACCCTCTGGATCCTTCTATTTCCCCATCCTCCCATACTTCTCTCACCAAGAGTCCCAATAGGATGTCCTCCCCTCTGACCCACTTTCCTGATAAGTGAAGACTTTCATGGGACATGCCTCTTGGGCTAGTGTCCAGATATAAGTGAGTATATACCATTTGAGTCTTTCTGCTTCTGGGTTAACTCACTCATTATGATCATTTCTAGTTCAATCCATTTGTCCAAAAATTTCGGGAATTCCTTGTTTTTGATAGCTGAGTAGTATTCCATAGTGTAAATGTACCACAGTTTCTTTATCCATTCTTCTACTGAGGGACATTTAGGTTGTTTCCATGTTCTGGCTATTATGAATAAGGCCACTATGAACATGGTTGAGCATATGTCCTTGTGTGCTGGAGCATCTTTAGTGTATATTCCAAGGAGTAGAATAGCTGGGTCTTGAGGAAGCCTTATTCCCAGTCTTCTGAGATAGCGCCAGATTTCCAAAGTGGTTGTACTAGTTTGCATTCTCACCAGCAATGGAGAGTGTTCCTCTTTCTCCACATCCTCGCCAGCATGTGGTGTCACTTGAATTTTTGATCTTAGCCATTCTGATGGGTGTAAGATGGAATCTCAGAGTCATTCTGATTTGCATTTCTCTGATGACTAAAGACACTGAGCATTTTTTTAAGTGATTCTCAACTAACTTCCTTCTTAACAAGCCTTCCTAAAGTTCATGGAGCTTCCTAACAGTAGTGGTCAGGCCTTCATGGCACATTGGCCTTTTTCATCTACTTAGTGGTTTCCAGTGGCTCTGCCAGACCTCCCTCCTGGAGCCCTCATCATGTCCTGTCCTTTGATTTTCAGACTGGAAAGCCTTCCCTCAGTCCAGTGCCTCCCCATCCCAGGACAATGAGTCTTCTCTCAGAAGACCTTGCCAGACAGCAAGAGATGATCACATGTGACATTCTGGGGTGGGGGGAAATATCCACAGATAAGTAAGTGGTATTGGTCACAGAAAATTGATAAGGAGTGAAATGCCCAGCACAGCAGAAGGGAGGTAGGAATTGCAAAGTCAGCACCACAGATTCTTCAGCTTGCGGTATCTTAAGAATAGATTTTTCCCCCCGTTGACAACGGGAACTTGAATTTAATACTGCTACCCGAGACCAACTCTCACAGCTAATCCTGGCCTCGGAGGGATTCACTAAATACTTGTAAGCCTACAACACAGCATATGAAGAAAAGTTTGCCATACAGAACAAGCCTCTTCAGTGTACTCCTACAGAGGCAAGGCCACAGCGCGCCTACAGCAAAGACACCGCTTCCTTGCGCTGGCAGTGGGGTAGAGGTTGAACAGGGCTGCAAACAGATTTATTCTTTGCATAGTTATTTAAATATTCAAGATGATAAAAGTGCTACATAGATTTAAATCACTCCCAGTACAGGGCATATGCAGGGTTACAGCCGCAGGGTTACATGCTTTCACCCCACACACTTGGTTAGGCTGAGATGCACCACGGTGCAGGGAGAGCCTGTCACCCTCTGCCAGTCTCACTTCTCCACTGCACCCACTCACAGTCGTGCACCCAGGAAGTGCTCACTATGGCTGCTAGGCACTTCATACAAACTTAGTTGGAAAGCAGCACAAGAAAAGTTCCGAAACAGGAAGTCCTCTGCCAGTAGAGGGCAGGAGTGGAGCAGTTTGCAAGGGAGGTGGGGACCAGGAGAGAGCACTTGACAGCACTGAGCTCTCTGCTCTGGTCAAAGCTGCACTTTAGGCCAGAGAGGCTGCACTCATACAATCCAAGGTTAGCATCCATGAAATGCCCAGCCCCAGAGAACCAGGCTAAGCATCAGCACAAAAACATGTTATGCTTGTCTTGGCTCTAGGGAGAATCTTGAAATTTGCAGGCAAAAAACAAAAAAAAAACTGAAACAAAATAGATAGCATTCTCCTTTTCTCCAGAGAAGCCACCATCTTTTCCCTGGCTGCACAGCGGAAACATAGGCCAGTGGAAAAAGCATCAAGCCTGCACGATTCTACTTATATGAAGAACCCTGTGCAGTCTGAGGCAGAAGGTAACATAGTGGCAGGCAGTGAAAGGACTGTGGTCAGTGCTGGGGTGGGGGCGGTGGGGGGAGGTAGGGGGGCTGGGGGCCAGGGAGGGGGGGTGGGGAGTGGGGGGGGGGGGGGGGGGGGGGGGGGGGGGGAGGGCTCTCCAGTTTTGCTACATGGAGAAGGAATACGATGACAGCTGCTCTAGTGCAAATGACATAGAATTGTCCGCTCAAAAATGAACCACATATCTACATTTATAGTGCATGTTTTACTAGAAGAAATAACTGAGCAAAAGTGGGAGGGGCATCTTAGATGAACCGTGAGAAGCCGGAGGAGGCCGTTGGCAGCAAAGTACACAGTCCTGCTATGAGCCCAGGGCTGGAATGCAGCCTTTCTGGCAGAAAATCTGACCTGCCTGCTTTGTTCTTTGCTTCTGTATTAAATCCAACAGCATTTTACTCTGGCGCTAGGAGGTCTAACAGTGTGGTACTGCAGGACAGCTTCACAGTAAATGGTCTTCAAGCATGCTGCATCCAGCCATGTGGTATCTGTGGCCCTTCTTCAAGGGTACAGTGCCCAGTGACTCTCGGGGCCAGCTTCAAGGCAGCCATGACCCATGGGCAGCAAAGAGAGACTCTGCTCAGAGCCTATTGTGACATCTAGCCCTGGGCTTCCCTCCAGTTCCACAGTGACCAGTCTCACAGCCAGAGAGGAAGAGACGGGCCCATGGGCAGCTGCCAGGACTGATCATGCAAGGCCACTTCTGTGTGCAGCCAGGGACACCGGCGTCTGCTGTTTTAGCAACATGACAGATCATTCCTCACTGCCTGGGCAGCTTTTAAAAACGCCCACCCACTTGAAGAGACCAACTGAAACGAAATCTGTTGGAGTAGAAGGCACTCCATTCAAGTGGGCGGACTAATTTCATTTTGTTTCGGGTGTGGGGTGGGAAGTTATTCAACATGGTAAACAAGACTCCATCTGCTGGTTTCTCCCTCAAAACCAAGAGAGGACTAGACTACGCAAGCCTGTCACAGCTAGAAGGTGAGGAGGAAGCGACACACCAACCAACTCAAATTCACCTGGCCCAGTGTCACCCTCAAAGTGACATAGCTGAGCTCAGACAGAACGGGTTGCTGGGTGGAGAATGTTCAATCAACAGGTTGTTCAATCAGCCATTTGGAGTGGGAAACAGAATAAAAATGCTTTGAAGAATGAACAGCAACAGCAAGGCAGTTAATTCACAAGGGAAGGACACAACACGGGCATTCCAGGCACCGGAGTTCGCCCAACATAAACCTTCCATCCACTCTATACCTGCTCTGTGGCCCATCTACCTATCTGTCTCTAAGCCAGTTCTTCCTGTCATCCCCACCACTTATTTCAAACCAGCCTCCCTGTGTAGCCTTGTATAAAATGGCTGCCTCTCACCCCAGTCTCTGGCCACCTGGGCCCCAGGTTTCACTGGTTTTCCTTCCTTCACTTGTCCATGTGCAATGCAACCCTGGCGTCTCGGGCGTTGGGCACATGCATGTCCTGTATGAACATTCCCCACTCCTGGCCCAGGCTCGCACCACCTGTTGTATTCCTGGGAGTTGTTCCCTCCTGCCGATGCCTCAGCACACAGCAGACCCGTTATCCCCACTCCAATGTAAAGACTCTTGTCTCAGCTACCAGTGGACTCCCAGTTGCTAAGCTAAGCAGGCACTTATTTCTTACGTGACATTCACAGAACAAGCTTGCACTTACATATACACTGTCACCAACAATGACATGAATTTGGACTTTAGAAGCTCTAATGGGCAGGCAAACCTAAGGCCACAATATGCCACCAGACCCACAGAGGATGTATCCTGGGTCCCCACCCTGAGGACCAGCACTTACTGTGTCATCTTCCAGTCTGAGCTGCAGGCTCTTATCTCCCTCCTTGTAGTCCTTGGTTAGTTCAGCTGAGCACCATACTTCATCGGGGTCAGGGATCCAGACCCTGGTGTACTGAAGGAAGAGAAGGAAAAGACTTAGACACCAAGCATTCAAACCTCGGAGCAGGGGTCAGCATCTATGAAGGAGTTGTCGGAAAATCATCCTACAGCCGCGTGCATGAGTTTTAAAGATGCAAGATGATCCCATATTATAAATAATAAAAATTTCATAGGATTAATTTAAAACGGCACCCTCGCAATCTTAAGAGAACATGACAGTGTAATTAAAATTCTGCCAGGGAGACAGCCAAGCAATGGGCTCAGCTCTAACCATGAGGATTCTGTACCATCTTCTTAAAGGGAGACACAAAATAGCAGTCAGAGTGATGGAGCACGTTATAATCAACAAAACAATCCTGGCCAAACACAGGCAGGCATGGCAAAGCTTCGGAGTTCGGCCTACGGGGTTCTGGTATTCTACGTTCAGTGGAAGGGGCGAACAAGGCAAAGGCACCCTGCTAATGGAATGAATCCAAAATGTCTCCTGCAGGTTCATTTTGTAAATGATGTGGGGCCCTAGTGCTGCTAAACCAGGGGGCCATGGACCCCTTAGAAGGTTAGGTCTAGCTGGAAGTATGATGTGAAGGTTATACCTGCCCCACTCCCAAGCTAGCCATTTTCTTCTTGCTCTGTGGCCCACCTTGATGTACATAGCCTCAAGCACACTCCTGCTGCTGTGATCTCAGCTGCTCTGCCATGGTGACTGAGCTCTCTAAAACCATGAACCAAAAGGTATCTTCCCTTACTAAAGTCGCTTCTGTCAGGCCTGTCACTGCCACCCAAAGCAAGCAACACAAACACCATGAGTCATCCGCCACCAACAATTAGTGCATTCTTTAAGCCACGCACGTTACAAGATTCTCAGTCTCTCTAGCAATGCTCTGTAAATTATGTCATTCTGCCTGGTGTCGCCCTGGCAGGGATGGACATGGCCACTCTTGTTAAGTGGTGACATAAGGAACAACCTGCAGTGATTATTCACGGTATTCTCAGCCCTGGTTAGATGTTAGGATATGCAGAGAGCTTTGCAGCCTGTAAGCGTAGGTTAACCTCAGATCAAGTCAGTCAGGACCTGGGGTGACATGACAGTTCCGGTGGGGTGCGGGGTGGGGGACTAATCACGATCGAGCATTTAGCACACAAAATGGCAGCGTCCAGAACCACTGCAACCACTTCCTGATCTCACACACTCTACTTAGACCCCAGACACACTGCTCAGGGTTGTTGCTCAGGTAAGAGATTTCTACAGGGTCCATTTGTTTCAGAAGCAACTGTGTGCACATGTGTATACACACACTACGGTGTTGTCATGTCACATATTAGTCTTATCGAACTTAAATGGCCACTTTTCCCAAAAGGTGAACCGTGTGCCTGGGTCAGCATAACTCACATGTCACCTCATAGCCAGTCAGCTGCTGTGTATACCAGCTGGCTTTTCTTTGGGTCCTGTCTTTTTTTTTTTTAAAGCCCACATTTTTCTCCTAGAATACACTGTCCTTTTATAAAACCAAGATCCAGACTACTGCTCCATTTGTCCCTAATTTGCCACTGAGCAAAGTCTTACAGTGACAGCACCAGAACATGAACTAGAAGAAAGAAAGTACATCCTTGATGTCCCAAGCCAGGGTTGGCTTTCATTTCTTTATAACTTAACAAAGAGCCCGATCCACAGACCCATACTCTCTTCGGCTCCAGGCCCACCTTACTGTGTGTTTACGGAACAGTGGAGCATACTACCGTACATTACAACGCAGTGCAGCTCAGAAGAACACTGCACAGGACCAGCGTCTCTCAGTTTCTGAGCAATGTGGAGGAAACAGCCTTTTTCCTCCTCCACCGCCAGCATTGCTTTGTCCCTCCAGTGTTTTCACTTAGCGTCTCCACTGCCCTTTAAGGCCACCATCTAGCCAGCTGCCAGTCAGTGGCCTCACCTCAGCTACACTGACATCTGGTCACTGCATTCCCTCCAGCAGTATACCCAAAACTCTTAGTCAAGACAGGCCTTATATCGGGCAGGGCCCGCAAAGGACACACATGTGAGAAATAGCTGAGAAGAATGGAGACAGTCCAGGAGGATCTGAGTGGAGGTGCTAAGCCACCGGCACGGTCTCAGCTCAGCCAGCGACTCCTGTGGCCTCAGTCAGCTGTCCCTGTAGCCGCTCACGGCACTGAGCACTGCAGAGAACTCATGACCTGGCTCCCTCCATTTAATTCCTACTCTGGGTGAGTTTATCACCCTTTCTATGCATCTCTTTCCTTGCTGAACAGGCTAGAAGCGGCACTCGTGGACAGGAAGCCATCACCTCTGTATCTTCCAAGCACCAGGGCACAGTGGGGCTCTAGGGGTTCTCTGTTTGGCTCCTTTCTCCTCCCTGTGAGAGCTTTAGTGTCCCTGCCAGCCAGCCATACTGGAAATTCAGAACCTCAGCCTCTATTCAGACCCACTCAATCAATACCTGCGCAGCCATGCACTAACATCTGCCCTGACAACATGTTCTCACATCCTTGCTGCTGCAGAGGCATCAGCAAACCACAGGCCAAACCCGGCGCTGTGCCAGCTTGTGTACGACCCATGAGTTAAGAATTGCCTTTAAACTCTCAAACAAGAGGATCAAAAGACTGATATTCAAATAACACGAAACATTTTATGAAAGGTTAATTTTGTTGTCTATAGCTAAAGTTATTTTGGAACACAGACGTGCTTATTCATTTACATATTATCTGACTGCTTTCACACTTCAGTGGCTGAGCTGTCAGGAGTCCTATGGCCCAATGCCTAAAATATGTATTTTAAGGCTTTGACAGAAAGGCACGTCAACTCTGTACTGTACTTACTGTTTCCTTGAGCCAGACCGACCACTCCTCATATACAGATACGGACAGAGTCCCAAGTCCAACACCTTTTCACTCAGCACTGTCATCGCCGAGCTGGCCCTCGAGCTGCCGCACTAAACCTGCCTCTGATTAGCTTTCTTTCTGGCTTCACAGTCATTTCCTTCAAGTGCTTTTCATCTCGTCATTGCAAGATCTTCCAGCTACACTACTGAGCACTCCGCATCCTCAGACTCCAGCACATCCAGATGTGCTCACTGACCAAGAATGGACTGTGTCTTCTAGGGGAACCTGCTTTTATCTCAAACACATTGCCCCGAGCACTACCACCATCGCCTACAGATGTGGAAATCTATTTCCCGAGGTTCGGGACCCTAACTAGTAGGGCAGGTGAGGCCCGTCAAAATACGGTTGAAGGGGCGACGTGGCAACTCCCAAGGAGGATTATAGTTACTCTGTTGTGCAGCAGAGACAAGGAAGGGCAGTGGAGACAGTGCCGGCTGAGAAAGGAGAACTGGGCAGCTACATCCTCACGTGACTTTTAGAAAGACATTGCATATTCAGATCCTATTAAGCAAACTTTAGGCTCAACTTCGGTAAACACTTGACACCTGGCCTGTGCCCGCTCTGTGCCATGTACTTCAGGCTCCTCCAACAACAACCTGTGTGGAAGGAAGCCTTGACACTTCAGCGCTCACTGCTAACGCAGACCAACATTTCTCCTCTCTTTGACCGCAGGCTGGCTGCATCTGTGGGCTGCCCCCCACCCCTACCCCCCGTGCCTCCTACCCCTTGTATTTTTCCTCTGTGGGCTTTCCACTTGAACCTCCTACGAATTACTAAGTGAGGTTGTTCACCCAACATCATACTCGGCACACAAGGTCGGCAATTTACAAGATGTTCAAAAGGCAGGCTAATGCTAATCCAACTTTGCAGTCTAGCTTTGCAAACAACGCCCCGCCCCAGCTGGGCCACCTGACTTAAGATGATGCACATTCTCTGAAATGTGCACAAAGTATTATGCGCACAAAATAAACAGCAAAAGAGGAGATACACAGATTGAGAAGGGAGAGATAAGTGCCATGGTAACGTGCAAAGGCTTGAGAAGGGAAGATAGCCAGTTGTGATGGCGTTTAGGAGAGGAAAAGATTTGAAGGAGACATTTCCTCTCAGAGTGATGTAAATGCTGCCCCGCTAGACGCAGTGAGTGCACTGGGCATGAAAGCAGGCTGGCTGCGTCTGCTGGGTGGCCTCCCTGTGCCTTCTACCCCTTTTATAGGCTGCTCACTTCCTCTCATTTGAAAGAATGTGAGTATAAAATCTGGGGTAAATGGATAAACCAGAAAAGTAAAGAGGGGGAGCAGTAGGGACGGGAGTGGCAAGGGACAGTTGATTTGAACACAGAACGGGTCAAAGCGGGGAGATATAGTAAGGGTATATGAAAAAGTTATAAGGACGCATGCTATTATCTACTTATCTAAAATTACATGTAATACACATATACATGTATGCATATATGTGTCTGTATATATATATATATACACACACACATATATACTGTAAATGAAATCTTTCCATGTGAGCTGACAATGCTACCTCCAAGAGCTATAGACTATCTAACAGAAATCCCAACACCAAGCATGAGAATCCACCTCTTGAGTGGTCAGAGTTGTTCAAGAGACTCCCAAAATATTATGGGCTACCTCCCTTGATTGTCCCCCAAGAGATGAAAGGTAAGTCCCTATTGCTGAAGACATCAAGCACTTCAGATACAAGACCCAGAGGGCCTGAGCCGGAACTAACCTAAGAAGCCACCTCCCTGAGAGGAGCCATGAAATCTCCCAAGGGAAAGGGGAAACGGTCTTCCGCAGGAAAGAACCACACAATTGGTTAGTTAATATCAGGTGGTCAGCCCTGAGGTCATATACACACAGATGACATGATAATCTGAGCAGGTTGTATTTGTGTATTAAGGAATACACACACACACATGCACGTGTGTGCGTGTGCACGTGTGCGCATGTAACAATAACTAAAGAGGCCATGAATTTGAAAGCCGGTGGGTACATGGCCAAGGGTTAGAGAAAAAAGAAAGTAGGGAAATGATATAATAACATTTCAAAAAATATATAAAAACCAAACAGCAACACTCCCCCTAAGCCCCCCTACCCACCCACTGTTGTACTGCAGAGGGTACGATCACCGTCTTGTACACAAATCCTTTCTTGTCACATGCCCTCATTAGTAATCTGTAGGAAAGCTATAAAAATATTTTTAGGAAACCCTCTTTTTCTTCATGTGTATGGATGTATAGTTGCCTGAGTGTATGTGTACCAGACGTGTGCTGACACCTGTACCAGTCGGAAGAGAGCATGGGACCCCTGGAAGTGGCGCTAGAGGTGGTTGTGAGCCACCGCATGGGTGCCGGGAATCAAATTTTTGTCCTGCACAAAAGCAGTAAATCTTCTTAACTACTGATCCATATTAGGAGCTACACAGAAACAGTTCTGAATTAAGTGTGTGTGTGTGTGTGTGTGTGTGTGTGTGTGTGTGTGTGTGTGTG
>OU015744.1:13893236-13927180 GCA_907169655.1 Acomys percivali
TGTGTGTGTGTGTGTGTGTGTGTGTGTGTGTGTGTGTGTGTGTGTGTAACTGGGGACAGAACCAAGTGCCTGGCCTATGCTAGACAGGCGCTTTGTCATTGCCGCCTTCTGAGCTGTCTCTTACTTTCCACACCTTTGAGGAATTCTTCTCAAGTCTAACCTCTATCAGCTTCACTGTGTCACAGACAGCTGACTATCAAAAGACAAGCTCACTCATGCAACCTAACTGCAGAGTTACGGAACCTGTCACCATCGCTCTTTCACTAATGCTTAGCTTCTTTATGAAAAGCAGATGAAACAGCGTGTCTGACCTAGTTAACAAACAAAAAGTGACTTGGGCTGGAGCCCTGTATATTAACTACGGATGCCTACATCAGATGTTAACCACTGGCACTGAGCTGTTTTTTGTGCCTTCACTTCTTTCCCCTCTGTCTCCAGTGGCAGCTAGAGAGTGGCTGCCTATGACAACGGTGCTCCGGTCCCTGGGGGGAGCTTATTTATTCCCAAGGCAGGCAACACCCTAGACTACTACATTACCTTCTGGAGTGGACTCAGGTTTGGAAGGTTTCCAGATGAACGTACTGTATAAGCAACCTGAGACCCAGCAGTCCGTGTGGCTTGTCTGAGTAGCCACTAGAGGGGCATCAGAGGTCCTGTGTCTAGAGACATCCCTCTATGGCCACTCTCACCAGAAAGTTGCAAGCAAATGCAAACACGATGTCTGCAAGAGCATACCATTTATCCATGTATATACATCTTCATGTGGTACAGCACCGTGGTTAGGTGTCTGGGCTCTACAAGACAGGTTAGTGACCACGATGTTATATGGAAAGCAGGATCCTGGTAGGATTCTAGATAGCAATACAAATTAGGAAAGTAAGTCTGGCACTTCAATTATTTTAGTACCTTCAGGTCTCTGTCCTTAAGCAGCTAAGCACTGCCTTAAGTTCAAATAATTGGATCTAGTCCCTTTCATTCCAAAATCTAAGAGATGCCTGATGGATAAGAGCTATTTGTATCTCTTTACAACACAAGGGCACTAACAGCCATGCCCCACATTTGAATAATTAAATCTCTAGAGGGTAGATCAGAGCATTACATTAGAACAAAACAAAAACAAAAGCCCAAATCTAACTTTCCAAATGACGAATGAACTCCCATAATTACAATCACTACTTCAGTGAGCCTCAGGGAAGACAGCGCCAGCATTTGAAGCATTCCATTCCTAGCATTACTGATGCTACCTCCATAACCTTATGCTACGGTAACTAATGTCAAGTCATGAAGAGCAGCGTTATCACTCCTACTTTAAGCAGAAGACATTAATAGACCATCTGCCCAGGCTGCTGAGAGCTAAACATGCAGGGGTGTTGCAGACCTAGGACAAAGATGCCAGCCTGGAACTCCACGACCCAGACTCTCTGACCCTCCTAGAGAAATATTGAATCTTTCTGGGGAGCAGTCCAAATCCTGCAGGGGTGAGCATCTTATATAAAGTGTCATGTAATTATATGTGAAAAAAGCATGAGGGCATTAAGGTAAGCCCCAAGGGAGCTTCTCCGCTACACATCAGGCACACTGACAACTCAGATGCAGTGAAGCCTTTGGTCTAAAGCTGAAGAGACTGGATTGCGCTCTCCAAGAAGAGCCAGAAAGAGGGCAGATGGCTTAATTTGGTGGCTGACAGCATTCTGGGTTTGGGGCCCAAGTGCAGAAAGATCATCTAATTCTGATGTGTTTCATGCTGTAACTAAATGCCACCCAGAGTCACTTAACCCAGGCTGTGGATAGGGAGTATCTAACAGAGCTGTGGAGCACACAGTCAACAAACACTCAGTTCAGGACGTGTCTTGGATTTCTATTGCTATGATTACACACCATGATCCAAAGCAACTGGGGGAGGAAAAGGTTTGCTTACACTTCCAGGTAGCAACCCATCATGGAGAGTTTGCTCAGCCACTTTTTTTCTAGTGCCACTATGGGCTGGGTCTGCCCACATCAATCAACAGTCGAGAAAATGCACCACAGGCTGGCCCACAGGCCAATCTTGTGGGGACATTTTCTCAAATGACTATAGCATCTGTTGAAATAAAAGTAGCCAGCACAGGGCATAAATTCTGTCTGGGGTCCATTGAGGGAGGTAACTTACAGTGAATCAGCTTGCATTCTTCAAGAAGCATAGAAACCAAACATTTCCAACTAAGGCACCCACATGGGTGCTAGAGAGCAAACGCAGGTCCTTTGAAGAGCCTGTGCTTGCAGAGGAATTTTAACTCAGAACATGGCTGCTCTGACAAGAGATCACATTCAAAGACCTTCTAGGTCTGTGTGATCCAGTTGGAATACAGACAGGCCTTTAATTCCAGGAGACTGAGGCAAGCAGATCTCTGAGTTCAAGGCCAGCCTGGTATAGAGCAGATGTCAGTTAAGAAAAGCTTAGGTCCAAGTTTGGTGGTACACAACTTTAATCTCAGCACTCCAGAGACAGAGGCATGTAGATCTCTAAGTTCTAGTCAGTTCTGTTCTGTTCTTTTCAGGCAGCTAGATTGAGCCAGTGAGCTGAGAGGTAGTCCAGTGGAGCTGAGCTCATGACAGTTCAGTTCATGGAATTCAGAGGCTGTTTTACTGGGAGTTTTACAGAATCGGGTTAAAGACAGAACAAGCTTGACCCAGGCAAAGACAGAACAATCCAGGTAGTAAGAAGCCAGAAGGTTAGAATATATCAACAAAGTTGGCATAAGGCCAAGCAGAGAATTTCAGCCAGAAGCTGAGAAAAGCGAATTTGAATCAGTCAGCTTGGAGAAGCGTTTGAGCCAGAACAGCTAAGTTGAGCCAGCCAGCCATAGTTCAGAAGAAGCTAGAAAGAGTGAGCTTATTCATCAGTAAATCTCAGAGGATGAAAACATTCTAGGCCTAGATTAGATTGTATGGCAGCTAGAAGCCATACAGGATCCAGACTAGGTTAGCAGACAGAGGCAGTAAGCTTCAGAGACAACAACTGACTCTGGAGAATGAAAGTTACAATTACATGTGCTCATTAACTACTGGGCCATCTCTCCAGCACCTTTAGCTTCTTTTATCATTGCTGTGATAAAATACTTGACAAATGAAACTTAGAGATTATTTGGGCTCATGGTCCAAGGGTGTGGCCTATCATGCTGGGCAAGGGAGGCAGCAGGAGCATGAGGCAACCGGTCACATCGTATTCAGTCATAAAGCCCAGACAGAGGAACACTGGTGCTAGTTCACAACACCAGGGCATTAAATGGTGCCACCCACATTCAAGACACATCTTCTTTCCTTGCTTGAGCCTTTCTGGAAACACCCTCTTGGGCTCAGCCAGTGGTGTGTTTCTTTTTCTCCTTTCTTTTCTTTCTTTAAAAAAAGTTTTTTTTTCTTTTCTTTTTTTTCTTTCTTTTTTTCTTTTTTAAATTATTTTATAGATGAGTGCTCTCTCTCTCTGCATGTGTACTTGCATGCCAGAAGAGGGCACCAGATCACATTATAGATGGTTGTGAGGCACCATGTGGTTGCTGGGAAATGAACTCAGGACCTCTGAAAGAGCAGGCACTGTTCTTATCCACTGAGCCATCTCTCCAATCTCAGAGGTGTATTTCCATGCTCATTCTAACTCCAATCAAGTTAACAAGGAGAACTAACCATTCCACACACTTGCCAAAAAGCAAAGGAGTGGCTTTCCCAATCCCACCCGGAGGGACAGAGGACAATCTAGGTCTGAGAGACCCCAGATCTTCTGGGCAAATGAACCTGAGCCTCTTAGAATGGAACTATTTAAGCTCAGCTCTTCTAAGAGTTCTGGCAAACACCCTTTAGCCCTCTGGACCCAAGTATCTACTGTGATGTCTTCCTGATTGACACAATATGGAAGGAGAATAGAGAAAGGGCAAACCAAAATCCATAGAAATTAAACCAGTGATTCTATTTCAGCATCTCCAGATCACCACCTTCTCAAGTGACCTGGTACTTGGCAGTAGCAATCCCCTGTTTTAGGAAATACGAAGATGCCTGGCCTGACATTGCTTATGGAATTCCATTACCTCTTAAATTCTTAGTTTCAGCAACTGAGTGGAACCTCACCCATTCATCCATGTTTACTGCTATCTAAAATAGTGACTATGGGACCAGATACCAGCTGCGTCCGGCAGTGAGCCACCACACTCTGAAGGCTGAAGTCAACTCCCACACAGATGAGTTGCTGGCAACCTTCCTTTAACAAGGATTTTTTTTTTTTTTAATCAGAAGGGCTATGTGCTTGTCCCAGTTACCATCTACAGGTGAGATTCTGTACTTCTGCAGCTCAACTTCCTTGTCTATAAAGCAGGAAATAACTGCTCCATCAGCGCTGTTGCCAGGACCTAGCAATGTACAGAGTACATAGTACATAGTACAGACTCCTTAGTGGCTGAGGTTGCCGTGCGGGCACTCAATCCCTAGATCTGCTCCCTTGAGGAAAGCACCTCCCTAGTGAATGACGGGGGCCTACAATCTTGAACATGGATTCTAGTCCACCCAAATGTCCACAAGACTTAGTGAACACCTAAGAGGAAAATGGTAATAACTAAGGCACACATGCACACATGCACGCACACATGCACGCACACACACACACACACGCATACACACACGCACACACACACACACCCCTCAACCATACTATATGGCTTCAACAACTCCAGCACTCACGTCACAGGACTAACTTATTCTATTTGTTAACAAAGACCACATTGAAGAAGTAGGATTCAAGCTGAATTATAGATGGGAAAAGGACTAAGTCAGAAAGATGGGGGATGGGAAATCTCTAGGCTGAGAGGATACCTGAGTGACAAACATGGGCAGAACAGAGATGTGGCTACTGAGAAAGGAAAACTGGTGGGGAACCATGGCTCGACAAATACAGTACAGCAGTGTTGGGGGCTCAGAATGACACTGGGAGGAAATGTAGACTCCATCATATCTGGTAGGTTGTTAGAGGTCATGTTACAGACTTTTAAAAATTATTCTACAGCAAATGGAACATTACATTTGGATCCTGAACATGGGCAAAATGCTATAATTAGAAGATCAGGTCTTGGAGATTAATGTATATGGGCAAAGTTTCAGCGTGAGAACACAGTTCAGTCTTTCAACATTCACAACCTAATTTCTTCCCACTAGCAGTGACAATGAGAGGGTTCTGAGGACATCAATTATCCTGCCCCTGCTCTCAAGGTGTCTTTAAAAGTTGGCTTCTGAGAGCATTCCCCCTTATTTACGTTTATTTCACTCATATGTTTATTGCTGCTCCAGACTGCTGAACTGCTGTTCTCATCACACTTGTTCCAAGATACACTCACACAGCTTTTGAATCCTCTTTATCTAAGCATTGTATTTCATCGACTCTGAGTTTTTCCCAGGGTTTTTTTTTCCATGTCAAGCTTATTTGGAATTTTAGAAGTGTAACACTTGGAGGAAGAAGAAACCAATAATCCGGGTACCCTCGCAGCAAGCACAGTAACAGTACTGAATCCTCAGGACCTCAGGAGAAAGATGCTCCGGAGCCAACACATAAGCACACTGAATCACAGCCACAAAACTGTTTATGACTAGTGAGCTAGGACCTTGCAAGGATATTTGATCTTTGTGTTAATATGACCCAAAGACCTTAAAAAGATGCCTCCGATTCCCACTATGGGTTTGGAAGGAATATGGACCAGGTGTTATCAGTAAAGCAGTCTGCATATTTGAAGCCTAAGTATTCTCTCCAGAGATTATCCAGTGTACACATCAGGAAATAGAGCCACTATGGACCACAGATTTGTCTAGGATGACCATGGCCACCTCACATTCCTCTATACCAAGGGAACACTCCTCAGAGACACTAGGAAGCAATACTCACATGGTCTCTTATGCCCAGATGGAAAGTGGCCTGGGCTTCTACCTGATCTTCTCCACCAAGCCTAAGAGGAGGAGACCAAGCAGAGTTTAGAAAAAGAGTGAAAGGCAGAAACAGCATGAAGTACACCCCTTATACACCTCACTGCCGGGGACTCGGGGAGAGGGCTTATCTTAATGAGAAGAGCGCAAAAGAAAATGTGACTTGTCTTAATGTAAAACCTTGCCAAAAAAAAAAAAAAAAAAAAAAAAAGAAAAAAAAAAAAAAACTGCAATAAATAAATAAATTAATTAATTAATTAAATTTTAAAAAAGAAAAAGAAAAACCACTATAGGAGGTACTATTAAGTAAATGATAGAACCAATCAAAGATCCTCTGCTCTGTGCATAGAAAAGCCGTGGCTGGGCCTTGTTTGTCTTCCAAAGCAGAAGCCTTTGCCTGCTGCCTTCCTGCAGCTCAGCGGAGCAGTGGAGCAGCACTAATCCCACCTGGTGACAGTGAGCACTGCCTCTTGGAGGTTGCTCTTTCCCAGGGTCTGCGTTACACTCTCCTATGAGGAACACAATGACCCCTGGGGACCTGTGATGGAGGAGGCACTACTGCTTTACACATGCTACAAGAAGGAAAACACTTTCAACCTGGAAGTGCTTTGAAGCCAGGCAAGATCAGACCCCTGAGGAAACGTAGTAACCCTCATCTTCCAACACAATTCTTGCTTCTTCCTAGATCCCTTAATGCTCTAAGTGACCGGTGAGCTTTTGGCAAGTGTGATGGTACGCTGTCCATGGCTGCTGAAGTAGACACATAGCCTGAGGTTAACAACCACACTTCCAGCTCTTAAAACCAATACACAAGCCAGCTGTTCAATTATCCAGGTTCTGGAAATAGCCTGTGTTACAATGTTTCCTCCAGTCCCATGTAGTTGCTAAATTGGGATGCATTCTGAGTGTCTAGATCTAGTATCCCAGGGAAACACAAAGGCCACTCTCCCACTGTATCTTTGAGTAGCAGTTGTAGAGTCTGTACTCACGGTGGATACAGGGATGAAGAACAGCCTTGTGTTGGGACTTAGCCACCACTCACAGCCGCAATATCAACCGCCCCAACACCAGCAAACTGCTTCCTTCTCCATTCCAACCAGCCACATCCACATTCAACACCTGGTTGGTAGGATGGTACAAGCGCCTGGTAGGCAGGTGTGGCGATTCGAACGAGGAATGTGTCCCTATAGTGGTGCAGTGCTGTCTGGGGTGGTTTAGATCAGTGCCTCTCAGCCTATGGGTTGTGACCTATTGAGAGGGGCCACATATCAGATAGCCTACACATCAGGTGTTTACATTATGATTCATAACAGTAGCAAAATTACAGTTATATATTAGGAAGGAAATAATTGCATGGTTGGGTGTGACCATAATGTGAGGAACTGTGTTTAAGGGTCACAGCACTAGAAAAGTTGAGAACCACTGGTTTGGATGGCGCAGCCTTGCTGAGGAAGCACCAGAGAAGAGGCCCTGAGAATAAAACCTCTCCTACGTTCAGTTTTCTCTTTCTGCTTCACGCCTGCAGTTGAGGGTGTGAACACTCCTCTGGTCACCATGCCACCTGTTGCCAGGGCTCTTATCCCTCTGGAACTGTGCACCCCAATAAACTCCTCCGCCGCCTATAAAAGCTGCCTTGGTGGTGGTGTTTATCACAGAAACAGAAAGGTAACTAATAAATCAAGGCTCGGGCTGCTGACCATCCTACCAGTGCACAGTCCCTACAAACAAACAGAAAAACTCAATATACATAGTGCCCAGGCAAGGATTAGCAGAAACGATTCCAGTATCACCTAAAACTAGAAAGAAGAAAGCGTGAAACAACCCATGCTTCAGTGTCGTATTGCTTAAAAACACCTCTTCGCTTATGGGCTGTGTTTCATGTAAGACTTAATGATCTGGTAGAATGACACTGGACCACATCCCTCTGTCACTCCTACACTCACTATTTTGAAACTGGAGCCACATTAACCTAATTTAAACATTGTTGCTATTTTTCCTGTCCATATGTCTTGTCTGAAGATTGTTTTTCCTACACACTACATGTCTTCCTATTCCCCTTTCCTTGCTATTGTTACTCCCGGGTCCAGCTGGCATATTATTCCCCTGGGGAGGGGTGTTGCCCCTGCTGCCCCCAGCTCCTCTTCTATTTTTAATGCAACATTCTTGAATTGTGCTCTATTGACTTATATGCATTTCCCTGCTCTCCAGAACAGGAGTAGCTCAAGAACACCAGGGCATCAAGTCCTGTCACGAGTCTGTCCTGTCGGTTCTGCACTTCCCTCGGCAGAGTTGCAGAGCCTAGGCTCCTCTCACTGCAAGATCATATCTGTGAGAAGTCCAAGCTCTGACAGATTGTCTGTGACCGGAAGACTCAAGAAGCAAAAGATGCTATACCTAAACAAATGTTTGCTAGTCCTTTAAATGGAAGAATGTCAAGAACAGGACTCCTAGCACCAGCCTTATGGCTGTGAGGACCACCCAGTGCCATTCCACTAAGTGTTAGGCTTCTGTCTCTGTTGCAAAAACAAGTTTTACTTTAACAAAAACATTGTTATCACCATCCACTCAAAACCTTCCAGACACACACAGCATTCTGAGGTCAGATTCTCTCTCACAGAGTTGCCCACTATTGGATGCTAAGGGTGCAGCACCAGGTCTGGCATCGGGTCACAGTCCAGCTGGACACCGTGGAGATAGCTCAGACTTAACAGGATAAAAGCCAATAGCTAATGTCTAGAATGTGCTGTATCAGAGGCAACAAACAAGTCCAAAAGGCACCTTACATAATCAACAGCCATTACAAAAGAAAGAGTTATGAAATGCCCAGCATTAGCCTCTGCCCATGAGGAGAAAGCAGGAGCAGTGCAGCTGAGGCACTAACTAGATGCAGGCCGAAGGCTTCCAAGCACCCCTGAACACCTCTCCCAGCAGGGACTCAGGGCGCGTTTCCTGAGTAGTTGGTACGCAGAGCATCTTGGGCAAGTTGGAAGTGGAGTAGATGGCGTGCTTACCAGCACACTTCCTCTCTTGGTCTCCTCATTTGTAGGAGTTACCCAGCTTGCCTCAGACAGGTGTCAAAAGGAAAGGGCTCTCAGGTGTTAAATACTTTGTATGTGTGTGCAATGGTAGTGTGGTGCACAGCAGCATTTTTTGATTGGATGTTACTGTTGGGAGCACATAGTAGAGTTACCCAAAGCATAAAAGTGGCAGCACCCAGGAATCGGTAGACCACAGAGCTATGGAAAATCAGCACAAGGCTAAGTCTACTGAGTGACGCCTGGGAGAGGCTGCGCGGTGAGCTCCCACTGCCAGGTAAAGGCATGACAACATGAGGAGGATGACTGGAGGCAGAAAGAAACGAAACAAGGGTTGATATTCCAGGCAAGAAAGCAGAGGAAGAGCTCTGAGGAGCAGCACCGCTGGATGGAGAGAACCCAGTGACGTGAGGGGCAGTGAAGGTAAATGCACAAGGTAGGCTGGATTGCCAGCCTGGCAGAAGATTTAGCCATCACTAAAAGAATCTCACCTAACCGTCTATTCAGGAGAAATCAGAGGAAGTTCCTAAGTACCTAGCTGGGTGACTGGTTTAAAAAATTGGGGAAGGGGATGGGGGATAGGGGGGGTATTGCTACATGTTTAGAAGGAATAAGTGCATTGTGCAAAGACAAGCCTCATCACTGCTGCTCTGCCATGGAGTGGGGAGGTACCCAGGTGGCACAAATAAAGGGATTGAAAACAACGGCCAAACCACTGAACAGTTCCTATGAATTTAATAACTCGGCAGTGCTCTACACTCTTGCAAGACGGGAAAACACCAGGAGCCTCCTAAGAAGCTGAGCCAACACGATCATGCCAAAGTTCATCAGGAGGACACTCTTCCTACAAGCAAGCTCGGTGAGAGCAATTAGTTTTCCTGTCTGTCGTCTTCCTTGGGTCTTCTGTCCTCAAGTCTCCTCTGCTCCGCTCATCTACTTAGTCCCTGATCTTTCCTGCATGCTACAAAGTGCTATTGCCTTCTTGTCCAGCCATCTGGCTACTAACTCATGTCCCACTCAGTGTCTGGATTTGGAGTCTAATGTGTATGGTGAACATTTGAAAACCTGAAACTCCTAAGCCTCCTTACCCACCTTTCCATAAGCTTCCTCACCTCTGAAAATGATATGCCAATCTACTTAGTATCTCAAAAAAGCCCAGCTGTTACCTGGCTGTCTATCTCTCCCTCTAGACGCATCAGTCACCAAGCCAGGCTCCTTAGTTCTCCATCCAAGATGTACCCTGGACCTGCCACATCTCCACTCACTCTGTGTCCTCTAGCCTAGCCCATTGCTGTGGCCTCTGCTTCTAGTCTCTCACAGGCTCTTTGCTACCCAGCCACCAATGTCATGTTGTTTCTCTGCTTAAAATCTCCACATTTTAATGAAACATGAATGTGGGTTGTCTCCGCTCTCAGCTCTCCAGTCTGCAGGTTCCGTGGAGGCTATACCGTGTCTTCTTCCCTTGTAGTCTTTGAGTTAGCAACCCTCCTGACCATGTTCTGCTTGGAGGATTCGCACAGCTTTCCCTCACCTCACACATCTCAGCTCAGGTCTCACCTTCCCAAAAAGCTGTCCCCTCAGCAATTCATCTAAAACCGGGCTCATCAATCACTTTTGTTCACTGTCATAGTCTCCTCACTTCCTCTGTCTGAATAGCTCAGGCTCATTTCCAATCTGTCTTAAGGCCCTCAATGTGAGCTCTGGCAGAAACATCTCGTTCTGACCGCGGCTCCATCTCCAGTGCCTGATTGTGTGGCAGGCGGTCAGGCATCAGCTGGGCAGCCTCATTTGCGCCTGACTGGCCTGTGTGTGTTATAGACGCTTGGCTGCTGGAGCAAAGGCCTCGTTTCTGTCTGCATCGCTTCTGTACTAACACTCAAGGGGAGGAGAAGTCTCGCTAGACCAAGAGTCTAGAACAAACTCGCAGAAAAGATGGCACGGTCCTGAGGAGTCTAACTTTAAATTATTTTATATTTTAGTTTTTAAAAAGTATGTGTACGTGTCTGTATGGGGTTATGTGCAGGTAAACGCGGGGCTTACGAAAGCAGGAAGAGGGTGTCAGATCCCCTGGAACTAGAGTCACGGGCAGTTGTGACCTACCCTACATGGATATTGGGATCGGAACTTGGGTTCTGTACAAGAGTGATCCACACTCTTGAGCCATTTCTCCAACTCACGGAATCTAAGTTGTAAACATCCACTGGACAGTGAAGGTGACTAAGGAGGCCTGTACACAGGAGAGGTGTCACTCGTTCCACGGTGCAAGGAAGCCGTCGTCTCTTTTCATGGCTGTGATACAAACACATTGATCAAGTCTTCTGAGCACAGCCATGTGTCAGCTGCCACACCATGTGTTTTCTAGCCATTGTCAGCAAGTTTGTCACGCTCTTCAGAGTAGCATTAGTGCTACCTGTAAGCACATAGGCACCTGCAACCCAGAGACGGACCATGCATTGTTTTCTGCCTGAGGCTGCATAGCAATGGCAGAGCAAAACCTGGGTCCTGCTATGGAAAGGATCCTTTCTTTTCTAGCCTTACTACTCTTCCCTAGAAGAGACCAAGGACTTCAGACTTTTATGCTCAATAAAGTTATCAAATGGAGAACACAGGACAACAAGCCAAAAAAAAAAAAAAAAAAAGAAACGAAAAGCAAAAAACGGTTACAAATAAATCCTGCCACTCGGTATGGGTCTAACAGAGGCTGTCATCCCTAAGTAAAAGCTGGAACTGGAATGACTTCCAGATCTCGACACTCCTTCCTGCCACCAACAGCCCTGCTTCACAAGGTCAGTACCCATGGCAACACACAGTGCTACCAGTAAACGGCCATGGAGGCCAGAGCATGGCTGCCGGGGGCAGTGATTACAAGGGCGGGGCGGGGCTGAGCAAGTGTGGCTGAGATCACAACCTCAGTACCAAAGGGCCTCGAGGATAACCCTTGCACTTTCCACCGGCATCTCCACCGACACCGCCCCGGTAAGCTCACTCTGAGAGACTGCCTTAGAGGGGACCCCAGCTATGAGGGCAACAGGGAGGAAGAACCGACAAGTTGTTTCCTTTAGTTTTTAGATGTGGCAAAGAGCAAACATCAGCCAGAGGCAGGACTGAGGCATCATTGTCAACGGACGCTGGGAGCATGTTGGGATCCTTCCCCTGACTGCTGTGGGAGCTGAGACAGAGGAGTGCTTAGTTGTGAGCTTACGTACTTATGGAGGCAAGAGACGACCATGCGATGTTGCTGCCAACCCCAAAAGGCCTTGAGAGGCCAGGCCTGCCTCAGAAGGACAAGGTAGTAGTAGTAGTAATAATAATAATAATAATAATAATAATAATAATAATAATAATAATAATAATAATAATAATAATAAGTAGAAGAGAAAGAAAGGTACTCAATAAGAAAAGCACCATTCCAAGACACACACACACTAGCAGAAGGGCACCTCATTTTTCCCATTCAGAACTGACAGTTACTGACCAAGAATGTAATGTGTCAGTTCAAGAACCCATTTACCCAGTCAGCAGCCTTCAACACTAAGGAAAAGACAATAGCACCGGTGAGCCCACCCAGCGCTATCACTGCAAGCAACTCGGCACAGCACCCCAGAGGCCAAGCGAGGTGGCAATCAAAGACCGCATAGTACCGCCTCCCATGGCCTTCCAAAGGCAGCATCAGGATGCTTCAGGCATCCCTCCTGCCCTCTCCGCCACCAACTTGTAAGCGGAATGGAACCGGAACTGATAATTGCTTCCTATAAAACAATTCCAAAGCAAGCCAAGAAGGCCTTTCAGAGGGCTGTGTCATGCTTCCTATAAACTGGCCCTTCACAGCCTGCCTTGGGATGCTGCCTCTGTAGCCACACCTTTGAACCTTCGCTCTCACTGCTTCCGGAAAGACTAGATAAAAAGCAACATTTGCAACAATTAAGTAAATAGAGGCCATTAATTTAAGAGAGCCAAGGAGGTTACATGGGAAGAGCTGGAGAGGAGAAATGATGTAATTATATTTTAATTGAAAAAGTATCATTAAATATAGCAGCTTGACAATGACCATGATAAGAATCTCCCAGGGCATTGACACTATGTCAGGGAAAGGAGCTACACCAATAAGCTTGCATTTGAAAAGAACACCTGGTCACAGCAGCTCATACCTGTAATTCTAGCATTTGGGAAAGCAAGGCAGGAAGACTGTTCCAATTTAAGGCAATCCTGGGCTACATAGTGAGAAGCAGGATAGCCTGGGCTACTATTGTGTCTAACTTTATCAATTGTGTCTTTCTCCTCATTAGAAATTGCTTTCAAATATATTCCTTGTGCATGTATACGTGTGAGTATATGTATTATGTGGAGTGTGTTTATATGTATGTGTCTGTGTGCATGTGAATCTAGGTTTGCAAGCCTGTGTATCTAAATGAATACGTCAGAGAAAGACTTCCTATATAGTACACTTCCTGAGACAGGGTCTCTCACTAAACCGGAAGCTTACCATTTTGGCTTGGCTGGCTGGCTGGCTCTTGGGATCCATTTGTCTGCCCCTCAAGTTCTGGTTTTACAGGCACTCATGGTCATACCATATATACATGGGTTCTGGTGATTTGAACCTGGATCCTCATACTTACATAGTATGTAAGTACTCTTATCTACTGAGCTATCTCCCTAGCCCTGCGTATATTCTCCTTATATGCCTATAAAGCTGGCACTGCCTTCCAAGAAAACAATACTCCTTGTATCCGGATTCATTCTCATATATTCATTGTGTCCCCCTGCCCCCACCCCCCGTCTCTCTCCTCATAAAAAAACAACAAACAAAACAAGAACCTAGGACAATAAATGCAGATGAGGTTGTTTTACTTGTGGATTAAAAGGACAGAATCTCAGACTAGTGCATGCCTCAGGCCTCAGAAGTTTCTTTGTGTAGTGGAAAGCAGTTAATATGGAAATTCACAAATGTTCAAAGTGCCAAGGTACTCACACTAACAGGAGCTCAATCAAGGTAAGCAAAGGACTCTGGACTTAAGCATCATGGGTAACCAGTCACCTCCTATAGATTCAATTCTCAGTCTTATGTTTTTATAACATTTGCTCAATTATAATCTAAGTAAGCCTTGCTAGGAAGCTTTAGTTATCCATTTTAAAGAATGGATGCTTCTGGGTTATATAAAGGGCAGTTGGGGAAACCAGGTAAGAGATGGAACAGTGATTAAAAGTACCCAGCAGACCTCTACCCCTTACCTGCTGTAACCCCAAGGCTCTGTGCTCTCAAGGTAAGTTTCTTATTATAGATAGGAAATGCCAGAGGTCAGAGAGGTCAGCCCTTCCACTGGTCCCTACATGATGCAAAACACATGTTAGCCTTCAGCTAACACGCTCCTTGGACCAGATTTTCCCAGGACAGCAGTCCACTGTGAACTGGAAGAAAAGGTGCATGTTCCCACACCAGCAGCCATGCAGGGACTTGTCATCGCTCATGTTCTCTGCAATCAATAGAAGCTGAGAAACAACGGCCAGAACAGACACGAAGCCAAGGGAAATACAAGCACAGCCGGGATGCTCCTTTATCCTACGTCTACCCATCTTCTAAATGCTCAAGAACCAGGGGAGTTTCCAAAGGCCTGGAGCCTGTTAAGCTGAACCGGGAGAGAGGAGGCCCCACAGGGGAAGAACTGAATCAGCACTTGCCACCTTTCCTCACTCAGTCTCAGATCCCAGAGCATTGTGGAAACGGGCTTCCCTCAGGTCCCACAAGGCTGAGAGCACACCTTAGCATGCTTTTCTACCTATGCCACCTAATGGCACCAGGGGCTGGGCACACACTGTCACCCACCAGAATTCTTTTCCACCATTAAACTCATGTAAAATGTTAGAAGCACTGAGCTTTAGCGTGACTCTACTACATACCACAAAAGAAGGGAAAGCGGGACAAAGAAGAGGGAGAGAGGAAGGAAAAGAGGGAGGGAGGGAGGGAAAGGGAGGAGGGAAGGAATGAAGCTCTGACAAAATATGTGGATGGACAGGGGTCTTCACATGGTTTCTAGACATACAAAGAGGGGACTACACTGAAAACCCATTGAGGTTGTGTGCGACATCTTCTGTGACAGTGATTCGACTTATGTGCCCAAAAGACATGCGCCATGTATGTTCACCGAAAGGCAGGCACAAGACTACTACAAGCAGCCTTTTAAAATAACTGCCAAGAACTATAAAGCACCCAGTGTGCAATCCCAGCTACTCCTATCATTGCACACTAAAAGCAGCGATGATGCAGAACGCACATGGATGATTCCAGCTGTAACACAATACTAACGTCTTCCATGTAAGCCTCAAAGCCAGGCAAAGGGCAAGAACACCTGGACACCCTGACCCTTGGTAAAGAAGTGGGGCTGCAAACTTCCAGGGAGGGTTGCCTCTTGACTGGACGCCAATAGCATGAATCTTTTATTATGCTTTTGCACCTCACATACCCAATCTTCTGTATTTTCCTGAGTATGTTTTACTTCAATACAGCCAACAAGATATATAGTTAATCTTTCATTCTGGTCTACAGCCTCAGTGCAACCGAGTCTGTTTTTTCCTCGAACCTTTCACTAATGTGATTGTTAGGTTAAAAAATTATGTTCTAGGAAAATATTGACACACTTAATCGATTTTTGCTCTTTAGAATGCTCCCATGTAACCCCCCTCCCAACTGCTCTGGTATGAGCAAGGTCAAAGAAGCCTTCTTCCCACCAACGAACCACTGTTGTACATCCCTCGCCTCCCCTAAGCGATAATGCTCTGAGTTAAGAAGCGAAGCCGCTTGAATTCTTCCCCAGGGGTGCAGAGCCCGTCACTCCAGCAATAGAGCAATCTCACTGTTGATACTTTACTTAATTGTCCACCATCTTGCTGACCCTGAAGACGATGAATGGAAGACTACATGAGTGGCAGGACCTTTTCAGCATAGTCACTTGGGGTTTTAGTGGAGCGGGTGGCCACTCTAGAGCACTGCCAGATCATCCAGGCTTAGAGCTTGGGCAATGACCCAACTGGGACATGTCCAACAGGATGCCTGCCTGCATTCTTTTGAGTCTATCTGAGGGGAGCTGTGCCTCCTTACCACAGGGGACACAGCCCTGAGACTTCTGGTGTAGGGAGAAGCTGCTCCTGTTACAGTGCAATTATTCTCAAATTTCAGTTAATTATACTAAAATGTAACCAACAATTAGCATTTTAATCATTTCAATCAATCTGTGGCATAAAATATACTCATATTATTACACAATAACCACCATCAAGCATCTAGGATTTTCATCATTTCAAACAAAAATGCACACAAGAAATAATTTCTACCATCAGTACAATTTTCAAAGGCACAAAACATAGAAAAATAAAATAAAATGGTACTAGAAGCAGTTTGTACAGCTTGCTCAAAGTGGGACAGCCTGACAGAGCAGTAGGCTAGTTCTAGTGACAAGTTTAAAAAGCCATAAGCCCCCAATTCTAAAGGCTCTTAGTTCCAGGAAGCCATCTGGGACAACCTTCCAGTGTAGAGTCTTGCAAGGGCTTCACTGGCCTCTACTCCCATCTTCCTGCCTGTCCCTGCTCTGCTCTTGTTGTATGCTATTCCAAGTAGAAATGTTTATAAACTGCACAGAGAACCCAGTGTGATACTCCAGCCCTTCACACCAAGAACAGCATTTGACTCAAGGCCAACAGACCTCTGTGCATTTCTAGGCAATCCCCAGTCAGCCAAAAGATCAAGTATTAGGTGCAAGAAATAAGGACAATGGGAGGGGACAAACAATTAAAAGAATCCAGAGTCAAAACTGTCGCTGGACTTACGCTAAATATTATGCATTTATGGGTCACGCACTACATGCAAAAGGCCGCATAAGAGACTGTGTTAACCCAGCAGAAGGGAACTCCACAAAAGACTGTGGTCTGAATGCACTGCTTGCTGAGACTCCCTGAGAACAAGGACAGGCAGTTGCAGCCTTTGATCTCTGAGTCACTACCTGCCACCCCACACTGACAATAGGTCTACACTCACCTTCAGCCCTTCCTTTGAAAGCTCAGTTGGGTAAACCAAGAAATGATCAGGAAGCAGACTTTGGACTTTTTTTCCATTGAGTATTGCAAGCTGAACTTGGAAGGAAGTTATATGAATGACATCGGCTTTCAATGCCTTCCATTTTCTTCTCGGGTGACTTTACATTCATCTCCCCCTCCCCTCTTCCTCCAACTTTCAACAGATCATCGAAGCAGAGACTTAGGCTAGCCCCTTCAGTGGCATCCCATCCTTGGACCTCTATCTTCCAAGCAGCCCTCAGATGGATTATCTCCTGCCTGAAGTCACTGTTAGATTCAATGGCTCTGGATGAAGACAACCTACTCCAGAGTTCACAAGATGCTCCTGCTCACTCTCATCCCCTTCATCCTCAGTGAAGACCTGCCATTTAAAACCATCTAACCAAGCAAACACTAACTGATGGCTCTCGCCTCTCAGCTCAGACATCCTGTACACAGGTGACCTATCTGCCAGCTACTGTACAGGTGTGGGGAAAGGAGGGAAAAAGCATGCAAGCGAAGAGCCTCAAGTTATGGCCCAGCCACACAGCACTGGTCTCCAGGTGAGAAGACAGTTGTGGGTTTCATGTTTCTGTCCATGCCACTATCAGCTGTAAATGGGGGGAGGAGTGTCCCTGAGATCCCCTCATTGGCTGGACTAGCTCCTTAAAATGTACAGAAGTGTTTTGCCGACACAATATAACTAGAGAACAGCCGCATAGAAGAGGTACAGGATGGAGGCGTGGGGGCTCAGTCTTCATGTGTCCAACAAGGGTACACAGTCCCCCAGCACCTCCATGTGTTCGTGAATTTTTCCAGACTCCACTGTTTAAGGTTTTATGGCAGTTTCATTGACTTGGGAATGATTACTTAAGTTACTACCACTGGTGATTAACTTCACCCCAGCTCCTCTCCCTAGAGGCAAAGCAGTAGAACCGAAAGTAAGTTACAAGCCTCTAATCATGCCTTGCCTGGCATTTTTGTCACCCAGCCCCTAATCCTGACACCATCTAGAGGCTGCAGCTACCCTGGTAACCCATACAAAAAGACACATCTGCCAACCTAGAGAGAGAGCCCCATGGTTTTAGATGCTATGCATGAGGAACTAGAAATAAAAAACAAACGTAATAACTTCAGGCATGTGTGTGTGTGTGTGTGTGTGTGTGTTTGTGTGTGTGTGTTGTGTAATGTGTAGATACTGGAAACCCCACATACACACACAATGACAAGAAAGAATGCAACCTTTGGCAGAGAACAATTAATTCTATTAACATGTGGTTAATTATTCTTCACATATATAGAATTGCTTGCAGACTTGGTCCCCAAGCCACATATGGCAATGGGTAACATAGGTGCACCCTGCTAGTGTAGCCAGGATCATCAGGGATTTCAACCTCATTCATCCTTAAAACATCTATCTGGTCTACCTCAAGGAGGATTTTCACTTTAGCAAATTAACAAGTAAAGACAGGGATATTTTTCCATGAACAATTACACAGGAGACACACTCTGCCAGACAGATACAGTAGCTGTGCAACTCCAGAGAGTACCACAGTGTCTCTTGTGCTTCACTGTATCCAAGACAATAAAGCTTTTTTTTTTAAAAACAGTACCTGACACCCATTGAGCCAATAGTAGCACATAGTGTTAACTTGAGCTTCAGTTTTCCTATGTGTAAAATACAAAAAAAAAAAAGCAAACCCACAATCCTTTCCTCAGGGTAAAGCAGGCAGCTGGATACTTGTCTTCTCTTTGTGAGTCGTATTTGGATTTTTTTATAACACTACTTCAACTATTTGTACTGCTCTCTCTAGACCCCTTTATCTACAACCTTCCTCATAGCAGATTCATAGAGCCAAGAATAACACATCCACGAGGAATCTAAAGCACATAATTGGTGAGAGGGGGGAAGGCTAAGGAGAAATGGGTACTTCTCTTCATATCTCTTCTTATGGATCTCTGCCACAAAGACAGTTTTATGTAGTTTGGGCTTAAATACTTCCAGCCCCAGAGAACTTATTACTCACACAGCAGTTGCTTTACTTGCTGTAGAGGCTCCAAAATTCCTAGGTTCTGCCTTCTGGGAAATTCTGAACCTATAATACATATGGGCACCAGCTCGATGCTGACTCTAATGGTAATGGCAACAGAATTGTTTATCGTTTGGAGAATGTAAAATTTCTATCACGTTCAAACCTCAGGATTCCTCTGAGACATAAATAGGGAATAGATTGTTCCCTCTCAAGAAAATGTGTTTGGGAGTAAATTTGACTGGCTTTGCCAATTTTTCTTATAATGTGTCAGTCTAGAACTGGTTTTTCTGACTAAGGCAGGACTTTCAGAGCACTCTCACTCACCCGCTAGTTCAGAACCACGTAATCCCCAGTACACTCAGTATTAGCAGCCCTGGACTCTTTCCTGGTATGTTGCCTAGATCTTCATAAATGACCATTTTTCCCATCACACTAACAGCGTAGATTATTTCCATTAGCAAAAACCCAAGCACCATTGGAAACACATTCGCATCGTTTGTTCTTTACAACTTTGTAAACATTAAAACCCATGGCATCTGTAGCAATGACTGCCTGATAACAAGCCCAGCCTATCTCCAGGTTAAACAAAGAATGCTTTGCCCTATGACTTTTCCCAGGGACATCAGCCACTCACCTAGCACGGGCTTTTTGAAATTATATACCAGAAGAAACCGGGATAACCGGTTAGACCCTTAAGCTATATGGTGATGTAATGGACCATGAAAGTTCACAAAGATAATTTTACATGCAAATGCTGTTCAGGACAGCACTATTGCCCCACAGGTGGGGCCAACTACTCAGCAATGCAGAAACCTGCCCTGTTTTATTGCCTGGGAAGCTGGATTTCCCATCTCAGCACTTGTCCTTTTGACTATAGACACTGAACACAGTTTTCACAGAAGAAGAAAAAAGACATGATTACCCATCTCCTCTCACCCCACCCAAAAACTTGAAATGTCTCCAAAAATGTTTCAGTGATTTTTCTATGGGAATGTGTTTTTTTTAATTTCGTTTTCATTTAAAACTTTTTTGAGAATTTCATATATTAAATTCTATATTTATGTAACTTCTACTCCTTCCCCCTTTTCTAATTTCTGTGTATCCCCTAACCTCTCAAATTCATGACCCATTCTTTAATTACTATTGATATGTACAAACACACACTGTACTAAGTTCACTTAGTGGTACTCATATGCACCTGTCTTTAGGGCTGACCACTTGGTATTGGATGACCGATCAGGGGTCTCCCTCTCTCAGAAGCCAGCATGTAGGTCTTTGTGTAGGGATGGGGCCTTAGGAAATTTCTCCTACCAAAGATGACATGCCAACTAGTATTATCATTATCAGGTCTTGTTTAGGCAACCATATTTTTGAGATCTCATGAGTGTAGATTCCCTGTCTAGAACACACTGTCTAGCAGCAGGTGTCTTGGTCCTCTGGTTCTTACCATCTTCCTGCCTCCTCTTCTGGAATTTTCCCTGAACCTTAAGTGAAGAGTTATGTTGTAGTAGTAGTAATTGGGGCTGGACACTGTACAGTTACCTTTTGTCTGTATTTTGGCCATTTGTGGATTTCTGTAATAGTCTCCATCTACGGCAAAAGAATTTTCTTTGATGAAAGGTGAGAGTTACACTTATCTTTGGGTGTAAGGATGTATATTTGAAATAGAGTTAGAAATTACATTCATTTAGAAAAATACAGTAGTAGGTTCCCTCTAGGGTCTATGACCTTTCCACGTATACATATTTTGGCTATATGACATGAGTTTCCTCCTATTGAGTGGGTCTTAATTCAAATTACAATGATGTTGGTTACCCTCAAGATACTAGATGCTACTGTTGCACTCTTATCGATACTTTGCTGGGCTAGACATTGCTGTGGTCCATAGGCTTTGGATCGGTGTAGGACTAATTGGTTGTTTTTCTTCTGGCAGCTGGCATAGCATCTTCTACTATCAGAGTTATTTAGACCTATGGCTTCCAGGCCAGTCCAGATAAATTCCTCCAAGTTGTGTGTCTGAATAACAAATACATGTTCCCTCTCATTTGTGGATCCTGAATCTAAATCTTTAGATTTAAGCATATAAACTAAAGCAACCACAGAGGCTAAGAAAAAGAGACCAGAGGAATATGGAGGAAAAAAGACACTCTATGGAGGGGGATAGCAGAATACAGGTGCTAGGAAGAAGGAAATGGAAAAATGAGAGAACTTCAAGTGGGGAGGGTAAGGGTAATACAGGAGGAAAGAGAGATAAATAACACTAAGGATATTTTTAAAAATAGAGAAACTTATGTATGTACATATATGTGTGTGTAAATATATATATATATACACATATATCTAGTTTAAATGAAGTTATGCTATATGAAATAATAATGCTCCCTTGAAGAGATATAAACTAAAAACCCAGTGCTAGGCATGGGCAATACTCTTTGAGTTTTTTGCCACGGTAGTCCAAGAGACTCGTAAAATAATATGTCATTGCTGCTGCCCTTTCATTGCCTGCCAGAACATGAAAGCAAGACCCTGTTCCTCAAGGCATTACACACTTAAGACAAAGACCATAGACAAATGTGGCACTTTGTATTCACCAATGGTCTATGGAATTCTGTACTTACAAAAATGGTGAAGGGTTGGAGAGATGACTCAGAGGTTAAGAGCACTGGATGTTCTTCCAAAGGTCCTGAGTTCAATTCCCAGCAACCACATGGTGGCTCACAACCATCTATAACGTGATCTCATACCCTCTTCTGACATGCAGGTGTACATCCAGATAGAGCACTCATGTACATAAAATAAATAAATTTTATAAAAAGTGGAAAAGGTCACAATAAAGAGGGTAGAAGAAGAATGCTGTGAGGAATTGTGCCAACACAGGAGATGTGGTCACCTGCTCTCTGTAAGCTGAGCTAAGCAGTGTACCCTCAGGACTAGAACCTCAAGGTCTTCCCTTAGGAGCTTCCACAGCTTCTCCTGGGAGACTTATTGTAGGTGTGAAGGTCTTTCCCAGTCTCTGTTACTACTTCCGTAAACCCAATACATCATATTTTATTCTTGGCATCCAGGGAGATATCATACCCATCTTGATTAACAACGCCACATGAATAAAACATTTTAGATCCATTAATTCACATAAATATTTAAGCACCAGTGTGGCAGGTGCCAAGGCACATGGACAATAAGAAACAGTTCCTCATGGCACCAATCAACACTTTCCAGAACTTGGCTTCTACTTAATCTGCTGAGATCACATATAGTGTCACATTGAGATGTTAGAAAATCATGTGAATAGCTAATTATAGTATAAAGAAGCTAGTAGAGATATTCATTAAAGAGATGCCAAAACATCTGTACAAGTTAGGCCTTCAATATTAGCTACCTAGCCTGTGCCTAGGATGGAGCTTGACCACCATGGAATAGGCAGTCACTGTCAATGTATTGGAAAATGATAGTTTTAAAAAATGTTTGATGTCCCAGTACAAAGTCCTGACATCGGCACTCTTGTCTGTATTCTGGTCTCTGTCACAAAATCATGGGCTTCAGAAAACCCCTATTGAACTTCTCAGTAAGGCACCCAGATCTTAGTTCTGCTTACTTCTGGTCTATAAGCAACTTCTTAGAAAGGTTTACTATGAAGTAGTATATATCTTTTTAAAATAAAGAAAAGTTCCTGGAAGCATCCACACCCCTATCACTCAGTGTTAATTTTTAGCCAATTCCAAATTTGTAATTTTAAAAGACATTTAAGTCACCTTTGTGAGTTTTATCCCCAGCCCAAATGCCCTCTCAACCCTAAAATATAGCCATTAAGCTACCTTACCAGTGAGTTGACTCTTGCCCGTGTTTGTGTTCTATAACTATATAAATAGGCATCCTAGAATTCCTAATATTGTCTGACTATATATTTTAGATGAATGGTAACATACTATCCATTCTACAATTTTTGGAATCACCCATTATTGTTGGTAAATGCAGATTTGGCTCACCCATTTTAACATTCTACCATATAAATACAGCTACCCACCCCCGTCCCTCTATTGCTGAGCCTTGAAAAGTAAACATAAATTCCTCAAACTATTGCTCACATGACCGTATGTGCCCTACACCATTCAAGCACTAGAAAAACATTGAGAAATTATATGATTCTTTCATTTGGAATCAAAGATAAAGAACTCCTTTGTAGTAATGGTAAGCAGTTAGCTGGGTCTTTGTGTGGAGAGCTCATGAATAGACAAAGATTGAAGAAATAAGCCAGGGGTCCTATGTATGGCAGACAAGCACTCTACCCCTGAACCACAACCCAGCTCCAAATCTTCAGAATTCATAATACTACATAACTCTAAAATAAAACGGGAAGAATGATACAATTCTTATGACCTACATTTTGACACACCCTCCTCACTCTCCTCACTCTCCTTCAAGGACCCTACTTTTTGGTTTTAATTATCACTTTTTACTAATTGTCAGGACTATGCATTTCGGCACACTGCCATTTAAAACATATGCATCCACACATACATCAATGTACAAAAGTGATTTATAGTATGCAGTTCCTTTCAGCCTTTTCAGACTGTTTTGCATGGCTATCTTATCTACCCATCTAGATCATAAATTTCCTTGGAAATTGTGTTTTATACATCTTTGCTTCTTCCAAAATTCTTAGCCCAATAGCAGGCCTATGCTACTGCCTAGCAAATCTTTGTTAATGGATTTCTATTACTCCAAGCTTTAGTAACATCATGGGGGCTCTCTCTAAAATAATCACTTCTCTTTGTCAACCATGTGACCAGAGTGGCCTTCTGGAAGGCAAAGCAAAATAGGCATCATTTATGGGGGGCTCACAGAGACTGAGCCACCAGCCAAAGAGCAAGCATGGGCTGGACCTAGACCCCCTATATTTATGTATCAGATGTGCAGCTTGGTCATCATGTGGGTCCCCTAAAAATGGGAGTAGGGACTATCTGACTCTGCCGTCTGCCTTTGGACCCCCTTCCCATTGCTGGGCTGCCATATCAGGCCTCGGTGGGAGAGGATGTGCTTAGCCCTGCTGTGCCTTGATGTGCCAGGGTGGGTCAGTACCCATGGAGGGGGCCTCATCTTATCTGAAAAGAGAAGGAGGGAGAAATGTATGAGGGTGGGACTGTAAGGAGAAGAGAGCTATAAAGCAATTAAATAAAAATATAAGTAAATAAATAAAAATAATTAGAAAAATAAAAGTACATTTTAATTTTACTTTTAGTCAAAACATAATCACATATTTTTATAGACTATAATCAGACATTCCAATACATAAACATGGTTGGTTTATAACTGTCAAGTAAGGGTAACTGGTTGATCTGCCTCCTCAAACATTTGGTTTTGAAACATCAAAGTCCTTTTGCAGCAGTTTTTAAGTAATCAGTTGCTACTAGTCAAAATTGTCCAGCATGCTACAGGACACTAGAAGATATTCCTACATACAGATACACCATGAACATACTAACCACTCTCTCCACTCACAATCAAATACAGCCTCATAACCACCAACTCTACTCTTAAGTAGCATCTGAAAACTTTATCTGAAGATTAATTTATAGGGACCCTTCTTTAAAGATCAGAGACATGAAAAGTAAACCCACAGGTTCTCCCTGAGGAAAGTTACTGAAGGATGCCTTTGTTCGGTGCACTTGGGTCTCTCCTTATGAATGAGACTACTGATCAGAGGCAAGGATTCCAGAAGCCTGGTGTGCAGTATTAACACCGTTCAGAGGGTTTGTCTGCAGATCCACCTGGGAACCAATCCATATTCACATGTCCTACAATCAGTATTTTCGCTGTTCTGTACTGTGAGTGTGTTCTGCGTCTGCACTGCGCTCACTGCCTCTTCATAACTTCTCTTTAGTAAAGTCTTTTAGGGGGATTTTTAAGATCAAAGTTTTTTTTTTCTAAACAATAACTTAAAACTAGTAGTGCTCTCGCCTTTTACGTGCTTCAGGTCTCCCTGCAACTGACCTTCCAGGCGTTCAGCACAAGGGAGCTAGTAGTACCTCTTGTATCCGTGTGGAAGGAACACCGCTGCATCACCACTTTCCCTACCCGAGATCCACAACGTCCTACGGTACCAACAAAGAACTTCCTATACCAGCATGCCAACAAGCTGTGTTCCAAGTTCCAAGCCGGAATTTAAAATTGGTTTGTTCCCGCCACCCCCCCAACAGCAACCATCCAAGAAGTGCTAGGTTCTCAGGATAGCCCATACAGTCTCCATGCTTAAAATGCCCTTTAGGCCATTCAGCAGGACTGTGTACAGACCCCAGCTAGAGGCCAGCCAAAGCTCTACTGGGAACACAGATGTGCTGTAGACACTGCCCACCAGACCCAATGAAACTGGAACAAAGTCCTCCACTGTCATTCGATGCACTGGAGTGGCAGGGGGTGGGGTGGGGTACATTATAAAGGACATGCTAAATATCTGGAGGCACATCCTATAGTGCATATTTAATAGTTTAAGTGTCTATTTCCCTACTATGGATACATTGATAAACTACTAAATCACTCCAGGGAAGATGTGATCTGAAACTTTTTTGTTTGTTTGTTTGTTTGTTTGTTTTTTGGTGTTTTAGTTTTTTGAGACAAGGTTTCACTGTGTAGCCTTGACTGTCTTGGACTCACTTCATAGACCAGGCTGGCCTTGAACTCACAGTAATCCGACTGCCTCTGCCTCCCGAGTGCTGGGATTAAAGGCGTGAGCCACCACGCCTGGCTGAAACATTTCTTAATGAGTTTACTCATCAACCTTCATTGCACCCATTCTTGGTGTTCTTGGAAATTTAGTCATAACTATCACCTATAGTAATAAAGCTACAGTTTACAGAGGCCGGCATCCACAGAGCACAGCTGTAACCTGCAGGACTGTGCCATGAGGTAGGGCACACTCAGAAAAGAGATGCCCCTACCACAAAAATAGTAGCAGCCTCCAAATATGCCTGGAACTCTGCCAACCTTTCTGCCCTACTGTCATCATCTGGAGCTATTTCTACCTTTGTACAGTTAATAAATACTATTTGTTTTTAAAATGAGCCACCTGCCTCAGAGCCTCCTGTTTGAATACTATAGCCAATTAAATGATACTCAGTGCTTCGACTTCTGTTTAGTTTCTGTAGGTTGAAACTGGTATTTGCACATAGGCATACCTTGAATATATCCAAAAGCTTTTCATACTAATGTACTTAAAGAGAGAAAATGGAGCTAGAAAGGGCAAAGGTCAGCCTAAAGGATGCTCATGCATGGAGGCCATCTGCAGTCTAGGAAGCAGGAGGCCAATGAGACTGCATTAGGAAGCGCTCACTGGAGCCCCATGGCCCAGCCCTCTACCAGCAGACTTGGGCTATTTCGAGGCTGTTACTTCATGAGCTTCATGCATCTGGCCTGCTTCTGCAGATTTCTAATTTCAGCTGCAGAGACAGCGTCCAGGAAATGAGGCAGACACATATAAAGGCCCGCAGAAACAAAGAAGATTCCAAATGAATAACTGCCTGCCTTGAAGGGATTTCAAATAAGAGGCTCAAAGATGGAAAGAAAAGATTACAAGAAAATGATAGACCCAAAAACCCATAGAAGCAGACACAGCCCGAAGCTGAAATTCACACAACAGTGATGCGAGGGAGGCCTTCCTGCATTGGAAATTGAACTGGGATGACGAGAAAGGTTTAGGGACAAGCTCAAGGTCAGGCAGTGTGATGGGGCGGAGGCAAGTGTGGAGTTCCCGCTTCTGGGTCCTCTCTAACTGTCCTAAGGGTGTGCTTACAGCTCATAACTTTGGTTAAGATTCAAGTTTTTAAAAAGCTTAGTCTGCTCAGAGAACTGTAGACTAGTTACAACAGTACCATGGAAACCAAGAAATGCTGCTCAGATGCTTAGCTGGACCATGGCTTCCAGACTTTCCAACAAGGTGAGCCTCTGTTTCCTAAAACACTGGCATCACAGATGAATGAGTGTGTCGTTCTGGGGCTCAGAGTGGAACAGGAAGGAGGCACTAATGAGAAGGAAGTGAGCACAGAAGGTGTTCTTCAGCAATATGTATATGTATGTATGTATTTGTATTTATATGTGTGTGTATGTATGTATGTATGTATGTATGTATGTATGTATGTAACTAGAGGGGAGGAGGAGAAGGGAGGGAAGGGAAGAAAGGAGGAGAGAAGGCTGTCAGTGAGTCAGTTGTGAACTAATGGTAAAGATTAGGCTTTCTTAAATCTCCTCTCACTCAACCTGCCATAAACATCATCAGCCCCACCTCTGAATCCCTACTGTGCACTTGTCTCATTTCTTCCAGCATATGCAGTATCTGACCCAGACTGCAGACTGAATGAAGGCAAATGCAGCCTTGCCATTGGTTTTGATTCCCCACCATAATTAACTACACTAGACCCATTGGAAGAACTCAATAAAGACTTGTATAATTGTACTGTTCAAACTGGTTCCACCTATGCCTACCTATAAAAACCTCTTTGAACTCAGTATTAGGCATTTTGAAACTTCTTGAGCAAGTGTAGTGTCATTGGATGAGTCCTAGCTTGACTCAACAAAACTTAGATATACAAGCTACAGTCTGTTAAAAAACCATCCCTACAGTGCAGTGGTTCTCAACCTTGCTGATGCTGCAACCTTTTGATACAGTTCCTCATGCTGTGGTGACCTCTGACCATAAAATCATTTTTGTTGCTACTTCATAACTATAAATTTCTACTGTTAGGAATTATAATGTAAATACCTGATATGCAACTCCTATAAAAAGGTTGCTCAACCAGCCCCAAAGGGTCTTCTACTCACAAGATGAGAACAACTACTACACAGCAAACTAGTCACTAAGACTGTTGTCTTCCCAATGAGATCTAACAAAGAACCACCGCACATCAGCAGTGGGTTGGGAAGGACAGAATAGCTAAGCCTCTCGAGGTCTCTTGGCAAGCCCTTGCTACCTCAAGGAACAGATACAGGTAATTATGGGTGACCCTCAGCAACAAGGGAACCTCAGTAGTCGATCATGTGCCTGTAAAGCAGAGAAAAATAAAAAACAAAACAAACAAACAACAACAATGAAACCCAGAGGAGGCCAGAGACAGCTTGATTTTGGAAAGAAATCACCAGCCAGGAGACCAAAGTTCAATCTAAAACAAAGAAAATGCCACCACTGCTTTGTGCCCAAGAGCATTGTGATGCAATGTTAGGACAAAGATCAACTTTTTACAACCTGGGCCACAAACAAGGTTCACAAGAGACCACCCCCCCCCCAAAGCAGTGCCTACGGGAGCATTCCCTCCACAGCACAATTAGCCTTAGCTCTCCCCTGAGCAGCTCAATTCATACATTTATGTGGGGGTTATACGCTACTGACACCAAAAGATATGTGGTGACAGTACACTGCCTTAAGCAGTTGTCATTCTATGCATGCATTGTTCAAATTATTTCAGAGAGAATGTGTCGCACTGTAGTTGTTTTGAAGCAAAAAGCACCAAACCAACTTGTCAAACTGTATAGTTTCTAATTAAATTATAACATTGATAGTAAGTGTCCCAAAAAATCCTATCAAAATCAACACTAGATTATCTAAGTCCTTAGCTGTTTCTTGTGATGCCACCGTTCCATGCCTTGTAGGCTGCAATGCAGATTTTGAAAGAGTCGAGTTGTATGGTGCCCGTCAGCAGCAGAGTAGCAGGGGTTGGATGGGCAGAGGAAGGTTTCCGGCAGGGGCAGGGTCTCAACAGAGGAAAAGGAAGGGCATGGGCTCAGAAATGAGCGGAGACACTCTCATATAGTAGACACTGCACAGAGCCAGCTTTTCTGTGTGATCCTGGCAAGCACATGCTCTTGGGTCACAAGTAACTCCCAGAACCAGCAAAGGTCAACTGAGTGGTGAGCAAAGAAACATTCTTGCGACCCCTGGAGGGGGAGACCTGGTGGCACTCAGAGGAAGGATAGCAGGTTACCAAGAAGAGACTTGATACCCTATGAGCATATACAGGGGGAGGAAATCCTTCTCAGGAACAGTCATAGGGGAGGGGAATAAGGGGAAAATGGGAGGGAGGGAAGAATGGGAGGATACAAGAGATGGGATAACCATTGAGATGTAACAAGAATAAATTAATAAAAAATTTAAAAAAAACATTCTCGAGAGAGCAGCTCAGATGACAGAACCTCAGATCTCCAGGAGATGTCCCAGCGGATTAGACCATCTGCTCCCCCAGGTGCCTTCCTCAGGACCCAGGCCACCGTCAAAGCCTCTGAATGAATGGGGAAAGCAGTGACTTTCATGTGAATGATCTCAGGGTAAACACAGAGTGAGCGTCCTTCGCAGCTGCTGTTAGATGTCACACGTGTGCAGCATTTCCGTTTCCATGCAACCCATCATCTACCATGGAATCAACCCACATGCAGTGTGCCTCAAGCTGAAGTTTCTCAATGAAATCTGAGGATATGGATTCCCAATCTGAGACACATCTGAGTCCTTGTCTTTCCTACCTATTGCTCAAAATAAAAAGTAATTGAAATTGCAAAAGAGATAAAAAACACAAAAGTACCTAAAACAGAAAATACCCATCAAATAATGGAGGGGAATGAACGGGCTTGGGGACACAGAGATAAACAATATAGAGGCTTCTAACAGAGGATTCCAGTAGAGGTTTAGTGACATGCTAATACTGTGTTTCAGGGCTGTGACACATGGGGTCACAGCATAGGGAGGAAAAACATTTGTGCACTGCTTTCATGTGGGCCTGGCGTTGTGAGTCCTTTCAGCAATTATCACTATACATTTAATGACAGTTTGGCTAAGAAAGAGAATATCTTAATGATTTCCCTTGCAAAGTCAACTGGCCTCAGCGATGCTAGTAAGCATTTAGTACGGGGCATATAAACTTATCCCCTACCAAAAGAGTTCACAACCACTACATAATAGTGCCTCTCCCACCCCGGGGCTTTCATGGGCTCTCTAGTCTAGGTTGGGATACTCAATGGAAGGCAGAGGCTCCACAGCCCAGCAGGTTCATCATCCTAGGCAAACTTCAGGGCACCTTCCAAGCTCACAGCAAGGTTACCCAGCCTAGACATTTCAGCAGAGCCCTGGCCACAAGCTGGAAGAGTGGTATAAGGTGATGTGTAAGCACAGGCCAATGACAGAAGCAAAGGGCGTCATTTCTTTACTATATGGACACATCTGTTTGGATATTCAGTATAGTAATTTTTAACCAATCAGCTCAGTTTCACCGTCAAGGCTAAAAGCAAAGTATCTCATGTGACATCTGTTCCTGCTAAATCACCATCTCGTTTCCTCCTGAGCTGTCACACTGAGGATACACGATGCCAACAGGGCACATGAAATTGGGAAAATCACCTTCTCAGATGTAGGGATCCCAGCTTAATCTAATACAGCCGCCACTTCCTCCCTGGCAACTAGACCCACTGACAAGATCTCAACAGCTAGCATGCAAAGACAGTGTGCAACATGTCAAGAGCTTCATCGGATGAATCAAGAGGCCTCTGTTCTCACTACCCAGAACCCCAGCGTAAAATAGTCACTAGGCAGTCTCCAGAGTATTGAGAGACGGCAGTTACTGCCAAGCATGGCCATGGGTGGTGAAGGAGGCAGAGCCACCAACAGTGCAGCTACCCTCTCGTCCCTTCACCTACTTCAGACCAAGAAATCAGCAAACAGAACCAAGGCTCAAGCTTCCTCAGTGCTGGACTCTAACTCGCTCCATGGCTTCCTGTTGTATGTACGGTGTGTGTATGGTGTGTGTATGGGAGGAGGAGCATTTCTTTGCAGAGCGTGCTAACACTTCTTTTTTTTAAAATATATTTTATTATTTTATTCATATTACATCTCAATTGTTATCCCATCCCTTGTATCCTCCCATTCCTCCCTCCCTCTCATTTTCCCCTTACACTAACCCTTCTTGCTATGGATGGGCCTCCGAGAGTGCTGGAGCCAATACCACACCTGAGACTCTGCTGCAATGCCTGCATTGGTCTGAGGCCAATCATTTATTAAGTAACAACTGACTCTTAAAAGAGCGACATTAGGAAGCTGAGAGTCAAAGCTCAAGTAAAAGATGAGCGAGCCGTACAAACACAGTTATGCTATGGTGACTTGGGTTAACAATACACAGCTAGAAGGTCCAATGGGAAGGTTTCCTGCCACATCAAAGCCAGACACCAGAACAAGAAGTAGCTCCAAAGAGACTGTGGACCATGGCACGAGGTCCATAAAACCCACCTTAAGCCTGCCCAGTGGAGGGACACACCTTAGGAGTATGTACTTTTTCATAACTAGGCAAGCACTTGAGCAGAGGGTAAAGATATCTCGCCTTCTAGGATAGACAGCAATTGCAAGAGTAGAGGGCGGAGGGTAATCTAGATGGCACACATAGGGTTTGGATATTACACCTCATATGGAGACAGAGGTATTTGCTAACAGTGATGGTGAGGTGAGACAATATAAACCACGGTGGTGAGAGGTCACTGAGTGTAGTGGTTTGAATAAATATGGCCCCCATAGGCTCATATATTTGAATGCTTGATCATGAGAAAGCATCACTGCTTGACAAGGCTTAGGGGGTGTGGCCCTGTTGGAGGAAGTGTGTTACTTCGGGTGGGATTTGGGATTTCAAAACCCCACGCCAGGCCCAGTGGCTCTTCTCTTCTTGCTGCCCGAAGATCTGAACGTAGAACTCTCAGCTGCTTCTCCAGCACTATGTCTGTCTGCAGGCTGCCATTTTCCCACGGTGATAATGGACTAGACCTCCACAAGCCCCCAGTTAAATATCTCTTTCATAAGAGTTGCCTTGGTCATGATGCGTCTTCAGAGCAATGGAACACTCATCAAAAAACCGAGCTGTCAACGTGCCGAGTGTTCAGGGCCCCATAAGACAACTTGATCCATGGATTGCACACATGTGGACACTTCAGGTAGTATCTCCTCTATAATAGCCGCCAGGCTGGAAGCAGATGGGTAAGGGGCATCTCGGCTCTGCTGGAATGCACACTAAACTCTGGCAATCAGAGACAGCAGGTCAGACGGCAACACCTGGGGGTGGTTCAGGCTCAGGTGCAAGGACTACAGTGGAGCTCTGAGGACCACCTAATCAAATGCTATGCACTCAAAGCAGTGCATAGGAGCGTCTGGTAATAGGAAGTAAAATTTCGATTTATGGGCCTTTAAAAAACGGCTTCCTTAGAGAGAAGAGGGGAGCAAAGGAGGGAGGAAGGGAAACGGAAAGGGAGAGGAAGGGAGAGAGGAGGAGGAGTGAGAGAGGTGAGTGGAGGAACATGATATAACTGATATAGCACATGACCTTGGATCAGCCGCACTCAATTCAAGAAACACCGGGAAAACATACACCCTAGGACAGTCTCACGGAGCTCCATTCTGTAGGATTTAAAGTGATGACATTTTTTAAAAAATGAAACTTGTAAAGACTACAGATTCTATGACCCACATCTCAATTTACAGATGTGTAAGTGAAATAAGAGGTGGAGGGACTGACTTCCCAGCAGCACAGCTATTGGTTTCTGCAGCCTGGAGATGCAGCAGTCCTTCCAGGTTTGCAAACCGTGTGGAGCCGCACAGACAGGCAGCAATACAAAGAGCAGCATCCTGGTTCAGCACCCTGTTTTGTCCTATACTTTTTTTATGACACAGCATGCATGTTGTGCACATACACATCCAGTGTAATTATTAGGGAATGCACATCTGTATAACCACGAAGCAAAAGTGTGCGCCCTGGAATCCTCCCACTAAGTGCCCTGACCTTCCATGAACAAGCTGTTTGTTATGCAGCCTTTCAGAATAACTTCCTCACTTCTCTTAATAATCACACCACAGCCATGAGGCTTTCTGGGCCACAGGACCGAGGTTTGCCTGTGGTCGAGCTACACAGGAAGGAGTATTTTCTGTGGCTTGACAGAGTTTATTCTTTTAGCTCTCGTGTGCTTTGCCTTTACATGAACATGCCTGTGATGTATTGACTAATTAGCACTCCTCATATTTTTGTGTGTGCATATATGTGTGCACATGGTTATGTGTGCACACATGGGTGCCTCCCTTAATAACTCTCCTTTTCATTTTGTTCAGCTATGATCTCACTGAACCTGGAAGTCACAGATCAGCTAGACTGGCTGCCCAGGAAGCTCCAGCAATCCTCCTGCCTCTGATTCCCCAGAGTTGGGATTACAGGTGTCCACTACCATTCCTGGATTTTTATATGGATGCTGGGGACCAAAGTCCTCTTGGTTGCATAGGAAGATTTAATAAATGAGCCATCTCTCTGAACCCTCTAACTCTCAAAGTCAAATGTGGTTTTGTGACCCCAAAATGTTCACTTAATCTATCCAGTCACACTCCATGAATGCAGAATTTCAAGTACAGGATCCTTTAAGGGAGGAAGCTGTGATGACCAGTCTTGGTTTTCATCTTCACTGCACCTGCGGTCAAGTAAAGCCGAAGCAGCTGGGCACACCTGTGGAGGATTTTCTTGACATGTCACCCTAGATCTGGGTACATCTTCTGGTGGCAACCCACATAGAGGGACAGGGAAGAAGGGAGCCTTTGCCTTTTGCCTGTTCGCCCCCACTCTTGCTGACAAGCTCATCTACTCTGCTGCAGAGCCATTACTTCACTGGTAACTAGCACCAACATTGTTCGGAATTCCATCACATACTGAAGGGCCCTGAGAATGCAGCCTCGTAGCCTGAACAACTACTGGATTGTTGGCCTTTCCACCAGGAGCAAGCCATTGTTGGACTTCCAGGCCACAGCTTGAAAGCTACTCTAATAAATCCCCTTTATGTCTATATAGATAGATGATTGAGAGATGGATAGATAGATAGATAGATAGATAGATAGATAGATAGATAGATAGAT
>OU015744.1:13942755-13980940 GCA_907169655.1 Acomys percivali
GTGTGTGTGTGTGTGTGTGTGTGTGTGTGTGTGTGTGTGTGTGTGTGTGTGTGTGTGTCCTTACACTATCAATGTAGATGGATCCTGGCTTGTACTTCAACTTGATGATTTTCTTCTTTATGACTGGGCATGAGTGTGCCTACACACAACCACCATCTTTCCATTTCAGTACAGTGTTTCAGGAGTTCTATAAGATAAACATTAAAATATAGGTTGTACATTAGATGATTTTGCCCAACTGTAGACTAACTCAGGAGTTCGGAGCATGTTTAAGGTAAGCTAGGCTAAGCTACAATGCTCTGCATGTCACATGTAACAAATATATTTTTCAGTGTACAGTATTCTCTATTTACAGTGGTTAACTGGGACATAGTCCACTATAGTAGACAAACTTCTGTACGTATTTAGGTATTTCCTACTGGTTCTTTTTCTCTGTAACTCTTTCCAATAAACTACCATTGGCTTACCAAAGAAAGGGAAAGAAAATTCCCGCAAGTCTAAAAGACTGGGGCGGGAAACGAGCTAGGGACAATGGCACAGGCCTGTGATTCCAGCATTTGGGAATTCTGGAGGCAGAAGCAAAAAGGCCACTCCAAGTTTGAAACCAGTGTTGGGTTTGCATAGTTAATTCCAGGCCAGCCAAGGCTACATGGTGAGATTGTCCCAAAAGCCAAAAACAACAACAACTGCCTGAAAAGAATCAAGACTGGAAGAGCAAACGAAGAAGCAGCAGCCATGAGGTGAGTCTTGGCACACTCAGGGTAGTGCGGCTGTAGACATGGGAGCCACAAGAACATGGATTTGGAAGGAAGGGGAAAATGGGTGTGAGACAGAACACATGGTCAAAACCACACTGTCGATGAATTCTGAGTGTGGCCCTGCATTCCTGAATAAAGAAGGCTAGGGTCCTGGAAGCCAGCTAAGTGGCACCTGTATGTGACCAGGAGGGAAGACACTTACAGGCTTGGATGTTGATGAGGAAATCTCTTGCCTTTGAGAACAAACTCACATCCCTCTTTGGGCCTCAACAGCTCTAGAACAGTTCCACACAGTCCCTAGGTGTAAAGGCCAATCGGCCTGGAAGAAGGCCACCAACTCACACCTAAGAACCCATGAGCCTTTACCCTTGCACGCCTATCACTTCCTACTGCAGAGTTCCCACCTCAGTTTCCCCTTCCAAGTAACAGAGTACAGTGCTGTCTGTATCTCACAGAAGGGCTCTGAGGATGAGATGGGAAGTAAGATTAAGGGGAAAGTAGCCCAGTGAAAAGGGAGGCCCCAGCAGAAAACACCCACTGCGAAGCTCCCATAGGCCAGTGGTGTGCTGCAAAAGCAGGCTCTTACTGGACGCACCCATAGACGGTCACCTCCATAAAGTACCTCTACCTCGTTAGCATCATAGTCACTCACCACTTCCAGCATGCTTACTTTCCACGCTAAAATGAGACTGTAACTGGCTCAGGTACAATGAGGTAACCTAGGTGGGGTAATTGGCAACACCAGGCCTCGTCCCACAGAGGTGGGGCTGAAGAGCAGGGATGAATGGGCAGGAGGCTGAGTCAGAGCAGGACTCTGGGCGGAGCGCAGACGTCCCATGACCTGGAACCGTGGCTGAAATCTCAAATGGAATGGCCCCACTGATTCCTTAACAGAATCTTTCTACAGTCCCTCCTCCCCAGGGGCTACTCACAGACGAGACTCTGTCCTATACTGATTGTCAGGCATGACACAGTTACCACTGCAAATGCTCCATGTCTGAATAGGGTACAAGAGATAAGCTCTGATAAAACAGCAAACTCAAGTAACTAGGGCTCTTGTTCTGTATCTGCTTCAGGGAACACAGATGATCCAGGAACAGGTCAGTATCAGCACGTGGTAAGAACAGCTGGTACTTAAGAGGCCTTCCCACAGGCCAGACCCTATCTCCTCCAGCCACTGCTGTATCAATTCCTGCAGTTCTTAATCCCTGGGCATAGATGGAGAAACAGAAGCACGAAGAAGGAGCCCCGGGGAAATATCGCTCATTCAACCTGAGTACTGAGCATGCCCAGTGAAGCCCACCCGAGTACTGAGCATGCCCAGTGAAGCCCACCCGAGGACTGAGCATGCCCAGTGAAGCCCACCCGAGGACTGAGCATGCCCAGTGAAGCCCACACTGAGTCAGAACACCAGAAACTAGATGAACCCACCACAAGGCTGAGTGTCAGGCAGGCTGCCAAGAGACTCCACTGGAGTCAGCTGTAGGCTACCTAGTGATCCGATTAAGAAATGTGGGTACAGTTAAAAATACACCAGCCACACACAAAACCAGGCCCTATAACTTTTCTAAGAACTTATTAGACAAAGCAAAAAGCATTGCTAGTTTCCAATTAGCCAGCAGAAGGCACCTGGACCTGTGATTAAGTCTTCCCAGAAGAAGAACTGCACAGCTGCTCTACGCAATCTCCCGGATGTATGGCATCTACCTGAACACTTCCCTCCTTAGGCCTTCTAGACAGGGAGGTATAGATAGCCCCCGTGGCTTGAGTGGCTTTAAAATAAACCAGCAGGGCTGGAAAGATGGCTCAGTGGCCAAGAGCATTGTCTGTTCTCCAGAGGTCCTGAGTTCAATTCCCAGCAACCACATGGTGGCTCATAACCATCTATAATGAGATCTGGTGCCTTCTTCTGGTGTGTGGGCATATATGCAAACAGAACATTGTATATATAATAAATAAAATCTCTTTTTAAAAAAATAAAAAAAAAATCAACAATGCCGTCCCTGCACTGGTGGGGACATGGATGTAGGAAACTGAAAGTATCCTTGATAGATTTAACATTTAATCACATCAGCCCTGGAGGTGTCCTCCCCCTACTCACGCCTTACTGTGATGTGCTTTGCCAATATAAAATGCATGGGGAAACCCTGAATGAACTCATCTGTGTGATAGTTGAGTAAGGCCTCCCTTGAGGCTTCAGGAAGAGGACTGCCAAGCCACCTTACAAGAGCCTGCCTGCTTCCCAGCAACTCCACAGCCCTCATTCGGCTCCCTCGCAACTCTAAGCTTCGGTTACCCCAGGCTGAGCAGTCACATGGCACAAAGAACTCTGATCCTCCACATTCCAGCTCTGGAGCCTGGGGCAAGAGTCCTCCCATTAACCGGTCTTAAAACTATAAGGCAAGTAACAGTGTTCTGATCGGGTCACATACCTAAGTGTTTTGTGAGAATCGAAGGAGACAGCCATCATGGCACTTTAAAATAACTCACTGAAAGCCCTATACTGCCCCACAGCAGTCATTAATTGCAAGGATTCTAGCGTGGAATGTGTGCACAGTCCTGAAAGGGAGGCGTCATAATCCTATAGCCTTTTACTAAGACTCAGCTGCGGGCTCACACCTTCCAATCCCCGCCTTGCTTCCCGTGCTTTAACTAGAGAGGGACACCCCACCTCCCCACCAGTGAGAACCGTAACTCCTTTAACATGTCAGCAGGACTTTGCAATAGACATCTGAGCAACTGTCACAAATGGCCTCATTAAAATACGTCCCAGTATCAATCAGGAGAGAAACAGTAGGTCAGGAGTTCCTTGCAAGCAACTCCTTTCTATAGATGCCCACCAAGGCACTTACACAACGGCGTCACACCTCGCCACAGTGCTTTGTACTCCCTGGAGCCAAATCATCATCATAATTATTATTCTTTGATAGCAAGCCTGAACAGTGCTATAAAGGCATTCAAAACTCAAAATCCAACGGGCAACAGGCAGCTCGAAAGTGTTTAGCTGGATACTGAGATCAACGCAAATGCTTATTTGTCACCACGACAGGAGGTGATAGTGTGACCTTTCACAAGTTTCAGAACAGCAGGAGCAACCACCTCCCTCTATTATTTGCAGCAATGCTGGACTTCCAAGCACACACACCACATGAACTATGAATCACTCTAATTAACCGGCAGGCTGAATACCAAGCCGACCTCGGTCCACAGCGAGATCTGTGTCTGGACTTGGTAAAGAGAGGGTTTCTAGTTTCCATGCCCACAGTTCTCTCCATCAGCAATACTTTTTCCCAAGAAATGATCATTTGCCAAATTCCTAATTGAAAGAGGCTCATGATTCCACAGCTGGCACTGGCAAGACACGCCACGCTCCCTAGTCGCTTCTCCCTCCTGGGCACACCACTACCTTCTCCCCTCCCAACAAGTCAAGGGTGGAAAGAAAAAGTTTATCACCCCAACCAGCAACTGCTCTGTAGACAAGAGGCATCTGGCTATAACTCAGTTGGCAGACTGCTTACCAACCATGCCCCTAAACTCAATCTCACCACCGCATAAACCAAGCACAGTGGCAGACACCTGCCATCCCAACTCATCACCAGCCCAGCAGGTGGCGGCAGAAGGAGCCGGAGCTCAGGGCCAGCCTCCACTACGTAACAAGTTCAAGGCCAGCCTGAGCTCTATGGAGCCTTGTAAATGAGAGAGGAGGAAGCAAAGGGCAGAAGAGACAGGAAGATAAGAGCAGCAATCTGTTCCTCCCGCTCCCCTTCTCCAGGCCACAGTCATCAGAACATGCTTGGGAGGGGAAGGGCATGTTTACAAGCCAGGATTCCCAAGTTCTGCTTATCCAGGCCATTAAATCTCCCAAGAGAAAAACCCCATCTTTCTATACTTGAAAGGATTGAATACGGAAGGGGGAGAAAAAAAACTATGTCAGGTGCTACAATTCACAACATGTTAATGTCAATTAAAACTGCTAACTTTACAACATTAACTTGCTCAAACCTGCCTAACCGCAGTGTTCCTTCCATAGGCTGGGAAGAAAAGGCATCATTTATCTGTGTCCAGTAAGGGACCTACATGTCCACACTCCTCCCTTCCTTTCTTTAGACTAAGGTTGCCAGCTCAATATTTGTCCGGGAACAGAGCTTGATGGTTGTCCCTGAGCAGATGGCAGCAATGGTTGGATGTTGGTTCGAGCATCAGTGTTCACAGGCAGTGTTACGTGGACACATGAAACGCGGGCATTTCTAAACCCCCTGCAGGAATGTGAAAGGTGAGTGAACTCCAGAGGTAAACACCTCCACCCCATAACCGCTTCACAGCGCTTCCCTGTACCTCTTTCCCACCGCATTCCCTCCAATTGCTGCCTGAGAGAGTCTAACGAGCATCAGTTAGCTTTGCCCATCATTGTGACACAAACCTAGAGGGAACCTCAAGGAAGATTCACTTAGGTCAGACTGGCCTGTGGCCATGTTTGTGAGGCATCATCTTAATTGCTAATTAGTGTAGAAGGGCACGGTCCACAACAGCTGGTGGGCCTGCGCTGTGTGGAAAGGTTAGTTGAGCGGGCCAGTAAACAGCTTTTCTCCATGGTTCGCACCTCTGGGTCCTGCCCTGACTTCCCTTGATGGACTGTGATGGTCATGTGAAAGCAAAATAAACCCCTTCCTTCCCAGGTATCTTTTGGGTTATGGTGTTCATCACAGCATCAGAGACACCAAACAAGGACTAGAAATGTTTGGTCTGGAATCAGTCGGGGGAGGAGAGAAGCATCCCTCAGGCATTGCCAGGAACAGTTAGTCAGGAGAGCAAAGCAGGAGAGCTCAAAGAGGTCCTGAGAAGATTCAGAGGGAGGATCACACACTGCAGACTTCAGAATCTCACCCCAAAAGGTAACCTAGAAAACTGGGCTGCAGAACCCAAACATCACTCTCTCCCCACCCTATGCCTCGCCAAATGTAAAACACTCCCCCAGTGACGTGTCAGTGCTAGAGGCAGAGCTGTGACCACAGAGCAGTGGGTCTCAACCTCCTACCAAGTCATCATCCCTTGTCTCTGCTGGGCCTCTGCATCCACTGGCTTGCCTCAGGCTTCTGTGTGCCACACACCAGAGTTGAAGAACTACCGCCGTATGGCTACTAAGAAAACAGTAAGAGTATTTAAACAAGGAAACTCATTATTAAGATACATTGAGAAAGAAACAGGTATGTAATACTGTATATATAGGTATATACTGAGCGCAGTACAATACATAAAAGATGGGCAATATATACAAGGTGGACAGTAAAAATAAAGGGAGAAATTGTTCTCTGAGGAAGGGAGAGATACATACAAGCCACTGCATACATATGAGTAATAACAGGGAAGAGGTCTACAGAGATCCACAAGAAAATGATAATGCCGGCAGCTTACAGGAATGGGGTTGCCTGATGGGGGTCAAAGGTGGGAGAGATACAATCACTGTGGTCCTTCCATCTCTTGAAATTTGAACTATGTGACTACATTATCTCTCTTTTTTTTTTTTCTTCCAGTTTATAGGAGTGGGAAGAGGGACAGAAAGAAAAACAAGTAAAGACAGAGACTCAGGAATAGGTGAGCAAAGCGTTCTTACAAGTGATAGTTGCTGGGATTTCCATCATTCCTGTATCCTGCGTTTCAGCATTGGCCCAGGTTCTCCTCCTACAGCTGCTGCCTGGACTCTGGAAGTCAAAGTAGACATAGCAAATCCCGTTGGCAGGGAGAAGGCAGCCCTCAGGACTGTGTAAGGGGTGCTTCAAGCACCTGCTTCCTGAATTCTGTCCTCCAAGTCTGCCAACTCTTGGAAAAACGAAAAACCATTCCTCAACAGCCTCAGGATGCTTTCTTCAACATCCGAGTCTGTCAGTCACCGCCTGTCGCATTTTACTCAGCTCTATCTTTGCATGAAACAACCATTTTGAGACAAACCCTGAGTTTTGGAATTAAGCATGCACCAACTGTTACTAGGGCTTTGGATTGCTCCATCAGGTAACAATGTACTTTCCTCTAAGAAAATCTCCCTTTGCTGCTTTTCCTCCTAAATCGACATCAGTTTGTATTCCCAGCCCCCGTGTCAGGAAGATTCTTCGTTCATGGGTCTATATTCTGTTTCGTTTCTAAGACTAATTACTACTACCTCTGACTCCCTTCAGGGGTGTTCCTTCAGAGACCAGAACAGCCACCTCACATCTCTTCAGAAGGCCTGCCTTGAGTTTTTCTGGTGTGCTAGTAGTCACAGAAAGATGCCCAAGAAAGTTCAGGAGGAGCTAAAAGGCACCAATTTTCTAATGAAGAGATAATGGATAACAGGGCATGATCAACTTTTGGTATTGTTATCCGAGTTAAAAAAAAAAGTTCACCTCATGTCTAACGCCACTTCTACTTGGGTTTGCATGCACACACGCACACACGCATGCACATACGCACCCACAGACAGACAGAGCTCTTGCTTGACAGTCACTCTCATGAAAAAGGAAAAAAATTTTCAATACCATCTCCTTGGGCTGTTTTTGCTTTTGTTGTTGTTTGTTTCTTTGTTTGTTTATTTGTTTTAAGATCTATTTAGATATGTCAGTCCAAGAAAGTGAAGAGTATTGAAATTGCTAATTTGGTCATTTTCTACTTCTTAAGTCTAATCAGGGTTATTCAGCACAACTGTTTTCCTGCGCACTAACATCTGCCTTTGTGCTGCTACTTGTCTTGCTATTTGGGGTTTAAAATATCTAAATCCTATTAAGATGGCTGAAAACTGCTATGCATGAACTATGTGCCAAGAACACATAAGCCTTAAAAGATGTTTGGCAATTAATGAAAAGAGAGACGTGAAATTAGAGAGGAGAGCTGGGGAGAAGTCTTGTAACTATAGTAGAATCTCAAAAAAATTAAATAACAAAAGAGTCGATGGATTTTCATTTACTACCAGCTCACTAAAAGATCTCATGAATTCTATTCTATCAAAAACTTAGAACACATTTATTTTCCATTAATAAATGCTACTTTTAAAACCTCGGGGGAAAGGGGTGTGTTTACAGGGACAGTCTTATGCCATTTTAGATTTGCAAAGTGCTTTTCAACCACACAAAGTCCCATAACAAAGAATGGTCTTTGAGTAGCCCCAAGGAATCAAGGTGAGCCCTTCCTGTAGACCACTTCCCATGCCACTGCCTTGCAAGCCCGCATCAGTACCACACAGAATCACAGGCAGAGCCTTGGAGCTCTCTGTCCTCATCACAGATGCTTCTCCGGGGGCTTATGCTGTGACTCAGATGATGGAAACTGTCCTGTGTCCAAGAGGCCTGAATTACCCCATGGCTATCTACTTTGTCTCTGACTGGCAGGATTACACTAATTATTTTTGTTGTTGTCGTTGTTTTTATTTGCATTCCTACAAATTAATAAGAATCAAAGGGAGCTGTGATTGTATTATCGAGAAATTATACAATTAAACACTAGATGGCAAACAGAGGATCTCTGTGCTGACAGCCCCGCATCTGGAAGGCCCCTGTCCATTCCTCTCAACCAATTCGGGACCAGGACATTCTCCAAGCTCCACTCAAAATCAGACTTCCAAGTGGCTACCGTGTGCACCTGCAAGTCACACATGTAGTGTAACAAGAGGAAGTGGGGTAGCAGTGGAAGCAACCTCAAACTCCAAGTCTCTAATATCTGGGTTGGAATCCTCGCCCTGACACACAGTGCTCTTTGGGAAAAGAATATCTCCGTTTCCCTCCTCTCGGACCTCACACATTTTCAGAACTACAGCTAACATAGAAGTAGACGGCTGCGGCGGGCTCCAGCCCACCGCCTGGCTCTGTGAAGCTTCCCTTACGACCTGATTCCACTATCTCCTTCCCATCTTTAGCTGCCAAAACTTTAATTGGTCTTACTTCACATATTCGATATTCATGCATAGAGTCATTTGTGTCAGCAGTTTACCTATCATAATAGATGAAATACTTTGTGGTTGAAGGTCAGTGAGGGAAGCTAGTTCTCGCTTTAATCTCTTTCACAGGCTCTGAGAAGATGCTGCGGACAGCGAGGCTTTAACAGTTCAGAACAAGCTGCAGGCTGTTGGCAGCAGAGACCACGAGAACAGCTTCACCCAGTCAAATGGTTCTGTGGATAGACAGGTCACTGGTGCACTTGGCATCATTAGGCCCATCTGCCCTCTCCGTTTGTTGCCAATAAACATTATTTCCCAGCCTGCTGTATGCCAACACAATGCAGCCTGCAGAAGAGGCAAAAATGTCAGACACTTGGGCCCCGCCTTCCCGTCAGCCTTCATATAATAGAAAGGAACCAACTAAAATGTAATAGCATTGTATGAAGGAGGGCAGACAGGGTCCTGCTCTGCCAATCTGCAGCTGGGCTCTGATTCCTCAGCAGGATATGCGGAAGTGGAATAGATTTTTCTACGTCTAATTCTGATGTCTATCTAATCTAAAGACAGCTCTGTGTTTAGTCTATTTAAAAAATTGCCTCCTGAAATATAAGTATATGTCTCCAAATGTCACTTAGCAATGTGTTATTTAAAGGAAATTCTTCTATATGGAAGAGAATGATTGTCATTTCAATGCCCACAACAGTGAGCATCCATGATCCTGCATACAGAAAGCAGGTTATTTCTGGGATGGAATTATAGAAGAAAGGGTACATATGAACTTTGCTCAAGCAGGGGGTGAGGAGGCTGTCGGTGGGAGGCTGTTAGGAGGTGGCGATTCAGGAAAAGGCAAAGTCAAGAAAGAAACAAGACACAATGTCAAATTATTCTTGGTGTCTTTTCAAACAAGGATTAAAGGCCTAGTCTATCCTATCAGCCCTTGAAAGAGGGTCCTGCCAAACCACACTGGAACATGGGTCTGGGGTGGGTAATGACTCTTTAGACTTCTGGAATGTCAAATTATGCTCAGTACCCTCTATCTGATGGGTTTTCCAAAAATAACAAAATGTCTCCTGTTACCTAGTTAACCAAGCCCTTAGCTAGCCACACAATATGAATTTACTATCCCGTTTTCCAAGGGCCACTGTAGGAAGGTTTCCATTTATTTAAATTTAGTAAATTCCAAAGCCCAACAATTTCCCTCACATAACTGAATGCACAAATGCACAAGATGGTGCCTGCGTAGTAAGGTCCAGAGAGCCATAGGCGAAGGTCAGGTGTCCATGTCCTCTCACAATGGCCAGCCCAGAAGTGGATCTGTAACTCTCACACCTTCAGTAACATTTACTTCTTACTTAACATTCTCTACCCAGGACTTTATTGTTAACCAGTAAACAAGCTAAGATAACATTGTGTTAGCTTTCTCCAAAATCTTCTTAATATTAAAATACTTGGCCAACTTGAGAAAACCAGAGAAATTCAAGCAATCCAGAATATAGAAAATACTGAGGTCCACTGGCCTTTGAAAGTCCTATTTTCAATTCCTTTGTGTTTCTTCTACCTAGCTTTCCTTCAGAAGTCAGTGCTGGCCTTAAGAGCTATGTAAGTGAGCTGTAGGGTTATGTCCAGGACTCAAAAATCTCTTGGTCTACATCCCTGCGGTCACAGGCTCTTTCTACAGGGTCCCAAGATATGAAATATAGATGTTTCAACTTTCCTTTTGTTCAAACAGCTAGTGAGCCCAGAAGAAGAGTCTTGGCTTTTGGGTTCCTGTAACTTTGATAATGAGCTTTCCCTGTTCGCAACCTACAGAGACCAGCAAGGCACAGGCTGTCAGTACAATAGAAACAGGAGTGAAGGCGGCTCCTCACAACCACTCGGGCTAGGCAGCCTTATCCTCCCTCCCTCATCCCCACTGTACAGAGTGCCCACCTTTGCCTGAGCCACATTGTTTCTCAAATCTCTGTATAGGGATAGGGCCTAGAAGTCAATGTTGTGCCCATCAACCCCTGAGTTCCTCATGGGCCCTTCCCAATACGCGTCCCTGAAGCTCAGCAGCCCTGAAGAAAGGCAGCGCTGTGTCGAGCATAAGTACCCTTCCTTCCCACCAAACACACTTCATCTCCTCACAGTCCCCTTACGCATTCTCCATCAATGAAACCACACATATGAAACAATACCAATGTATTAAACAGCTACCACAAGGCATAATTCAAAAAGCTGTATCTTTTTAACTTACAATCACTACCCAATGGGGGAAAATAGTTTGAATAAATTAGTCAGCTGAACCCCTAAGAAAGCCAACACAGGTTATCAAGTTTGTGATCTTATATTTGTGTTGTTATTTTGTATGATGAGGTCATTCTACAAAACTCACTGTAATTGGGAAACTCAAAAGACTCCGTGTATGATTTTAGATATAGCATGTAAATGACTAACACTATTCATTTGAGGTTACTAGTTACCATCTGGGGAGGAGGAGATTGTTTACCTGCCATTGGTAAAATGCTCAAGGAAAGCCATATATGATTTTATTAAAACAAATAAAAACCAAAGGGAGAAACTCTTCCCAAATATGGACCTCAAGAATAGTTGAACAGAGAGGAAGGCTAAAGGGATTAAAAAAAACAAAAAAAACAAAAAAACAAAAAAAACAGAGTGAAGCTCTCAGATACTAGAACCACAGGCATTATGGAGAATAACTGTCTCCCTTGTGGGTCTGGCAGTTACATTATCAAAAGAGCAAACGCAGTGTGTTTATTTAACATACCTACCACAGGACAAAAATCCCCACACCCATAGAAAAGCACTAGTCCTCTCTAATATTTGCAGTCAAATAGATGGATACCAAATCTTGCAATTCAACTCAGGATGACATGGAGAGATGGCTCAGAAGTTAAGAACACTACTGTCTGCTCTTCCAGAGGACCTGGGTTCAATTCCCAGCAGCCACATGGTGGCTCACAGCCACCTGTAACTACAGTTCCAGGGAATCTGATGCCCTCTTCTGACCTCCACAGGTACTCTGGGTATATGGTACATATACATACAGGCAAGCAAAACACCCATACACATACTTTTTTTTTTTAAACTAAAAAAAAATAAGAGCATCCTGATGCTTGTTGTTGTTTTTGATGGTGGAGATTAAATCCAGGGCCTCAGCTTTGCAGATGCTTTATCACTGGGCTACATTCCCAGCCTTCTAACAGAGACTAAGATGAACAAAGAGGAAAGAGCATCTGGTTCAGTAGGGAGGACCACAACCTAGTACCTGCCCTCACTTCTGACACCGCCAGAAAGTTCAGAGGTCTTCAGGTTTGATCATCGCTTAGATCCTGTTCACTTCAGAGAAAGCACAAGATGAGGACTGTCCAAAGGAAAACACATAGGGCAGGATCCAGGAGCAGGGGATAACAATGTATTAACCACAGGAACTCAACTGAGCCTTAGTGTCCAAAGATACAATGTGACTGTCAGTCTCTAGCCCTTCCTTTAGGCATGATCCTCAGTCCCCATCCTAAGTCACAATAGATGACTTTTCTGGCATAGCCATATACCTCACTGTGCTGTGACCAGATTCCACTCTAGTCACACCACGGTTCTTCTGGCATTCCCAGTCTCTACGCTAATATTGCTAGATCATGGCAAAGGCCAGACGTCCCATGTGCAAGGCCAAATTCTTTAACACATAGAGAGCAAATGGCCATGCTGCCATAAAATGAGACATCCCACAGAGCCAAGCAACAAGGTCAGCTAGCCTAACGCAGTTAAAGCTGCTGACCTCCACGTTCCCTGTCACCACTCTCTCTCTCTCTGAAATGTTAGGCAGAGCCAAGCAATGACAAATGACTTGGTAGTTTAAATTAGTGAAAGCTACCAGGAGCTAATCAGGGTTTTCTGTGACTAACTAACTGCTCGGGAAGCTGAGGCAGGTGGTTGCAAATTCAAGGGTAGCTTGGTTAACACATCAAGACACTAGCTCAAAAAATAAAAAGAACAAATACTTAGTTGTTTGCATAAGGCTTTTGTTTTTGTTTTGTTTTGTTTTGTTTTTGTTTTTAAAGTATAACTCTTTCAAGGGAATCCTGTGATTGCTCCTAGGGCCAGTAGGGCTTAATTTGTTTAGCTTGGAACACCTGCCCTTTTGGAAGTTAAATAAGAAGCCATCAACTTAGTGCATCATTTAGAATAGATTGTAATCTGACCTACCCAAAATTTCACGCATATCAAAACAACATTTGTTTCCCTCTGTCCATTGTCAATTGCTTGAAAGTTCCACACAAGATCAGTTTTTTTTCCCTGAGAGTCAGGAAGACTGAATAGCCCCTAAATTCATAGTAACCAGCTCAATGGTTACTATGACAGGGAGGAAAGTAGATGATGAAGCCATGTCAGGGTCACATGCAAGTCAACTGGGTGGAAGTGGCTAGGAAGTGGAATCCTACCGTGTGGGTCAGATGGAGGAAGAGAAGCCAACACTGGCGAGCAGTGAAACAACCACTTCAGCCACGTTCCAACCAAAACAGGACACGAGCACATCACCTCTCAGGGGACATGCATACACACCTATCGGGAGGACATGTGCACAGCACCCCTCAGAAGGACATGTACACATCACCTATCAGGAGGATATGCATACACACCTATCAGTAGTGCATGCACACATCACATCTCAGTAGGACATGCACACATCACCTCTATCCAGAGCTCAAAAAAACCTGACTAGAAATTTGGAGGTCGTGTTATTCATTTTAAAACCAAGTTACAGGAAATAGGTTGGTTTTTTGTTGTTATTGTTGTTGTTGTTGTTTTTTTTTTTTTTTAGCTCAATGAATAATGGACAGTCACAAAACCAATGTTTCAATCTCACAAGCCTGCCTTGCTTTGCAGTATGGGTGCCAGCAAGCCAAAGTCCCCATCACAGGAGGGTGTATCACTCTACCCGCAAAGGCCCTTGTAACAAGAGAAGCATCACAGTGTCCAGAGCTGAACTAAGTGTTTAAAGAGTAACCTGGGTCTGACAATCAGCAACAAGGTACACTCAGGCCTACCCCCATCTGTAAATCCAAGCACACCGAGGTATAGCATGTGAAATCACAGCAGGAACCATCCTGGCTATAAGAGATCAGGGAAAAGGACAGGGAAATCCTTCTTTTCAAGAACTTTTAAGAAAGAAATCAGGGACATTCCTATAACTTGCCAGCTGCACTTAGTATGAGCTAGACTAAAACCCATCACTTCTTCAAAGGCATTTGGCCAAAGAAAACATAGTACAAGTTATTAAATGTTATAAATCTAAAAGCATGTTTCTATTAAGTTTACCATCCCAATCCATCAAATTAACTACACCTCATGCTTAGCACACATGAAGAAAGTCATTGGTAAGGTATAGAAGGTGCCCTCACTGACAGAAAAGGACCCGGGCTCAGTTAGCACTGCCAAAAAAAATTTTTTTTTCTTCACAAACTCTAAGTACTTAAAGGTAAGGTTAGTGCCTCAGTGAGAAAAGGTACCTGCCACCAAGCCTGACAACCCCAACTTAGTCCCCAGAGCACATCATGGAAGAAGAGAGCCAACATCCACAACTCCTCTGATCTCCACTGACATGTGTGTGTGCACATGTGTGTACATACATACACACATGTACACACTATCAGTCAAATCTGTTAAATGAGGATTGGATACACTTGGCCTGGAGAGGCTTGGGGTTGTATCAATCATCTAAAAGCACTGGGCAAGCTGGCTATCAGAATTCAATAGGTGTTCTTAAATCTGACAGGCAGAGAGTCAACAGGTGAGAGCAGCCTTCAGTCTCCGAGCAGAGAGCCGCTTCCCAACAAGGGGGTATGCCATGGGCTCAACAAACAGCCCTTTCGCCATCAGGGGCTGTTCAAGCAGTATCTAACCACCGCCACTCATAGAAAAGGTACTGAACTAGGTGATCTGCATAGACCTAGACTCCGAACAACCAACTATGTCAGTATTTATGTGGATTTGCAAAGGCTGGGTAATAAGGAGTTTAAGCTCTTTTCCCTGTAGTATTAGCTAGCTTCGCATCCAAAAGAAAAACCCAGCAATCTACAGATAGAAAAGGAGAAAGCAGATCGTTGTGCAGGAAGAACCATCTTAGCTGCTATTCACACGAGCACACAGGAGGACCCTTTTGTAATAGGTGCCTCGGGAATGGCAAGGCCAGTCAGAACTTGGCAGAATCTGTGGACACATCTGTCCTACTATTTTCCATACCTCTGGCCTTATTCTGCTGGTGGCCTACAAGATACATGACTGCCCTTTCCATCACTCTTTCGGTTGCATTGCTTGGGGCTCAACACAAAGTGGGCATCCAACAGACATTTCCTGGGAGCCCTTAAGCTCCTATTACAGTGTTGTTTTCTTATGCCATGGCCTTGGTTTATTACAGAAGCTGACTACACACACCACTGGGTGACTACAGAGAGTTGCTGACTTAGTAGCAACTAGGGGACTCAGATAACTGCTAATGTCTGGACCATTTCTTGTTATTAGGAACGTTAAGTGACTGTAGCGTACCCAAAGAAGCCCTTTAAGAAGGAAGTACATAGATTAAGAGAGTAATCCGATGACATAACACACTATTAGTGACATTTTCCTCCTTCCCCTTTCTTTCAATAGGAGTATGTGAAGAACTAGACCAGAGCATATCAGTGCAGAGACCTTGCTGCTGCCCACAATTATTTACACAAGACCGCCACTCCATAATAATGTATCTTTGGCTGTCAATCTAAAGAGGTCTGTCTGTCTTTGGTGTGAGCTTGTTCTTGGCTCTGGCAACAAGTTTCCAAGGGTCAGACCTTCCCGGCCTTTGCTCTTCACTCTCCCATCCAGCTGCAGGACCAGGATGGGAACAGCAGCAACAGCTGCTGGAAGCTCTCTGTACAGTGCGTTTATGTCAAAATCGCAGCAGAACAACCTGGAAAAGCCCTCATAAGATCCCAGAAACAGAAAACCTATTCTGCAGCACACTGACTGCTCTTTGGGCTGAAGGAACACAGTGGTATCACAAGTGAGTGATACCAGAAGCCAGATACCAGCAAGAATCTACAGAGAGAATGACGTGGATTATAAACGTCACTGGCCCCTTGCCCTGTCTAACACAGCAGAGCAGAGAGCAGAGGCACACACTGCGCCTAAGTCAACAACATATGCATCCCTGAGGCCCTCAGAGATGAGGAGCAGATCATATCACATGCTCCAGGTCAAATCCCAAGTGTGAGCACTCTGACACCCAATACCAGCACCACCAGCACCGCCACCAGCAACACCAGCACCGCCATCAGTACCACCACCAGCATCACCAGAACCACCACCAGCACCGCCACCAGCAACACCAGCACCACCACCAGCACCGCCACCAGCACCACCAGCACTGTCACCACTGCCACCGCCACCACCACCACCACCTTAAATCCCTCAGAGTATTAGGAGACATCAGCAAAGACACACTCCCTTGCAGTTGAGTAACTATGTATCCTAACACAGATATTTCAGGACAGGCAGCAGTATATTATCTTTCAGGAGAAGGTTTGCACCTGGAATTCCCATAGCTGTTTCAACACAGCAGGACAAAGTGGGTGGCAAAGTTAGAATGACTATACAATGACCTATTTTTGTGTATCTTTCTGTGTCCTAAACCCAGCAATCCTCACAGGGCCAGCCCTAAACGGGAGGTGTTTAAATAAAAAATGCTGATGGGAGAGTTTTAAAAATTCATATCATTCATCATAAAAAGTGTATTCTTCCATTAGTTAATAATAAAAATGTACTCAACCAACAAAAAAGCTCTAAAGATTATTCAACCAGCTTTAACCTAAAGTCAAAATGTGCAAATTGAACCTCCGGCTAGCCATTCCGAAAGAGGTTTCTGCAAATACAGGGGAAATGTCATTTGAGGGCTATGCAAGCATATTATGTATAGATGGTTTTCTGTTCAGTTTAGAAACCCAAAACATTCTAATTACATCTGCAAACTTGTTACAGCACTGTTCTTCGCTGGAGCCTGTGACATTGATGGAAGAGGCCATTCACCAAAACCTGACGCACTTCACATCTCCTATAGGGCACATTTGCCTTTTCTTTGTTTCTAAAATTAAAAGAACAGCCCTTCTCAATGTATACAGTACAACACCGTCTCCTTATACGGCAGAGCAGGTGGCTGAAGAGAAGCTGTTTCACTGGGACTTGTTGAAGAAGAATCATGGAGCGGGCAGCACTTTCCAGGATGCTTCCATGTGTTACCTTCACTCAGGGGCCAAAGCTTATGAGGTATTTGTGCCAGATACAAGCCTAGAGGGCTTAGTCCGAAGACCTCACTTTAGAGATAAGGACTCAAAACTCAGTGGGGTCAAGTCACACGTCCAAGGTCATAGCCAGTAACTAGTAGATTCTGTTGCAGTCAAGAACTTTGGAAAGCCTTCTTACAGGGATCCTGGTGGCTAAAAAACAGGCAGAGCAGGGAGTGTCCCCTCAGGTGACCCCTGCCTTCTGGGGTCCTGGCACATTGGCCGTGACCTGTCAGTGGAGCTGGAAGTCTGAACCATGCATGTGCAGCAGGAGACGGAGGATGGGAGTAGAGCAAGAGCTGCGCTGTCTGCCCTGCATCTCAGTGTCCTCAGTGAAGAAGCACAGACACCAGAGGCGCCAGCCCTGCTCACTGCTCTGGACAAACATTTGCAAGGCCTCTATTTTCAAGAGGAATGAAATCTGAATTAACTGAGTCCCCAAACTCAGCCTGTATTTTCCTAAGATCTCCTTGCATGTTTTTCCACATGAGTCACAGCCTCTTAGAGATGGAGGGGACACAAAAGAAGTCGAATCCATCTGGGTAAAAATAAAAAGCTTATATATTTAGAGTTGTTTAGACACTGAAAACAGCTGAAGGGATACATAGGCCAAAAATGCTTCTGTGGCTAATTCTGAGGAAGCTGGGGGAGGTGGAGGCAGACTTCTCACTCGTAAAAGATGACCCCTCCACAGAGCAGTTTTTACTCTTTTCTGTAACTTCTCCATCCCCTAAAGACCCACATGCCATGGGGCTTGAGCTAATCCTCACTCTAGCCTGGACTATCCCTCTATAACCCTATAAACTATTCTCCAAAGCCGAAAGGCCAGTCCCACCATGGACTCCCTAGCCAGAACCCTCTCTCAAAACTCACCGTGGCCTCTTCCTTCCCACACTGGCCTCTGTCCTTCAGCCACCCTCGAGGCCAAGGTCTTAGGAACCATCTTCAAGGTTTACAAATGTCAAGTTACATAGTCGGTAATATTTGACACACTTGGGCATCAGGTTTATTGAGCACACAAAGTTAAGACATCTACTCATTTGCTCAAGCATTCATCCGGCTCCTTAGAAAGCAAATTCCTCTGGGGCTTGCTGTCTGTGGTTCTGGACCAGTGCTAGAGGAGGCATAGTAAAGACATGAGGGACTAAGCAACTGCCCTGTCAACCAGACAATGTCGCTAGTCTCGCAAACCTACATTCTACTAATGAGATCTGATTTAAGATTTATGTATAGGCCCCCACTGCTCCGCAGATATTCTAAACACCTCAGGAAGTATGCAAGTCAATTCTTTTGGGGGGGGGGTTGGTTTTGTTTTGTTTTGTTTTGTTTTGTTTCAAGACAGGGTTTCTCTGTGTAGCCTTGTCTGCCCTACACTTGCTTTGTGAATCAGGCTGGCCTCAAACTCACAAAGATCCGCCTGCCTCTGCCTCCCCAGTGTGGGATTAAAAGCTCTGCAAGTCAATTCTTGATCCCAGCCTCAACACCCCACCTTCCTTACACCTTACCAGCTATCTCTCCAGGTCACACACTAGGTATTTAACCCTTTCTGCTTCCTTGAAGCCGCACTGCTTTCTTGTGATTTTAGTCACTGTTCCGCTACCCACGACCTTTTCTGTCTCATTACATTGTCTGCACCTTCCTTGACATGCACGACTCATAGCATTCTCTCAGAGTCACAGAGCAGGCTGTCGGCACTCTGCAAACACCCCTCCCTTTGTAGACAGAATATACCTCAGCAGATGAGGGGCCCTCTGTGAAGTCTCTAATGCTTGTCTCTCCCCTGTCTGGCACAGCCCACAATCACCAACATTAAGAGATGTGTTATCTACGGAGCTCCTACGAGGTAGACCACTGGCTGAAAATGTCACCAGCATGTGACAGTAGAAACTACAGCATATACCGTAACTAAGACTGTGCCTACAGCCCCATACACAACTGCCCCCTACCCCAGCACACTCCAGTAATGAGCACTGGTCAATGTCCCAAAAAGGTCATTATTAGCCAGCATGTGGGTCTGGGTTTTTGTTTGTTTTGGTTTATTTGAATTTTTACATTTGACATTTATTTAGAGTATATTCCCCTCACCTCCCCCCCCCCCCGCGTACACCAGCATGCATGCCACTGTACATATACAGAAGCCCAGAGGACAGCTTGCAGAAGTCAGTCCTATCCTTCCCTTCCACTATGTGGAATCAAACTTAGGTCATCAAAGTTTGGGGATCAAACTTTGGTCATCAGGGGTGACAGCAAGTGCTTGTCAACTCAGCAGCCCTTGGTTTATTTTCAAAGCAGCCTTCAGGAGTCTTTCCTGTTCTGCATGCCGGCCTTGGATGCACATCTTAGAATAGCTTTAGGTCTCTCCCAAGGAGATGTAGGTAAGAAAGACCCTAGTTTCCTTTTACTCCAAGGCATTTTGCTTTGGTCTTTTTATTTTCTCATCTCCCCTAACCATCCCCATAGTTGAAATCAGCTCCAAAAACTCAACATGCCAGAGCTCTAACCAATGCTTACAGTTAACATGTTAGTCCAGTGTTCTAAGAATTGCAGTTACACCATGGCGGACCATAGAACAGACACTACCCAGTGCTCTCCCAGCGCGTCAATTAACTATGAGAGGACATCGACCCGAAGTGATCATTGGGCCATTTTGGGTCTCAGCGCCATCATTAAAAGTATAAATTCCAAGCATCATAATCCAAATAATATGACTAAGTTTTTTAACCTTCTGTGGATATTTGTAGACTGTGATGTCAAACAGACCTAGGTCTAAATATAGGCAACAACACAGTAGTGTGTGTGAGTGTTTCATTGCTTATAAAATTAGGTAGCCGCCAACACATTGTTATGCAAATAAATTGGAGTAGGCAAGAAAATGTTTGGTTCTAGTGAAAGTTCAATAGGAGATGTTTGCTACACTTAATCTAAAACACTATTTTCTCAGATTTTAAGCAGAGGGAGGAACATACTGCATCAGAGAATCCTGCTTTGGGATTCTGGGATAAGTGTTTTGCTTTCAAGGGCTGTGAGGGTCAGCTCTCTCACCTGGCCACTTAGAATTATGGAGCACACTCAGCCCAAATTCCACTAACTCCTGGGTTCAAACACTCCCAGTCATAGCTGTGCTTTTGGGCTACTTTATTGGGTTCTTACATCTGCCACCCTTCTTCACTCCAGTCTCTTCCAACCCCCCAACAGTACGTAGGCAGGAAAGAAGGTTAGAGGGGAGATGGGGTGTAGATCGCTTTATAGATCCTGCTAAAATAGGGGCACTGAGTTCCTTGGGGCAAGTCCAGTCTTTGTCATCAGGACATCTCCAAGCAGCAATCCATCAATCCAATCGGCAGGGGCAGCAGCAAGGGAGCAGCAGGTGCTGCAGGCCCTAGTAGAAGGAAACTCTTGTGTCTATGAGGAAGCATCACTCATCAATTAAAAGCTAATGGCCTATGGTTGATGCAGGAAAAGGAGCCGGGCCATCCAGAGGCAGAAAAGATACAGCCAGGCCCAGTAAGATCTAACCAGCAAGACGTGAGGAGAACAGATGCATGCATGGTACCTGAACAGAGGTAACCAGCCATGTGGCAGATTATAAATTACTATAAATGGTTATTTTAAGTTATTAGCTAGTCAGGAAATGAGCCTAGCTACATGGCCAAGGTATTTGTAAATAATATTTTATGTCTCCTGAGTCTTTATTCCAGGAACTTGAGGCCAGGAGGAAAATCCCCACCAGCAGGTCCTCTTGGGGATCTGAAATTTTATACCTTCTCCAGAGTCCCCAGAATTCCAAACATAAACTATCTTCAGCTGGCAAAAATCATGCCCCTCCCAGAACATGAGACAAATCACAGTTTGCAGCTGTGGACAACCCGAAGCAGCCCCCACATCCCACGCCTTGGATTAAAACAAAAACAGTCATGCGACATAACCGGGTTTTTAAAGAAACCAAAGTTCTCACCACACCCAGCCTTCCAGCGGCAGAATGCGCCAAGCTGCAACCCAGAGAACGTCACTCACTGACTCTGGCCTAAGACAGCTGGGGCATGGTGAGCCTAGCAATCAGAAGGATGGATTGCATAATCAAGAGTGCAGATTCTTCATACAGATGCCATCTCCAGACCACAATTCCTCAGCTGAAGACCAGCACATCTCACAGCTCTTTGGTTTACTGGGCTTCGTGAAAAGCACAGTCTACCAACCCAGGCCAGTCTGGTGTCCCGTGTCCCCCACTGAGGTAGTGGGCAAAAACAATTAAAGCCACCTGCCTGCTCACATAGCACAAGCTGCTCCACAGAACTGCATGTAGTCCCTCGGGTATTTAAAGGCTTCACCCTCAAGAGCGCTCCTGCACATGACAGAGAATATTCTAGGACAGTGAGTGTGTACAGCAAGCACTAAGGGCATTCTTCCTATGTTAGAGCAGGTGAAAGGTGGGGCTACAGAGGTGGCTCAGTGGCTAAGAGCACACACTGCTCTTGCAGAAGATGTGAGTCCAGCTCACAGGCCCCCTACATGTCAGGAGACCTCACACCTTCTTCCAACCCCCACGGGTACCTGTGCTCACGTGCACATGCCCACCCACAGGCACACAAATTGTTTAATAGAAAAATAAATCTTTTTGAAAGGTGACAGGTGTCCTTGTGAAAATGAAATGTTACTGCTTTTCAGCATGATCCAGAGATCGGTGTTTTACCCTTTGTATTTCAGAATCAAACACCTCCACACACCGATGGGAGTTACAAGCCAACTCTACAATAACCAGTCAGTCGCGTATAAGAGTGACAACAACCAGAGTCCTGACATCATAGGCTCACCATGGAGCTCAGGGCGACAACATGACAGGTGATGATTGGTCCCCAGACCACAGAGGCCAGCATGAGCCAAGAAGCCTGCCTTCCCAGGCCATCTCATTGTAGTTGTCTTTTTTTTAACTCTGACACACAGAAAGGCTAAAATATTAATATCCTACATTCCTCAAATCTATAAGTGCCAAGGACAATGTATTGCACTTTTTTCTTTATTCACTTTTAGGAATAATATGCATGTTGCCAAACTAGAAAAGAAAGCACCTGAGTAGTGTAATGCTGGAAAACTGACTTAGTTCCTCATCTATAAACTGCTGATCTTGAGTCCACCATTAAACAAATAACAACTAGAATTTAACTTCCTTATGGAAGTTATAGGAAGCCAGTCAAAAGCTACTGTAGGTGATCATGCAGGTTTTCATGCAGAAGAGGTTGTCTAGTTGTCAAGCCTACAATACAGCAAGTACTCCAGGTTCCTAATCAGGTCTTCACAAGAATACTGACATGCTGTGATACAGCTAGTCACGTAGGTTAAATTCCAACTTACCCAATAAGAGTGCACTGCACATTGGTAGTGTATGTCCTAATTTCATAAGAGTTAGGGTCATATGCTAAGGCTGTTGGTACAGACCTAGGCTTCCATCTAGTTGAGTGGCTGAGATAGGAAGGTGGTGAGCTTAAGGCCTGTCTGGGCTGCAGAGTGAGTTAAAAGCCAGTCTCAGTAATGTAGTGAGACTTTGTCTTTTCAAAAATGGAGCAGGGTAGGGGATGTCCTACAGGGGTAGACGCTTTACCTGATATGTGCCAAAAATACAGTGTTCAAGTGTTAGGAACTAAATAGTGCCTTTCAGGCTCGGATACTGGGTAGAATATTCTGGCTATTTCTGAGAGAAATGTCCATTTTCCTTCTGAAAATAAAGCCAGGCAAGCTTGTGGGATGGGACTTCAGTAAAAACTTGTATGCAGAAATAACAAGGTCCTGACTTAGAGGCCTGGGAGCCTCTGAGCACAGCTCTGTCAGCCACATAATGTCTTGTTGTACAGATGCACACGATCAGCCAGCCCAGTACGATATCAATGAGGCCAGGACCCTGTATGAGTTCCCACAGGACAGCTGGACCTCCAGATCTCTGCCCTTCACCTCTCAGGGCTCATGCAGCACACAGCTGAATAGCTGGGTGTCTCCATGAATGGCGGAGCAGCAGCTGCCCCTGAAAAAGAAAGGGACTGGAGGAAGCAGACACAGGGTGGCATCGTCACCTCTCACTCCAGAGATCCATAGGCCTGACTCTTTCCTGAGGACTATCAGATCTGCTTGGGACTTTTTCTTAAAGCTTATGAGAAAAAAAAAATCAAACAACTGAACATCAAGCCACTGTATTAATTCCATGCTCCTCCTCTGTGCACAATATGGGTTAATTCCATGCTCCTCCTCTGTGCACACTAGGGTTGGCCCCTTTCCTTTTCAATTTGTGAATACTTAAGGGAGGATGGGCGAATGTTAAGTGGTAAAGGTTATAATAAGCTCACCTGTGTACGGCAGACACAATAGTCATACAGAGCAAAGTTCAAAAAGAATGGGCGTGAACCAGCCCCAAAGGGAACACCATGCTTCTCTTCCCCGGAAACATGTTCACATTTGCTATTTTCTGGAATTACCAAGAAGGCACTGAATACAATGCACTTAGCAAGCAAAAATGCAGACTAATAATCCATTAGTTTGTTCAACAAGCAGTTCTAATTGGGGTGGGCAGACCTGAGGTGGGAGGGGTTTGCATTAGTCATAAGGAAGACTTCCCCAACTGTAATGGCTGGTTAAATCCCCAGGATGAATCAAGGAGGTGCATATAAGCTCCCTTCTCTAAAATCAGGTCAGTTCTCGCCTGTCCACAGCAGTTCTGACCAGCCTGACATTGTCTGTTGTGTGGTATATATTGTGTTTCCTGTTGTGTAGTATAAAGTGACAAAGCCAGCACCCAGAAGTCTGCTGTCCTTCATTGTCCCTTGCTCCTGATAAGAAATTAGCAGACATGAAGATCTGCTTTAGGTTGGATGAACATTCATCCCAACTGCAATTCCCCTGGTGATTCCGGCAAGCCTAAGGCTGCCTTGTTTTGCACACTTAGGTGGATTAATGTATATTAGGTGTCTGACATGGACAGCCCACCTCTAAGTAGCAGCTGTGACCACTCAGGTAGGAAGCTGTCTCATAACACGGTGCTCTGTGGCTACATAAAAAGAGGCCAATATTGCTAAACTACTAAATCTAACCCAGTAGAGTATGAATTAATTGAAATATAGCTCTTTACCAGCGCTTGTGTAACTTTTGTCAGTATTATTACTATCATCTAAGGAACTCCAAGAGAATGTATTCAGTCACAGGTTCACCTTGGTGGTTCTTAATTGTCTCACCCTCACTATTATGGGTTTAACATCTTCCTGAGGTCTGTACATCCATCACGCTTCTGGCCGCTTCCTTCCAGCACTTTGTCTACATGCTAATTAAAGAAAAGTCCGGGTGCGCCCAAACTCAGAGAAGAGTCATCAAGTCGCTCTGCCAGGCACTCCCAACAAGCTCAATCAACTGTTTCATTCTATTTCTTTCACCAGAGTAGACACACAAAGAAAGAGGAAATCCCCAAGACTGTCCTTTTCCCTCCAGGAAAGCAAGACTCCCTCTACTCAGATAATGGGGCTCGTAACCTTTGAGCACTAAACCCTCTCACTAACTACAGAGATGCAGAGAACAGTAAACACCGCGGGTCACCAGAGACCCCTCCCAACATATGTTCATATGGTCAGAGCATCAATTCCCTCACGCTGACAGTGCAAACGATGGACAGGAAGACTCCCAGCCTCTTCCTGGTGCAGGATGCTGAGGGAAAAAAAAATAAGTACCTCTCGTGGTCCTGTACCAACTGGAGCACTCCTGTAATCTGCCATGCTTTAACCAGCCACAGCCTACAAAGACATTGGAGTGTTCCAACTTGAAGTAAAAATCTCAATTAGACCCCCAACTAATGAGACCCACAAAACACAGGCTCATGTGCAGCATCAGCTTCCAGGGGACATTTACCATCCTCACTCCCAGCACAAACTCCTGTGCTGTCACTGCTGGACAAAGAATAAAATCTGGTTCTCCCATCTTCCATATCACTCTCAGCACTCCGCCCGGAGTCAGGCTGGGAGTCTCAGCAGTCCCTTCTCTTGCTGGGTGAAGTCTCAGAGGACATCTATGTTGGGCTAGTATCTACTTATAAATAAGTATATACCATGTGTGTCTTTCTGGGTCTGGGTTACTTCACTCAGGATGATCAACTCTAGTTCCATCCATTTGCCTACAAATTTCAAGATTTCCTTGTTTTTAATAGCTGAGTGGCATTCCATAGTGTAAATGTACCACAGTTTCTTTATCCATTCTTTGGTTGCAGGACATCTAAGTTGTTTTCAGATTTGGGCTATTACGAATAAGGCAGAAGAGGGAGGGAGGGTGGACATGGGAAGATAAAAGCAAGGGGATTAACAATCAGGATGTAATCTGAGTAAATTATAACAAATTTGTAAAAAATGAGCCCATCCCCTAAAAAAAAAAAAAAAAAAAAAAAAAAAAAGAATAATATCTGTTGTTTCAAGAAGCTGGTGTCTGTATCTTCAGCTTTAGCTACTTAGGCGTGTCCAAGTGGCCTGTTCCAGGAAAGAGTTTTCATGTTCTTAGCTCAGCCTTTTAACCTGATAAAAGAGCCAGAAGCCATGCCTCATCCTTGACACCTTCTTCCATGACCTCCCTAAACCCAGTCATCACACAAGTTCCAAACTTCTACCCTTTATGTATGTCTGAAAGCCATTCCATTGCCCAATGATACTGTCACTGCCAACGCACAAGCCAGTGCCATCCCTTATCTACGCCACAAAGACCCCTTAACTGGTCTCTCTGCCTCACATCTGCTTCCCTTTTCACAATGTACCAATCTGGTGAATTAAATCATGTTGAATTGAATCATCTCTGCCAACCTGAAAATCAACAGTGGTTGTCCTTTCAACATAGGATGAAATATGAAATTCTTATCTCAGCAAAAACTCATGTGTGATATGATCCCCGCCTATGCCCCAACCTTACCCTGTTGTTTAAAACAGCCTCGCCCTCTGATCTTTCAACTCTGTCAAGATGTCAGGCTCCTTCCTGCCACTGAGCCTTAAACACCGACTTCTCTCTCTGCTGAAACCATCTCTCTTCCCAAATCCAACCAAACCACTTTCCCTCACAAGCTTCTTTTGCATACTCAGGCCATCACTGATCTAAAATACGTGTGCCCTCTTATTATTTTATTTTTTAATATATTTTATTAATTTATTCATATTACATCTAAATGGTTACCTCCTCCCTTGTATCCTCCCATTCCTCCCTCTCTCCCATTTTTCCCTTACTCCCCTCCCCTATGACTGTGACTGAGGGGGACCTCCTCCCCCTGTATATGCTCATAGGGTATCAAGTCTCTTCTTGGTGACCTGCTATCCTTCCTCTGAGTACTACCAGGCCTCCCCATCCAGGGGACGTGGTGTCCTCTTATATTCTTATACCATCCTGGTCTTGCTCACCATAAATGTCACAACTGGTGGTCTCATATTTAATTAGTAGAGTGATACAGTGTGTGTGTCTCTCTCTAGACTACAGCTATAAAAAGTGAGAAATCATGTCCCTTGGTTACAGGCACACACACAGCACCTAACACAGACTAGAGTGAGCACTTAAATAATGATAAACATCATGAACTGACTTTTTTTTAATGCTGTTATTTATTTACTCAGAACTCCACAGCTCCATGGGGAGGACTGTACACACCAGAAGAAGGTCACATGCCCCAATGGTGTCATTTCAAAGAAAAAATCAGAGCACATAAGAAATACATATATGGTAGAAAGGGGAACATGGAGCCATTTAGTTGAGATTACTACCTGCCAGTTTCAGAAGGGCCCCAGAAGAAATGAATTCAGAGTCCTCCATAAGCACGATGCATTTGTTTTATATAACATCTTCTCTTGGGATCACACACTAAATGCATAAACAGTGGCCGTCATATGACAGAAAAGTAGTTATGGTAGAAAAGTAAGAACAAAAAAATCCCTGATCTCTTAAAGACTCTCAGGTTAACAATGCTTAGAACCTCTGAACCCTTTAACGGTGTCTGCCCCTTCACACGGTAACACCTCGGCTTTACAGGCGCATCTCCATTCCCTACACTGGGACAGGTAAGACACCTCATCTGCTTTTCCATCTTCATTGGCAGAGCTTCTCTTGACCATTAGGAACCACAGCTAGGCTTTCCTTTGCATCAGTTTCTAGTCGATGATCTGGACCACTCATGAACTCACAATTCCATCACACTGCACTTCGGTACATAGAGAACCACAGATTCCTACAACCCGGAAACTACCTGTGAAGGTGCCTCAAAATCACCTGTCAAAAGCCTCATCTTTTGAAGGGAAACAAAGACCCATAGAGATGTTTGCCAAGTGGGAGTCTGTGAATGAGAGCTCTAAATGAGAGTGTCAGTTCCCTGCTCCTGACCCTGGTTACTGTCCCTCCAAAAAAAAGCAGGAACTACAGCTATCAACCACCTGGTGCTTGCAGAGGTTGGCCAAACACCCAATGCCTGAGTCAGAATGAGTCAGAGCGTGGATGGCCACAGAGTCCCCCAGGTTAAACATTGTCATATTTGTTGCTACCAGTATTAGTGGACAGTTCCGAGTGAGAAATGGCTACATAAAGCGTTGTAAACCCTATAGCTCCTGTCATGCATGGAAACCGAGACCCATGAGAGGCAAAGGCTTGGATTCATTATGCTGAGAAATTCACAAAGACGTAAGACAGGTTCATCCATGGCTGCCAGCCATCCTAAAGCAAAACAGACCCTGGGAAGACAGTCAGCATCCAAGTCAGCTTAACCAATCCACAGTGAGCCCTGCGCAGATCTCCTTTCCACCCTAGAAAGATCGCACTCAAAAAAGGGAACTTCGCTGTGGCTACTAGACACAGAAATCAACCTGAAACTGACCAGGACCCTTCATCCCTGCTGACTCGCTTCAGAATGTGCTATGTTGGCTGCTGATGGAATACTGGTCCTACCCAGCTTTGGACTCCACAGGCTCCAATATTAACCTGCCAGGCAAGACATACCCATTTGTACAATAGTGACATGACTATTTGTAGGCTCCTAACTGACTTCTGACTGGACTTGAGACCCTGATCACCGGAAGAGAGTTTCATGTCTGAACCTGTAAGTGTTCAAAAACCTGTGGCTGGGGAGGTCATGGGCCCTAGGGTAGAACCTGACGTTGTGTGTGTGTGTGTGTGTGTGTGTGTGTGTGTGTGTGTGTGTGTGTTTTAAGGCCATGCTGTCAAAATGCCTTCTAAATATATTTATTTCCAGAAGGCTGGGCCACTCTCAGTCTTGGTTTGCAGTGAGCAGCAGTCCATGTAGAGATGCACACTTGGTCAAGGTGCTGAGGAGATGAGGCAGAGCTTAGCTCTCAGTGAACATCTTCATCAAACCCTGTCCCTACCAAGGCTCAGAGACATCTCAGAAGAAGAGTCCAGGAACTTACAATAGCCATATCTATCTACACAAGATCAAGCCAGCCAAACTTCCAACATAGATGGGGGAGGGGAATGCTCCCCAGGCCTGGGGGAGAGGAGTGCTCCCAGGCCCTACCCCTTAGCTGAGGAGCTGCTGGCAGGTGGCAGATGCTGGAAGAGGGAGAATCTATTTTGTGGAGAGAGAATCATCCTTTTTTGAGGGTGTGGCCACTGGTAGGTTTCCTGTCCTCCAATTTATGGCCCCACATCCATTCACATAAGGGCATCACTAACTGACATTAGTGTGCTATCAGGAGGAGCAGGAGGAGGAGGAAGAGGAGGAGGCATGGAGTTGGGAGGGGTATCTGTTGTGGGACGATATAGAGGAATTTGGAAGGGTACATGGGGGTGAATACATTTCATCATAAACATGAATGAAATTTAAGAATGAAGATTTAAAAAGAGAGATGTGCATTTGTATTAACTGTTTTCTACTGTCAAACAATGGATTCTTCCTCCACCTTCTGCCTCTGATAAAGACCTAGCCCCTGCAGACATATACCAACTCCTGGCATTATCAAAGAGCTTTCATGCTGCCATATCTTCCTTCACCTTCAAAAACAGCTTCTAGAGCTGCACAACTTAAAACCCAGGATATTCGAACCGAGAGACATCCCAAGCCATTCAGCTGGGACACCAGAGCAAGGCAGGATACTCAAACAGAGAGACATCCCAAGCCACTCAGCTGGAACATCAGAGCAAGGCAGGATACTCACACAGAGAGACATCCCAAGCCACTCAGCTGGGACACCAGAGCAAGGCTATGAGCTCCCAGATACTCTCTGCCACCCCGGGAAGAGTATGGGCACTGCCGCCGACAGCATGGGCAAGAAGCAAGCATGGTTCCCCTCACATGGGTAGGACCATATGATAGGCTGCACAGACTGCCAATGTCACCACTTCCCAGATAAGGCGAAACACCAGGTCGGAGTCTCGGCCCTCACACTGCCCTGCAGAACTTCGCGCACATCTGCCCGTGAATGTCATCACATGCTGCATAGAAACCAGAAACCAGTGTAAGCATAAAACAGAAGCCTGGGCCAGAGTGACGAGATCCATCCAGGGTGAATGCTGCTCTAACATGGCCACTTTTGAGCAGCGGAGGAAGTGCTGACAGCGTGGCTGCCATCTATCAGAGTCTTCAACAGCTACCCGATCCAGCACAAAGCGCCTTAGCACTGAAAGTACAGAAGAGGTATGCAGTGCTATTCTTTACAGAAATACAGGGAACAGAAGGTTCTCCAACTAATATCTATACAGTTTATTATTCTCCAGAACAACATTCTAATCCCCTCAGAAGCAAGTCTGATGGCTAAAACTGATTGCCAACTTCACGGTGTCTAGAATCACCTGGGAGGTAAGTCTGGGCATGTCTGTGAGAGACCAGGTAGATGATGTAAACGGAGGTGAGCGGGCCTACTCTAGCTATGTGAGTGTGCACCATTTCATGGATGCAGTCCCACATTGCATAAAAAGGAGAAACCTACCTGAACACATGTATCTGCTGTTCTCTGTTCCCTGATGTAATGTGACCGGATGCCTCCACATCCTACAGCCATGACCACATCGTCATGATGGACCACGTCCTCAAAACGCGAGCCAACTGAATAAGCCCTTTCCTCCCTTCCATGGGGATGTTTTATCACAGCAACAAGTACCTAAGATATAGGACGATCTCAGGAAAGCACAGACCCTAGTCAAATACAGTCCTAGGGATGAGACGCACAGTAGATGCGTGGCTGTGGGAGGACTGGCAACCATCTGTAAAGCCGTTCCACTTGGAGCTCAGCAATAGCTCAAGGCACACTGAATCCCTGAAAGCGCAGACCGAGGCTCAGCTGGAACCTCTGATTACAACTTTCACCTACTAATCTTAGCTATGACCTCAGAGAAGGTAAACGCAAATCTTAATCTGTCAACAGATAAATCCTTACTCATGAACTCCCCTTGCTGCCGTAGACTCAATCCCATATTAGGCTCAAATCTATGGAAACAATTCACCTCAATGGTCATCTCCAACTACCAACCCTGTCACTCTGAACTAATCTCTTCCCGTGATGACACTGCTTCTTAACTGTCATCCTAGCCTGGCCACCACAAGATAATCTTTGATTTGTGTCCCATTAGGAGTACATGATTTATTTTTAAGGCTACCCCAAGCCCTTTGTGGAACTCACAATCTGGCTAAGGAAAAAAATATTACTCACAGTAATTAAGAATGGGGTCCCCTTCTCCCTTCAAAAATAGTGGTTGTGAAGCATTCACGCAACCCTGGGCTCCATCAAGAAAGTTACAATAAGACCCCCACAAATTCCTAAACACTGAATTTGGTGAGCAGACACAGAAGGGATCGAGAGTACAAGTGTGTCCCCCGGGGGGTTCCAGCATACCAGAGTTACTGCACACATCTCAGTCTGCATCCTTTCAAAGGACAGACACAGGTCGCAGGCAGTGCGCACAATGTTAGACCCTGCCCGACACAGCCCTGCTGCTGCTGTTTCCCTCTGACTCCTGAGCGGGACATCAGTGACTGCTACAAAGTATCCTTAGAGACAATCAAGTTCCAGACAGAGTCCTCGGTGTGGGGTAACAGGGTCCTAAACACTGGAGGACACAGTTCTTGTGTGGAAGACTGTCCTCTGCTACCCATAAAGGGGAGTCAGGGTGTGAGAATCAAGCTAAAGATGTTTCTAGAAGAAAAAATGAATATGTGAATATATGAAATACATGAAGCTTTATTTAAGAAAAGTCAAAGATGTCCCATGTAGGAAACAGGAGGCCAGGGAAGCCAGCCAAGGGCAGGGCCACCAGCTCTTTGCTAAACTGGTTTGGCAGTTTGTTTTGTTTTCCTCTGCAGTTTATGGAAATGACTAGACAGGCACCTGCAGGGCTTCAGACAGCCAATGGCCACTCCTTCTGCAGTGTTACCCAGCAGAGGGCAGCCAATGGAAGCTCTGGCAAGGAGACTTTTTTCATTGGGGGGGAAAAAAACCCAACATATTCTGATCAGTTTTCTTCCTTCAACTCTCTCCAGATCTTGCCCACCTCTCCACCCACCCAACTCCACATCCTTTTTTTCCTCTTAAGAAAACAAACAGGAAAACAAAAAACATCACACACACACACACAAACACACACACACACACACCATAAAAACACAAACTCAGAAACCATAATGTACAACCAAATGACAAGTAGTTTACAAAAACACCATCATGTCCACTTGTGTTGGCCCTCTACTGCTTGTCATGAGGCCTCCCTTAAATGTGGTTAATATACCCGGTGAGACTCTATAGGAGAAAACTGAATTCTCCTTTGCAAGTGATGTCCATCGGAGCAGCTTCTTGGACGGGGTGACAGCTTGTGCCCATTTCTCCTTTTCAGTTCAGTGCTGCAGGGCTGGATCCCGGCAGGCACTCCCTGAACATAGAGCCACAGTCTCTGTGAGTTCACACGTGCATCAGTCCTATGAGTCTGGAAGACACTGTTTCCTTGTTATCATCCACCCCCTCTGGCTCTCACACTCTGTTCCCTGAGCCTTGAGGTCAGGGGGGCGTTAATGAAGACATCCCACGTAGGATGGAATATCCCAAGTCTCACTCTCTGCACACTGAACATTGTAGGTTTGTGTTAGTGTCTATCTACTACAAGGGAAAGCTTCTCTGATAACGGTGAGACAGACACTGCTTTATTGGCACAGCAGAATGCCATTAGCAGTCATTTTATTGCTGGGTTTTTAGCAGAACAATGGTATCGGGGTTTTACCTAGGCCACAGCCTAGCAGTTCTTGGCTACCCAAGCAGTGTCAGTTGGATTCCATTTCTTAAATCGAACCAAACAGTGGTTGGTTACTCCCACAATATCTAGTACGTCATATATCACAGGGTTTATAGCTGTGGTTACCTTTCTCTTCTGGTAGTGTGGAGAGTACCTTCCAGGACCAAAAATACTAGTCAGTAGAGGTGAAGACTCTAGTTAGGCGCTAGCTCAACTTCTCCATGTTCGATGAGTTGTGTAGATATCATCTTTAGCAACAGTGCCTTATCAGTTTGTAGTGAGTGGCCAGGAGCCTAGTAAGGGCCATTTGAGGGGCCATAAAGAAGCCTCTTAAAATATGTAAAAATAAAAAAGAAATCCAAATGGAGTCGCCGATAACAGAGGAGACAAGGACCGAGCTAGACATCTTTTACCAAGGGAAATGTCAAGTGGTAGGAATGGGACCAAAAGGACCCGATGGAAACCCCCACATGGCTCAGGGAGACTTTGAAATCCCTACAATCTACAGGGACCAGGCTTCTTCTGAGACAATGGTTCTCCTTAGCCCAAACCCTGTCTCCTAATCAGGTTATAAAATGCACCACTACAGCTTACCAAGCTCCAGCAGCAGTGCTGTAAGGAAAACTGCCTTCAGAACTCCCAGCCCTCCCTCCTTCGGCACCAGAGCAAGCTCCTGCCAAATGTGAGCATATGGCGGAAGCATCTTGGCCACTCGTCACGGGAGTCCCATAGACAGACTTTAGTAGTGCAACCAAGGGACTTAAACAGCCTTGAAAGGGCACATTCTTTAGGAGACTGCCTCAGGGAGCTGAGCAAACACCAGAGTCTAAGACCAAGAAACCTCTGGCACTTTCTAAAAGCCAATTAGGAGAACCCTGGGTCCTCAACCACATTAACCCCCAAAACACAATCCCTTCAGGGTGTTGGTCCTTGATGCCATCGGATCCAACTATCCACCATTCATATGGAGTATCCCCGGACACCTCAGTGCTGTGGTGGGCAAGCTTCCCAAGGCAGCACCATCGGTATCCCGGAAGTGTTCAAAACATCCCCGTGCACCAGAAACTGAGTCTTCCCTTTGCAGAAGTCACAGAGCTGGCACTGCTCCACCCCATCCAAGCCCTGAGAGGATAGCCTCTCCCGTAGCACCCATCAGTGAAGCAATGCACCCTTGTACGAACTGGAGATAGGTTCGTGTTTCATATGCCAACAATTTTCCACAGTGTTCATGCAATTCCAGCTAATGAAAATGGCTCCGTGGAATGCGGAGCAGTCAGCAGATCTTTGGAAATGAATTGCTACCAAAGCTGTCAGCTTTCCAAGACACAAGATGATTCAAGACTGTGTGTGGACAGTGAATGAAAAGCCCAGCTGGCTACAATTTCTTCTTCTCCCCAGACTTTCTCACACACCTGCCCAAACAGGGAAGTCATGAGCAGAACCTGCACTGTACAGAGAGCATGACCTCTCGTTTCAGGCTGGCCTCTTTCCTTGTACTTCCCTTCCACTCCTCCAGGAGGCTGGACAAGCAGGGATGCCAGTCACACTCTGTGTTCCTCCTTCATGATGGCAGTGGCCCAGCCCTGCGGCCCTCATGATCAAGATGGTTCGCTTTTCAAACGTGCCACGTTAGCCAAAGACGAAGGGGAAACTCCTGGCAACAGCTCAGGCAGAAACTGAGCACGGCTCTCCTGGGCAACACAAGCTTAGTTCCTCCACCTATCCAATTTCCTGATGGTCAGGACCCACCGGCAGCTTGCCGGGTGCTCGATACTGTGGGAAAGTTTCCACACTGCTTTTCTGATAGCACTGAGCGCCTTTCCAACAAAGGCAGAGTCGTGGGGCCTCCAGAGCCTCCTTCTGAAAGCAAATTGAGCAGAAACAGCCTCATTCAGCTGAGACCAGGCACGTCTCTCAAGCCAGCTCGACAGTCAGCCCCATGTGCCCGCCTTGGACCTCAGGACTCCAGCCTGGACCACTGCACTGGGGAGGGAAAACGTGCAGCCATGACTCTGCCAAGCTCTGAAATCCCAAACAGTTGATATGAACTCAGACACCCTTTCCAAGTCTCCAGTCTACAAAATGTGTGCTTTAGCCGTGTAGGCAGGAACAGAGGGAATTTAGAGAAAATGCAACTATTTCTAAAATCAAAACACAAAAAACAGTTCAACTCATCAAAGGTAAGAAAAGTTTAAGGAAATCTGAGTGTCCCTTTCTGCTGGAAGCTACAAGGCAGATTTCAGTGCTGGTGTAAAATGCAGGATACAAAGGCCAAAGCCAGTCTACAGTGACCTTTCAGTCTGGTCTGCTAATTCAGTGTACACCTCTCCCCAGCAAGGCATATTTAGAATTTGAGGAGAGGATGGTCTTAACTATGTAGACCTGACAAGCCTATAACTTGCTGAGTAAACCAGGCAGGCCTGAATCTTGTGGCAATCCTCCTGCCTCTGATGCCCAAGTGCTGGATTTGCAGGTGTGGACCTCTGTACCTAGCAGGTGTTGTTCCTGACAGAGTAACTACGTAGACCTTCGTTTAGCCTTCATTTCAGGCCTCAGGTGTGCCTCTTAAGCATAGGCCTTATCAGGGATGGAAGTCTCAGATGGAGGTGTATGGGTTTGGAAAGGTAACACAGAAAGGGGCACGAATTTACCAGGGCACCACAGGTTAACACTTAAACAGCCCAGCTAGAGCTGCAGATGTAACCCAGTGGTAGAATATTTGCCTAGCAAGTACAGACCCTGGGTTCTATTCCCAGCAAAATAATCAGACAGCCTGGCTGGAAAGCCAGCCCAGCCCATGCACAGCTTCCTGGGAATGTATCCTAGCCTTGGGCCACACAGCCATATACATTATAGAGCATCTTCTAACTGTTGGACAGTTCAGCTTCCTGAATTTGTCACACAGATTCACCCTGTGCCAAAGTATTAAACCTCATACATACTGATACATACTGAGGCCACGTTACTTTCTAAAATTGCCATTACTGGTGTTGTAAGCGGTGCTTGGCCTTGTACATATATATTTGGCTGGGTTTTTATTTTGTGTTCAGTTAAGCCTTTAAAAAGATGGGTAGAGGCAAATTTAAGTTTTAAATAGCAAGTTAAAAAATAACTAACCTGATACATCTCAATCATCATTGGCTAGTATAGTTTCCTTTTTTTTTAAACTTTTATTGAATGTCTATGATTTATACGTCATGCACCAAAATCCCTCTCCTTCCCCCAGTAAAATAAAACAAATAGACAAACAAAAAATCTTGTCACAGAAACTGTAGTGTATCATGCAGTATAGCCTTTTGTCCACGTCTGTTTACTTTCAAATGTAAACATGGGTCTGGTTGGAGGGCTACGCTATCGTTAGCAGATCCTCACTGGGACTGCTGTCAGATATCAGGTTGTTGCTGTGTGTCAAGGAGATTCTTAATGTTTGAATCTGCGGGTCCAGCCTCTTCATGTGTTCCAGCAGGCCATATATGGGGTAGATGTTGGAGTAATGTCCACTTAGAGCCCTGGATCAGGGCCTGCTGCCTTGTCTTCAGGGCAGGACCAGCTCTCCTGCTCCTGTGTCATCATGGCAAGGCCAGCTCTTCTGCTCCCATGTCCTCAGGGCAGTGCCGGCTCACCCACTCCCTGTCATCAGTGCAGGGCCCTAGTATAGCTTTCTTAAAGCACCTTCTCTAGTTTTTTTTTTTTTTAATTTCTTATAAATTATAAGCTCACTGGGCATCTGTAATTCCAGTACTCAGGAGGTTGAGACAGGAGAAACCACAGTTTGAATGTGACTCTGACCCCACTACAAAGTACATAAAATACATTTTTCAATCCTCTTTACTCCTACCACCAAGAGAAAGCACTTTACTGTTTTTGGAGTTTTGCTCTCCTGAGATTCAGCAGCAGGATAAAGTAATTATATCTATAACATCAGCACCCAGGAGGCTGAGGCACGAGGATCAAGGGTTTTAGGACAGCCTTGGCTACACAGAAAGAGCAACAAGACCCTTTCTCAAAGTAAAAGAATGGGAATATTAGTTCAGGGGTAGGGCACTTGTCTAGCACACATAAAGTCCTAGATTCAAGCCCCAGCACTGCCCCTTCACCAACATGCATACACATCCTCATCAGGAAATTTTATCCAGGGTCTGACAGGGCTGTGCATACCTTGAAGGAGCAAGAAACTGGCTATTTTCCCCATATCTTTAACGTAACCAAGTATAAGCATGTACTGTTTTACTTTCGTCAGATCACAAGGTTAGCTATCAGTTTTTATTGCATTTGGAAAGAACTGTTGGCCCTGAATGCACACACTGAATCAATGGTTTCAATTTTTTAAGTGAACATTAAATATGCCAAGAAAGTTTTAAGAGCTCACTCACTGGGAAGGATATTAAAGACCAACAAAGTTAACTTCATCCCTGAAGCATATTTTCAATGATTGCCATCCTGGCAAGCACGTACGCTCCTGCTGAGAAAAGGCTCTACCACGATGTTTAAACAAAAACAAAAGAACCTCCTGCATTGTCACAGGAGAATCCTTCCTGTCTCCTAACATAAATGTACAATGTAGGGGCTACAGAGGTCAAATCCCCAGTCCAGGACACTGATCATGCAAGAGGACCCAAGTTTGAATCCCAGAACCCACATTAGGTGGTTTACCACAACTGCCTTTACTTCTGGTTCCATGGGATCATACACTCCTGGCTCCTCAGACACCAGTCTTACATGCACAGATCATACACTAAATTTAAAAGTATATCTATATAGGTGTATATAGACAGTATTATATATAATAACAACAAAGTATCATCAAGCATATCAGTGCATAAGGCAATGTGCCAGGTGCCCTCACCGGCTACACTGTATATTTCCAAGTACAAAAATCAACCTTTCTTGTCGCCCAACCCCCAAAAGGTGGCAGTGTAAGCTGTACAAGTGACAGCCACAAAGGACTCCTTGTATCTGCTCCGGTTCATCTCCTTCAGATCCATGGTCTACTCCACATCAGGAAACCCCCACCCCTCAGCCCCAGAATGACTGAGCAACTGGTCAACCTCCATAGATTCTCAACTTACAGCAATGAAAAATAAGACAGAGAAGGAAAATGGCTTTAAACAGCCAAACTGGCTTGCTCTGTGAAAGGGCACAAAAACACTTGCTCTCTTTGCCCCGCCCCCCATCATCCAAATCCAATTGGCTGTCCACCTCATACCTCCTCAGGAGCCCTCTTGCCCTGTTTCACAGCTACCCTGGCTGAGACAGGTAATGATCCATAAGCAAGAAAGTAGCTCTTGAGCCTAGGGCTCCCTGTATCATTTTTTCAAAGCAAAATATATAACTTGAATGCTCAAGCCCTCAAAATCAATGGAGCCAAGCACATCTGCCACCTGGCCCCACGGGTGAGGCAAAAATTATTTGCCTATCATTTGTAGAAATCTATGTATTCAGCATAAAGGCCATTCCTGCCCTGGGGACTTACAGTCCGGGTTAAGAAGCAACTCTGAGAGAAAATTTAGAGAGTAGTTAAATCTCACACAGGGCCACGGTTCTATGGTGTTTACATTGCATCTATATGAAGTGCCACGTAGGACCTTGGCGGTTTTGTTAATTCTAAATTATTCAGCACTGCAGTGATAGACTGTAATTAAAACACCTACCCTAGGGCACAGGCCCAATTAAGAAATGTCCTCTCGGCTTCCCTACTCCCTCTAGCAGCATCGGAGTCAGGCCTCTTGGTTGCTTTCTCTCCCACAACACACCCAGGGCCTTCACCCTGAGAGAGCCAACACTGACTAGGCTACAAGAGATGGCAGACTAAGTGCTGTGGAAAACCTGGTGGCAGTGTTTTACTAAGGTCCCTTTCAGGAGGCTTGGGGACCCAGAGAAGGAATAGCTGTGATGCACTTTAGACAGCATTTCCTAGGAGACACCTCAGTTCCTTCTACTTCTCATGCTTCAGGGAACTGAAGGAAACAACCCTCAGTAGCAGCCATGCCCCCCTCCCC